>CM067220.1:4348416-5010002 GCA_034190945.1 Octodonta nipae | reverse complement strand
AATATCTCGGGAAACTGTTTCTTCCACAAGAACGTTGGTTCACAGGAGAATGATTAGGTCAGTTCATTTTCGAAAACACGTGCCAAATGAATAGTAGAACAAAACCGACATCAACCTGTAGTAATGATTAAACTTGACTAATAGACATAAAATCCAAAATTTTTTATCGGTGCGATTTTCTTTTTTAACTAAAAAACAGCTAAAAAACCATGGGCAATATTGAAGAGAAATGAGCTACTATGCGCTCAGCTTTGTTAATTGGTTTATTAGATAATAGAATATATATTTTTTTATTTTATTGCTAAAACATTCTTATTAACTGAAGCAATAGATCTTCTCATACCCAATTTATGTTATAAAAATACATACTGGCCCCGGTAGTTTTTACAAAATTTCAGTCAACCAACCCTATGGACGACATATTTTTTTCAAAGGCCATATTAACTCACCGAATGACCCTATCATTATGAATAAACTACCGTTAGAAAATCGCAGAGTTGATCTAGAGATCCCATCTTACTTTCCAAAATTTAATGTATATATACATATAAGTATTGTAAATATTTGTCCAAAATAACCCTAATGCAAATTTTAATTTCAAGCAGACAGATATTTATATTTTTTGCATAATATGGATTTTTGAAATAAATTTAGCAAAATGGAATACCTGTACCATTTATTCACACATGATAATTACGGTGCAATCATAATATGCTAAATACGAAGGCTATTGCCATTGTAAATGTTTCAATAAAAGATCAACACATACCTATATATCTAAATAAATTTGGCATGTCATTAATTAGTATTTAATAACAAAAAATTAGCATTAATCTGAATTGAACAACACAAAAATTGCATTGTTAATTGAAGAATAACATCTTTTGTCTTCTGTTATTAACTATATATCAATTTGTATCAGCGTTTTATTTTTATATAACAAAATATGAAATGAATTGAAAGTGTAAACAAGGGAATCCACTATTATTTACTTATGTTTTAAAAAATCAATGAAGACAGAAAAGAAGTTTTAGTTTTTTATTTAAATATAAAAGTCTTTTGCATATCAAGTGTCTATCTAAATGGAGTTTCGGTATTCCATTTTCTAAATTTATTACATAAATCCATATTATGCAAGAAATATAAATATGTTTCTGCTTAAAATTAAAAATTTGCATTAAGAGTATTTATTATATTATGGCAATTTTTCGAAAGGACTCGCCCAAATAAAGTTTTAGGGAATGGCTAAATATTTTCAATACTTATATGTATTTATACGTTAAATTTCTGAAAAGTGAGAAGAGTGACCTCTAGATCAACTCTTCCACTTTCCAACGGTGGTTTATTCATAATGATAGGGTCATCCGGTGAGGTAAACTAAAAAACCTGCCTTCCATAGGATTGACTAAAATTTTGCAAAAACTACCAGGGCTACAGTATTTATTTTTAAAACATAAATTGTGTATGAAAAGATCTATCGTTTTAGTTAATAAGAATGTTTTAGCTATTAAATAAAAACATATATAAATGAGTATTTATTTTTAAATTGGAATTTTGGGTAAATGTTCCCGTATCTAACAAAGTTGAACATATAGTAGCTAATTTTGTAGGTTTTTCATTTCTCTTCAACATCGCCCACAGTAGCAAACGCAGTATTATAGTTGAAATTTGTGTAAACAGTAAAAAACTATATTGTTACCGATTTTTCGCCGTTTTTTTTTTTTGTTAAAAAACAAAACGCATCTATAAAAAATGTTGAATTTTATGTCAATTAGTCAAGTTTTATCATTACAACACATTGATGTCGGTTTTATTCTACCATTAATTTTGTCACCATAAGGTATTTTTCTCGGTAAATGACCTGAGCTAGATGGTCTGTTAACACTTTAGCGGTGTATGATTTAATGTTTTTCTCTGGAACTTATAGTTATTCAGAAAAATTAAAGATTTTAACGAAAATATCTCGGAAACTGTTCTTCTCACAAGAAAGTTGGTCACAGGAGAACAGGTCATCATCATGACCTGTTGAAGCTCTAGATGTGTTTAATTTAATAAAATTTAATTTCTCTAGATCTTATAGCCCAGGCGTTATTTACAAAAGTAGAAGATTTTCGAAAATTTCTCGGCAAATGTCCCTCACTGGAAGGTCTGTTGAAGATGTAGAGATACTTTATTTAATATTCCTTTCTAGAGCTTATAGCCCGAGGAAAAAATAAATTGTAAATAATTCTGAAACTATTCGTCCGACATGAAAATCGTTCATAGGAGAATTGATAATCATTTTATGCTCTACAAACATGTAATTTACAATTTTTCATTAGAGCTTATAGTCAGGGAAAAAATGAATTTTTGTAAATAATTCAGAAACAGTATAGTCCGACATGAAAATCCTTCATATGGGAATTGATGGTCACGTTATGCTCTATAAACAAGTAATTTACAATTTTTCTCTAGAACTCATGGTCTGGGAAAAAAAATGAATTTTTATAAATAATTCCCGAGACTGTTCGTCCGACATGAAAATCGTTCATAGGAGAATTGGTGGTCACTTTATGCTCTATAAGCATGCAATTTGCCATTTTTCTCTAGAGCTTGTAATCCTGGAAAAAAACTTTTCTTAATATCCAGAAACTGTTCGTCTTCAAAGTGAATTAATCAACCAATTGACATTTTCAAAAAGTCAAGCTATATTATCGTGTAAATTTTTCAAACTACATTGTTCGACAACAATTCCTGGTAAGGAATCAAGACGTTAGATCAGATAAGTATCACACAAAATACATCCCAACATATTATACAGGATGGCTAGTTGACAAATCCGTAGACTGACTCTCTCACATTTAATCCTGCAAGAGAGGTTTTTTATACGAAGGCAACCAGTGTACCGGGCAGTTTCCACAAACTGCTCTTAGATATTACACTTTGATTTTCAAATACTCTACTTATCTGTGTTTTTTCAGAAAGCATTGTGAGGATTGAAAACCCACCTGAAAATCCAAAATAAGTGCCGTGTTAATATGTGGTAGAGGCAGATGAGGTGTAAATATCTCGGAAGTGGCTAAGGCCTTTTAACGTGTAAATAACGTGGTAGTGGTTATTAGTCCAACTGACATATAAATAGTGTGGTAGTGGCTACTAGTCCAATTGACGTGTAAATAGCTAGATGGGGACTACTAGTTCAATTGACGTGTAAACAGCATGGGAGTGGCTACTAGTTCAATTGACGTGAAAATAGCGAGGGAGTGGCTACTAGTCCTAATGACGAGTAAATGATACGGGAGTGGCCATGAGACTAATGCTGTGTATAGCGTGGGAGTGACTACTAGCCCAATTGACGTGTGAATAGCGTGGGAGTGGCTAATAGTCCAAAAAATGTAGATAGCGAGGGAGTGGCTACTAGTACACTTGACGTGTAAATAATACGGGAGTGGCTACGAGTCCACCTGCCGTATAAATAACGTGGTAGTGGCTACTAGCCCTATTGACGTGCAAATAGCGAGGGAGTGGCTATTAGTCCAATTGACTTGTAAATAATACGGGAGTTGCTACAAAACCAGCTGCCGTGTAAATAGCGTGGGAGTAGCTACTAGCCCAATTGACGTGTAAATAGCGTGGGAGTGGCTGCTACTACTCCTAAGGTCGTTAAATAGCGTACGAGTGGCTAATAGTACTGAAATGTAAATATCGTGGGAGTGGCTAATAGTCATTAAAGTGTAAATAATACGGCAGTGGCTACGAGACCAGTTGCCGTGTAAATAGCGTGGGAGTGGCTACTAGTCCTTAGGACGTGTAAAAAAAGCCTGGGAGTGGCTACTAGTCCAAGAGACGTTTAAATAGCGTGGAAGTGACTACTAGTTCATTGACGTGTAAATAGCGTGGGAGTGGCTAATAGTCTTTAAAGTGTAAATAATGGGTGAGTGGGTACGAGATCAACTGCCGTGTAAATAGCGTGGGAGTGGTTACTAGCCCAAGTATAGAATAGTTGAGATACATGTGAATATTTTTGAGATGTAAGGGAGTGACAAGAAGAAAAAGTGATTTGAAGAAATGTTAAAAAATTTCAAGAAATGCGAGTTAGGCAGCCTAAATACGTCGATAAGGAAGAACACCTAATTTCGTGTTAGTAGCTGATAACTAAATATCAATATCAAGGCCAATTTAATTTACAAGAGTTTTAGCTGTGCAAAAATAACACTGGACATCCCTTGAAACCAAACAATAAGAACAGTGTAAATACCTGTTTACATAAAAATTATATATGCCTTATTTGGTAAATATTTAATCAAGTAATTTAGGATTGCATGATGATGAGTAGGAAATTAATTAATACTCTGGTAGGAAGAAGATAAAAGTTTATAAATTCCATCCACTCATGACATTCGATGTCTACATTACTAAAATTTATATAAGTTCAAAGGAATCAACAGTTCAGCAAGTAACAGCAAATTTCCAAATATTAGTATATTTATATATTTTTTTGACAAAGAACTCTAAATATTCAACAGCAAACAAGTATGACCTGGCAGAACTACGCTATAAGAAGCTACATTAAAAATTCTGAACGGTATAATTGTTGAAAGATATAATATGTAAAACCCATTTCGATAAAAGACTAACTACGCCAGTAGGGAGGCCACCAACGTAGCAACTATGCTGTATCAGCTGTTGCTAAAAGAGGACAGCACATACAGTTTATTTTTTAATTCAATGTTTGAATAAATAATAAACAGAATCTTCTCAAAATAAATATGTCATATTCATTATGTCATATCTGTTTCTTGATTAGCTAGACATGAAATAATATTCATGGGATCAAAAACAATTAAATATTGCATTTAGAGATTGTATGATACACACAATATTTATTCTGTAGTATCTAATTTTGATTGACTATGGAATTCTTTAAAATTTTGTAATGGTTTAATTGTTGAAAAGATTTAAATAAAACTCATTTTGATAAATCAAAATTACGCCAGAACGTAGGCCACGAACTGTACGCAGTAACTACGACTTAGCTATCGCCCAAGAGATGGCAGCAGCAAATAGTTTATTTTTTAATTCAAATATTTGAATTTCTGACATTACAAGTTTGCACATTGGCAAATATTAAATACACAATAAACAGACACTTCTCAAAATAAATATCTCATTGTTCGTCTATCTATCTGTTTAGCTAGACGTGAAATAATAATCATGTGATCAAAAACAATTAAAATAAACGTGTTGCAGTATCTAATTTTGATTGACTACGAAATCTTTTACAATTTTTTAATGGTTTAATTGTTGAAAAGATAAATAAAACTCATTTTGATAAATCCAAATTTTGCCTGAACGTAGGCCACCAACTGTACGCAGTAACTACGCTGACTTAGCTATCGCCCAAGAGATGGCAGCAGCAAATAGTATATTTTTTAATTCAATATTTGAATTTCTGACATTACAAGTTTGCACATTGGCAAATATTAAATACACAATAAACAGACACTTCTCAAAATAAATATCTCATTGTTTGTCTGTCTATCTGTTTTCTGTTCAGCTAGACGTGAAATAATAATCATGTGATCAAAAACAATTAAAATAAACGTGTTGCAGTATTCTAATTTTGATTGGACTACGAAATCCTTTACAATTTTTTAATGGTTTAATTGTTGAAAAGATAAATAAAACTCATTTTGATAAATCTAAATTGCGCCAGTACGTAGGCCACCAACTTTACCCTACAACGACGCTGACTTAGCTATCGCTAAAGTGATGGCAGCACAAATAGTATTCTGCAGTATGTAATTTTGATTGACTACAAAATGTTGTCCATTTTTTTAATGGGTTCATTGTTGTAAAGATATAAACAAAACTAATTTTGATAAATCTAAATTACGCCACTAAGTAGGCTACCAACTGCACGCAGCTACTGCACTGACTCAGCGCTATCCATAAAGAAGTGGTAGCATAAATAGTTTATTTTTTAAATTCAATATTTAAATTTCTAATATTACATGTTTGCACATTGGCATATATCAAATAAATAATAAACAGAATCTTTTCAAAATAAATTTCTCATTTTTTGTTTTTCAATTTTCTGATTAGATAGACGTGAAATAATATTCATATGATCAAAAACAATTAAATATTGCATCTAGAGATTGTATAATAAACACAATATTTTGTAGTATCTATTGACTAAGGAATTGTTCACAATTTTTTAATGGTTTAATTGTTGAAAACATAAATAAAGCTCATTTTGATAAATCTAAATTACGCCAGTACGTAGGCCACCAACTGTACGCACCACCTATGCTGACTCAGCTATTGCTAAAGAGATGGCAGCACAAATAGTTTTTTTTTAATTCAATATTTGAATTTCTAAATGTTTGCACATTGCCAAATATTAAATACATAATAAACAAACACTTCTCAAAATAAATATCCCATTGTTTGTTTATCTGTTTCCTGATCAACTAGACGTGTAATAAAATTAAATAATAGTCATGTGATCAAAAACAATTAAATTAAACGTGCTGCAGTATCTAATTTTGATTGACTGCGAAATTCCTTTCCAATTTTTTTAATGGTTTAATTGTTGAAAACATAAATAAAACTCATTTTGATAAATCTAAATCTTAGGCCACCAACTTTACCCAACAGCGACGCTGACTTAGCTATCGCAAAAGAGATGGCAGAACAAATAGTTTATTTTGTTAATTCAGTATTTGAATTTCTACATATTACATATATGAAATAAATAGTATTTTCTCAAAATAAAATCTCATTTTTTGTCCATCTGTTTCTTGACGTGAAATAATATTCATCTGATCAAGAACAATTAAATATTGCATCTAGAGATTGTCTGATACACACAATATTCTTTAGTATTTTAATTGTTGAAAAGATATAAATAAAACTCATTTTGAAAAATCTAAATTACGCAAGCACGTAGGCCACCAACTTTACGCAACAGTTATGCTGACTTAGCTATCGCTAAAGTGTTGGCAGCACAAATAGTATTCTGCAGTATCAAATTTTGATCAACTACTAAATTCTGTCCATTTTTTAATGGTTTCATCGTTATAATGATATAAACAAAACCAATTTTGATAAATCTAAATTATGCCACTAGGTGGTAGCCTAACTGTACTACGCTAACTCAGCGCTATCCCTAAAGAGATGGCAGCACAAATAGTTTAGTTTTTGAATTCAATATTTGATTTTCTAAATTTACATGTTTGCACATTGGCATATATTAAATAAATAATAAACAGAATCTTTTCAAAATATTTTTTTCATTTTTTGTTTATCAATTTCCTGATTAGGTAGACGTGATCAAAAACAATTAAATATTGCTTCTAGAGATTGTATAATAAACACAATATTATGTAGTATCTAATATTGATTGACTACGGAATTCTTAATTCTTTACAATTTTGTAATGGTTTAATTGTTGAAAAGATATAAATAAATTAAAACTCATTTTGATAAATCGAAATTACGCCAGCACGTAGGCCATCAACTGTACGCAGTGAATACGCTGACTTAGCTATCACTAAATAGATGGCAGCAGAAAACAGTAAATTTATTTTTTTTAATTCAGTACTTGAATTTGCACCTTGGCTGATTAACTGGAGGTGAAGTAATATTCATGTGATCGGTTAAATATTGTAGAAATTGTATAATACACACAATATTCTGTAGTATTTAATTTAGTAATGTGTAGTATTTAATTTAGCGAATTTGCACCTTGGAAGCTGCTTTCTTCGCCTTCGGGGATGCCGCGGATTTTGCTGTTTTCGGTTTTGGAGCTTTCGGTTTTTTGTAGGGCACCTTTACTGGTTTTTTTTACTTTCGAAGGAGACTTCCCTTTGGATGCAAGCGAAACTGATGATGGATGAAGTTGTTGTCGATGGGGTGGAAGTAGTCTTCTTTTCATATTCATGCAGTGTATCAGCCGCCGGCTTCTTTGTCGGCTTAGGTTTATCGCTGGAAGCTGCTCGCTTTGCGACTTCTTTGCTCTTCCAGCCCCAATGCTGAAGCTTGCAATTTGAAGAACCGGATGCACCTTTTCCTTTAGTGAACTAAAACTCCTGAAGCAACACCTGACAATGAAGGCGCCAATCTTGTACAGCAATATATTTCTTGATGGCTTTGATATTTAAATTTAGCGTTGTTGACCATTATGTCATTACAAAAAATTCTTTACAATTTTTAATTGTTGAAAAGATATAAATAAAACTCATTTTGAGACATGTAAATGACGCCAGTATGTAGGCCACCAACTGTACGCAGCAACAATGCTGACTCAGCTAAAAGAGATGGCAGCACAAAAAGTTTATTTTTTTAAATTGAATTTCTAATTTTACATACGTTTGTACATTGGCAAATATTCAATAAATGATAGAGATTCTTCTCAAATCATCAATTATTTTATATCTTGTCTATCTGTTTGTTAATTAGCTAGACATGAAATACTATTCCGGTGATGGAAAACAATTATTAAATATTGCACTAGATATTTTATGAATTTTGCGTCACTGTTGCATCTAATTTTTAATTTTGATTAACTACGAATTTCAACAGTTTAATTGTTCAAAAGATATTTATAAAATTCAATTTGATAAAAGTTGTAGGCCACCGTTTTTCTTGATGTTAGGGGTCATGTTTGACTAATTAAATTATTTATGTTAATGTTTTACCAGCGTTAATGGTTGGGCCATTTTTGACCTGTCTCAAACCGACTCTAAATCTATACATTTAAAAATAAAAGTTTAAGCTATACATTAATATTGACTTACTTACCTTCATCATGAATTCTTATAAATTTTAATATTTAACAGAATCACCAAATATTTAAAGTATTTTTTTCTTGTCTACAAAAAGCGAATGCGTCAGTTGATGCTCAGAATAGAAACCAAACAGTCAAATATGTTGAAAAATTACTGTAAATAGTGTAAGGTAGTTAAAAGTATAAATAGTCACACTATAGTTACTAGGGAAAAGTGCAAGTGAGACCCAAGTGCAACACTTGACCTGTTCCTAGCTCGCATTTGACTCGCCACTTTCTATGGTGGGATATATTCTCTTCCTCTTTTTGTGGCCGTGTTGTGTTGTGTACCTTCCGGTCGTCGCATGAATGGTGATTGTCGCAGAAATGTACCTTTAACTAGTTCATTATATAGCCTGTAACATTTCTTGCTGCTGCACTTATTCGTTGACCTTTTGCCGCTCAAGTTAATGTTCTGATTAATAATGCTGAAAGTCAGATTACGGGGGAAAGATAGATGCAACGAAGGAGAATGAAGTTTACTTTTTTGTCGATTTTTTTTAATAATTTCACATTAAAAATAATTTGAGAACAAAAAATTGGGTGTGGTTTAGTAATTTATATCTTCAATGCCCAGAACAAATACTTTTAAGACACAAACAACAAGTTCTTGCTATTCCTCCTGAACAGGGCTGCAGCTAATACTCTTCTACTTCACATACAGAAAGTTGTTAGTTCAATACCACTCTTGGTTTTCGACTGATAACATGGATTAAGTCCCTAAAATGCAAAATAAATACATTATATAAAACATATGATAACATATAATATTTAAGACAGTACAAAACAGATACTAGTTGCAGTATTGTTTCTTTCGCCACTACCTGTATTAATGAAGTGAAATATGTCATAAGAAGCACGTGCATATTAAATCGTCTATACGAATATTGAGAGGGAACAAAGTTAATATTTTCCAGTATCGAAAACATATTATTTTTCCTCAACCTGTATGTAATATTTTATAATAAAATTATTTGAACCCAATCTATATACGTGATGCTTAATGTGTCCATAAAAATCATTTGACATCGTTCCTGGGGAATGACAATATGTAGGGATTGTTAACATTGTTTACATCACTGTGCATATATTTTCCCTGCACTCTGTATACAAACTGCTCTAGATTACCTTCAGACGTGCATTTCAAATCGTTTGCACGAATATGGGATGAAAAATAATTAATATGTTCCCTGAGGAACGACATTAAATATGTAATTATTATGTAAATCACGTATGCTAACGATACGAGACTGGATTACCATCGTTAACAGGGTTTTTTTGTTCTTTTTTTAATGAGATTTATACAATGTGGTGTAAAATTTGTGACGATATTCTAAACATGTTTCATTCTCGCACTCAGAGTTTTAAAAGGAATTTATTTGCTCCAGGCAAGGACCTAATTCTACCAAGTGGAGCAAATAATGAGAAATAATTAATTTCTTCTAGAGGAAAGAGTCGTTGCGCAATTTAATTTTATTCCACATTAAATAATTTTTGGGGAATATGAAGCATATATTATTTTTATGTATTAAAAAAACTTATTTGAAAAAATGTTTCGGTTAAATTGAAGAGTGATCGCACACTCGCATAACTTGGTTTTCAACTAAGCAGATTAATTCAAAATCCCTAAGTGTTGTTAAAATGACATTGATTTTCCTCCAACAGACAATAAAAAGATTGGTGGACGACTCCCAAAAATAAAATAGGGTACGGCTAAACGAATTAAAATGTATTTTTTGAGAAATGGTGTGTTTGAAGGTGAAACGATTTTTAGGAGTACACCACAAAAAGTGACAAGAAATAGTGTAAAAGACGGGAAGAAAGGAAAAACGAGCAGCATATTGGGAATGTACTAGTTTAACGTAAAATGAACTCTGGCAATATGTGTTATGTTTAAGTGAACATGATGTTTGCATTTTTTCTACATGTGTGACAACAAGCAGCATTATGGATCTGGCAACTTGAAATGTACAAGACATTCAAAATTATGAAAATAAGCTCAATGTTCAATTCAAACTCTACTATGTGCTAATGCATTTTTTAAACCCAAATAAGTGAATCACATTACAGAAAAAGCAGCTACCAAAAGTAATTAGAACACAAGTTAATGAATTGCTTCGTTTTTCATTTCTAAATAGTCATTCATTTGCAATTTTGAAAAAGTACATCATTCATGTTGAATATCCGGTACTCACATGTTTTGGAGGCAAAAGGAACAAGTTCTTGGTATTCCTGAAGGAGCTCCAGACTTAACTTCTTCACACACAGAAAGACGTTAACTCAATACCCTGGATAAAGTTCCTAAAATTCAAAATAAGTATATTACATAAAGGAATGAATGTATGAGAAAATTTCAAAAGGTATAAGATGTAAGATGGTACAAACAGATACAAGTTGTACTGCGTGCCAAGTATCCTACACGAAAATCTCAAATGCATGATATAAATTCTATCTTTACATGCAAAAACAAAGCATTAAGTGAGAGGAACAAACTCACTTGCCACAAAAGAACAAGTGGCACAGAGTACTTAAAGATTGCTCGCTTCCTTCGCCACTACCTGGATAAGTGAAATTTGATCCCTTATTTGATGAAAAAAGAAAAAGGGGAATTCAAATCGTCTAGGCGAGTATTATCCAATTAGCAAATATATTTTATTGCCACAACCAGTGTGTAATATTTTTGTAATAATAAAATTATTTGACCTCAAACTGTATAAGTTATATTTAAAAAGTCAACCCAAATAAATCATAACTATTTGAGAAAGCAATAAGAAAGTTGATAATTCATTATGAAATCAGTTGAAACTGATATCCGATGAATTGTGGGCAACCAAAATAAATTAATATCCGATGAATCGTAAACCTGGTAAAAAAAATTGACATTAAAAAACTTTTCGTCGCACTTACAATTCATCGGATATTAACTTTTTATCGTTCACAATTCATCGGGTATGGGAGTCGGCTGGCAAGTTATAGAATCATGGAATTTTTTAGTTTTTTTTGTGAAAAAAAAATTAGGGGTCCGGTAGCTCAGTAGTTGAACCGTATACTTTGGCCGTGGGTTCGAATCTCACCTATGCATATAGACGTTGTGTTGTTGAGCGAATGCGTTTTTTCTAATGGAAAAGATTTAACCTCTCCGGAGAGTTATAAAAATTCATAGAAATAATAATAGAAAAAAATATAAATACTGATAAGTAGCTAATGTGATGACACAAACCGAAGGCCAACGTAAGAATGCTAGAATGAGAGAGACCATTACGGTTAGTTTCAAAACGATAATTTTGTGTTTATGCTCTTAAAGTTCCGAGATGTATAAGCTCGAACTTCCGCTATTAAATATAAGTTAATAAAACGATATTTTTTTGTTTGTACTTTTAAAATCACATCAAGTAGATGCTCTAAGACCGTTATTAATGTACAGTGGACACTACATCAAGACGTATATGGTCTGCGGTGCAATATTAAAGAATTTAACAGTCTTCCTTGTTCAATTAAAAGTGACGCAATCTATTGACGGGAGGTAATGTAAATACAATATTTATTCATGAATACAATTTTTAAACTTTTACATATTAAGCTTGTCCACTCATTAAATTTTAATTATTATTGAGGAGTTTTAATTTTAAATGTTTACTTTATAATATGAAGCTAGTCAATACAGAAATTTAATGGCATGTTTAATGTGTTCTTTCTAACTTCTGACAAATGTCAAGTCTCCAATTTAATATATCGCCATGAGAGAATTGAAATTTTTATTAAAATGAACAGCAAATGTTACTACGCATTTATTTTATTATAATTGGATGTTTTATTAGTTTATTTCCTATATATTCAAAAAGTAGCTACCTAAAGTAATTAGAATACAAGTTAATAAATTGTTTCATTTTCCATTTCTAAACCTTAATTTGTTCTAAAATTAGAAACAGTATGTCATTCGTATTCAAAATTTTCTACTACTTACATGCTTTAATAGAACAAGCAACAAGTTCAGCATATTCCTAAATAAAGCTGCAGATTTATCTTCATCACATACAGAAAAACTTTAGTTCAATACCACTATTTGTTTCAGACTGATAACATGGATTAACTCCCTAAAATGCAAAATAAATACATTAAATAAAGGGAAAAACATATGACATAATTTCAAAAGGTATAATATTTAAGACAAAACAGATACTAGTACTGGATGCCAAGAATCCTATGAAAGAAACTCATTTTGATTGGTTTTATCCGGATACGGACTAAAATTGGAATGCTCTGATTGTTACTAATTTTATCCCACAATGCATGAAGTTATGAAATCTATCTTTACATACAAAAATAAAGCACAAAGGGAAAGGCACAAAATCGAACCGAACGACAACTGACACATAGTACTTATGTAGTATTTGTTGAATCGTTTCTTTCGCCACTTCCTGTATAAGTGAAATTTGTTGTCCTTGCTTCATAACAAAAACGTGCATATTAAATCGAATGTACGAATATAGAACGGAACAAAACCGATATTTTCCAGTATCGCATACACGAAATTATTTGACCTCAACTTATTTACTGATGCTTAATAATGTGTCCATAAAAATAATTTGAAATCGTCCCCGAGGAATGCCCATAATATGCAAAGATCGTTTAACATTTTTTGCCTCACCCTGCATATATTTTACAAACACTCCGTATATAAAGTGCATTTTAAATCGTCTATTCGAATATGGGATGAAACTTAATATTTCCAATATCGCAAACACACATATTTTTTGCCTCAACCTATATGTAACATTTTCGCAATAATAACATTATTTGGTCTCAAGCTGTATAGTTGATAAATAATATTTCTATTTCCATAACAATCATTTGATATGATCCCTGAGGAATGAAATTAATATATAAGGATTGTTAACATTTACATCACCCTATATATTTTCCCTGCATTCGGTATACAAACTGCTTTAGATTATCTTCAAAGGTGCATTTTCAATCACCTGAATGTGGGAAGAAACAAAATTAATATTGTCGAAATTCGCAAACATATATTTTTGACTAACCCTGTATGTAATATTTCTAGTAAATAAATTAATTAGCCTCACGCTGTTTATAGTTGATGATTATGATTTGTATAAAAATTATTTCACATAGTCCCCGAGGAACGACATGTAGGTACAGATCGTTAACATATCGCCCTGTATATATTATACAATAGCTAAACTGGTCTAGATTATGTATCTCGATACATTCTAGCTATAATCATTCACCGATATTTAGTCAATACATATTTGCTTTTTAAATTCCGCCCTGGGCAAAACCCAAGCGTACGCCTATGGAGATTTTATAGTGAGAAATGTCTAAGAAATATCACGAAAAATTCGGCGCACGCAAGGATGCGCAAAAGATACAATTCGCCGACACATACTTTAGTGTAGCGCGTATATATATAAAGTTGTAAGTAATACAAATGGCCATTTGGCCGGCCAACGTCGGCGTGAACGTTACGTACCTACGTACGTAAGCTAGTAGCCCGGGGAGCTCAGGGTTCCCCGGAAAAGCGAGGGGGGGTTATTTCCCCCTCGCTAAGTCGCGTTGGTTCGCCGTGGTCCATTTTTTTGCATTTTAAAACAAAAATTATACAGGTCGAGTCAAAAATAAATAAAAACATGTATTTGAAATTGACAACTACAGATGGGATCTTAAAATAAAATTATTTACACAGTTCATTTCTCATTTTTATAGAAATTAAAGAGGTTTGTTGGATTACACAATAAATAAGGCTACTGTCAAAAAATAGGATGGTATGCGATACGAGAATTATAGAAGAAAAATTATTGATTTAGAACATTGATTGATTTTGGATTTGTTTGTTGTTTGGTTTGAGGTAAGATATGGATTAATTTTGTTTGGTTCTTTACTAAGTGTGAGTCAGAAGTATTATTCGATATCTGCGTGTAAAAAAATTTGTTACTGAAGTTCCAAGACCCAATTCTGGATAAACAGAGTGATACGAATGACAACAACTGATAAGAGGAGATTTGTATTACCTTCGTTCACAGCATTTTTTAAATATTTTTAAATAAAATACAATGTGGAGTAAAATTAGTGAGGATATCAGAACCTATTTGAATCTCGCATTCAGCGATTTACAGAGCTTTTATTTGATCAAGGCAAGGGCCTCATTCTACTAAGTGGGTTAAAAAAAAATAAGAAATCGGCAATAATTAATTTCTTCTGGAGAAAAAAGTCTTTGCGCAATTTAATTGTATTCCACATTCACAGAGCAACATATAAAAGGATGTTTTCAGGAATATTAAGGATATAATTTTTAAGTAGGCAAAAAACATATTTACAAAAATGTTTAAATGGTTCATTTAATTGAACAGTGGTTACATAACTTGATTCTCAACTGAACAGGTTAATGCGAAAACTTTAAGGGTTATTGAAGAGACATTGATTTTGCTCGAATATTCAATTAAAAAGAACTGTTTGGTAGAACACTCCCAATAATAAAACAGGGTAGGGCGAACTGAATTAAAATGGATTTACACCACAAAAATACGTAAGAAATGCGTAAGAGATGTAAGTACATCGAAGAAACCCCAAAAGTAATGGAAGGAAGTGATAAGAAACAGTCTAAGAGACGAAAGAAAGATAAAATACGCAGCCTAGTGGGAATGGACATTTTAATGTAAAATGAACTCTGGCAATATGTGTTTGATGTATGAATTTTTCTAGACACTTGGCAATAACCAGCATTATGGATCTGAGAACTTTAAGACATATTCACAATGATAGAAAGGTAGACATGTACTAAATAACACATATTGCTGTTTAGCAGGTTATGACTTGGAACCACATGAATACAACTTGTTGTGCGACCTACTAAATAATACTCTGCGGAAAGTAGGTAAACTTATTTAAAAGAGAAACAAATATAGTATCTCAGAGAATACAAATAATAAAGAATTAGGTATAAGACTCAATTATGATGAGCAAAAATTACGTTTAATGAGAAAAACGATAAGTGCAGTAAGAACAATTGCACCATATTAAAGTGAACGCCGGTTTCGTTTGAGCAGCATGAGTAAAGGAACGAAAATTCCTGTCATATTCGAGAAATGAAATCATATGCTTTGGAAAGGTAGAATGCGATAGGTCTTTATAGGTCTAGTTACTTGAATATTACACCAATTAATACAGTAAGTGATTAATATCTAAAGAAATAAGATATTCATACATAATTGAGTTATTACCAAAATACAGCGGTACTTACCCACTTTAAAACAGAAGCAACAGGTAACAATTCTCAGGCGAATCATACTATTCCTTTAGAAAAAAGTGTTAATTAAGTATTGTTGTAGATTCCTAGCAGAAACCTTGAGGAAACCAAATTTCTTCAAGTGCAATCAAAACTTTATTTCCAACCACTTGTTGCTTTAGGTTGACAAGTCCCTAAAATGCAAAATATAATATAAAAGGCACGTAATGAATTTAATAATTTAAAAAGCATAGGCGGATGTACGGATTTACAGAGTTTTACAATTGTTAAATTGGTGATAAATGTATGAAAAGTTTTTAAGCATCCAATTGTCAGTTTGAAGTGTCTGCAAAATAAAGAATGTATCTTTTGCATAATACTAAACTTGCAACTTTACAACATGATCATAAAATAGTTCATAACTAATTAACAGGCAATGTCAATTATATAGTTTGAATGTTATTTCTTCACAGAATTGTACAAAACATGCATATTTTTTTAATCTTCCCAGGCCACATTTCAGTATTTGCAAGATTAAATTAAGAACAATCTTATCACTTCTGATGAAATAAATATAAGAAATGCATCTGTACTTATATTCTTCACTTTCAACTGCTGAAGGGTGAGATTTTTGTTTGCAGGTAGCGACCTGTATTAAATATTCAGTATTCATTGAATAATTCCTTGCACTAAGGCTAGAGCTGCACACTGGCAGCTTTTGTTTAGCAACTTTTTGATCACAAAAGTAAAAGCTGACTAACAACACCGAGAAAATAATTGAGTCAGTAAGAAACACCGCTACACAAAATAAAAGTTGTCTGATTCAGACATATGCTAACAGAAGTATTTGTACTCGCTGATCACGAATACAAAATTTTCCGAATAGCATATGTAAACTGTCTGGATGAAACAACTTTTTTTGTATGCTAACGTAATAAAATAGCGAAGATAATTATTGTAGAGCTAAAAACCATGTGAGTAATGACAATAATGGAATGTGGCTCAAAGTGATTAAAAAATCTCATTTTGAATTGAACTAATGCAAGTAGTGGGTGTTCAAATTGACAACTATCTCACCTCTACATTGTCCACACTTATATGTGGATGATCAAGCAATCGTAGCAGCATGAGAGTATAGGATTTCTGTTATAATAAATTTTCCTCAGAACAGTAAATTCTGCGAAAGTATAATATTTAAAGACGGACAAAAGATATACTAGTTGTACTGGATGCCAAAAATCCTATAAAAAAACTCATTTTGATTGGTTTTATCTGGATATGAACTAACATTCGAAAGCTCCGATCGTTACTTATTCTACCCCCACAATGCAAGAAGTTATGAATTCTATCTTTACATACATAAATAAAGCATATAGTGAGGGCACAAACTTGCTTCCAAACAGAACGAAACCTACACACAGTACTTTGTACTACTTCCCGGATTGTTTCTTTCGCCATTCCCTGTATAAGTGAAATTTGATGGAACGGAACAAAATCGATAATTACTTAATATTTTTATAATAACAAAATTGTCTGACCTCAACTTGTATAACTGATGCTTAACGTGTCAATAAAAATCATTTGAAATTGTCCTCGAGGAATTCCCATAATATGTAGGGACTGTTAACATTTTAGTCTCACCCTGCATTTATTTGACACCCACACTCCGTATATAAACTGATCTCAATTATCTGCAAATGTGCATTTTAAATCGTCTACTGGAATATAGGACGGAACAAATTTAATATTACCCAATATCGCAAACATATTTTTTGCCTCAACCTATATGTAACATTTTTGTAACAATAACATTATTTGGCCTCAAGCTGTATAGCTGATGCTTAATATTTCCACAAAAATCATTTGACATGGTCCCTGAGGAATGAAATTAATATCTACGGGTTGATGACATTTTTTACACCACCCTGTGTATATTTTCCCTGCATTCAGTATACAAATTGCTCTAGATTATCTTCAAACGTGCATTTTCAATCATCTGAATATGGGACAGAACAAAATTAATATTGTCGAATCTCTCAAACATATTTTATTGACTAACCCTGTATGTAACAGTTCAGTAATATTAAAACTAATTGGCCTCAAGCTGTGTATAGTTGATGATTAAGATTTGCATAAAAATTATTTTACATAGTCCCCCAAAATGACATTTATGGATCGTTAACATTTGTTACCTCGCTCTGTAAATATTTTACACGCACTCAATATATAAACTGGTCTGAATTATTTTTCAGGATATGTTCGCCATAATCATTTATGGATTTTTATTTAATAAATTTTCGCTTTTTAAATTCTAGCAAAATCCAACCGTACGCCCATGGTGACTTTAGAAAGAAAGAATTAATCACGAAAAATTCGGCGCAGGCAAGGATGCGCAGAAGATACAAGTCGCCGACACATACTTTAGTCTGGCGCGTATATATATAAAGTTGTAAGTAATACAAATGGCCATTTGGCCGGCCAACGTCGGCGTGAACGTTACGTACCTACGTACGTAAGCTAGTAGCCCGGGGAGCTCAGGGTTCCCCGGAAAAGCGAGGGGGGGTTATTTCCCCCTCGCTAAGTCGCGTTGGTTCGCCGTGGTCCATTTTTTTGCATTTTTTAAACAATAAAATAAATAGAACAATGTTTTTTGAAATTGAAAACTACAGATGGGATCTTAGAATAAAGTTATTGAAACAATTCATTTCTCATTTTTATACAAATACAAATTAACGATGTTTTTTGGATTACACAATAAATATGGCTTCTGTAAAAAATAGGATGGTATATGCAATATGAGTATTAGAGAAGGAAAATTATTTAGTTAGAACATTGATTGATTTTGTTTTTTTTTTGTTTGGTTTGAGGTAAGATATGGATTAATTTTGTTTGGTTCTTTACTACGAAGTTTTTAAAGTGTGTGTCAAAAGTATTATTCGATATATGCATGTAAAGAAATGTGTTACTTTTTCTTTAAGAAATGCATGAGTAGTAATTATTACTTTTGAACACAAAGATATATAATGTGAGGCAAATCACAATTTATACAATGTGGAGTAAAATTAGTGACGATA
Source organism: Octodonta nipae (assembly GCA_034190945.1). Taxonomy (NCBI): domain Eukaryota; kingdom Metazoa; phylum Arthropoda; class Insecta; order Coleoptera; family Chrysomelidae; genus Octodonta; species Octodonta nipae. Next base: position 4,990,873 of record CM067220.1, on the reverse strand, counting down.
TCAAAACCTATTTCACGCTCGCATTCAGCGATTTAAAACGATTTTATTTGATCAAGACAAGGACTTAATTCTAGTAAGTGGGTTAAAAAAATATATAAAAAAAACAGCAATAATTAATTTCTTCCGGACGAAAAAGATGTTGCGCAATTTATTTTTATTCCACATTCACACAACATCATAAAAAAGGATTTTTTCAGGAATATTAAGCATATAATTTTAATGTAGGCAAAAAATGTATTTGCAAAAATGTTTAAATGTTTGAGTTGAATTAAACAGTGGGCACATAACTTGGCTTTCAACTAAACGGGTTAATGTGAAAACTTTAAAGGTTAACGAAGAGACAATGATTTTGCTTCAATGTTCAGATGAAAAAGAACTGTTTGGTAGAACACTCCCAATAACAAAACAGGGTAAAGCAAAATGAATTAAAATGGAATTTTGTGTGAGATGGTTCACCACAAAAATACATAAGAGATGTACATTGTAAAAACCCAAAACTAATGGAAGGAAGTGACAAGAAACAGTGTAAGGAAAGAAAGAAAGAACAAAAGCAACCTAGTGGGAATGGACAAGTTTCATGTAAAATGAACTCTGGCAATATGTGTTTGATGTATGAATTTTTCTAGACACTTGGCAATAACCAGCATTGTGGATCTGAGAACTTTAAGACATATTCACAATGATGGAAAGGTAGACATGTACTAAATAACACATATTGCTGTTTAGCAGGTTATGACTTGGAACCACATGAATTCAACTTGTTGTGGGACCTACTAAATAATACTCTGCGGAAAGTAGGTAAACTTATGTAAAGGAGAAACAAATATACTATCTCAGAAAATACAAATAATAAAGAATTAGGTATAAGAGTCAATTATGATGAGCAAAAATTACGTTTAATGAGAAAAACGATAAGTGCAGTGAGGACAATTGCACCATATTAAAGTGAACGCCGGTTTTATCTGAGCAGGATGAGTTAAAGTACCGAAAATTCCTGCTATTTTCTAGAAAAGAAATAATTGCTTTGGAAACGCAGGACGCGATACGTCTTTATAGGTCTAGTTATTCGAATATTATACCAATTAATATAGTAAGTGATTAACATCTAAAGAAATAAGATATTCATACATATTTGAGTTATAACCAAATACAGTGGTACTTACGCACTTTTAAACAGGAGCAAGAAGCATCAATTCTCAGGCGAATTATACTATTCCTTTAAAAAAAGGCGGTAAGAATTGTTGTAGATTCCCAGAAGAAACCTTGAGCAGACCAAATCTCTTCAGGTGCAGTCAAAATTTTATTTCCAACCACTTGTTGTTTTAGGTTGACAAGTTCCTAAAATGCAAAATATTATATAAAAGGCAGGAAGTAAATTTAATAATATAAAAAGCATAGGTGGATTTACTATGGGGAAGGGCAGTTGCCCCATTAATCAAAATTCTGAAGATAATCCCTTAATGAAAAGATAGATATAGGATTTAAAGCAGTACACACACATATACACTTGTACTCTGTGTTTGTGGTATCCTGTAAAAAGGTGCTGTTTTATCCAGACAAAATTGGTGTGTTTAGAGTATTACTAGTTTGCCTTAAATCCTATGAATTTTATTTTCGCATACAAAAACAAACGCATTGGTTTGCTCAAGAGCCTTGCTATTACCACATGGGAATATGCCATTAAAAGGAAAAGGTGCATTTTTTACTCAACAAAACCTATTTTCTTTCAGGAAACCACACATTTAAGGTTATGAACAGTGTAATCAGAAAAGTCATTTATTGTACATGTAAGAAAAAACCATACTGCAAATTCCGTCGTTTATTGGATAAAATGTTGCAGAGTTTTACCAATTGTTAAATTGGTGATAAATATATGAAAATTTATTTGAAAGCATTCAGTTTTCACTTTGAAGTGTTTACAAAATAATGAATGTATCTTTTGCATAATCCTAAAGTTGCAAGCTTTACAATATGACCATAAAATAGTTCACAACATATTAACAAGCAATGTCTATTATAAAGTTGAATATTCACAGAATTGTACAAAACATGCATATTTTTTTAACCTGCCCAGACCACATTTCAGTATTTGCAAGATCAAATTAAGATCAATCTTATGACTTTTGATGAAATAATTATCAGCACTGCAACTGCACTTATATACTTCACTTTCCACTGCTGAAGATTGTCGGATTATTGAAGTACTTTTAGAAACTGTTTCAACTGTGTTTGCAGGTAGTGGTCTGTACTAAGTATTCAGAATTCATTTATTTAATCCTAGCACTAAGGTTAGCCGCACACTGGCAACTTATTAATCACAAAAGTCGAAGCTCAGCAACAACACCAAGAAAATAATTGAGTCAGTAAGAAACACCACAATACAAAATAAAAGTTGTCTGATCCAGATATATGCAAACAGAAGTATTTGTTCTCGCTGATCACGAATCCCACCCTTTCGTCTTCAGCAAAACGTTAACAAATCTTCAGAAAATGAAGAATTTTATTTATGAGCAATATTTTACATAAAAACAAAAACATTTCGGATAGCATATGTAAAGAAACTTTACTTTCTTTAATTTAAATTTGAATGAGACCGCCAGTATATTATATATTACAATCTATCCGGACGCCGGTAAGACAGATCAATGTATAGACTGTTCGAGTGACAAGTCATAATCACAATTGTGAATTTTTATTTGTTTGCTTTTATCGTTGAATTGTATTTCGAACTAGTTGTAATTAGGAACTGACATTTAAATAACGAACATTAAATGTCGTTTCTTTATTTACAGGTGAGAATTTTGCAAGTTGCAAATAGTGTTCATAATATAATAAACTTTATTTACAGAGAAACCCAATTGTGTTCCTGTTTATGTCATACTTGCTAATTGCATCAAAATAAAAACACATTATACATCATTATCATAATATTTAACTCATAGTGCAAGCAAGGTCTTCGCATGTACTATTATTTCATAAACATAACATTGGTAACAAATAGCAGATATCGGCAGTATTTGAATATTTATGACCCATTTTTTCTGCCCTCTGAAAAAAAGATCTAAAAGATATCTATAAATATGCCTATATGAAACAAAATTAGAAAGTTATCAAATTTTGCCATCAATAAAGTGCAAATCATATTCAAAATTTTCTGGTACTTACATGCTTTAAAGACACATGCAACAAGTTCCAACATATTCCTAAATAGAGCTGCAGATTTATCATCATCCCATACAAAAAAACGACAGTTCAATACAACTCTATAATTAAGACTGATAAGATGGATTAAGCCCCTAAAATGCAAAATAAATACATTACAAAAAGGAACAAACATATGATATAACTTCAAAAGTATAATAGTTAAGATGGTACAAAATTTTGATTGGTTTTATCTGGATATGGACTAAAATTGTGATGCTCCGATTATTACTAATTTTACCCCACAATGCAAGAACTTATGAATTCTATCTTTATATACATCTAGTGAGAGGCACAAACTCACTTGAACAAACTTAATATTATCCACTATCGCAAACATATTTTTTGCCTCAACCTATATCTAACATTTTTGCAATAATAACATTATTTGGCCTCAAGCTGTATAGTTGATAAATAATATTTCCATAAAAATCATATGACATGCTCCCTGAGGAATGAAATTAATATCTACGGATTGTTAAAAAATTTTACATCACCCTGTATATATATTTTCCCTGCATTCGGTACACAAACTGCTCTGGATTATATTCAAACGTGCATTTTCAATCATCTGAATATGGGACAAAACAAAATTAATATTGTCGAATCTCGCAAACTATTTTATTGACTAACCCTGTATGTAAAAGTTCAGTAATAATAAAATTAATTGGCCTCAAGCGGTGTATAGTTGATGATTAGGATCTGCATAAAAATTATTTGACATAGTCCCCCAAGAATATATGTATAGGCTGTTGACATTTGTTACTCATAAAATATATACGCCCTGTATATATTTTACAAGCACTCAGTATATGAACTGGTCTGGATTATTTTTCGGGATACGTTTTAGCGATAATCATTTATGAATTTTTATTTAATAAATTTTCGCTTTTTAAATCCAACCGTACGCCCATGGTGACTTTGGAAAGAAAGAATTATCAAGAAAAATTCGGCGCACGCAAGGATGCGCAAAAGATACAATTCGCCGACACATACTTTAGTGTAGCGCGTATATATATAAAGTTGTAAGTAATACAAATGGCCATTTGGCCGGCCAACGTCGGCGTGAACGTTACGTACCTACGTACGTAAGCTAGTAGCCCGGGGAGCTCAGGGTTCCCCGGAAAAGCGAGGGGGGGTTATTTCCCCCTCGCTAAGTCGCGTTGGTTCGCCGTGGTCCATTTTTTTGCATTTTAAAACAAAAATTATACAGGTCGAGTCAAAAATAAATAAAAACATGTATTTGAAATTGACAACTACAGATGGGATCTTAAAATAAAATTATTTACACAATTTATTTCTCATTTTTATAGAAATTGTCGAGGTTTTTTGGATTACAAAAGACGAGTATTACAGAAGGAAAATTATTTAGTTTGGTTTGAGGTAAGATTATTTTGGTTTGGTTTTTTACCATGAAGTTCTTAAAGTGTGTCAAAAGAATTATTCGATATGTGTGTGTAAAGAAATGTGTTACACTAAAGGTCCAGCACCCCAACTCTGGTTGAACAGAGTGAGCCGATAAAAGTGCTCCATAATTAATTTTTCTTTCTGAAATGCATGTGTAATAATTATTACTTTTGACAACAAACATACATGATATGGGGCAAATCACAAGTGCTACGATACGAATGACAACAAATGTTAAAAGGAGATTGTATTACCCTCGTTAACACGATATTTTTTATTTTTAAATAAAATTATACAATGTGGAGCAAAATTAGTGATATTAGTGATTTGAAGCTCGCATTCAGCGATTTAAAACGAATTTATTTGATCAAGACAAGGACCTAATTCTACTAAGTGGGTTAAAAAAATAAAAAATCAGCAATAATTAATTTCTTTTGAAGGAAAAAGTCCTTGCGCAATTTATAAACATATTTGCTAAAATGTTTAAATGTTTCAGTTAAACTGAACAGTGTTCACATAACTTGGTTCTCAACTAACCAGGTTAAGAAATACATAAGAGATGTACATTGAAGAAACCCCAAAAGTAATGGAAGTGACAAGAAACTGTCTAAGAGATGAAAGAAAGAAAAAATACGCAGCCTAGTGGGAATGGACAAGGTTAATGTAAATAAAGACTGATATGAGCAGTGAGGATAATTGCACCATATTAAAGTGAACGCCGGTTTCAATTGAGCGGTATGAGTTAGATGTAACAAAGAATACATGATTTATTTTTCAATAACCTACAATGTGTGTAGAATGAAACCGAATTACTCTCAGTAAGGCAACTATGGTGGGAGAAGACATGCATAATTTGAAACAGATTTTGCGAAAAGATCACCCGAATAGGGGCAGACTAATAAAAAAACTGCTTCTCTGAAAAAATAAATTGGTGACAAAATGCATCTGCCTGAGCCTAATGTTAAGGATAAAAAAGTACCGAAACTTCGTGTCATTTTCGAGAAAAGAAATCATATACTTTGGAAAGGCAGGATATGATAAATCTTTATAGGTCTGTTTACTCAACTATTATACCAATCAATCAATATCAATACAGTGGTACTTACCCACTTTAAAACAGAAGCAACAGGTAACAATTGTTAGGCGAATCATACTATTCTTTTAGAAAAAAGTGTTAAGCATTGTTGTAGATTCCCAGCAGAAAACTTGAGCAGACCAAATTTCTTCAGGTGCAGTCAAAATTTTATTTCAAACCACTTGTTGTTTTAGGTTGACAAGTTCCTAAAATGTAAAATATTATATAAAGGTAGGTAATCAATTTAATAATTTAAAAAGCATCAGCGGGTTTACTACAAAGGAGGGACAATGGGAGGCAGTCGCTCCATTCCGCAAATTTGTTTGATATGAGAAGTAAGATTAAAAAGGTCTATACAGTATTCTATCTGTCTTACCATCCCCAATAAAAATTCTGAAGATAAGCACTTAATGAAAAGATAGGTATAGGATTTAAAACAGTGGACACACATATACACTTGTAGTCTGTAAAAATAGTGTGTGTGGCATCCTGTAAAAGTCTTGTTTTACCCAGACAAAAGGGGCATTTTTTACACAACAAAACACATTTTCCTTCAGAAAACAACACATTTAAGGTTATGAACAGTGTAATCAGAAAAGTCATTTATTGTAGATTTAACAAAAATGCTTACTGAAATTCAGTCGTTTATTGGATACAATTTTGCAGAATTTTACGAATGTTAAATTGGTGACAAATATATGAAAAGTTATTTCACAGTTTGAAGTGTTTGCAAAATAAAGTTGCATAATCCGAAACATGCAACTTTACAATATGATCATAAAATAGTTCATAACTTATTAACAGGCAATGTCAATTATAAAGTTTGAACATTATTTCTTCACAAAATTATAAAAAACATACATATTTTTTCCACATTCCCAAAGAAATAAGAACAATCTTATTACTTCTGGTGAAGTAATATAAGAAATGCAAGTACACTTTATGTACTTCACTTTCAACTGCTGCAGGTTTTCGGATTATTGAGATGTTTTTATAAAATGTTTCATCTGTGTTTGCAGGTAGTTGCCTGTATTCAGTATTTATTGAATTAATCCTAGCAACAAAGTCGAAGTTGGCACTTGGCAATAACCAGCATTATGGATCTGACAATTTTAAGACATATTCACAAAGATGGAAAGGTAGACATGTACTAAATAACACATATTGCTGTTTAGCAGGTTATGACTTGGAACCACATGACTTCAACTTGTTGTGGCACCTACTAAATAATACTCTGCGGAAAGTAGGTAAACTTATGTAAAGGAGAAACAAATATAATATGTCAGAGAATAAAAGTAATAAAAAATTAGGTATAAGAGTCAATTTCGATAAGCAAAAATTACGTGTAATGAGAAAAACGATAACTCTCATATAGAAAGATTAATATGAGCAGTGAGGACAATTACACCATATTAAAATGAACGGCGGTTTCGTTTGAGCAATATGAGTTAAAGTACCGAAAATTCCTGGAATTTTCGAGAAAAGAAATGATATGCTTTGCAAAGGCAGAATGCGATAGGTCTTTATAGGTCTAGTTACATGAATATTACACCAATTAATACAGTAAGTGAATATCTAAAGAAATAAGATATTCATACATAATTGAGTTATTACCAAATACAGTGGTACTTACACCCTTTAAAACAAGAGCATTCTCAGGCGAATCATACTGTTTGTTTAGAAAAAAGTGTTAAGCATTGTTGTAGATTCCTAGCAGAAACCTTGAGCAGACAAAATTCCTTCAGGTGCAGTCAAAACTTTATTTCCAACCACTTGTTTTAGGTTGACAAGTCCCTAAAATGCTAAAATAATATAAAAGGCAAGTAATGAATTTAATAATTTAAAAAGCATAGGCGGATGTACGGATTTACAGGGTTTTACAATTGTTAAATTGGTGATAATTATATGAAAAGTTTTTTGAAAGCATTCGGTTGTCAGTTTGAAGTGTCTGCAAAATAAAGAATGTATCTTTTGCATAATCTTAAACTTGCAACTTTACAACATGATCATAAAATAGTTCATAACTAATTAATAGGCAATGTCAATTATATAGTGTGAATATTATTTTTTCACAAAATTGTACAAAACATGTATTTTTTAAACTTCCAGGCCACATTTCAGTATTTGCAAAATCAAATTAAGAACAATCTTATCACTTCTGATGAAATAAGTATAAGCAATGCAACTGCACTTATATTCTTCACTTTCAACTGCTGAAGGGTGAGATTTTTTTAAATTGTTTCATTTGTGTTTGCAGGTAGTGGTCTGTATTAAATATTCAGTATTCATTGAAGAATTCATTGCACTAAGGCTAGCCGCACACTGGCAGTTTTTGTTAAACAACTTTTTGATCACAAACGTCGGAGCTGACCAACAACACCAAGAAAATAATTGAGACAGTAAAAACACGACAACACAAAATAAAAGTTGTCAGTTCCAGACATTTGCCAACAAAAAGTATTTGTACTCGCTGATCACGAATTCCACCCTTTCGTCTTCAGCAAAACGCTACAGAATCTTCAGAAAATGAAGAATTTTATTTACGCGCAATATTTTACATACAATCAAAAATATTTCAGATAGCATATGTAGAATGTCTGGATCAAACACCTTTATTTGTGTGCCAATGTAATAAGAAAGCAAAGATAATTATTTTATCAAAGAAAGATAGGAGAATATTAACCAGGTAGAAAGCTGAAAAGCATGTGAGTGAAGCCAAAAACGGAAGGTGGCTCAAAGTGATTCAAAAGTTGGGGCATTTCTAAAATTAGGTGCTAAGAAAAGCAGTTTTGCAATAACAGCGTTACTCATGAATATTACTGTAACTGTGACGAAAAGTGTAATATATTGCATCAAAGATATATTCTTTCTATTCCCTGTTGGGCGTTTTTTTCTTTCCAATCGTTGTAGTTTGTGCAACAATTTTTACACACGGCGTGAACTGAACATCAACGGTACTTACCGTAATTTGCGTCCGAAACAGTCTCGTTCAACATGGTCCAGCCCTTAGAATGAAGGTCTCATCCAGAATTCTTTATCAAGCTCCTAGAAGCAGAAAAAGTAAAACTATTACTGAAGAATACTGATTTTAGAAAGTTTCTGAAGTTGTAGAACGTTCTTTATATTTAAGCATGATATTAAAATTCTCAGTGCTTTTTGCCTGAAATTGCCAACGCTTCTTGTCCATTTGGAATTGATGTTACATATCAGGTTTTTTTGCAAATTATTTGGATATAACAGGTTTCGCGTCCTCCTTTAATTCTGCTTCTACAAAACCTTTGAGTATTTCGTCAATTGTATTATTGTGTTGTTCCTCATGGTAGTTGGTTTGACTTTGAAAAGTGAAAATGTCATAGAGACAATTACAGTCGTGTTAAAAGACAAAAATGTCAGCATCAGAATTGAATATATTTTTTTTTTATATAAATTTAAACAAATAAATATTATTCCTTCTTCTTCCTTTCCTTTGGTGGCCTTAACACTTCTAGCCAGCATACTCTGTGACAAAAGGCAAGTCTTGCTCTAGGCATTACTCTTGTTTTGATTTATTAAATTTCTTTTTCTGATTAATAATAAAGTGAAAATTAAAATTATGGTTGGAAAATTGTTAAAGCACCGCAAAGTAAGCATGAAAAATAAGTTATGAAACACTTGATAATAAATCAATGTTTAACTCAAACCTCTAGTTTCCACCAATACACTATTTAAAACAAATACGTAAATCACGATACAGAAAAAGTACCTACCTAAAGTAATTAGAATACAAGTTAACGAATTGCTTCATTTTACATTTCTAAACCTTAATTCGTTTCAAACTTAGAAACAGTATCTCATTCATATTCAAAATTTTCTACTACTTACATGCTTTAATAGAACAAGCAACAAGTTCAACATATTCCTAAATACAGCTGCAGATTTATCTTCACCACATACAGAAAAACGTTTGTTCAATACCACTCTTTGTTTTTGACTGCTAACATGGATTAAGTCCCTAAAATGCAAAATAAATACATTACAAAAAGGATCAAACATATGATATAATTTCAAAAGTATAATATCTAAGACAGTTCAAAACAGATACTAGTTGTACTAGATGCCAAGAATCATATATATAAAAACACTCAATTTGATTGGTTATATGGACTAAAATTGGAATGCTCCGATTGTTACTAATTTTACCCCGCAATGCATGAAGTTATGAATTTTATCTGTACATACAAAAATAAAGCATTTAGTGGGAGGCACAAACTCGCTTGTCACAGAACGACAAGTGGCACACAGTATTTATGTAGTAATTGCTGGGTCGTTTCTTTCGCCACTCCCTGTATAACTGAAATTTGATGTCCTTATTTCATGACAAAAACGTGCATATTAAATCCTCTATACGAATATGGATCAGAACAAAACTGATAGTTTCCAATGCCTCAACCTGTTTTTAATATTTTTATGATAATAAAATTATTTGATCTCAACTTGTATAACTGATGCATAATGTGTGTCCATAAAAATCATTTGAAATCGTCCCTGACGAATGCCCATAATATGTAGGGATATTTAACATTTTTTGTCTCACCCTGTACACACACACACACTCTGTATATAAACTGCTCTCAATTATCTGCAAACGTGCATTTTAAATCATCTATTTGAATATAGGACGGAACAAACTTAATATTACCCAATATCGCAAACAATTTTTTTGCCTCAACCTATATGTAACATTTTTACAATAATAACATCATTTGACATGGTCTCTGAGGAATGAAATTAATATATACGGATTGTCAACATTTTTCATATCACCTTGTATATATTTCCCCTGCATTCCGGTATACAAACTGCTCTAGATTATCTTCAAATGTGCATTTTCAAAGATCTGAATATGGTCCAGAACAAATTTAATATTGTCAAAACTGGCAAACATATTTAAGTGACTAACCTTGTATGTGAAAGTTCAGTAATAATAAAATTAATTAGCCTTAAGCTGTGTATAGTTGATGATTTAGATTGCATAAAAATTAGCTGACATAGTCCCCCAGGAATGACATTTATATGTACGGATTGATAACATTGTTATCTCGCCCTGTATATACTATATATTTTACAAGCCACCCAGTATATATCTGGATTATTTTTCCCGATACGTTCTAGCGATAATCATTCACCGATATTTATTTTATAAATTTTCCCTGAATATATTTTACAAGCCCTCAGTATGTTAAATGGTTTAGATTATTTTTCTTGATACGGTCTAGCTAATTATTTATCGATATTTATTTAATACATTTTCGCTTTTTAAATTCGAGAAAAACCCAACCGCACGCCCATGGTGAGTTTAGAAAGAATAGTCCTTTACATATTTTAAAAAATTTATGCGCAGGCGTCAACGCCCATTATGTTTGTGAGGTGAATTCAATATTTTCAATGTAATTTACTTTCAGTAGTAAAGTTTTAATAGTTTTAAAGAAATATCAGTATAACGATTTTAATTAACATTTATAACGTTTTATCAATAAAAAATGGAGCAAAAAGCATTAAGTCATGGAATATTTGGGAGCCATATGTACAGTAAATCTTTTTTGGAGAATTTATTGACTTATTAGTGTTCCAAAGCCTTGTATCGAATCTCGTCAAAAGCTTATTAGATCAACGAAAAAAATAAAGAGTTCAACGTTTGTCTAAAATGTGCTAAATGTGATTTATGAGTTAGAGATCTGAACTAAGTGATGGTCAATTACAAGTAATTGATTATGTAAATAAAGATACACAAATGTGTTTGTGTATGTGTGTTTAAGACAATAACTTGCTAAAAGATATAATATCTAATAAAATGACTGTTAAATTTTTTAAATTCCATTGTACATATTGTACCATGACCAGACATAAGGATGTTTAAGTTTAAATAAATGTTTGTATACTGAATTTTATATTTTATTTGTACCAACTGTACAGCCTTAAGTAGTATTACATACAATTTTTGTAGATTTCATCAAAATCTTATAAATTAACTTTCATATATCTGTCAGTCAAAAGATGAATAGCCAACATAATTTAAATCACAAATTGAAGTAAAAAAGACAATGACTGATAAAATCATAGTAATAATAAATTAATTACATTTGTATTTTGTATTACTAATATTTATTTTATTAATTATCAGTAGATTAATTACTTTAAATCTAATATCAGTATCATTTTGCCCTAACCTGTCAAATACATCAGCCTTATTTTCGGCTTGCCGCCCTACTATTTGTCATAAGGTGCAACAAGAAGGTATACCCATAGCCTCAGTGGAGACAGGGAAGTTCATTGTTCTAAACAAAATATTTGAATGGGCGCCAGGTAGGTACCAATATACCTTAAAATAATATAACCTAAAACCCCTACCAAGTTAACCAAGAAATAATTAAATCAAGGGGATGTTATCATGTTTACAAATCTTTGTATTCTATTGATGGACTCGGCAATTGTTTATCGTTTGGTGTGATCACGATCACGCTTCTCTCGAGCTCGAGAGTACGTGTTAATGTAAAATAACTCTACCTCATAGAGAGGTCTATGATCTACATGAATTTCCGCTAACAGCTCGAATTTAATTATGTAAATAATGAACCTAACTACTCGTAAATAATGTTATACCTAACTAAGCATGTACATATATATGTCTACCTTGAACATTAACACGGAATTAGCAAATTTAAATACACTTATCTTGACATCCACGTCTTTACAACTCTTCATTGAACCAAGCTGACTTCCAATGGAGCATAAACAAATTCTGGGTACAAATAGCACAATCCCAATATGTACATTTGAACGACATCCATTAATCCACGTTCACAGATAAAGTGAATACTCAACCAAGGAACTGATCCATAATCTACCATAAGTAGTAAACTGCATCAACTCAACCATAACAGCAAACGAAAGAAGTAGTAGACAATATTCTACGGTATAAAGCAAAAAATCCAACCCAAAAAAAGAACAAAAAGAACCCAAAAAAAAGGAGACATTAAGCTGTGAACAGCATATGAATTGCAGAAAACACTTACCCTAACCAATGAGGGGTTTCCTTTGAAAAACTGGCCTCGAATGGAAATGACAAATATGGGAGCACTAATGCAGATTATGCAGTACAAGTTTGAAATCCTTCAAGGAGACTCTTCCCAGTGGCTAAATACTCAAGCAACAACTAAACACTTTAATAGTACAGTAGGAATTCCAACAATTCCCGAATCAACGGACGGCAAATCAAGCCAGTAAAATATAGAAAATATCTCACAAACTTAACTGCAATCACAGACCTACAAATTTAAGGTCTGTGACTGCAATCTACCAACGACAATGCATTTTTCCCCCGACTCCCACGCTGTCACAAACCTGTCTGTCATATATCACATGCAGGAGTGTCGCCAGATGATTTTTCAGCAAAACACTTAGATCATTTACCATCTATATGGTAAAATCGTGGCAATGCTAGAAAAAGAGGGCAATAGAGACAGTAAGAGTGGGTGGAAGCAACTCCCAACCGAGTGAAATAGCCTCTTGTCCTCTCTCTCTTTAGTCTTACCACGGCCTCTGTGCACTGCAGGCTATCTCCAGAAGGTACATGCTCTAAAGCAAAACTGTACATAGCTCGATGAAATAACAATAGATGGCACATCAAAACAGGTGTATTACTTTTAAAAAGATAAAAAACTATAAAGATGGACAAATAATATCGGTAGTACTTGTTTATAGAGCTAATAACTAATTAATTATGTCCAATATTGCAATTTTGTTATTTTCTTTTCAGAATATGACAAAATTCTTAACTACTCTCTACTTTTTGGTTTCATTTGAAATGACTTTAGTTTTCAGTCTTGCCAGCATCAATAATTTTCAATCCTGCTTAGATAAAATAAAATATTGAGGAAGCAGTAATCAGTAACATTGTATAAAATGTCATAGTTCATTTAGAATAAAAAGTTAAAACCACAGATACATAGTGCCACCTATCGCTTAAAAGGTTAGATTACTACTTTGAACCATTCACAGTTTCACAATGCCCTGCACCTTTTACTAAATTGAATATACTATTATAAAGTTAGATACTAGTTGAACTAGGTGCCAAAAATCCTATATTAAAAACTCATTTTGGTTGGTTTTACCTGAATATGGACTAAAATTGGAATGCCCTGATTGTTACAAATCTACCCCATAATGCATGAAGTTATGAATTCTGTCTGTACATACAAAAATAAAGCATATAGTGAGAGAAACAAACTCGCTTGTCACAGAACGACAATTGGCTCACAGTACTTATTTGGCTTGCTGGTTCGTTTCTTGTGCCACTCCCTGTATAAGTGAGATTTGATGTCCCTATTTCATGAGAAAAATATGCATATTAAATTAAATTGATATTTTCCAATATCGCACACATATTTTTTGCCGCAACCTGTATGTAATATTTTTATAATAATAAAATTATTTGACCTCAACTTGTATAGTTGATCCTTAATGTGTCCATAAAAATCATTTGTACTAGTCCCCAAGCAATGCCCATAAGATGTAAGGGTTGTTAACATTTTTTGCCTCACCCTGTATATATTTTACTCCGTATATAAACTGCTCTCAATTATCTGTAAATGTGCATTTTAAGTTGTCTACTCGAATATACGACGGAACAAACTTAATATTACCCAAAATCGCAAACATATTTTCTGCCTCAACCTATATGAAATATTTTTGCAAAAATAACATTATTTGGTCTCAAGCTCAGGGAGCTCAGGGTTCCCCAGAAAAGTGAGGGGGGGTTATTTCCCCCTCGCTAAGTCGCGTTGGTTGGCCGTGGACCATTTTTTTTGGCATTTCAAAACAAAAATTATACAGGTTGAGACAAAAAATAAATAGATAAAATTGTTTTTTGAAACTGAAAACTACACAGATGGGATCTTAAAATAAAACTTTTACACAGTTCATTTCTCATGTTTTATAGAAATTATTGAGGTTTGTTAGCTTGTACAATATATTTTGTTATTTTAAAACAAAATATGTACTGCAGACAATAGGATGATATGCAATATGAGTATTATATTAGGAAACTTATTGAGTTAGAATATCAACTGATTTTGTTTGGTTTGAGGTAAGATATGGACTGTTTTTGTTTGGTTCTTTGCCATGAAATTCTAAAAGTGTGAGTTAAAATTAATTATGAATTCACCATAAGTTTTAATCAATATTTGTGTACAAAGAAATTTGTTCTGAAGGTCCAGCACCCAACTCTAGTTAAACAGAGTGAGCTGAAAAAAGTGATCCATAACTAATTTTTCCCTCCAAAATACATGTGAAATAATTCTTACTTTTGAACACAAATATATTTGGGACAAATCACAAGTGCTAATGACAATTGTTAAGAGGAGATTGTATTATAATTGAGTTATTAGCAAATATAGTGGTACTTACCCACTTTAAAACAGAGGCAATAGGTATCAATTATCAGGTGAATCATACTATTATTCCTTTAGAAAAAAGTGTTAGCATTGTTGCAGATTCCCAGCAGATCTGTGATTCCCAGAAACCTTGAGGAAACCAAATTTCTTCAGGTGCAGTCAAAATTTTATTTCCAACCATTTGTTGTTTTACGATGACAAGTCCCTAAAATGCAAAATATTATACAAGATAAAAGGCAGCTAATGAATTTAATAATTCAAAAAGCTTAGGCGGACATACCAAGAGGGGGGGGCAAGGGGCTCAGTTCATAATAAACTTCTTACATACTTACCTTAAGTTGAAAGTCAACGTTTTCAGGAACCATCTGTAATAAAATAAAACAATGAGTGTACATTATAGGTACTTTATATCACAATTTAGTTAATATGTATATTTTTCACTTACGTTTATCAATAAATCTGTAACTTTTAACTGTTGCAATTGCTATTTAAATTTAGGAACAGTTATGAATATATTGACTCCTTAGCTACCCTCATTGCTTACTTCAAGCTTCAAGTCTTCTTGTCTATGGTCTGTAGTGTAGATGGCCTTAGGATATACAAATCTGTGATACAAATTTCATCATATATTAAACTGAATAACTGAAATAACCAAGAAAACGGTTTTCCAGTTTCAGTGTTTGATTCACAGTTCATACAATAAAAATTTTGCCCACAGATCGGCAAAATTCATAGACCACAGATCATACAATAAAGACTCCACCAGAGATCTTAGAGCATGTACTTTCTGGAGATAGCCTACAATCTTAGAACATTTACCTTCCGGAAATAGGCCTTTTCATATTCGAAAATTTCTATTGGGCAAGCGTCAACTTCTGTCATTTTTTCGAACAAAAAACCATTGTATTTACATGCCAATGGTCTGACAACTGCTCGAAAAAGATGACTAAGCAACAAAAACTTTTCGAATATGAAAAGCTCTATAGCCTGCAATCTTAGAGCTTGTACATTCTGGAGATAGTCTGCAGTGTACAAATGTCGTGGTAGACTAAAGAGAGAAGAGCGCAATGGAGAGAGCAAGAAGTTATTTCACTTGGTTGGGAGCTGCTTCCAAAGAAATATGTCCAGCATGCTGTTCATGGGCTGCTTCCACCTACCAAGTGAAATAGCGTTTTACCCTCCCTACTACTTGGAAACAAATTAAGTAAATATTCGACGATTTTAGCTCTCGGGGCCAGGATAAAAAACCTACTTCTATTTGAGACAAAGTAATGAAATTCGGGCAGTGCAATATGCACCACCTATACTAACAACAACATTAATTTGGTTGACCTACCCCACCCTCGAAAGGGGGATTGGGGTGGCTACTACCCCCAAAAAACAAGATTTATTTTTTAACTGTGGTCAGCGAATTCTACACATTTTTCTACGCTTAATTTTTATAATTTTCTGAAATTTATTTTTTTTTAGATTTTTCGACTTTGTTAGAAATTAAGCAAATTTCGATGATTTGAGCTCACGGGGCCCGGGAAATGAACAGATAAATATTCGATTATTTCGACAAATGTCCAGGCTAAAAAACCTACTTCTATTTGAGACAAAGTAATGAAATTAGGGCAGTGCAATATGTACTATCTAATCTAATAACCCCATTAATTTGGTTGACCTACCCCAACCCCGAAACGGGGGTTGGGGGGCTACTACCCCCCAAAAAACAAGATTATTCTTTTTTAACGGTTGTCATCGAATTCTACACATTTTTCTACGCCTGACGCTTAATTTTCATAATTTTCTGAAAATTTTAATTTTTTCGATTTATCGACTGATAGAAATTAAGCAAATTTTGATGATATCAGCTCACGGGGCCAGGCAAATGAACAAACAAATATTCGATTATTTCGGCAAATGTTCATACTAAAAAAGCAACTTCTATTTGAGATAAAGTAATGAAATTCGGGCAATGCAATGTGCACCTCCTATACTAACAACGCCATTAATTTGGTTGACCTATCCCACCTCAAAAGGGAGATCAGGAGGGCAACTACCCCCAAAAATCAAGATTATTTTTTTAACGGTAGTCATCGAATTCTACATATTTTTCTACGCCTGACACTTAATTTTCTAAAATTTTAAATTTTTTTATCCGAAAAGGGGGGTCTTGGGACATCTATGCCCAACAATAAAGATTATTTTTTTTAACGGATGTCATCCAATTCTACACATTTTTCTAGCCTGACACTTAATTTTCATAATTTTCCGAAATTAAATTTTTTTTTAGATTTATCGACTTTGATAGAAATTAAGTTCACGGGGCCAGGCATATGAACAGATAAATATTCGATTATTTCGACACATGTCCAGGGTAAAAAACAACTTCTATTTGAGACAAAGTAATGAAATTCGGGCAGTGCAATATCCACCACCTATACTAACAACACCATTAATTAATTTGGTTGACCTACCCCACCCCGAAAGGAGGGTCGGGGGCAACTACCACCAAAAATCAAGATTTTTTTTTAACGGTGGTCATCAAATTCTACACATTTTTTTCTACGCCTGACGATTAATTTTCATAATTTTCTGAATTTTTAAATTTTTTTCGATTTATTGGGCTCACGGGGCCAGGCAAATGAACAGACAAATATTCGTTTAATTCGACAAATGTCCAGACTAAATGATTTTAATGTCTAAGTGCTTCTTGGGAAATAACACCACAGTTTAAAGAAAATTGCTGTATATTCCAAACGTTTCGGGGTCTAGATCAGACCCCGTTGTCAATGGCTAAGAAACTACGGATTAAAAAGGCACAATTCTAAGATATAATTAATTAATTTAATCCGTAGTTTGCCCTTTGATTTGATATATTACTTGATCCGTTAAAAACAATTATAATTTTTTTTCCATTTAATTCTATAATTTGCCCCCCAAAATGAATATTAGGGGTTTCTCCTTATTTTTCCAGTAAAGTTCAGGTGAGGCGCTATACCCGTATTTTTTTCAAAATTTTACAGCTTAGGTTTCGGAGATAAGGGGAGGGGGAATGTGTTTTTTTTTGTTAATATCTTTTAATTAATTTATTTTAAAAATATGGAAAAATTATATTTGTTTTCGTCATAATGCGCCCTTTCATTTGATATATAACATGATGGGTTAGAAATAATTTTAATTTTATATTTTCAATTTAATTCTGTAATTTGCCCCCAAAATTGAAAGTAGAGGTTTCTCCTTATTTTTCCAGTAAATTTCAGGTCAGGCCCTATACCTGTAATTTTTTTCAAAACTTTACGTTTTATAGTTTCGGAGATAAGGGGGGGGGATGGTAAATTTTGGTATATTTTCGTTAATATCTTTTAATTATTATTTTTTTTAATATGAAAAAAATATATTTGTGTTCCTCAGAATGGGACTTTTATATATTACATGATGCGTTAAATTTTTTATTTAATTCTATAATTTGCCCCCCAAAATTAATATTAATGGTTTCTCCTTATTTTTCCTGTAAAGTTCAGGCAACGATCTATATATTTTATTTATTTTTTTAAATTTTGTGCTCAGTAGTTTCGGAGATCAAGGGGGAACGGTCGATTTTTTTAGTTTTTCCACCCAAAAGTACCCCTAAAGTCAAAATTTCTTCTTTTATGATATGTACTCCTGATCGGATCACCAAACTATACACTGATGCCAAATTTCAACTTCTTCCGTCCAGTAGTTCAGTAGTTTAGGAGAAAATTGCTGTGATGTGACAGAGGCAGAAATCCGGAGTGATATTATAAGGGTATCCGTATATTGTATATACGGAACCCTAAAAAACAACTTCTATTATTCCGAATACCGATATTTGATTACATTTTTATTTTCTTTTTATTTCAATAGATTCGTCAATATGAGTGAACAATTTTGATCAATACATCTCCGATTTCTCCACAACTCTGTTTTTTATGAAAATATACTTTTTACAATTTCATGAAATAGGGTCGAATTCCGACCACTGGGCGACCACTAGTTTTCATAATTTTCTGAAATTTCAATTTTTTTTAGCCGGAAGGGCTAAATCACTGCCCAAAAATCAAGATTATATTTTTTAACGGTGGTCATCGAATTCTACATATTTTCCTACGCCTAACTGTTTATATTTATTTAATATTTTTCTTATAGTCGGCGAAAAATTTTTTTTCGTAAATAATCGGATCCTTCGTCCGACAGAAAAGTCGTTCATGGGTAAATTCAAAGTCTGTTTAAACTTTACAACTGTGTAATTTACAATTTTTCTCACTACTTCTTACAAACTGAAGAATGTTAAGATTCTCAAGAATAGAAACTAAAATTTTTTAAGATTCTTATAGATAGAACGATATTCAAGATTCTTATATACAACAAAATTTATAGGTCTAGCAGCCACTACCACGCCATTTGCACGTCAATTGGTTTAGTAGCCACTCCCACGTTATTTACACGTCAATAGGTCTAGTACCCACTCCCACGCTATTTACACGTCGAACGGTCTAGTAGCTACTACTACGCTATTTACACGTCAATTGGTCTAGTAGCCACTCCCACTCTAATTACACGTCGAACGGTCTAGTAGCCACTACCAGGCTATTTGCACGTCAATTGGTGTAATAGCCACTCCCAGACTATTAAAACTACGAAAAGTCTAGTAGTCATTCCTACATTATTTACAAGTTAATATGTCTAGTAGCCACTCCCACGGTATTTACACGTCGATTTGTCTAGTAGCCACCCCACGCTATTTACACGTCGATATGTCTAGTAACCACTACCATCTATTTACAAGTCGATTAGTCTAGTAGCCACTACCAGGCCACGTCATGAATATCGTGGCCACTACCACGCATTTACACACCAATTGTCGTGTGAACAGCGTGGTAGTGGCAACTAAACAGACCATTTTAACACATAAATAGCGAGGTGGTGGCTACTAGACCATCGACGTGCAAATAGCGTCGGAGTGGCTACATTTGACAAGTAAACAGAGTGGTAGTGGCTATTGGAACAAGTGTGAATAGCGTGTTAGGGACTACTAGACCAGATAATATGTAAATAGCGTGGTTGTGGCTCCTAGACCAATTGACGTGTAAATATTTGCTATTTTCCGGCAGGAAAGTCGCTCATAAGGGAATTGAAGGTCACTTTCAGCTCTACACTTGTGTGATTTACAATTTTTCTCTAGGGCTTATAATCCGGAAGTATTTCAGGAGAATAGTAGATTTTCAAAAATATCTCGGAAACTGTTCATCGTACAAGAAAGTGAAGGCCATCTGGAGCTCTAAACATACTTCATTTAACATTTTTCTCTAGAGCTTATAGGCCGGGAATAAATATTTTGTTGTAAATAATTAGAAAACTATTCGTCCGGCAAAAAAATTGATTACAGGGGAATTGGAGGCCTATTTGAGTTCTACAATTGTGTAATGTATAATGTTTCTCTAGAGTTTATAGTCCGGGAATTAATTAGTATCTCGGAAACGGTTACAGAAAATAAGATAAGTATTTGAGAAGAATCTGTGTATCATTTATTGAATATTTGCCAATGTGCAAACATGTAATATTAGAAATTCAATTATTGAATTTAAAAAATAAACTATTTGTTCTGCTATCACTTAGGGATAGCTGAGTCAACATAGTTGCTGCGTAAAGCTGGTGTTCTACGTGCTGGCGTAATTTCGATTTGTCAAAATGAGTTTTATTTATATATTTTCAACAATCGTAGTCAATCAAAATTAGATACTACAGAATATTTTATTTTATTTTATTTATTTATTCACATATACGGGTAACCCCATTTACATAAAAATACAAAACAAAAAAATTAAAGAAAATAACATTAAAACTAACACTAAATCTAAAAAAACACAAAAACATACAAAAAACATATAAATCTAAGTTTATACAAAATACAAGATAAAATATAGTTACTTAAAATTAATTAAAACAAAAACAAAATAAACGGCATCATTAAATATTATGGTACAACGAGCGCTTGATTACCCTGATGGAGTTGTAAAACAGATCGATATGTGAGGAGTTCTGATTGCCTGTACGTCATTGCTGAACAGAATCCATAGTTAGTTCTGTGAAATGGCACATTGAAGAGTTCTGAAGAACGAGTTCTCATAGTTGTATTCAAGGATATTCTGTCTAGTAAGCAAGGGCAGTCAAGTTCACAATTTTGTGTATTATACAATCCCTAGATGCAATATTTAATAATATTTAATTGTTTTTGATATCATGAGTAATATTTGACATGTAGCTAATCAAGAAAAAGATAGACAAAAAAATTAGATATTTATTCTGAGAAGATTCTGTTTATCATTTAATTAATATTTGCCAATGTGCAAGCATGTAATATTAGAAATTCGAATATTGAAATAAAAAAACTTTTTGTGCTGCCCTCTACTAAGGAATAGCTGAATCAGAATATCTGTACTACGTAAAGCTGGTGGCCTACTGGCGTCTTTTATCAAAATGAGTTTTACATAATATATCTCTCAACAATTACATCGTTCAGAAATTATAATGTAGCTTCTAATAGCATAGTTTTCCCAGGTTATACTTGTTTGCTGTTGAATATTTAGAGTTCTTTGTCTAAAATATATATGTATAAATATAGTAACATTTCAAAGTTTGCTGTTACTTGCTGAACTGTTGTAAAAATATGTGGTTTATCTAGAATTTTCTAAAATTAATTCCGTAGGTCTGGGTGCTTCCTTAATCCCACTTCTGAAGCATTTTGTTTTACTTAGAGAGGTAAGAGTTTAAGATACTACTCCAACTTGGGTCTGAAAAGAGTGGTCTTCACACGCAAACGTTGTTGTAAAAATAAGTGATTTATTTAGAATTTTCTAAAATTAAATCAGTAGATCCTGGTTGTTCCTTAATCCCAATTCTGAAGCTTTTTGTTTTACTTAGAGAGGTAAGAGTTTGGGGTACTAGTTCAGCTTGGGTCTGAAAAAAGTGGTCTTCACACGCAAACGTTCTTGTAAAAATAAGTGATTTATTTAGAATTTTCTAAAATTAATTTCGAAGAACCTGGTGCTTCCTTAATCCCACTTCTGAAGCATTTTGTATTACTTAGAGAAGTAAGAGTTTAAGATACTAGTCCAGCTTGAGTCTGAAAAGAGTGGTCTTCACACGCAAACGTTCTTGTAAAAATAAGTGATTTATTTAGAATTTCCTAAAATTAAATCAGTAGACCTGGTGCTCCCTTAATCCCACTTCTGAAGCATTTTGTTTTACTGAGAGAAGTAAGAGTTTAAGATACCACACCAGCTTTTGTCTGAAAATAGTGGTCTTCACACGCAAACATTCTTGTAATAATATGTGGGTAATTTAGAATTTTCAAAAATTAATTCCGAGGTCCCTGGTGGTTGCTTAATCCCACTTCTGAAGCATTTTGTTTTATTTGGAGAGTTAAGAGTTTAAGATATTACACCAGCTTGGGTCTGAAAATAGTGGTCTTCAAGCGCAAACGTTCTTGTAAAAATAAGTGATTTATTTAGAATTTCCTAAAATTAAATCCGTAGACCCTGGTGCTTCTTAATCCCACTTCAGAAGTATTTTGATTTACATAGAGAGGAAAGAGTTTTAGATACTACACCAGCTTGGGTCTGAAAAGAGTGGTCTTCACACTCAAACGTTCTTGTAAAAATATGTGCTTTATTTAGAATTTTCTTAAATTAATTCCGTAGGTTTTGGTGCTTCCTTAATCCAACTTCTGAAGCATTTTGTTTTACTTAGAAAAGTAAGGTTTTAAGATACTTCTCCAGCTTGGGTCTGAAAAGAGTAGTCTTCACACGCAAACGTTCTTGTATAAATATGTAGTTTATTTAGAATTTTCTAAAATTAATTCCGTAGGTCTTGGTGCTTAATGAATCCCACTTCTGAAGCATTTTGTTTTATTTAGAGAGGTAAGAGTTTAAGATACTACACCAGCTTGGGTCTGAAAAGAGTGGTCTTCACACGCAAACGTTCTTGTAATAATATGTGGTTATTTAGAATTTTCTAAAATTAATTCCGTAGGTCTTGGTGCTCCCTTAATCCCACTTCAAAAGCATTTTGTTTTACTTATAGATGTAAGAGTTTAAGATACTTCTCCAGCTTGTATCTGAAAAGAGTGGTCTTCACACGCAAATGTTTTTGTAAAGATATGTGGTTTATTGAGAATTTTCTAAAATTAATTTCGAGGGCTCTGGTGCCTGCTTAATCCCACTTCTGAAGCATTTAGTTTTATTTAGAGAGGTAAGAGTTTAAGATATTACACCAGCTTGGGTCTGAAAATAGTGGTCTTCACCCGAAAACGTTCTTGTAAAAATAAGTGTATTATTTAGAATTTTCTAAAATTAATTCAGTAGACCCTGGTGTTTCCTTAATCCCACTTCTGAAGAATTTTGGTTTATTTAGAGAGGTAAGAGTTTAAGATACTACAGCAGCTTGGGTCTGAAAAGAGTGGTCTTCACACGCAAACGTTCTTGTAAAAATATGTGGTTTATTTAGAATTTTCTAAAATTAATTCCGTAGGTCTTGGTGCTCCCTTAATCCCACTTCAGAAGCATTTTGTTTTACTTATAGATGTAAGAGTTTAAGATACTACAACAGCTTGGGTCTGAAAATAGTGGTCTTCACACGCAAACGTTCTTGTAAAAATAAGTGATTTATTTAGAATTTTCTAAATTTAATTTCGCAGAATCTGGTGCTTCTTTAAACCCATTTCTGAAGCATTTTGTTTTACTTAGATAAGTAAGAGTTTAAGATACTACACCAGCTTGGGTCTGAAAATAGTGGTCTTCGCACGTAAACGTTCTTGTAAAAATAAGGGATTAATTTAGAATTTTCTAAAATTAATTCAGTAGACACTGGTGTTTCCTTAATCCCACTTCTGAAGCATTTTGGTTTATTTAGACAGGTAAGCGTTTAAGATACTACACCAGCTTGGGTCTGAAAACAGTAGTCTTCACACGCAAATGTTCTTGTAAAAATATGTGGTTTATTTAGAATTTTCTAAAATTAACTCCGTAGCCCTTAATGCTTCCTTGATCCCACTTCTGAAGCATTTTGTTTTACTTAGAGACGTAAGAGTTTAAGATACTACAGCAGCTTGGGTCTGAAAAGAGTGGTCTTCGCACGCAAACGTTCTTGTAAAAATAAGTGATTCATTTAGAATTTTCTAAAATTAATTCAGTAGACCCTGGTGTTTCCTTAATACCAGTTCTGAAGCATTTTGGTTTATTTAGAGAGGGAAGAGTTTAAGATACTACACCAGCTTGGGTCTGAAAAGAGTGGTCTTCACACGCAAACGTTCTTGTAAAATATGTGGTTTATTTAGAATTTTCTAAAATTAATTCCATAGGTCTTGGTGCTTCGTTAATCCCACTTCTGAAGCATTTTGTTTTACTTAGATAAGTAAGAGTTTAAGATACTTCACCAGCTTGGGTCTGAAATTAGTGGTCTTCGCACGTAAACGTTCTTGTAAAAATAAGGGATTAATTTAGAATTTTCTAAAATTAATTCAGTAGACCCTGGTGTTTCCTTAATCCCACTTCTGAAGCATTTTGGTTTATTTAGACAGGTAAGAGTTTAAGATACTACACCAGCTTGGCTCTGAAAACAGTAGTCTTCACACGCAAATGTTCTTGTAAAAATATGTTTTACTTAGAGAGGAAAGAGTTTAAGATACTACACCAGCTTGGGTGTGAAAATAATGGTCTTCACACGTTAACGTTCTTGTATAAATAAGTGATTTATTTAGAATTTTCTAAAATTATATCAGTAGACCCTGGTTGTTCCTTAATCCCACTTCTGAAGCTTTTTGTTTTACTTAGAGAGGTAAGAGTTTGGGGTACTACTCCAGCTTGGGCCTGAAAAGAGTGGTCTTCACAAGCAAACGTTCTTGTAAAAATAAGTGATTTATTTAGAATTTTCTAAAATTAATTTCGTAGACCCTGGTGCTTCCTTAATCCCACTTCACACGTTGATTCGACTAGTAGCTACTCCCACGCTATTTACACGTCATTTGACTAGTAGCCACTACCACGCTATTTACACGTCATAAGGCCAAGTAGCCACTCCCACGCTATTTACACGTTAATTGGACTAGTAGCCACTCCCAAACCATTTACACGTCTTCTGAATAGTAGCCACTGTCACGCTATTTACACGTCAATTGACTAGTAGTCACTCCCACGCTATTTACACGTCGATTGGTCTGGTAGCCACTCCCACGCTATTTACAAGTCACTTGGAACAGTAGCCACTCTTCTGACTAGTGAAACTCGCACTCTATTTACACGTCAATTGGACTAGTAGCCACTCCCATGCTATTTACACATCAAATGGACTAGTAGTCACTCCCACATTATTTACACGTCAATTGGTCTAGTAGCCACTCCCACGTTATTTACACGTCAATTGAACTAGCAGCTCCCACCCTATTCCACTTCGAGTGGACTACTAGCCACTCCCACGCTATTTACACGTCTATTGGTCAAGTAGACACTCCCACTCTATTCCACGTCGATTGGACTACTAGCCACTCCTACGTTATTTACACGTCAAATAGACTAGTAGCCACTCCCACCCTATTTACACATCATGTGGTCTCGTAGCCACTCCTGTATTATTTACACGGCATTTGAAGTATTTGCTACTCCCACGCCTTTCACACGTTAATTGAATCGTGGTATCATTTGTAATTGCGACAGTAATCTTTTCTGGAGTTGACGATCCACGTCTTCTATTAAAAAAAGTCTACACAAAAGTCTTTTAAACTACACGATCACTTTTACCTAAAACATAGACATTTGGAATAATTTGGTACAATAGCACATACTACAACACTATTTGAAAATAATACAGATCATTTTTCCTTGTAATATAATGCAGAACTCAAGTTTACCTTAACCTAACAAACGAAATATTAAATTAACTCTTGGTTGATTGGTTCCATTCACGGGTAACTATATGGGAATTGTCCGTTCAGAGTTTCAACCAGTCGGTTAATAATATTAATTATATCGATCCTTCTCAAAATCCTTAGTCGCCGCTATTTGACAAATAGAATAATAGACAATAAAGGACAAACATTTAGAAATAAAGAAATTACTATTTTGTTTAATTATAGGTATGTTTTGATAAATTTGTCGGTATTTTAAATTTCTAATTCCTGTTGTTTATTGAATTGTGAATTGTAAGTTGATTCTCTCAAATTTCATTTTATTTTGTATTCATTAAAATCATGGTAATCCATTGTTTAGGAGGATTCCTTACATTATTATGATTGACGTGTAAATAGCGTGGTAGTGACTACTAGTCCGAACGACGTGTAAATACCGCGGTAGTGGCTATTAGTCCAACTGACGTGTAAATATCGTGTTGGTGACTACTAGCCCTAACGACGTGTAAATAGCGTGGTAGTGCCTACGCTTCCATTGCCGTGTAAATAGTGCAGTACTAATTCACCTGAAGTGTAAATAGCGTGGTAGTGGCTATTAAGTCGCTACGCTACCGACTACCTTGTAAATAACACAGTACTAGTTCTCCAGTCGTGTAAATAAGCTACGAAACTAATCTATCAATGAGTAGAATATTACAAGATGAACTAAGATCAGAATAGTTTAGATACAGAGCAATGATGCCGTACATGTGAATATTGATAGGAGTAACAAGAAGAAAAAGTTGTTTGAAGAAATATTAAAAAATTTGAAGAAATGCGAGTTAGCCAGCCTATTTACGTCGCTAAA
Source organism: Octodonta nipae (assembly GCA_034190945.1). NCBI lineage: Eukaryota > Metazoa > Arthropoda > Insecta > Coleoptera > Chrysomelidae > Octodonta > Octodonta nipae. Next base: position 4,964,003 of record CM067220.1, on the reverse strand, counting down.
GAAGAACACCTAATAAACCTGATAAATACATATCAAGTTAGATATGATAAGGCCTATTTATTTTACAAAAATAACACTGACATCCTTGAAATCAATCACGAAGAACATAAAAATGATATATGCCTTATTTGGGAAATATTTAATCAAGTAATTTAGGAATGCATCATCATGGGACTTTAATTAATACTCCGGTATGAAGAAAATAAAAGTTTCTAAATTCCTCTCACTAAATGTTCATGACATTCCATGTCTATTATTGAAATTTATATAAGTTCAAAGGGATGAACAGTTCAGGAAGTAACAACAAACTTCCAAATATTAGTATATTTATGCATATATAATTTAGACTCAAAATATTCAACAGTAAACAAGTATAACTTGTGAGAAGTGAGAAGCTATCTATTAGAAGCTATATTATAATTTCTGAAAGATAAGATTGTTGAAAAACAAATTTACGCAGTAACCATGCCGATTCAGCTATTGCTAAGGAGAGGGCTGCACAAATAGTTTATTTTGTAATTCAATATTTGAATTTCTAATGTTACATTGACAAACAGAATTTTCTAAAAAATATATATCTCATCTGTTTCCTGATTAGCTAGACTTGAAGTAAAATTCATGTGATCAAAAACAATTAAATATATTGTTAAATATTTCATCTAGAGATTGTATGATACACACAATAAGTCTTGTATAGTAACTGTTCAAGCCAAATAAATAAAACTTTGTGATACGCCAGCATGCAGACCATTAACTTTACGCAACAACTACGCTGACTCAGCTATTGTTCAAGAGATGGCAGCACAACAAATTTATTTTTTAAATTCAATATTTGAATTTTTATTATCACATATTTGCACATGGGCAAATATTAAATAAATAATAAACAGAATATCATCAAAATGAATAGCTCATTTTTTGTCTATCTGTTTCCTGATTAGCTGGACGTGAAAATTAATATTCATGTGATTAAAAACAATTAAAAATTGCATCTAGAAATTGTATAATACACACAATATGCTGTAGTACCTAAATTAGAATTACCATAAAAAATTCTATACAATTTTTAATTGTTGAAAAGACATAAATAAAACTCATTTTGACACATGTAAATTACGCCAGTATGTAGGCCACCAACTGTACGCAGCAGCAATGCTGACTCAGCTATCGCTAAAGAGATGGCAGTACAAAACGTTTATTTTTTAAATTCAATATTTGAATTGCTATTATTACATATTTGCACATATTAAATTAATAATAAACAATCTCCTCAAAATAAATCTCATTTTGTGTCTATCTGTTTCCTGATTAGCTGGACGTGAAAAGTAATATTCATGTGATCAAAAACAATTAAATATTGCATCTAGTAATTGTATAATACACACCATATGCTGTAGTATCTAATTTTGATTGACTACGCAATTCTTTACAATTTTTTAATGGTTTGATTGTTGAAAATATATAAATAAAACTCATTTTGACAAATCTAAATTACGACAGAACGTAGGCCACCAACTTAAGCGACAGGCGTAGAAAAATGTGTACAATTCGATGACAACCGTTAAAAAAATAATCTTGATTTTTGGCGGTAGTTACCTCCAAGACCCTTCCGGGGTGGGCTATAGGTCAACCAAATTAAGGGTGTTGTTAATATAGGTGGAGCCCGAATTTCATCTTTGTCTCAACCCGTACCTCCCCTAGGCCACCCCACGCCACGCCTCCCCACCCCACCCGACGCCACTCCACCCGACGTCACCCCACACGACACCACGCCACCCGACGCCACTGAAAAGTGGTATAGAAGCTTATGAAAAAATAATAGCGTGGTTTTGTACAATCTTGTAATAACAGTTAAACTTTATAATTAAGATGTATGTTAATAATTTATACAGAATTTTATGATCATGTTGTTGTTAAGTTGTAGGGTAAGGCTCTTGATTTTGCAAACACTTCACTCATATACATCACAGTATCCCCCCCTTCGCCACCCCACGCCACGCCAACACACGCCACGCCACCCCACCCCGGTTGACCTACCAAGCCAAGCCAAGCCAACTATGCCCAAAAATCAAGATTATTTTTTTTAACGGATGTCATCGAATTCTACACATTTTCTACAACTATACTAACAATACCCTTAAATTCTCCTCTAAATTAATCAGTTTTATTTTTATAAATCTCAGAGTTGGAATTTTTTAAATTAGCATTTCTTTATTATGTATATTAAAAAAGTTTCAATCTTTTAGAATTGCGGCACCCATTTGAAAGTAGTCATACATGTGACTTCGGCTCATTTGTGAAATTTAGTGGCTGCCTTACATAGATTTTTCTAATTATGTATAACGCCACACGTCTAAATAATTAAATAATTTAGTTAAGGTATTTAATACTGAAAGTTTATTTATTATGTTGGGTCAGGAGTATAATTCTATTTTACTTTCGCGTTTAGCTAGTAGAGAGCGGCAGAAAACAAAAAGTTTATTATATAAAAATAATTTAATTTTTAATCAAAAATACGATGAAATCAAGGAACTGATAAAAGGGAATTGATAAAGCAAAAAAAGTTGTAATATGATTGTTATTATACCATCATTAATCCTACATATTACTACTGAGGTATGTAATTTTGTATTGCTTACCTCTTGGTAATATATATGTTACAAGTATGCATTGAGGCTCTAAAACCTTTAGCCTCTTATAGCATGGGCGTATCCATAAGGGGGAGAGCCTCAAAGCTAGTAAATTTATTATTAAAACGAGGTCATCTTAACTCCAGGAGAATAGAAGGGTTTACACCTCATAACGACTATTTTTAATGTAATAGTCCAAGAAATAAAAAAAAAATATATTTAGATAAATCAGTACAAGATCGCCCCCCTGGAAGCACCTGTCTGGATCCGCCCCTGCCTTATAGTTTATTTATGTTTTAAAGTGATTTAACAAAATTAGTTTACTGCAATTAAATGTTAAGAAATGTATTGAATTATACGCAACCACTTCAAAATGTAGGCATCCAAAATTTTACAATACAAATATTATATTATTTAGTTTTCTCCGCAAAGTAGTTCATAGGAGAATTGCACTTTAAGGTCTATAATTGTGTATTTTACAAATTTTCTCTAGAGCTTATAATCCGGAAAAAATATTTTTTTGTAAATAATTGGGAACCTGTTCGTCCAATGAGAAAGTCGGGGAATTGAAGATCACTTTATGCTCTACAACTGTGTGATTTATATTTTTTCTCTAGAGCTTATATTCAGGGAGTTATTCAGGAGAAAATAAGTATTTTGAAAATATCTCTGAAATTGCTCATCCGAAGTAAGTCACAGAATTGAAAGTCATTTTAGGTTCTACAGATACTAGATTTACTACTTTCTCTAGAGATTAGAGTCCGAGAAAATAATATGTTTTTGTAAATAATTTGCAAAGATTACTTTAAGGTAAAAAAAAAAGATTTTCGGAAACTGTTCATCCATTGATATAGTAGGTCACAGGAGAATTGAGGGTTATTTGAAGCCCTACACATACTTCCTTTAATATTTTTAACTTTAGAACTTACAGTTCGCGACAAAAATAAGTTTTCGTAGATAATTCGGATATTGCTCGTCCGATAGGAAAATCGTTCATAGGAGAATTGAAGGTCACTCTAAGGTCTAAATCTGTGAAATTCACATCTTTTCTCTACAGCTTAAGGCAAAAAGAGTTGTTTAAAATATCTCGGAAAGTCACATATCAAGCATTGCAATTCGCTTATAATCCAGGAAAAAGTTTTTTTTGTAACTATTATGAGTATGTTCGGCTAACAGAAAAGTCCTTCACTGCCAAATTCTAAAGGACGTCCAAACTCAGGAGGGTTATTTTCGTAGTTGGAAAATTACAGGAAGGTTAAAAAAAATACAACAATCTATCAATGATGTTTATTTTTAATACAAGTACATTGTCAAAGAAATTAATAAATGGATCGTTTTTTTGTTGTAGATACATATTAGTGTAATGTACATTTTATTGACAACTTAATAAATTATTTCTTGGAACTTTAAATGTTTATCTGTTAGAATTACCCTATTTATCTGTCAATTTCTCCAAATACGACATCAAGCGTACCGATAATGGCAACGATATCAGCCAACATGTGGTTTTTACCCATTTTCTCTAGAGCCGCCAAATGGGCGAATCCGGGAGCTTTTATTTTACACCGGTAAGGTTTTGAACTGCCATCTGACACTAGATAAACGCCAAATTCCCCCTTAGGCGCCTCAATAGCTGTATAAGTGGAACCCGGAGGTACTTGGTAGCCTTGAGTGAAGAGTTTGAAATGATGAATTAAGGCTTCCATAGACGTCTAAAACAAGACACAATAATAATTTAGCAATGCGTGAGTATAGATTTTTCGCACCTTCATTTCACTTCTGCTAGGTGGCGTCAGTTTGGCATCGTCAGTTTTCACTTCTCCGGGGGGCATTTGATTAAGACACTGATAGATAATTCTCAATGACTGTCTCATTTCTTCCATACGACACAAATAGCGATCGTAGCAATCGCCCTTAGAACCGATTGGAACGTCGAATTCAACGAGATCATAAGCGTCATAAGGTTGAACTTTGCGAAGATCCCATTTAATTCCAGAACCTCTTAACATCACGCCACTGAAAATACACAACAATGTAATATTTATTTCATTCAGAAAATATTTTACAGAAATATTTGTCTGAGAAGTTATAACGTTTCAGGTGAACACAAATCAAAGACATTCATAACATTTTTTAAAGAGCTATAGTTTTGCTGAGATCAATCCAATCATGGCTCAATGGACTGCAAAACAAAATCTCTCAGTTAAAGTCTGGTCGTGAAAACCTCCATTTTATGAAAACCATAGTCAAAAGAGGAATTTTGCACCTATTTTTTACAGTTACTAACAGATAATTTTTCATATAAATGCTTGTAATGAGCATATAACAGTCATTACAAATTCTCGAAGGTTTCAAAATAGCCTACTAAAAATGTAGAAAAGAAACAATTTCTAACTAAATCAAAATACCTACTCAATTAAACTGTTTACACATGAATCTGTAGTGTGTTATAATAAAACCTTATTAATGTATTCATTAATTTTAGTCACATAACAAGAAATAAAACCATTCAAATCTGTCTTTGTCTTTGCTAATTTATTAAGTTACCTAAATCCATAGTTAAGGGCATCTTCTGCAGAAATAACACCTATATCTTCTGTTCTTTGAACCCAAATTCTGTTGTGTGTCAGTACATCTTCTACTTCATCTAACCTCTCACTAAATTTAGAAGAAAACTCGTAAATATCATCTAGGAGTCCTAGAGGTAAATCCTGTAAGCATGGAATGAAATTCATTCAAAATCTTTAGAGTCACAAACAACATACCAAAGAAACTCCCCCAGGTCGAACATAAGCAGCATGCATACGAGCTCCAGATACTCTTTCATAGAATTCCATAATTTTTTCACGTTCCTCAAAAATCCAGAAAAATGGTGTTAGAGCACCAATATCCAGAGCATGTGTTCCAATACCCATAATGTGATTTAGAATTCTTGTAAGTTCAGCAAACAATACTGAAAATAACAATATAATGAATAATTAATAAGAAACTTTGCCAACCACATATTAAGCACTGTAGGCTGCCATAGAATAGAGTGATAAAAAGAAAATTTAATAAACATGAATTCTAATTTGCTGATGTATTTCATAGTGTTACAACATTTCTGACAAAAAAAAACATTTTCTTACATCCTAAAATTACAAAAATGCATAATAATGTAACCTCATACTTTCGTAAATGACACTATGACTTTAATGGGATCACTGAATTATCAGAATTCTTTGATCGCATTTTTTGGCAAATGCACTATCTTAAAAAGAAAGTCGTCCCTAGGAACGCCACAAATAAATTCTGAAGACAATTTTTTCAAGTTCTTCCAACTTGAAAAATTTTTTTTGATTTAATGATCTTTGGAATTTCTTGTGCACCCTGTAAATTTAAAATCAAAGAAATTCCATAGTAACGTAAACATATTTGTCAAAATAATTGTCATATATTTCAATTTTACTTTATAAATTTATATCCATTGAAAACGAAATCCGACAGGATTTTGAAACATTTGGTTTTAAAATATACACAAGTTTGAACTCTGATGTGGTATTATTCCCAAGAAAATCTAAAATAGACACTAAATTAAATCTGGATATATGCAGACAAACATTATCATTTAACTCGTGATTAGTTTTTGGGTACTGCATTAATTTTTTGAAAAAGTGTGTACATGGATATGCATATATATATATTTAATTCCAGTTTTCACAATTGAATATTGTCTTGTATATATAATACTAACCTCTAATATATTTTGCCCGCAATGGCACATCAATGTTGAGCAACTTTTCAATAGCCAAGCTGTAACATTGCTCATTGCACATCATTGAGACATAATCAAGCCTGTCAAAATATGGTAAAGCCTGTGTATATGTTTTGTATTCAATTAATTTTTCTGTACCTCTATGTAAAAGTCCAATATGTGGGTCAGCTCTTTTAACAATCTGAAATTACATTTGTCAAATATGCATTTTTATTGAGATAGAAGGTAGGTACTTCTCCCTCTAATTCCAGTACTAATCTTAACACACCATGTGCAGCAGGATGTTGGGGACCGAAATTTAGTGTTATGTTCTTTACCAATTTCTCTACTGGGGCCTTTTTAGGATTCCAAGGTAAAAGCTCCCAATTTTTTGTAATTTCATTGGGATATATAACTGGTCCCTTAAAGTAATTGAAATATTCCTCATCTGGGTACCACTGGGCGTTCTGGGTCTTACTACAATATTAAAACATTTATAGGAAACTTCACAATAAGAGAGATTTTACGTATTTTTTATTGATTGGTTTCGAAATTACATAACATTCACAATGTTAAAAGTTATAGAAGAACTTGTCTTTTGCCGTTTATATTTCTTTACCTTGAATGAATAAGTGCGGCTCCATTTTTCAATATCAGTTTTGAGGGAATGGTATTAATTGTTTTCTTATATATATTTCCTAATGTTAGTGCTGCCATTTTGACAGCAAAATCTAAATTTAATATCCAAAATTCCAAAATCGAATTTTAGGTTAAGAAAATTGACACTACTAAATCACAGATCAAACAGAAAGGATATACGTAATTCAACCTGTTAAGCGCTGGGTGACGTCACGCAACGGTTGGTTTGACAAATATACTTGTCCGCCGAAGCAAAAAATGATTGGTATTTATATTGATAATTAAATTAAGAAGTATAATTAAAGTACTAAAACAACAACAATGCAATGTTTGTTTATAGTTATAGTACTGTAAAATTGCTTCGTGATAACTTCTCTATACACGTATATGTAAACTATTCGCGAGCATTCAAACGACTATTTTCCGGACAAAAATGTTTTAAACCAACCACCATGTGGTATCGCTTGTCGCTTAACAGGTCCAATACTATACTGTAAGTAATAAATAGTGAGGCTTCTGTATGGTTTCGAAGACATTGTATTTTCTGGGTTGTAGTATAAAAAATAGTACATTTTAGCTTCACACTCACAAAAATGGCTTTATTTTAAGCTTGAGAATGTAAGAAAACCTCTTTCTACTGTGTTAAACACAATGATCTTGCAGCTCACGGAGTGGGCGTTCGCCCCTCTCTAGATCGGCCCTTGTGCTCATTAGGTCAAAACAACTTCTTTGCATGCAGGTGAATTTCTCAAACCAACCATTACATTGCGCTATCAATCAATTCAAAGCTTAGAGCTCGTACCTTCTGGACATAGCCTGCAGTGCACAAATGCCGTGCTCATTTTCTTCTTTGTCACTTTTTTGTGCCATAAGTATTTGCTTACTACTTCATCTGGCTCAAATGTGGCTCATTTTATGTGTTGTCTACAACAGGCAATATTCCTGTCTTACTTTGCAAACTAATACTGTCTTGTTTTCAATTTGTTTCAAATTTGAAATTTAGTAATTACATCCCAAAAGTTACACAGCAAAGTATTGTGCTCACTAGAATAATGAGGAGATACGAAAATGTGAGTGTTTTAATAAAAAAAAAAATATATATAAACACCTAACGAAAAAATTAATGGACCTTATCTGGTGTAAGTGCTAAATTTGAACAGATCGCAATCAGTTCAACGATGCGGGTATATAGTATAGAAAATGAACACATACATTACTTTATATATACCTATATTATTTATAAATTTCATTTTCATATTTACAATATAAGAAACACAATATTTTCTGGCAGTATTTGAAATAGCTACTCTTTACAAGTTATAATTACAAGAATTATGAGAACAGGTCTACAGTACGGTAATTCCAAATGTTCTTTTGCTAGTCTTCCTATAATACGCATTAACGTTATGATAGTGTTGTTAAAATCGTAAGTTTGTTTCTGTTTTTGATGTTCGCCCAAACGTATCCATTAGTAGCAGGTAGAACAAAGAAGTAACGAGCGATATCTTGGAGCTGCTGATGTCTGTACTGGATGACACTGAATGAGAGCATCTCCATTATAACCTGGGGGGCAAGTACAAACTGCAAGATGCCGTCTGGGATTGCAATTGGCGTTTACTCCACAACGGTTGACACATGGATTTTGACACCTAAAATCACAAGAATAATTATTCGCCTGCAGTTAATAGCTTGTCTGATACCCATCTAACATAAATAATTAATGCCAACAAAAAACTTTTTAAAATAATTGGGGTGCTAGTTTTTTTTTTCAATTGTCTCATAATGAGATATTTTGCAAAATATGGCAAATTTAAAATAGGAATATTACAAAACCATTGTTCTTTATTAGGTTGGAAATTACTACAATTCAATTCAAGAACTCTAAGTTGTCATCATAGCTGTTTCAATAACAAAACATATTTTTTAATAAAAGTGAAGGTGATACTTTTTTCAAAATTGTTAAAAAATTTTCTTCGATGGTCTGTGTTACAGTCGTATTTACTTACCTGTAATCAATGCAAGCTTGACTGTCGGGACAGTTGCCATCATCGACACATTCTCCTCGAATACAATTAACTAAGGGATCTCCTGTATACCCTACAGGACAAGTACACACAGGTCGCTCTTTACCAGTTCTGTCGTAACCTGGCTCGCAATGAGCATTAGCTCCACAAGGATTGGGTTCACATAAATCTCCTAGAAAACATTGTGAATATAGTATATATTGCTATTTAGACATTTGCAAAACTATAATTTGCAAAACAACGTGTTTTATTGCAATTATCACAACTGATTTTTTTTATATAAAAATTCTGGAAATTTTGCTTGAAGTCAGTTATTTGTAATGAGTTGCCATCAAGTAGTTTTATTCGTTAAAAAAATTGTCGTTTAAGATATATACACCTTCACAGCAATTCTGAAGTTGGTATCTTGAGGTTGATATCGAGTTATAGCCGCCTCAAACGATGACGTAGCTGCAATAAATAATAAGTAAGATTTGATAAGATGTAAGCGATGATAATGAATGATAGTGAGATGATAGAAGCAATTAAATAAAATGCTCCAATGAAGTAATTAAAGCGAGAAACAAATTGAATGAAAATTACTCCAATTAGAAGGCAAATTTGGTCGAATTGAGCAAAAACAAGTCTCCAAATCTGGGATGGACGAAGTGCCTAATATTCTCAATGAAGTTGTCTATTGCATTTGGCGGAATCCGAGAGCTAAGATGAAGGTGGTTCAGTTGGATCGATTGGCTTCCTATTATGGAGAAAATGAACCTGACCCTGACGATCAGGATTAAAGTGAGACAGTGTCATAACATTTTATTTTACGCTGCCAAAATAGTGACCTGTCTAGAAATTTGTCAACCTCACAAAAATAAACGCCATTTCAACAATTTTAAGTTGTCATCTTCCTGGAGTAAACCAAACTGCCATGAAGATGGCAGGTCGTTTGCAAAGACTTGAAAGTTGTCTTTTTGGTGATACATAATGATGTCTCAACTTACTTTTTTCGAATGGTCTGCAGTAGATGAATGGATCTCCAGTCATGTCTTTTGGACAAGAACAGACTGGCGTCAAACCACGCAGTTCGCAGTTTGCCCCAGAGCCACAGGATCCTTCACAAGGACTCTTACAAATTCCATAGAAGCAAGCTGGTTTGTGGCTAGGACAATCGACGTCTCCGTAACATTCTGGTTGACAGGACGAATAGGGGTTACCGAAGTAGTTCTGAAAGTTTCCTATTTAAAACACATTCCCGACGTACGTACGTACACCACTACTCAATCATACATACCTTCGGACATTTGCACACTGCTCTGTGATTGCTGATGGTTTCGCATTCGGCGTTGGTTCCGCATTGAGTCGTGCAAGGATTTTGGCATTTGAATTCGAGGCATGCCATCGTGGGGCCGCATTCCGCGTCATTTTCACATTCATGTCGGCATCCGGCGATCGGTGATCCATGGAATCCGGGAAGGCAGGAACACGTCGGAACGCCATTGTGAACCTCGCAGTGAGTGTTTTGTCCGCAAGGACTAGGATGGCATAATTCCTCTGAGAACAACAGCACAAAAATTATAAATTGATTTTCTCCTTTTTTTTGAAGGGAGAGGAAGGGAATAACACCAAATACAAACGTTTTCAGGGCTCGTTATTACCACGTTATTATTCGGATTATTATAATTTGTAACACTGAAATTGGATGTTTGACAGTTTCACATAGGGTAGTACAACCATAATATATACAGTGCCAGTCAAAAGTCCTCTCTCGTCTCGTATCTTTTCAACCACTATACTTACACTAACGAAATTTGGGAGGGGGTGAAAATAAACGGTTGTAAACTGCTCTACTAACGGTAACAGAGATAACCTAACAGTAGTAGATGACGTCACAAGGCCGGTGTGGTAACTAATTTTAAATAGGACCTTATGGCAAGTCATAAATCAAAAATAGTATTTCACCTTTTTACGATAATTAATTAAACGAAGTGTTCAAAATGTGATTAGTCTAGTTGCTGTCATAAATGCATCCTATTGTTGTACTCGTTTGAAACTGCCTTGCACTCTTCAATAATTCGTTGTTTTGACACGTTAATATTGTCTGGTTCCGTATGGTTAACTTTGGATTCCAAGTACCCTAGAGGTACTGCAAAAAAAATTTAACCTAACCTAACCCTCTTCCAGAATTTCTAGTTTTAAGTTTGTATTGAGGAAAACAAGTCGTAATATGAGATGTGTTTTTTGCACGAAAGGTGTGCGGGTTTGGGTCACTCCAGTACCCCGTCCATTTTGCGTGTTCACATTTCCATTGAGGGAACAATTACTTTCAAACAAAACAAATGGTTTATATATTGTTGGTTTCGAATTTTCAAATTTTGTTAGTCATAATTTTCACTCACTCTTGTGTTGGGATCGTCATGTGAAAGTTGGTGCACTATTTTTAATTTGTCTGGATGAATTTTTTTTTACCCACAGCCTATGTAGTGTACCTCGCCTAACTTCACAGCCAGACGCAACTTTAGCTGTAGGGGACGTAGGGTTTACATTCATTTGTTTAATTATGTCAATTCTTTTGTCATCACTAACTGTTTGTTGAGCAAATCTTTGGGCATCTTTAATGCTACCTGTTGCTTCAAACTTCTGAAAAAGCTCCTTCAAGAAAGTCCTCGATATATGACGATCTGTGTTAATGAAGATTCTTTCCAGATTCACCAATTAATTATTAAAGGAGTTAGTACTTTGCGGGCTTGAGTACGTACCATTTTGCCCTATGTAAACTTCTAAATAATAATAAAACTAATTATTTAAGATATATTTTACAATTACTAGACAAATTAAAAACGTCAACTTTTTTGACAACTAACATAAATTAAATGTGAAATATATAATTTAGTATTTATTTAATTTTTGACTGGCACTAAGAATCTATAATCAGCAATAACATTTGATTTATCATCACTAGAATATATTTTTCATTGTTTAGCTCGGTAAAAAACTGATGACCAATATAATTTAGAAAAAATGAAATTCAAACGAACGATGTCAAAAGATTTTATGTTTCAAGTTTAAAATAATATTTTATTGAAAAAGGCCTGAGAACATTTTTTTACCTGGATCGAATCTTCTACAAGACACGAAAGGATCGCCGGTATATCCCGGTGGGCAGGAACATACTGGTAAATGATTTCTAGCTTCACAATTTGCATTAGCACCACAAGTTCCGGCGCAAGGATCTATACATTTACTGTTGCTACACACTTGATGACCTCTGCATTCAGAATCGTCGAGACATTCTGCTCTGTAAATAAAGTTATCGTTTACTGCAATATTTGTGCTGTTATAAAGCATGCTAATCGTAGTTTAATTCCTTATCTCTTTTATTAAGATTTTTTTGCAACATTGGATTGAGTTGGCTGTTACTTGGTGGAAGTTGAAATTCATGATGACTTAAGTAATATAACTGATTACAAACTTACACTTTATTTAAATAATTGTGACAATTGTTTCGCATCCGATGGAGCTTATTCATACAATGGTAGTACCTTAAGAATTTTATATTTTTTGCGTTTCTTAGAACAAAATAGAGGGACTAAAATTTTCAAGAAGAAACTATACATATGAAGAACTAAAATGGCCTAAATAAAGGACACCATCTAAACCTGTTAACCAATCAGTCTGAAATAACAAAAATATTACAAGTAACTGTCAAAAAGAACTAGACCAGATATTAATTCTCGTAGAATATAGATAGGGTTTGCAACTCATATCCTATCTTAATCAACCAGCGTCGATTAAAGAAATTCTTACAATACGAAACAAGAATTAAATAGTTGAGAACACCAAGTCCAGAAAAAAATTTCAAACAGCAATTAATTGCAATTAAAACTTTTTCGAAATTTTGTATTTGCAAGGATTACCTAGTGAAGTTCGGATTTTTGTTCAATATAAACCGCACACGGAATAAATGGGTTGTGGTTTGGAGCTCGCAAATCATTTAATAACAGGTATCATTTATTTAAATCGTAAAATTTCATAATTGTGTGAAAACTGACATAGTTATTATGTTTTCATAAAGAACAAACTTAGAAGTTATTTGATGAAATTTTTAATATTAATTTCGCATAATTGAGACTATATTTCGAGAATAACAACATTAATATTATGTTGTTTGAATCTTGGCGTGATTTTATCCAGGAAATTTTTTAAAGAACAGATCAGTATCGCTATACTTTTACTGAACAACGGCCGCCATCGATCATCACCAAAAAACAAAAAAACAAACTAGTAACTCAAGGCTAATATATCGCAGATTTTAGTTGACCTACCTTTTACAATAAGCAAGCGGGTCTCCTGAGTATCCTCTTATACAAGAACAAACTGGCCTTCCTCCGACAACTGAACATTGAGCGTTCTGTCCACAAGTACTGGCTGTGCATGTTGTGGATGCATAAGACATTGCTAAAAAACACAACATAACATTATTCCAGTGAAAGTAACTAAAACAAATTTATTTATTAAATTAGTTACACATCTGCAATGGTACAGCTCAGTTTGAGTGCGAGAAAAAAACATATAAAGCATGATTGCTGAATGAAAATAAGTCAAGTGAAGTTTATAATGAGTTTTAATTATCATGTATTTTTTGATAATAATCGGATATTCAATTTTTTTCTGAGAAAAAAGTATGAAATGATCGATTTTTGCAAAATTTTTCCCCAAAATCATAATTTTTTCAATTACGCTTTATACTCCTGGGTTACTAAATTGTATTTTGGTTCCAAAATTTCAATGTGGAACATCTCTCGATTTTTTTGTCAAGTGTGTTTCCGAAAAAAAAACATTAAACGAATATAGAAGATTCCACAAATAAGCTTCATAAAAGTGATTTATATGAAAAATGAAAAATAAAAAAATGTTAATTAAATCTGTTATTTGCACAAAGACATAAGCGTGAGCAGCCAGAAGAAATCTCATACGTTTTGAGCTGATGATTGTTTCATTATTTGTTAAAATGAAAGCACTTCATTTTGTAATAGAAACCTCGATAGTTCGCTCCTGATTGAACTGTAGTTCTTCCATATTGATCCGTTACGTAAACTGCATTATCTGTACAACAGGCTTCCGCATATCGATGGTTGACATACGGATTTACGTTGGAAGAGTATCTAGCAGGACTATAGGAGTAGTAACTTGGAGTCGACAAAATTCGATATTGACGATAATAAGAGGGCTCACCTAGTGTCGTTGAGGCTAAACTGAGGAGGGCAATGGTGCCTAATATTGTCGGTGTTCCTATCTGTAAAGAATAAGTGTTAACAGTAACCTGAAAACATGTGAATGAAATTATTTTCCAATAGACACATAATGAAAAGACAGCAAGTTTAATCTACAACACTCTGAGTTTATTCTATGTAATATCTTTCCAATATTGCAACTAGTTCCGCTATTTTTTATACAGTTGGTATGATTTTTAAAATTTTTTCAAAAATATTGACACAACTGAAGAACTTAAACTGTAGCCCGTATAATTGAAAGTGCTATAGAAGAATAAATTTTCAAATTGAGCTTCTGCATGATACATCCTATGTTTACGAATAAAAAAAATAAACATAATTACCAAAAATGTGCCATTAAATTTTTTAGATTTTTGTATCCAAACATCAAAATCTTATTTTATAGGTTCAAAAAAGTTATCAACATCTTAAAATGTGTTAGTTTGAAGCTAGTAGACAATACACGATTATTTAGTAAATTTGGTTCAGACAAAGTGCTATGGTTTTGAATGCACTGTATTTTAACAAAAAATCAGTGTTTTAAACTTTTCGATGTCATTTTGAAATTCTCCGCATCAAATTTCCAAAAGGTTTTTGTTAACAGTTATATAAAACATCAGTTTTCAGCAATTATGTTAAAAATGACAAATATAATGAAATAATGTGTTATTATTCTAAAGTTATAAATAATTGAAACTACGAGCTGTAAATAAGTAAAAACTTCCGCCTTTATTTTTAGAAATAATCATCGAAAACAACTTGCAAATGACTTAACAATTCTACGGATTGATTATAATTTTTTGGTAATAAATTTATACTTTGTCAGGTAAAAAACAAAATAGTTTCAAGGGCATTTCATTTTCATCGACGATCAAAAAACAACTCGTTTTCATTTCATCAAGGACTTATTATTTGGAAACATAGTTTGGTGTCTTCTTAAAGATTGTGTGATTATATAAACATACCACTTACTTGGCAATTCTTTGAAACAGTCTACGTCAAATTTGTTACAGCTTAAAAAGAATTATCTGCGTTATTATAACGTTGAGATTCATTAATTCATTTATCTAAATTTTGTAAAAATGACTTGGAATTGGCACAAATTTCAGCAAATGGCATTTCTAAATGTCTGGTAATATAGTAAAATGAACTAGAAAAACGTTTTATCTAAATTTTGTGGAAATATTATGGACCAATTAACGAATAATTTTTCCGAGAGGTTAAACGATAAGTGGAATAGCAGTATTATTCAACGTTCCTGATCAATGAATAGCCACAAAATGCTATCTAAAGGGGTTTTTCTGATGTAATTGGTACTAGAATTGGCCATTCAGTATAAATACGCAAAGTTTATTAGCAGATCACTGTGAGCCCAAAGTTATGACAACACGAAAATGTGGATTATTCAGTAACTTTTACAAAATCTGCTCGTCATATAACATTATATATTAGAAGTATTTTTCAATTTTTGTATAATGAAAGGGAGGTTCAGCATCTTATCATTCTATATGTATAAAGACATTTAGAATTCTGATAGTTTTATTTCTTATCTAGGTATAGAGAAATTAAATATATTATCAGTAACCTTTACAGTAAATAACGAGAATTTTTTTGTTACATTTCGTTGGTTGTTTATTTTAAAATTAAACTGTCGCAATGTATTTTTCATAATGAATATTAAAAAAAACACATAAAATATAAGACAATGACATTTTTGGTGTACAAAAATAGACGAAAATTTACATGGTTTTGGATCTAACAGATCAGATGTAGTTTTTAAATAATTCGTATAATTGTATGAATCAATTCCCAATTATTTTGAAATTTAATTTATTTAAAGCTAGTGAATGTAGTAGCTAGAACTTTTGTTTCATTGTCTTAGTGAATCACTGATAATGTACACCTCAACCAAATACGTGCTTGGTAATGAATAAGTGACGATTGTTCTGTTTTATTACATTATCACGGCCTTGCCTTTTTGCTACAGACCATATCATAATCAATAATCAAAAATCATTAGACTAAAATTTAGTGCCACTTACCATCTTTAATAGTATAAGAGAAACATGTATACCTTAAGCACTACGGACACCAACTAATATAAATGTTTGTTTACAGAATACTAACTAGTCTCTTAGCACCCCACCAAATCTGTTCTCAGAAAAGTTCGAAGCTATATTTGTTCTTTTTCTGCAATATTAACGATACAAAACATTGTCATTAAACATATCTTATGAAACAAGATGCGTAGGAGTGACATTCATTATTGTCTCTCCGACGATTTTCATAATGCAAATTTTATATACCGGTTTCGACTTATTTGGCTATTTCGCTCCAAAATATCAGCGTATCCGGCTTTACGATTTGTAACTTACAGAAATTTAAAACTGATTCTACGATCAGAGAACCATAAACAACGATGAGTTAAATTATAAGTTATTTCATGTGGCGATAAATTTCTGCATAAAAAAGGTAAGGATAAGGACCTTGGCAGATTTTAATGACTTATCGAAACGTTAGTTGAAGTTTGTGATTCAAACTTACTCGTCATGTTAAATACTCGCATCAATCTATTGACCTACCACACTCAAAAACAGCATATTAATCACTTTACTAATTTGTGTAATTATGTTTTATGTTAAGCGGAGTAAATTGCATATTATCGTCAGTTAAAAAGCAGCTTTACTCTAATACCCATTTTTTGAATTTTACGGAATTTTGTCAGGATACAAAAAAAGTTCGACGTACCTAATAGTTGATTAGGTACATTCTAATTGCAGTAACATATAGAAATGTGAGTTTATTCAATTAAAAAACCAACACATAAATACCATGAGTATTGATTTTTTACGCAAAGACTAAAGAGCTGACTAACGCAAAATTATTTTCAATGCCCGAGTAAGGATATTTTGTGGGAAGGACATGTGCAATTTATAAAGGTCAACAACGAATCGTTCGTCACAACAGAATAGTTTCTTTCGTCTTTTTGTTGCATGTGCAGATTATTTTTCAACCTATATAATCTAACAACGCATGAAATAACGTCTTAGCATTTGGCGTTCATTCTAAATTGTTAAACTTACAAATATTTCTTTACTGTAACCTTAGTAAATGTAAAATATGTCTTCCGACATTTTTGTTCACTAAAAGTGTCTCAATAACAACAACAATAATCTTTACTTGTGGTGTGGACAGTATCAATATTCTATTAGATAAGACATTTTGCATACAGAATAAATTGAGATATACAACATGCGGTCATGTTTTGGTTCAGAAATGGACTGCTATCGTATATCCGTAAAGATGTTCTGTAGTCTAATAAACAAAAAAGTCTAAAGGGCCCGACTGGCGGGATTTCACGCTGGGTTTGCTACGTTTTTTTATTATGTTGCTCAGGTAGAGAGAGACAAAGAATGAAAGAGAGATTGACGTGGGGAAATGGGGAGAGAGAGAAATATTAGAAAATTTCATTAGTGGCATACAATTCAAAATACAAAAATATCTCAAATTTGTATAAAATATCTCAAATTTGTATAGAAAATTGGCTACGAGGGTTGCCTTTTATATTTCGGGTTTAGACAACCCTAGTGTTGCAGTCTGACAACTGACAGCTCTATCTCTATCGTAAAGTTTGACATTTTTGAGGTTATACGTACTCAGAACGTTTTAACATACCAGCGCTATGTGTTGTTTACAGTAACTTAAAGGATTCTTCTCGGCCCAAAAATGGAATTATTCGTGAACATTTTCGTGCCATTATTTTTTACAACTTTCGACGTGGATTAAGTCAGCAAGCGTGCATGGATGAACTTAATTTAATTTTTGGCCATTAAACTCCATCAAGGACCACTGTTTATCGATGGTATGGTGAAGTCAATCGAGGTCGTAGTTCACTCCAAGACGAATTTCGTGAAGGTCGTCCAAAAACAGTTGTTGTTCCGAAAACCATTGATGCGGTGCGCGAACTGATATTGCAAGAACGTATGTGACCTATCGTGAGATTGAGTCAACCTTACACATTAGTGGGACCAGCATACATTCAATATTGCATAAACATTTGAATGTCAAAAAAATTTGTTCGCGTTGGATCCCACACAATTTGTCAATGGTTCAAAAAAAGGCTCGTGTCGATTGGTCGAAAGAAAAGCTCAAAAAATATGATCGCTGTGCTTCAAAACACGTTTATGACATAGTGACAGGTGATGAATCGTGCATTTACGCGTATGAGCCCGAAAGTAAACAGCAGTCGACTGTATGGGTGTTTCAAGATGAGCCGAATCCAACAAAAGTTGTTCGCGCACGAAGCACTTCCAAGCAAATGATAGCATGTTTTTTCGGAAAAACTGGACATGTCGCAACCGTACCACTAGAACAACGCAGAACACTCAATTCTGAGTGGTACATAACCATTTGTTTGCCAGTTGTCTTCCAAGAAATGAGGAAAACCAACCGCCGAAGACGGATCACTCTTCACCACGACAATCAAACATCAGCTCAAACAACTGCATTTTTGACCACTCAAAGCATCGATTTGATGAGTCATCCGCCGTATAGTCCTGACTTGTCACCAAATGACTTCTTTTTATTCCCGTACGTAAATAACAAACTGAGAGGTCAAGGTTTTTCGACACCTGAAGAAGCGGTTGCTGCGTTCAGAATGCATGTTTTGGAGACAATTGATTCAAACGCATGCAAAAGTGTATAGATCTTCATGGGGAATATTTTGAAACACAATAAGCGATTTTCGATGATTACTATTTATTTTTGTTCTCTAATCCCGAAATATAAAAGGCCGCCCTCGTAAAAAAGATCAATCCTATAATAGAAATATTCCTGTAAATTGTATTCACTTGGTTATCTAAGATAGCCATTTTTGGAATCATTTTTACGTTTACTCATCATTATTATTCAGAACTATCAATTTTGGTGAGATAGAATTCTAATTTGTTAACACTGTAATGTCTCGATAAAAAAACTAAAACTGATCCACCTACACAAATTTGGCGAAGCATTAATTCAATGCTAAACAACTTCCTACCTAAACAGCTGCATCGAATTGTTGTCGAAACAAATTATGTTAGTTTAGACGCGGAAATTATGGAAGAACAAATACCAAGAATTTATAATATAAAAAAACTACTACAGGAGAGTATACATACACCAACAACAAAATTAATTGGCAAGTCAGAAATATTAATTAGCCAATTTTTTTAAGACGTAGAAAAAAAATAGGGAACACTTTTAGCGCAAAAATACAGTACAAATCACAGGTGTGCCACTAACTTATAAATACATTTAATGTTAATCAATTATCATAATTATTTTATTGGTTATGTAAGAACTATTATATTGATATTAGATTTAATAAAGGAATATTTTATTTTACTATAGAGTGCCATTTTTAAAAACGTGATATAATCTTTCTATTTTTGAAGTGATAGATTCGTACAAATTTTAAATTGTAGGAAATATTTGTCTAAGAAAAGTAGATTTCTTTTGTAGCTCAGAAAACAATATATATCTTTTAATGACAACACCGTATTTTTTGACACAGTTTGATATCATAAGTAAAAAATGTGATACCACATTTCTTTGTGGCAGTAACTGTTTTAGAACAATTAAAAATAGATTAATTAATTAACAATCAAACTAAATGAAACCAGTTTAAAACAGCAACAAAAAGCAAATGCTCAAACTGGTGCCCTTCTTGTAATCTACTTCTAATGAAGTCTTTTAACAGTGAAATTACTAACATTCTCCAACATATTAGGCGTAATGTTATTAGCTTCTGTCCGAGCTGTTAGTTCCTCAATAGAATTAGGAACAATCGCGTATACTTTCTTTTTGAAGAAACCTCAGAGGAAAAAGTCTGAAGGTGTAAGGTCGGGGATCTAACGGACCACACACACAGATTACTGTGAGATCTGTAATTTTGTCTACTGGCCATTTAAATAAAATGTTACTTCGTCGTTAAAAAAATGTGCGGCAGAACCTTACCAACCAGATAAGGATCCCAGTTTGTTGGGGGTGGAGGGAGGTATGCTTATCATTCCGAGTTAGCACAATAATTCAGTTTCTAGAACTCGAGGTTTAGAAGAAAGAGTTTGTAGATACACTAGCAACATTGTCTTTCTCAAAATAGTCACAAAAAATATACAAGAAAATTTCGAAAATCGAAATTATTTGCGCCGTACATTTATGAATGTAGTCTTGACGATATAAAGTGTAACACAATAACAAACAGATATTAGCAGTAGTGTGTAATAATGGATTGTAAACAAAAAATTCGCTAGAACAAGGACAAGGACGTGTTTCCTTGAATGGAAGCCGCAATATTTAAATCATCCTACTACATTTTATAATAATTTTTAATGAGCCTCGGGTTATTTTTAAATACATCGTACACCTCTTTCATTTTATTAGCATATTAATGAACAAGCGAATCGAATTTGTGAAGATGTTTTGAACGTCAGTAATAAATACTTGAATAATATACTTAAAAAAATCATGCACTGTTTAAATTTGGAAATGTCAAAGCTCTTTTTATTGTTTGAACATGAACGTTGAGTAGGAACTTTTTTTTTTGTTCTCGTTAATAGACTGAGAATTATAGAGAATGCAAGATTTATATCTTCAACATAAAAATATTATCTGTTCACTAGAATGGAACAACTGTGAACGCAAAAGTTTAAAGGAAATTCAGTAGAAAGACACATTTTAAGAAAAAATGCATTACATGAACGCTTTAAGTGTAATACAAACCAGTTTTGGTCCGTTTTATTAAGGTTAAATATCGGAAAATTCATGTATTTGAAAGAGCTTAAAAACTCTAAAATTTACTTTACTGTAGAATTAATTATGTGATCCAAAACTTTTCCAGTTTAGTATACTCTGTTCTGAAAAAGTCGATTTAATGAAATAAACTGTTTTTGCTAATTTTCTAAAAACTAACATTTTTGTCAAAATCACTCAAAAACTAAAAAGAGTACGTAAAAAACACCAGTCCAAAAAATGTATTTTTTAACAAAATCTTCTCTTTATATTTATAAGATTAAAATTACTTTAGATATAACCGCTTAAAATTTGTAATCTCTGTAGCCTTTTATACTCAAAAAATTATAAAATTAACATTTTGAGGGTTTTTAATTTTTCCTACTTGAGAAATTCCCTGCAGACATTTTTGAATTATTTAGATAACCTAAAAATTGACAAAGAGATAGGACAAGAAAGTTACCATTGTATAATTTTTCTTTCTACATTGAAGTAACTGAAAAAATATTGGTTTATCCAGAAAACTTTTCCGTTCTAATTGTAATGGCGGCACTTCACTTGGTGTAGCGTATTCGTATATTTGCTACATTTGTCCAAAAACGGCGATGTGTGGAGAGGTTATTCGCTATTTTTGCTTTATTTGAACAACTAAGTCGAATACCGCTAAGAGCAAATACGCCTTACCGTCCAGTTGTCGGTTTTCAATGCACTTCAAAGGAGTCAAATAAGCCAAATATTTGCTTTAGCCGTCCACATTTGGTTCATACAGTTGCACGCGGCGCTTCGATCGTGATCAACTAGTGTTGTTTTTAATGGCAAAGTAGTGTTTGTGGCAAATTGAAGTGGTCGAAAAATAACATCATGAAGTTTCTCGAGTTGTACCAAATGCATCCTTGCATTTGTGACCCCAAACATATCAGCCACAAAAATAAAAATAAAATAAGTTATGCATGGATAGATATCCAAAACAATATTAGGTAGGTAAAAAATAAATAAAAAACCTTTTTCATTAATTTTGTTTATTTATCTTCACGGTGAGTCATGTGTCACATTTACTGGTATTCAAACATATTTGGCATGTTTGAGTGTTTTGCGATATGTGTGGATGGCACGTTTGGAATATTTGCGAATACATCAAATATTTGGACGAATATAGCGATACAAAACAAAAATACGCTAACACCAAGTGAAGTGCCGCCATAAAATTTAAGAAATTTATTACTTTCAGTATTTTTTTTTGTTAAGTTATTAAAACTAACAGTTTTTTCAAATTTTTATTTCTTGTTCAAGATCATTTTTCAGAAATTCTTTTGCTAATTCATTTCCCTCCAGCAGCCGACACCTTTCCTCCTCCTCAATTTTTTCTTTGATAATTTCGATTCTGGTTTTATTAATACAATCAATAAACTCGTCAACCACTCGCTTACATCTTATAGGGCAATTCGGATTTTTTTTCAAACAATCGATTACTTTTTCACTTGGACAAACGTGTGATCTAACAATTCCAATTTGTTTTTCTACATCGTCCATGAGTTTTTCAATATTCTCAATTGTCAATCCATTATTTATAGAATGAATATCGTCCATACATTTCAACAAGTCCCCATCGATTTGAGACTTGCCTGGTGGTTTCTTTGATTTTTTTCCAACCTCATCACCGGTTACTCGTAAGACGCAGGAATCTGATATGTTTATGACACTCTCGTTTTTTACTTCTGTCTCACATTTAGGGCATCCCAAAATAGCTCCCATGTTTGCAATTCTAGACTTGATATTTGGAGTATATTTCCCAAAACTAATTAAGATCTGAACGTTAAAGAAAATGACATAAAATTTGTGACATTTGTGATTTAAGTGTTAACCTTACTAGACCTCAAAGATTTATTTCCATTGTATGTGATTATAGAGTTTGTCTCGCTGAAAATGAAACTGATATGAAGCGCATTAAAAATTATAATCACTGTTTACCTATTGAGAACCCACGGAATTTCCAATAGTTTTATTATGAAATTCAAAGACATTTCATCAAGGGGTTTTGAATGTTTGTTTGTAAATCATCTTAAACTATTAATAAAGTTGTAACAAGCTTAAATGAGTTTGCTTCTACTTCAATTCCTGTATTAAAAAAAAATCTGCGACCAAACATATTTTAAAAAAGATATTGCCTAAATGCTGACATTAGATCAAGGGAATTTTGTGACGTAACAAACCGTGCAGTGAACATTTACTCATAATTCATTGTGCTGTTCTATGTTTGTGACTATAGTATACTTAGATCATTTACTATCTAGATACAGTCTGTCAAGCATAAAATCGTGGCAACGCTAGAAAGAGAGGGCATTAGAGACAGTAAGAGGCTATTTCACTTAGTGGGTGGAAGCAGCCAATGAACAACATGCTGAACGTATTTCATTGGAAGCAGCTCCCAACCGAGTGAAATAGCCTCTTGCCCTCTCCATTGCCCTCTCTCCTTAGTCTTACCTCCACATTTGTGCACTGCCGGCTATCTCTAGAAAGTAAATGCTCTAAGATCGTATATTGGTCAATAACGTGGCGGATTTATATGTAGTTTAAATTAATATTTAACAGTTATATGGTTTATAAACAAAATATTTTCTGTAGTATATCTCATATCATTTAATGAAATACGTTTTGACATTCATGATACATATTTGACAAAAACTTTTATATTAAAATATAATAACGGCCTAAAGTATCCAAAAAATGGGTCAACCGGTATGTACAATTCACTTGTAGCAGACAAAAAAATGCAATTTTTTGCCGTCATTATGACATGAGTTTCTAATATTCTATAATCATTTTAGTTTGCACAAAATTAAATGGACGCCAAGTCCCGAGCACTGCATCAATTCCAAAAACACTACAAAAAAATTTTGGTAGTCCTGTCAAGTGGCATTATTATGTATCTGGTTGGTAAATACGGTTACAAAAAACTGTTCTCGAAAAGAAGCAGAAAACGTGAACCGCTGAAGGATTTTCCAACTTTGGAAGACATTCAGAATTTCATTGAGGATTTACCTTGTGATAATCAGAAAATGGAGAAAACAGTTACCCTAAAAGATTTGCTTTGTGAGCTGTCTGAGTTCAGTGAAGATGAAGAATGGAAAGAGTTGATTGCCAGCGTCAACAGTTTGTACAACGATTCTCCTAAACAATCAGATAAAAATGTCGTTAACTAAAGATGGTAATAAAGGTTCTCAATTCACTTATTTCGTTTTGTTTGCTATACTCTAGTAGGAGTTTCTACTATAAAAATACGCAATGATGAATTTGTTCAAGTGAATAGACTGTCTACCTGTAAAATATTTTATTGAATTTTGGAAGACTCGTATGAAGTAACAACAAAAATATTTTATCCATTTATTGTTTACTGAACTTTTTGATAAATCTGAAAGGTAAAACAAGAAAGATTGTGTTCGATTTTGCCCAAGTAGATTTGGCAGCCCTTTCAGTTTTCTTTTTTTTTAATGCATCGATACAGACCGACTCAGGAGAATAAATCTGCTATATTCCGGAGTCTCGATAAAATTCGACTAATTCTTTTGAACCAAATATTAAAATTAAAATGTTCGCATATATAAATTTTCCAAAGTCCTATCTTATAGAAAATTTAATTGTAAATAACTTTTATTAAAAAACTTTTTTTTCTACAAGCATAGAAAGGGAAAACACAAGAAAAAAATCAATTTTCAACATTTATTTGTTTATAAAAAAAATATATCCGTAACTTCCAGACCCTGGCGGATCCAGGGTGTGGGCAAAGGGGCTGAAGCCCCCTCAAAATCATCTGGGTGGTATGCTTTTTAATTGTTTATTGCGCTAAAATCAACCTTCAGTGACGTCAAGCCCCCCCCCCATCCCCCCAAACGAGATCACCCCCCCCAAACAGAGTTTGGTAATGATGGATATGCCCCTGCTTCCAAATATTGGTACAATTATTATACATATTGTCTCGAACCCCTTAGTGCAAAAGACAGGACTATTCTCCATTTAGCATGAAATTTTGCTATTTGGTTCGAACTAATATGTATAATAGGAGAATTTGGACGGAATTAGTTTCTCAATTTTGACCATTAGGGGAATAAACCCCAAAAAATATGACTTTCTTACATTGCTTATTTTGGAAATGCTTGATTGGTAAAAGTCACGTATCTATACTGATTGATATCATTTAGCAAACTTTTGATTAAATCGATAAATTATAAGTGACTATTGATAACGAACATTTGAATTAGTAAAACATTTTAGTTGCCGTGCAACATGAAACATGTTGTTCTACAAAGTTCTGTTATTTTTACTTCTAAATTACGACAATCTTAGGTAAAAATATTAGAAAAAATCTATAATAATATTTATGCGATCCTATTTATTGATAAAAAAATAAATAAATAAATTTCAAATCCTGTCCAAGCCTTTTGCTGTGAAATTATGTTTGAGAAAGATTTTTTAAATACATAACAGAAACAGGTCTATTTAATAATAATTTTACTGACGATATTATAAAGCAAAGACGTGGGTGAAAACAAAGTGTCCGAAGTACAAAACTTGTTTGTGTTTTCTTACTTAATTCAATGAAATGTCTGTTACCAAGGGACATGTTTATTATAATAAGACTGTAATCTATTACATTAAGTACATACTTGTTTGATTTTCAGATATGCATTAGGTCGGTGGCCGGTAAACAATCACTTTTTTCCAAATGATTTTCTTTTCGGCGTATCCACTTCTGCTTATCAAACTGAAGGTAATATTTTTTTAAGGTTTTTATACAAAATAAATAAATGTATAAATAAATATATGGTAATGAGGAGAATTTAAGTTTAAGGTTTAAAACAAGCCCCTAATTTGTCGTAATCGATTTAAATTTATTTTTGTTTTAGGTGCTTGGAAACAAGATGGAAAAAGTGCAAGTATCTGGGATACATATACGCATTCGGCAAACAGTAGCGTGGCGGAGCGTGCCAACGGTGACATAGCTTGCGATTCGTACAATCAATTCCAGACGGATTTAGACATGCTTAAAAATTTAAATGTAAGCTCATACCAATTTTCCATCCCTTGGACGAGAATTTTACCGAATGGTTGGTAGATTGATTAAAAGTATTTCTTAGTGATAAAATAGACACCTTTTCTTCATAAAAACGAATAAGTATTTGACTCAAACTGTAACAGGGCAGTTTGAAAAATTGTCTGGGCTACTGGTTGTCTGTTATAGCTTTTCTCGTATATCATATAGGAGGATATTTTGTCAACCTAGAGTCTTTACGTATAATTGTTTCATTGATTGTTAAGAATGTTCTCACTTATGATTTTATTTGTTTTGTTTGACAGTGGGAATTTATTTGTATTACATTCTTCGGAAAATGAGAGCCCAATTTTTGATATTTAATTGCTATTAATCTTGAACTATTTGTTTATTACCCGAAAATGTAGGGATCGAGAAAATAATTTTTAATATTAGGTGTTCCCAAACATATTTTTTAAGCCTATAACTTTTTGGTAAGAACGAAAACTCTGTAGTAAATGTCTTACCATACTTAAGGGCTTGTCATGAGGCATTTCATTTAAAACATGTCGATTTTAGTGCACCCCAACAATAATTTTGTTTATTTATTTACCCAGAAAAATAAAAATGAACCACATTAGTTTGGACGATTTTTCACTGAAACATTATTAGCGCGGTAGAGGTTGTGCTCGACAAGAAAAGCGATTTGTGAAAATATATTTAACAAACAACAAAATTGTTCCTACTGATGCCTAATTACGAGCCAGGTCGTGTGGTTGAAGTATGTTACTCTTATTGATATATACAAATAGCAGCTATATGCCGGGTTTGTTCATATAGAGCAGAAAGTAATCAATAGTGTCAAAAAAGCATAGTTACTCAAAAGTTATGGAATGTCAACCGATATATAGCGTGAAAAAATTGTTAGATATAAATAGTTTTGTAATGTTAATAGGTTGTAGATATAAGTTAACCAATAATAATTAGACTGTAAATTTTTCAACGTTGTCTCTAATGTTGTTAAAACATCGGTATGTCACATCACTTCAGAAATCAATTAGCAATTATTAATAATAATGAAATATATACACAAAGTCATTTGCAAAGAAAGTACAAACCTGGCAACACAACTCCATCTACCAGAAAATGTCTAAGCTATCGTTTTAGAGGTTATTATTTACTATATGCAGTGCCGAATTAATGCCCAAAGCAATCCATGCCGGTGGACCCTCCTATCTATACGTAAACTACTTTTGTTGCTGTTTAGGGTGACCCCCAAGACGTGATGCCCTAAGCAATTGCTTAATTTGCTTTTTGGGATAATCCAGCACTGACTATTTGAAAATGTATTTCTGACTAATCAATTAACTGATGATTAAAATGACTTTTGTTTTTATTTTGTAATTCTTACCGATTTTTCAGGAACCGGATCTGAGCCCAATCGAATTGCAATTGAGCACTACAAACATATGATAACCGTATTACATTACAAAGATATAGAACCGGTAGTTGTGCTTTACAATTTTGATCTGCCTGAAGTGCTACAACAAAAGGGTGGTCTGTTAAGTGAATCTTTTCCAGACTGGTTTGCAAATTATGCGAGGATTTGTTTTAAACAATTGGGAGAGTTTGTGAAATACTGGATCACATTTAACGAACCGACGACGTTTTGTACCATGAATTCAGCAGAAAAAGATTACCTTTGCGTTCACAATGTTTTAAAAGCGCATGCAGCAGCTTATCATGTATATGATAAAGAATTTAGGAAATTGTACAAAGGTATGTAGAATATCTAGAAAATTCATATAATTTTATGGTCCGTTCTTCAGGGAAAGTTTCCCTTATCCATGCAATCTCGTATGCAGGACCAAAAACCGACAGGGCAGCAGACAAAGCAGCAGCAGAAAGACAAATGCTATTCGATGTAAGTTCCGATAGTATGAAAATAAGTCGCTACATTTTTACATTTTTTTGAAAATACTGCTACACCGTGATAAATGATCATAGCGAAATGTTTCTAGTTTTGAAATCTTTTGGGGAATTTTTTCGAAGCTTTGTGAAATCCTATTGGGCCCATAGACTTGAGAAAAAAATATTAAAGCTAAAGCAATGCATGACCAAATAGCTCTCGCATAAAATTACAAGGTGATTTCAGAAACTTGAAAAATTCTCTACAAATCTGAGGTGGAACAGAACCCTTAGTATATTATATGAGTCCAACTCACACTTGGCCAAATTATCGTTAAATTTAACATTTTTTGTTGATTTAATACAATATTTAATAAACACGTTGATTTTATAATGTTTTAATTACACTTTTATGTTGTTATTCCTATTTTTAATATTGTGGGCAGACAACGATTTTCATCAGATTAAAAAGCATTTGAAGCTTTCAAACATTTTTTCTACTACCAACATTAAAGTGGAAAACATTTTTATAGAACTAGTTGTAACGCATGTTAACGTACATACATTTTAGGATAAAATATTTTGGAAAACAGTAAAACATTTGTTTGAAAATTTTGACAAATACTAGGAAAATATGATCCCTATTTAATTTAATGCATAACTACTCTCAAGTTTCAAATTTAAAAATCGTTCTTAATAATATCGATTGGGGTATATAAATAGAAAATAATGTCACAAATATTAAATTTAAATATTTAATAATAAGAGATTGTTTTCCACAGGTCGGTTGGGTAGCAAATCCACTATATCATGGCGACTATCCAGAAATAATGAAAACGAGAATAGCCAACCGAAGTAAACTTGAAGGATACACAAAATCACGTTTGCCCGAATTTACTGAAAATGAAAAGAAATCTATTAAAGGGACAAGCGACTTCTTTGCCCTAAACACCTTTTGGAGTTATACTGTTATAGATATTGCCGAGCCTAATATTGTTAAACCCCCAAGCCGACAAAATGATGCTGGCGTCGCAAATGCTGGAGGAAAAGAAAACGAAAATGTAAGTAAAGTTAGTGCACATCAATTCAATAATGTACATTTTTGTTCACGACGTTGTTAGTGTAAGAGAACTACCAATCTAATAGTTTAGTTTCGATTTCACGTAACCCCAAAGATAAAAATCTAACGGGTCGCAATTTATTTCTGGCCCACCCTGTATAAATGAGTTTATGAGGTTATCACCATAAAATGTTCGTTTTCAAAGATAGTTTCAGTTTTTAGCAACATCCTTATGAATATGTCCATCGTGACGTGATCGGCAGTATTTTATTGAAAGGATCATGTATGGTACTCTAGAACTTAATGTTAGAGAACTTTCACAGTATACAGTTAATTTTCTAACTTAACCTCCCAGACCACTTGATCCCACTTACATTGAACACAACCCTGATATTATGTGTTGAAGACTGACAAATTTATCTCAAATATTAGATACTCTTCAACAACGAATGGATTGTCCTTTACTTTCTTTTTGCGTGAACCAAATAACAATAAAATTGAACAACTTAAGATGGTGTTAATTTTTTTACTCTACTCAAAATATTCATCACACAACAAACTTTATTACATTTCCTTTTCTATAACCCAAAATTTTTAGTATATTTTAAACTGCAATTTATACCGAGAATTTGTTAATAAAGCCTTTTGACATCAGTCCATTTTTTCAACTATTTCTCATTTGGTTTTATAATAGAAATACTGGCGAGGAATAAACAAAATTTTATTTGATTCCATATACCATAACTATATATGTTTGTCATATATTTGAATTTCAGAATGGTTCCTGGGGCATTGAGGATCTCATGTTGTGGATAAGAAAACATTTTAATGATCCTGATATATTCGTTACTGGAAATGGCTATGGCAGTTCCAGCGATAGCTTACTTGATGATGAAAGAACTATTTATTTAAGTGTAAGTTGACATATTGAGTTTATATTACTTTAATTCCTTGTCAGTTTTCCAATATTTCCTCTGCATAAACTACAGAAGCAATACAGACAAAAAGAGACAGATAGAGATATTTGATAGCACACCTCACTAGGTTTGTTCTTCCCTACAGTTTCGGTATCGCCATCAAAATGTTAAGAAATAGCTTGCATTTTTTCGCATCATTCTGAGCCATGTATTCCAATCTTAACTGCCATATTATCGTGAATATGAGTGTTTCACTCAAATCGATATTGCAAATAGAAATACAAAAAAAAAACAGCTAAACTGTAAATGAAAATATATCTAAAATGACAATTGACGCTTGATCAACGTGATTCTCACGATTCTTTCTCTTCAACAAGGATCGAAATTACGAAACAAGAAACGGTACGGTGGTTGGAACCATGATGTATAATGTATTAGTATGAGATAGAAGACAATTTTTATTCCTTCTCGCTATTTAAAAACATTCAGCTTTTTACTTGTTTCCTTGTACTCTAATTAATTGTAACTTTTATAACCTTAGGATTACCTATCAGCTCTCCGAGATTCAATGCACGAGGGCGCTAAAGTTTTTGGATACAGTTATTGGAGTTTGATGGATAATTTTGAGTGGCAGGAAGGATATACGTACGTATTATAAAAACTGTACAATTTAATGTTTTTAACAATAAGTGAAAATCAATTTGGCAATGACATTAATATTTGAAATAACGCTCATTCAATGAATTTTCATTGATTTCTAGGAAAAGTCTTGAATATTTTAAATTGTATATTATTAAGCCATATCCAAAAATAATTTCACTTAACCTGTAATATAGCGTTTTTCAGGTAATTGGAAAATAAATGTAAGCTTCAACCAACTGTCAGATAAACTTTGACAAAAGCCCATTGATCCCAAATAAAGTTTATTCTGTCTTTAGTTTTATTTGAACTCTATGCTTTTTCGGAAATAAGTTGTTGAACAGGGCTGTGATAAAAATTCAGTTTCTTCCTAAAAAACATGAACCTACGAAGTTTTTGTTTAACTCATTGGCTGTTAGTGTTTCAGATCACAAATACAAGAACCAGTTTAATTTTTAGATGCTAATTTCATTACTATATGTAATGTAAGAAATCAGGTGAAAAAATTAATCTAATTAAAAATGTTAACGGTGTGGGGTCATTTATTTTACGATGTACATTTGAAACTGGTTTCTAAATTATTGCTGCTTTTATCGTAAATCTTACATAGTTTATTTTCAAAATTCTTTACGTTATGATAAAAAACACAGTTTACTGGAAATATTAAAAATCTATTAAACCTTCCATTCAATTTAACAACACTCTGGATTTTCAAATTCTAGTTTCCAGAAAACCAGGACAGTATCGGTGTTACCGTGTTTCACTTTTTTCATGTGACCTGGCACTATATGTGTCTCATCCAATCCTGAAGGTAAAATCTGGCCCAAATAGAACGTTCAAACATTGCAACAATGCTTTCACGTAAACTGGAAAATAGCCTTTCCGGGATATGTCGCAGGTTTTCTCATAGCCAATAGTTGTTCACATAGCCACATAAGTGAAAGAGGTCTTCGTCAATAGTGGCTAAAAACTTATTTTTGGGGCATTTTAAAAGATATTCTTAGAGCTGGTCCAATGATTTTCGCAGTTCTTAAACAATCATCAGGTTCATGTTGAAGAAATTCTTATCACTCAACGACCTAATAAACGCAAAGCTTAAGTATGGATCTTTGATAGTTGAACGGCTAGAAAGCTAGAAAATCTTTATTCTTCTAGATCTAGCAGCAAATTGTGGTTTTTTGTAAGCTTTAACAATATTTACCAAGGGGAGTTTCATTGAGTTCTAAACCATGACTTTTCATAAAAGTTTCGGTACATAAAGAGCTCGATGCGTGTTCATCCATTTCAAGATGACAATTCAAATGACACTCATTTATCATCCCTGGTACAAGGAAAATTATTCTTTAAACAAAAAATAATGCAAGTTTGTTTATTCACTTTCATTGATTACATTTTTGTTTTAGGGAGAAAACGGGCTTATACAGGGTAAATTTCAATGACCCAAAAAGAACTAGAACATTCAAGAAATCAGGTATACTGTATAGAAAAGTGGCATCAACACATTGTTTGGTTCGTTACTGTCGACAATATATTTAGAATAATTTGTATTTGAAATATTTATTGCATTACATGTTTTATTGTAAATAATCCGAATTTATTTTTATCATGCACTTTCTTTAGCTATTGAAATTTTCAAAATATGAATTAATTTCGAATAGATGACCCAAAATGCTCTAGCGTCTTCACCAAACTGGTGAATAATTGTAATTATAATTTGTTTGTGTGAAATTATTGAACGAATCCTAATGGAAAGCTTATGTTGAAAATCCATACAGGCTTTAGATGAACAGTAGAAATTTATTAAAAATAACTTCATTTACTGAGATTATACAATATTTAATACTTTCCGTTTTGCTTATAAAATAAAAATGCATTTGCTTTGCTTTGATTGCTCAAATCGTCTACCGAATGGAAATTTATAGTAATCATTAATCAATAAATACTGATAATTTGATTACTTCAGTCATAAATATCACAATAATGCCTCACCATCCATTTCATTAAGAAAGTAAACTGAAGAAACCAACAGTATCTTATATATTCCATAATGAATTAAAGCGATTAATAAATGAATTCTTAATTATTACAATTTGATTTTGTATCTCCGAGATTTTATAAACAACTCTTAAGTCTTTGAGAGTCACAGACATTAAAAATGTTTTTGAAATTATTAAAATCCATGCAGATTCTCGGTTTCGCTCCAGTTTTTTCCAAAAAACGTAAACCGAGTAGCACTTTCTATTTTACGCTACTTTTTCTCCACATTATTGCCTGCTCATTGAACATTTTTTTCCACCTGGTTTTACTGGAAGAAATTTTTGGTACTATGACCATCGTATCATTGACAGTTAATAAACTATGTCAGTGTGCGTACTTTGTTTCAAGCTGCATCAGCGCTGTAAAATGTCGCAGAACTTGGAAAAGATTTGTCACAGCTCTGAGTAAAATCAAGGAAAAGGCAGACAAATCAAATACGTTTGTAATAAAATCTTTTAGTTTTCTATATCTTATTATCCTTATAGTTGAAATCCCACATTATTTGAATTATGTTGAACATTTTAAACTCAACATTTTGTATAACTGGGTATATACGCACATTGCTGCGTACACGTCATACTGGATTACAAGTTTTATGTTGTACTCTGCTGATATTATAAGTAAAAAATATGGAACTCTCGAACAGTACTTAAAACAAGAATTCATTGTTTTACTTCGGTCTGAAAAGTACACCCAGAAGGACGTTAAAATTCAAATGGTATTAATCAAAAGACAGTTGAGAAAGTTAGAGCAAATAGTCGGTGATTTCAATGCAATATTAGGGTTTACGATGCTTGCTCAAATTATTAGCATTATCCCAAAAATTATATGCGAAGCAGGATATTTTTTGATGAACTTTCAAATGGAGCCACTTTTTTTGACTTCGTATTTCATACAGCAATTTTTTAATGTGGTAAGTAAAATTAGTCATCATATCTTATACGAGGGCTGCCTTTTATATTTCGGGATTACAGAACAAAAACAAATATTAATCATCGAAAATCGCTTTATTGTTTTTCAAAATATTCCCCATGAAGATCTATACACTTTTGCATGCGTTTGAACCAATTGTCGAAGCACTTTTTCCACTCTGATTGAGGTATCTCCAAAACATGCATTCTAAACGCAGCAACCGCTTCTTCAGGTGTGGAAAAACGTTGACCTCTCAGTTTGTTTTTTACGTACGGGAATAAAAAGAAGTCATTTGGTGACAAGTCAGGACTATACGGCGGATGACTCATCAAATCGATGTTTTGAGTGCTCAAAAATGCAGTTGTTTGAGCCGATGTGTGAGAGTTCGCATTGTCATGGTGAAGAGTGATCCGTCTTCGGCGGTTGGTTTTCCTCATTTCTTGGAAGACAACTGGCAAACAAATGGTTGTGTATCACTCAGAATTGACTGTTCTGCGTTGTTATAGTGGTACGGTTGCGACATGTCCAGTTTTTCAGAAAAAACAGGCGATCATTTGCTTGGAAGTGCTTCGTGCGCGAACAACTTTTGTTGGATTCCGCTCATCTTGAAACACCCATACAGTCGACTCCTGTTTACTTTCGGGCTCATACGCGTAAATCCACGATTCATCACCTGTCACTATGTCATAAACGTGTTTTGAAGCATCGCGATCGTATTTTTTGAGCTTTTCTTTCCACCAATCGACACGAGCCTTTTTTTTTGTTGAACGATTGACAAATTGTGTGGGATCCAACGCGAACAAATTTTTTTGACATTCAAATGTTTATGCAATTTTGAATGTATGCTGGTCCCACTAATGTGTAAGGTTGACTCAATCTCACGATAGGTCACATGACGATCTTGCAATATCTGTTCGCGCACAGCATCAATAGTTTCCGGAACAACTCTTTTTGGACGACCTTCACGAAATTCGTCTTTGAGTGAACTACGACCTCGATTGAATTCACCATACCATCGATAAGCAGTGGTCCTTAATGGAGTTTCATCGCCTAAAATTAAATTAAGTTCATCCAAGCACTCTTGCTGACTTAATACACGTCGAAAGTTGTAAAAAAAATCGCACGAAAATGTTCACAATTTAATTCCATATTTTGGCCGAGATGAATCCTTTAAGTTACTGTAAGCAACACATAGCGCTCGTATGTCAAAACTTTCTGAGTACGTATAACCTAAAAAATGTCAAATTTTATGATAGAGCTGTCAGTTGTCAGATTGCAACATTAGGGTTGTCCAATCCCGAAATATAAAAGGCAGCCTTTGTAGTAGATTCTGCAATAAATTTTTAATATGTCCATAAAAAAAGAAGTAAATTTAAAAAATGGATTAGAAGAACTAAGTTCAGCATATTACATAATAATAACGATAAACAATCTCCAGAGGGGACGTATGTCAAAATATTTCTCGAAAACTCTTTGCAGTATTTTTCTTATTTCCATGCTTGCTTATCCAAACATTCACTTTTTTTGTGTGTGGATTTGTCACTTCATTGGCGTACATTTTATTTTTTCACTTTTTTTTCTAGGGAATATGTACGTTTTGTGTAGTGCTGTTCTTTTTCACACAATTCCTGTCTTTTGTCCGGATCGTCATTGTACAGTTAAGCCATTTTTAATTTGTATGGCTGTAATTTATTTTTTATCAACACCCTGTGTACTTTACTTGACTAACTAACAGATAGACACAATTAAAGATTTAAAAAAGTAGGGTTTACTAGCAGTTGTGGAATTACCTAAATTTTTTTCTCAACATTAAATGTTGGTAGACCAGAGCATCCCTAACACCAATTCCTCGTTATAGTACTGTTTGGGTACCCCTTACTAAACAAACGTTCATCTTCCTGAAGGTTCTTTCTACTTCTCCAATTATTAAGACAGATGCTACTTTGTCGGCTTGAGTGGGGGTACCATTTTGCCTATGTAAACCCCTAAAGGTCTATTAAAACAATAACAACAGTAAATATTTAAGGTATAATATTTTTTTCAAAAACAGCATAGTAACAAATACTTGAATTGGCCTAAACAGAAACAATATTAATATGGCAGAGTTGTTATTGCCGATACCTATCAAATGGATTTTCACTTGCCATAAGGTCTTATTTAAAATTAGTGGCCAGTCCCTGTGGCCAGTGACGTCATCCATTATTGTTACCACTGGTAGAGAAGTTTACAACCGTTTATTTTCACCCTCCAAAGCTAATTGGTGTAAATATAACCGTTGAAAAAATGCAGGGAACTCTTGACAAGCACAATAGGTATACTTTGTGAGATCTAAAAAAAGAAGTTTAAAAACCTTAGGAGAATTAATTAAAAATTACATTAAATATATGGTGATATTTAGTTTAGTTTTCTCATATATGTTAATACGAAGGGAAAAGAAAGGGGAGAGAGAAAGATAAAGAGAACAGTGAGAATATTCAATTTATCAGATTGAAGAAAGTGTATTAAATTAATGAATTTCATTATTCAAACAATACCGTTATCAAACAAATCAGCAAATTAATATAGAATAATAATATAAAGTGAATCAATCGTGTGAAGTTATTACTGCCGAAAAAATGAATAACGAGATTTTACTGGCTGCTCGTATTTTAGGATTTATTCCACTGTCCAATCCTAATTATAAATTAAATATAATTTGGCCATCGATTCTTCTAATTTTCCACATCGTCAGATCGATTGTGTATATTGAGATTTTCTTCGAACTTAAGATTTTCAAAGCTGTAGTATATCCATTCGCAGTTCTTCTCATAGTTCAATTTGTGATGCAGTTTGTGTTTTTGTTAATTTCGCTATGCGCTTGTATTAAATTTAGACAAACTTTTCAAACATTTCTTGAAAAATTGTTAGCTGAACAATCACAAACAAGTCGAAAGTGCATAATAGTTATTCTCCTATGTCACGCTTTATACGGCATCGCGATGTACCTAGAATTAAGAAAATATGAGGCAGATAATATAAATGTGAAATCTTTAGTGTCCCACTTCAGCTATTTAAAAACAGTACAATACGCTCAATTCGTCATGGCCTTTTTGATACAATCGATATGCCGTGAACTAACTCGGAGGTATCTAACAGTAAGGCATAATCTAGAAAAATGCATGAAAGTTTTGGTTATTTATCGGGATGTACCGAAAAGGTATGTTAAACAAAAGTTCAATCCAATAAAACGAAACCTTGTTGAGCTTTATGATCTTGTCGTTGAGTTCAACACTCTTTTCAACTGGCCCATGCTGCTGGTAATTATTGGTATTCCTGTCAACACAATGGCCACCATTGAATTCCTGATTTTATTCAGATCCGATGCGGTGTGGCTGAAAACGTCTTTGGCATTCCAAATATTAGCTTCAGCTGTAAGTAATCGGGAACCTAGCAGCTATTGGTTTCTCATATTTTATTTATCCCTTCCTTATTTGTGATACAAAAACAAAAATAGGAAAATGATTTTTATTTCCTGCTTCAGCCAATTCCAAATATTTGATTTTAGATGTCACTGCCTAGCGCCTTGACCATAAAATGAATATTCAAAAGCTACAGAACAGTGCTTTCTTATATAAACACTTACGTGATTTCACTACAATATAAAATCGAAAATAGATGCTAATCTTTTTTGATTTTTTTAAATGAATTAAATTTATTAAAACGATTTCATTAACGAACATTTCCTTTGATAAAGTAAATAAAAAAATAATTAGGATCAATTTAAAATAAGAAAACCAAATTGTGGATTTAACTAAAATGTGTTTCTTTAGGTATAAACAAAATGTTGGTCAAACATTTCCTTAACGCTCTTTAGTACAGATCTCTACAGCCTACAATGTAGAAAAAAAAAATAGAACTACCAAGTTGACTAAATGAAAACCGGAATTGATTGAAACTTTCAATTGCAGGTTTTCACCTACTTACTCATGATGTCCTGCGACGCCGTTGAAACTTCTGGAAAAGTCGTAGCCAGAACCTGTTACCTGTTACAGGAAAACACCTCCAATTCCATGCTACTGGAAGAGCTCGCTCTATTGGCTCAGTATGTTGAGCAAATGAAACCAGAAATCACTGCCGCTGGATTTTTTAAAGTTAACAAATCTCTGTTTTCTACCATGATTTCAACGTTGGTTACTTATCTCATAATATGCATACAGTTTGGGTCGCAATAGAAAACCTATAGGTTTAGTTCCTACTGTAAACTTTGACATTGAAAACTATATTTTTAAGAATATTATCATTTAGCTATGTACTCTTCACGCTTCATCACGAATTATTAAGTTACTGCTAGGCAAGTAACAAACCTGTAATTTATGTGTACTATTGCTCTGATATGTATCTTAACTACCACCTAAAGAACAGATAGGAACTTTTGTTGCTTTATATTTGTGTTAACTTAACACGCGTAAACTTTTTGTTTGGAATTTTTGGAAACCTATTCGAATATTTTTGGAAAAACGCAGTCATATTGCAAATTATTCTTTTATTTTGGTGGGAACGTATCATAACATATTTTGTGAGAATTTAATGGATTGTAATTCGTGATTGGGATCTGAATAGTAAAATTGTACTGCTTGTAGATGTTTAAAAGAATTAAACATGAAATTTTTGTTTATTTTCCCAGACTTCATCAAATTCTGCCTATACAATGGGGGAGTAAAGCATGAAAAATCTTGAATATCACTGACAATAAATATAACCTAAAATCACAGGCAGTCTTTAGATTTGACCTCGACGATGAGCTTCAATGTCAAATGAAGTCCACGCAATTTTGAAAACTGAAATGCATTCTGTAGATTTGTAACACTTTCTAATTTAGTTTTTTGTTTCCTTAGGGCAATAAGACCACACTTGAGAAGAAAAAGCGGTATATTAAATATACAAAGGTTTCAAGGTCTGCATGTAACCTCGTTGTCAATGGAATTATAATTAATTTTAAATATTAATTAAATAATAATATTTAATTAATAGTAATTTATTATTTAACAATTCTGTTTGGAATAAGAAATATTTGTATATTTTAATTATTAAAGCACCCCGTATTGTCAATATACTTAACTCTGTATGTAGCTATATTCGACCAATATTTCATGGTATGGCCTTCCTGAAGAATTGGAAGATTGCAGAGGCATTTGAAGGGCTCTGAAATTGGTGAACTTAATGTCTTAAGAAGAACCGAAGAGGAAGAGCTTAATATCTACGACAAGAACTGAAAGACTGTACTGAACAAAACAATAACTACCCACGTCAGTGAGAAGTCAAACATCGAATTTTGTCTTGTATAATAATTGTCAATGCGAACTTTTAATTTTTTAATTTTTAATTGATTTAATTCCAAACCCCGAAACGTTTATAATATACAGCTTTTCCCGTAATTGTGATGTTTAAGTAACTTACTTGGAATTATAATAATTCGTTTTCCTTGCTATCCCAACAAATTGTATAAATACAAAGTAGAGCTGCCACAACTATCATTTACAAAAAAAACCCGAAATCAATTGGACCGACTCTGGTACTTGTTCAACTATGTATCTATTATTGAATAATTAATATAACATATAGGGATTTCTCCAAATAGAAAGTAATTTAATTAACAAATCAAACAATTAAAATCAATAACCAGAATGACAATATAAAGTCCAGTGTATAAAGATCCTTAAGTTGCATACTAACTGTGTAAAATGATGGGAAAAATACTGATGCTAGCGAAATTTTTAGGCTTCATTCCGCTATCTTCTTCAAATAGTAAATCTAATATAATTTGGCCGACGATACTTCTAATTATCAGTCTTATCCGGTCGACTCTTCATGTTATACTTTTCTTCGAATTTGGAAGGTACAAAGCTATAGCTCATCCAGTCGCATATGCAATGATTGAAGCTATCCAGTTCATTGTGCAGAGTGTATTTTTATTGGTTGTCATTAGCGGATGTATAAGGTATAGAGAAAAATTTGACATATTTCTCAAAATGTTGTTACCATCTCAAAAACATGAAACAGCAGACCCAAACTGCTTGAAGGTGACTGTGTTGTGTCATGTTTTATACTGCGCAGAGCTATTGATAGAAGTGAACAAATACATCACAGACGGACTACCGTTGAATTCTCTTTTGTTCCACTGGGCAGATTACCAAATAGCACAGTATGCTCAGTTCTTCATGGCATTCTTTATTCATTCCTTAGTGCATATAATATCAAAACAATATGTATCAATAAAGGAAAACATAGAAATGTCTATGAAACCGTTAGTTGTTTCCAGGTGTATACCGAAAATGTATGTGCGCCAAAAACTCACACCAATAAAAAAAAGCCTTGCCGAGCTTCACGTCATTGTACTTGAGTTTAACTCCCTTTTTAGCTGGCCTATGCTGTTAATATTAATTGGGATTCCACTCAATACCATGACAGGCTTTGAGTTCTTACTTTTGTATAAATTTCCTATAAGCTGTCTGACGATATCTTTCATCTGTCAAGTATCTCTATCAGTGGTAAGTACTAATGATGTAATACTCTGATGAAAGTTTGACTGAAACATAATTTTTGATGCACTAACCAAAATGTCATTCAAACATTCAAATACCAATTTTAACATAAGAAGAACCTACATAATGCATACATGTTTACTGATGATGTGTTGCATACATTGCTTAAATGGGTAAAAAAGAAAAACAAGAACATACATTTAAATTGCCTTTCATTTCAGATAGTCATCTATCTCCTAATGAGTTCATGCGATGATGTCGAACGTTTTGGAAAAGAAATAACTAAGACGTGCTATTTGGTACAAGAGAATGCTCTGGATCTCTCAATGGCCAAAGAACTGATACACTTCGGGCAATATGCCCAACATTTGAGACCCGCCATTACAGCAGCTGGTTTTGTTAAGATCAATAAATCCTTATTTTCTGCAATGATTTCAACCCTGGTTACTTACGTAATAATTTGCATACAATTTGGATCCCTATAGGAGATCAGTTATAACAATACTTTCATACGTTGCATATCTTAAGCACTGTTCACTGTTCTTCAATATTTGGAGAAATACTTTCTGTGGCATGGTGTGAAATAAAATTATGACTAAAACCACAATTATATCATTTAATATACTTTGTCCTGTGGCAGTTAGAACTGTATACTGTTTTACAATGAATACAATAATTGC
Source organism: Octodonta nipae (assembly GCA_034190945.1). NCBI lineage: Eukaryota > Metazoa > Arthropoda > Insecta > Coleoptera > Chrysomelidae > Octodonta > Octodonta nipae. The sequence goes on along the minus strand of CM067220.1, from coordinate 4,923,251 downwards.
ATCTGAAATATATAAAGGATTGGGGGGGGGCTTGACCTCAATGAAGGTCGGTTTTAGCACAATAATAAAATAAAAAAGCGTACCACTCAGATAATCTTGGGGGTTTCAGCCCTTTAGCCCCTCCCCCGAGATCCGCCAATAGTGAATTCCAAAACTAAGACATAAATGGTTCAATTGTTATATATTACTCCCTTTAAATCTACTCTCAGTAACTAGATACTTGAAGGTTAAAAATCTCAATTTATTAATTTTCAAAAAACTCCATTACTAGTCGAAAACCCCATACCTGATTTTAAATTAAAGTTAATTATTTGCGCAAACTTATTGTTAATTTGTTGACAGCCTTTGTATATTCTTTAAAAATCGTTCGTTTATTCACTTTCAATTATAGTGTGACAACAGTCCAATATAAAATTTCAACCCTATTACTTACAAAATTAATTAAATATTAATTCAAATTAACGAAATGTATCTGATATACATAATGATAATCATCTAATCTAATAATTTTGAGATTGTTTTATCAATACATCAAGTAAGTATGCTGACGACAAACGTTATTCGATTACTAAAATTCTCAATTGTTCTTTCCAAAGATAAACAATATGAAGACGGTACTACCAGTAATTTTTACGTTCATTTTGGTAAGTAAAATGTTATATATAAGTATAAAGCAATAAATATATTTTTTAAATATACTGAAAGTGTTCGCAAATGAGAATTTTGTAACAAAAATATATCAAAAATCATGTAAAATCTTTACTATTACTAACAAGCCTTTTTTCTAACCACTTAGCAGTAGGAGCTTATTTTCATTCATTCAGTTTTTCTGTTAATTGAAGTAAGACTTTGTTGATTACCCATGTTATGAATTTGTCTTTATACACCTTGCAAAACTAAAACAACTACTGTTCATCAGTAGAAAGTACCAGGCTTTTGGCAACAGTTTTCTCGAGAGAAGAAATATAAGCAAGTTCTTTTCCTGTCCAGATGAAACTTTTTTACCTATATAGGCACACCTGATCCTCGCACCTGAAGAAACGATTTGTAACTTAGTTCATGCTCATAAAACTATATATTAGGCATTAGTTCTCAATCTTCGGTTTCTTCTTGTTTAAGGCATCTGAATGAATGAACATTCTGATTCCATATAAGTTTTTTATCATTTTCTAACAACATTTTCCTAAAATGTCCGTATTTCTTAATGCTGAGTGATCCATAGACCGTCAACCTAATTAATGCTTCTTCAAGAGTTATACGGTTTGTGTCAGACGGAATAGTAAATTATATTTTAAGAGGTATAGAGAAATGACAATAAGGTTACAGCTATTACAACGTAAACCGAACAAAAGACAAATGAGACATTCAAAGTTATTTTCAAAAATTGGATACAACGTTATATCAAACGTTTTATTGCAATTCCTAAAATATTTACTATTCCTCCTCATCCGTAGTGTATAGTACTAATATTCTTAGTACTGCAAGCCATTACCAATCATAGTACTAGTGTGCTAATAACACCTGTTGACTCTGTTTTTTATCAGGTGACATGGACTCCTACTCAAGCTATCATAATTGGCAATACAATTTTACCGAACTCCATGCCTTATATGGCAGGATTAAAAATCAAAGGTACAACCAACAGAACAATGTGCGGAGGAACTTTGGTTTCACAAAATTATGTACTGACAGCTGCCAGCTGCACGGTAAAGTAAGTTTTCACCTTTTTACCAACCTACTGAGTTCCACATAATAATGAAATTTGGACTTGATAACCATTGTAACAGTAAATAAATATTCAATATTTTCTTTAAAAACCTCTCGACTATTGATGTGATTGCAACTCTATACATAATTATCAATAATTAATCTGATCGGCTCAAAGAAGTTCCAAAAAGGCAAAAAATGAAGACCAAAGTAAATAAAAAAGATTAAATAAAAAGTAAAAGATAATAAAGAAGTGAAACAATAATGAACTAAAAAATAAACGGAAGAAATATTGGACATGTGAAGAATGATTTAAAAAACACAATCGGAAGCCAAAATATCTAGACAAATAAGACTCACAAAATGATAACGAAGGCAACGAAATCAAACAAAAAATAACAACAGGTAAAGAATATGAATAAAAAGAAAATGTTCACATATCTAGAACGAAAAGATAAAGAAAGTTTCCAAACAACCCTATAACACAGAAATAAAAAAAAGTACTACAGAGCAATGTTTTTAACAATTAACAATCCAAAAGCAAACTTGGATAGAGCTGACTAACAAATTCGTTAAAAGTACATATACGACAATTAATATAAGGTAAAGCGTACACTCTAATATCTTAGGTCTTAGAGTTTAGACAGCCCCGTGTAATACTAAATTAAATCCTTTTAATCTTTACCTTATATTGATTATCGTATATGTACTTTTATCAACGTAAAGAATAAAGGGTAACTAAATACTACAATTAGATACATAAAAACAAATAGTTTTCTTCTTTATGAGTTCCCATGAATTCCTCCATAACATTCTCCAACTGATTGATCTATTTCTTCTTTTATCTGCTGTTTTATTAAACATGCTTAATTAGGAAAATATTTTTAGGGCACAATCTATTGAAGTTATCCTCGGGGCTCACTACCTAAATAATACGGAAAAAACTCAACTTCACTTAACAGTACCGAGTGCCAATTTCAAAGTTCACCCAGAATTCAACCAGACATCTTTAGAAAACGACATAGCACTGCTCAAACTTCCAAACCCAGTAACTTTGAACAGCTATATTAACACCATAAAAATTGCTACAGAGCTAGATGTAGAACAGCTGAATTTAACAGGTGAGCACAAAATTTGCTATTTCTGTATCTGCTTTAAAAACTTACAATGAACAATATAAAAAAGTAGTTCATTAAAGCCTGCAAGCAGATTTCTAAGGAAATCAAACGGTTAAGCCTAAATATTTTTAGGCTTAACCGCAGGCTACATATAGCCTCGCTTCGAAAGCTATTATAGCAGTATATCGTTAAGTACAGTGACCTAAGTGGCCATCCAATAGGGCTTCTCTCGTATTCTATCGTAAAAACGTTTTAAGAATTATTTTCTTTGTGTTTTTGTTTGAGATATTGGCTTTGGGAGATTCTGAATCGATACCTTATTTTATGAGTAAAATATAATTCACATAAAATCTTTTACAGGACAGTGGGCGATCACAGCTGGGTGGGGACTTGTATCAACATACAGGCCCACATTTAACCCCTATTTATTATCGCTTTGGTTAAACATAATTGAAAACGACCAAGGTGAATGCGCCCACTGGTTCGGCGACCGAATCAAAGACACGAACCTTTGTTGTGCAGGCCACACTGTGATCATTACACCTTCAAATATTTGCGAAGGAGACTTTGGAGGACCCCTGGTTCTTCACTCGAAAAACTTCCTGATTGGCGTTAGCAGTTTTACTTACGTAGCTTGTGCCATGGCTGCTCCTAATGTGTTTACAAACGTGATGAAATACACGACATGGATAGCTGCAAATTCGGACGTCAAGTTTGATAATTGATTTTTTTGTGTAAACTCATAATTTTTCAACATAATGCTACAGAAATAGTCAATGATTATTTTTGAAGCGAAAATATTGGAAATAAAATTATGAATAAAAAAATTTGTTTATTACAATTTATTTTTATCATTCTGTATTCTGAAATAAATGCATTTATTAAGTAAATAGTACGTTCAAATATTTAAAGGAGAATTGTATGACGACATCAACGAGTTTCAGTTTCGTCAAGTGTTCAAATCCTGGAAACTCTCAAAAATCTTATCACATATATTAATTGGCATAAAAACGTATTTGTAGAAGTAAATTGTTTAAGCACAATTCTCTATAACAATATTTTGCGCGTTTTTATAGTTTATATAATTTAATTCTACTAATTTGCTGTTACCATCATGTCAGTTATCCCCTATGAAGTAATATTGAACTGATGGCATTTGGGAATTTACTGTTAATTGTCCAAAAATGCCTGCAATTATTTCATTTTTAAAATTTCATTAATTTTATAGCCTTAGAATGAACCCTATTTCGTACCACTATGGAATTCAAAAGATATTAATGAAACCAACATTTTTTTATTTTTATTTTTATACTATGGATGCATGAAAATTTTTCAAACTTCTGAAGACGGCGCTTTTGGTATCACCGACTCCCCGCAATAGACAATTCAGTTTTTTACTTTGTGTATAAGTAGGTACCTAACAACAGTGAATGTGCTATTTATTGTATAGTTTATGTTTTGTTAATTGTTTTCAACTTTTTAGTTCTACAAAAATGTTATATATAGTTTTGAAATTATATATAATTTATTGTAAATTCGACTCTAAAGAGAAGAAGATAGATTTGGTTTCGGTTTATTTTAAAGTAACCGTTTTTCTTCAATTAGAAGACAAGTAAGTCAATTACAACTAACTAGTTATACATATTGTTAAGATGACCATACATAAACGATTGTTCTGAAATATTAAATCATTCAGTCAACTGTTACTCATTAATCGTTAGTGATTCTGCTGTCAAGTAAGTTTAAGTATTTGTTTATTACTTTGTAGAGTTATATCAGACGTTCCACAAAAAATAAGAGCAACATTAATTTTTTTAAGTGAAATTATCACATTTGCTTATTTGTACAGTACATTTTTAAAATTGTGTTTAAACTTTGTTTTTTTTTGTAGATATTAAAAGATTAATAAATGATATCACTTCTGTCTAAAATTGAAAAACCAGGAGGGCATGAAAATTGAAGATTATTTGAGTTTGAAACAAAAAAAAATGTTTACGCTTGTCTCATCTGATTCTCCCTGTTTATATATACTGCCAAAAAGACTGTATTTCGAAACCAGTTTAACATTTTTTTGTATGTTTTTCATGGCAGAAACTTTGCTCACTGAAACACTCCAAGGTTTGGAATCTGTTTGATTATGTCAAAATGTTGGCACAATAACATTTTGGTCTTAATTACTTAATTTGTTACTCATATCAAACACCTGTCACTTCTTGTAACTTCTAGATTTTTTTTATATTAAAGGATATTTTGAATATACTAAGAAACTCCAAAAGTTTCACAGCATTTTCAATATGATAATACCAATTCTAATAATTTTATATATTCCGAGACTTTTGAAGATAACATCTGTTATATTTCAAAAATTCTCTTTAAAGAATGCAAAATCGTCAACCACTATTTCCTTATCCTTATTTACTTTTTAAAAACAAAAAAAAAACGAAAAAACTTTTCCAAAACAGGAAATCCCCACTGTAACTTCCCCAACACAGTTCAAGGAGGTAAAGATTGCATAAAGTTGTTTGTTCTTTAAAATCGAGACTTCCTTATCACTTAACGGTCAAACGTAGTAAATACGTTTGATCACATTCGTCATTTTATCACAGAAAAATAAATGGGAGACATGTAATTATCTGGCAATGAAATCATAACTATATAAACATTTTCTTCGATATATAGCGCGGTGTTATCAATTTGAACGAGTTGAACTAATTCCGTCTGTGTCTCTGACATACTCTCTTTGCTATATACATAGCTTTTACATGTGCAATCTTGTGATAAAGTGTATGGTGGCAATGAAAGAGGACATCATTTATAAATACGTATTTTGCAAACAGTTTAGTTGTAGGAAATATAGTTTTTTGTGTTAAAGTTGGTTGGAGAGAACAATATAACCAAAATTGATCACTAGATGCTATTGTTCTCATCTGTTACAATGCGGGGTAAGTTCAATTTAATTTATTTACAAGAAAAATTTGAATTATTTTTTCTTTGTATTTACATAATGTTCACGCTTCTCTAAATCTCGCTAGCCTTGAGAAGATTAGAACTATTTAAATATTCATAAAGAACAACTTTATGCCCTTTAAGCATCAGGCTTTAGACGATAACAGTTGTATAACAGCATTTTCAGGTATTAATGATGATTAAATTATTAATTCATGATACTAATAAAATTAGTGCTCGTATGCTTTTGGATTTCAGCAAAGCTTTTAATATTTTAATACAACTCGGAGTACCACAGGGCAGTATTTTAGGTCCCTTGTTGTATACCATAAATACTTCTAAATTTGAAAGTTTTCAGTCAGTTATTAGGCATTGACATTCAGGTATCAAATGTTTGTATTAAATTTAATATTACAGTACTGCTATTTACCAAAGAGTGTAAATGATTATTGTTAAAATTTGGTTCTAAATTAAGATTTTAGAAATCAGCTCACATCAAAATTAACACACTTTTAAGCTACTCAGGGTAAATATTATTACATAATCTTAAAACGCAATCAAGGGCATAAATATATTCTAGTAATTGTACAAATTTATGCTTCCTTGTGCTTCCTTGTAAATAATTATAGCACCCAATTCTTTGCCCTCAAATATCTTGTGATAAAAATATATGTTCTCTTTCAGATAGCAGAGGTTCCATAACTTTTTGTAATGTGAAATTTATAGTGTTCGAGAATATAGGAAAACTAGTTATTAATACTGCCGATCAATGAATTTTTACTGATTTCTGAGAAACTACTTAATCCCTTTGAATATTTTAAATTTTGTTCAATTATACTAAATTCGGAGGAGATTCTGTACTTTTAATTATAACGAAAACATAATTTTCTGAAAATCGCAGAAATAAAGGCAAAAATTGTGAACGTCAAAGAAATGCCAGGTAAACTTTCTACACAAATCTCTGAATTTAAATGTCAAGATGTATCAGAAAATAGTTATTAGGTTCTATATAATTGTCCATTTGGTTTAATAAAGTCAGTTATTTTTTAAATAAATTATTAGTTAGTTGTCAGTTGTAATTGTTGCTTAAGAGAACACAAAAACATGCAAATATCCTATGCTGTGAAATGTTGATTGATGTAATGCTTGGAAATTAGCAATCCCTAGACTTGACTATACAAACAGTTTTCTGAAGTGATTGTTAGACAATACCATCTCAGTTTATTCTTGCGCCAATTCCTGGTTTTGTTTGACATCTGTGTATATTTTAATATCAGTATGCTCAAAATTGTAAACGTAATTCAATTTTCCAATATTCGGTTCTTGTTTGCTATTAACAGAAAAAGCAGTTCCTACCTCAAACAATTAAAATAATAACGTAATTATCAAATAGTGAAATCCCGAAAGATATGTGTACAACGGCCTAAGAATAATATTTGCTTAAGATAATAATACGTTAAACTGGTTAAACTATCAATAAAACAAAATGTAAACTTGAAAAATTCACGTAGACCGAGGTCGAAAGTAGTCTGTTTACCTAACTGGTAATGAACCACGAAAGTACAGAAGATGGCCAGCAAAAACCTTTATCCTGATTTGTAGATATAGAACGAAACTTTGGTAACCAAACTTTCTAACAAAATAATTAATTAATTGTATCGGGTGTTTTAAAAAGAGATAAAAGAAGAAATCCATAGTGAATTTTCTCTTAACAGTAATCTTAGAAACCCCTTGCAAACTCCTTTGATTTTTAATAGAATTATTTTAAAACAGCTTAATTTGATCGCAGATAGAAATTACTCTTTCAAAAATGCCGCTTACTTCCTAAGACATTCAGACTGTCTAATTGCACTTAAGATTAATTTCTGTAAGCTGTCAATTTTTTTAAGCTTTCCTGATTTTTTCTGAAAATAAAACTAAGCTTTTGGGTTCAAAAGGCATTCGCGGCCTTTACACTTTGCAACATGTTCGACAATGCAAATGTAAAACTTCTTTGCAGGGAAGTGGCAATACATTAACAGTACAAAATATACTCAACAAAAAAATATATTTTTTCGTTTAATGTACACTTAAGATAAAATATTGTCAGATGAAAATTACAATAAAAGTGTTTTAGATCAATTACATTATTTTGAACTTTTTGAGCGTTACTATCAAAAGTTTTTTTTTCTTAATACTATAATTTATTCAAAAATATCCACAAATCAACAATTTTACAAGGATGAAAGTTGTCTATTTTACTAAATTATTACAACAATCAAGTGGCAAAACAGAGACTGCATTTAAATGAGTTTAGCGTCAAATTATATAATTGTCTACAATTTCCAAATTTGTAACGTCTTCATTTTTATTTTTTTCAGATCTTATTAGAAATTATAAATTAACCATCCGGGATAAAATTTGTGAATCCGACACAGATTGTGATCCTTTAATGAGTTCGGCATCATCTTTACAAGGTTATGGGTAAGTTAACAAAAATACTATAAATATAAATAGATTATATGGTACGATCTTTGACAAATAAAAAAAGAAAAAGGTTATATTTCTGTAAATATAATTATAAAAATATCATAGTTTTTCTGTTATTTGAAAGAAATTACAAGAACTTTTTTACATAGCAATTGAAAATAAAGATATAAATGAAAAATAAGGTGGAAAAACTATATCATAAACCTATTTTCAGCTATTTTCAGACCAATAACAAAACAAAATTTAAAATATGTTGTTAAATTAATCAGAAGGGCTATTTGTTATGAAGTATTTTGCCTTAATTACTATAACCCAAAATTAAAAGTTCCTATTGATGTATATGTACATTATACGTGCCTATTTGCTTCTGTCTATCTTAGAAATGCATTCTCTAGCTGTAGTTTTATGTTTCTAGAACAAATCGTGAAACACCGATGTTTCGTCAAGACACCTCTTGTACCGAAAGTGAAGACGACCGATTAAATTCACAAAGGGCAAAGGTTCCCCTCACTATACAGGATCACACAAACAAGTAAGAGTTGAAATCTAATTTGGAACAGCTTCTATAGTGTGAATTAATTTTCAGAATGTTTCCCGCTTCTTCATTTGAAACAGTTTACACCAAACTACACAGCTTGCCAAATTTCAATGATTTATATTACAACCAGAAAAATGTGAGTATCTTCTATTATAAGATAATTTAATAATGAATTACTATTTTGTGGGTTTGGAACCATTCAGTTCTGCCACTCAGGGAAAAAAAGGTTTCACCAGAATTAGAAACAACATTGAGAGTACATGTTGGCTATCTTTTGTAACAACCCACGATCTGATGAATGAAATTAAATTTGGTCCGTATTAGTAAGACAAGCCAATAAGAATATTGCAGAATAAAGAAGCAAAAGAAGGTCATTTAACTGACATTATTATTCAAATATAATTATACACATCTGTAAAATTTCTATAAACAATTAAAATATTAAAATTTGTTAAATTTATATCTTTTATTTTAAACAAATAGCAAACTGCTTAGTTCTTTAGATATTTACTTTTATGAAATTTTTATCTCTGTAATTTGTTTATTTTACATAATCAATAAAATTTAATGATTTTTCGATATAAGCTCAATCACTAATTCGAATTTGTCCTCCCAAATGATCAATAAAAAAATGATATCAACAAAAATTTATCAGCATAATGAAGACGATTGAGAAAAATAAGGCCAGTTTTATCAATTTAGACCGTTCTATATTTAGACATTGTGAAATTTAAACTTTCTTTGTTAATCTTCCAACGTTTTCTTCTTTTTTCGGACATTGCGAATACATTTCAGAAATGTACCGGGGTCAACTACCAAAGGCTCCTTAGTACCCGGGTCCAAAATTCTTTTGTCTTTTTTGGGGTCACTCCGACATCATAAATGACTTGGCGTGTAAGAATTTAATAAAAATATGACCATTGCACGAAAACGTAGGTAAAGATGTACGGTTCATAAGGAATGCTGTTAGTATCGAGTTTTATCTTGGAGAGCATACCAAAGTAGGTAACCACTGATTAATTATTGTCAAGTGCATTAAAAGCAGTTAAGTTTAGTGCTTGTACATCAGTTGAGTATTTCCTTACAACCGTCGGTAAGAATTTTTATTTGACTTCAATAATCCACTAAAAAAATATTACAACTTTTCTATTCCACATAAACTATCATAAAGTTATTAACATATTTTGTGGTGAAATACTTAAAGAATGTTTTTTGTCAAATTCTCTAAATCATTATTCAAATTGTAAGAGTAAGTAAATACCGAATAGCAAACAATCCCTTAGGTGAATTCACTTTAAAAATTAGTCGGTTAATTTTGTATAAAGTAAAACAAACGTACTTTATTTAGCAAAATGCAAGCTCAAAAAATGTGTAGAACACTTTTTATTTTCACTCGCTTTGGTTGCACCTACCACGAAATATTAAATATCTCCAATTTTTACGTTGGGGCACTTCAAACGAGAGTCAGACAAATTTTGAATCTGTCTTTTTTTATGATTATTGTATATGTGATAGATCTGTGTATAAATTTACTCTCAGAGCTCTTGGTTTAGAGGGGGGCAAATTAGCAGGTTTTTCACCTCGAGGAGGGCAAATCAAAAGTTTTTTCTAAAAAGTTTCAGATTATTTCTCTGCAACACTTTAAATCTAACACGCCCATAGATAAATTGACTAATGCTTATGCGGCTTTTTTAATAGCAAGTTACCGTGTCCAGCAACTAATTCCCATTTTATCAAATCTTCTTTCTCTTCACGTTGTTCTTGCTCATTACCTTTTTCTATTGTTTCCTCTGCTATTTTTCAATGTTCTATTTGAAATTCGGTTGACTGGCTGTCCCGACCTTCCCAATAAAATATTTTGAATTTTTGTTATACCTAATTCTGTACATAGTTCCTGGAACTCTTGGGATGTTCAACTTTTTCTGGCTCATTTATTTTCAGATAATCTTACTTCAATTTCCCTTCTGTAATTCAGCTTTTCATTTTCAATTAGACATAAATAAATGATCACATAATTGTTTCCTAAGCTCTCTTTTTAAGTTAATACTAACTTCTCTTGTATTGTTTAGACCACGTTTTCTACTACACGTTCCGTCGAAATACATAAACTTCTTACATTTTCCGTCTTCTGGTACATACGGCTGCTGTTTACTCTGTTCCTTTTAGTTCTGTAATTTTTTAATCTCAAATTAAGCAATATGGCTGACATTGTGCAGACTGTAGTTTTGTTGAAAGGTTTTCTTCAAGGGGAACGCTATTTTCCGTTCTGTCCTTAGTAGGTTTTGATATTGTTCTTTTATCTACACCTAATTGATTTACTAACTTAAAGAATTTATTGTTGTTTTCCTTTGCCGTATGCGTTTTATATGCTACTACTTACATGTTAAGTCTATCCCACAATAGCATTTTAAAATCTCCTTTTCTGTTATTTTAAATATATATTAAAAGTTAGAATAATAGACATTTTTGATTTCAGTTACCAGTGCATAAAATCACAATGAACAACAGCTCCAGAGAAACATTTGGAGAATTAGTTGAGCCCAAGAAGAAAACTAATAGTTCCTTAGTAACAATGTAAGTATGCATTTCAAAAGTTTTTTTAAAGAACCAGTGTATCTCTAAAAAATAATCATCCACATTTCAGATGAAATTATTTAAGGATAGAACAACTTTTTAATCTTTTGAAGCATTAAAAAATAATATTATGTTAAAGATGCTTCTTAATCTAAATGTATTAACATTTTGATAAATGACTGCGTAATTAAGAACTGGTATCAACAAATTCTTTAAGAGATTACATGTTCTCGTGTGTTAAATATAATACAATAAAAGTATCTAAAAATGCTAATATATGGATGATGATTTTCATTTCAGAATTCACAATATAAGCTCAAGTATAGCTTGCAACCAAACGACGCGACGATATTTTAATTATTTCAGTGTTTGTTAAATTTGTAATGTAATTTAAAAGTTCATCTACCAACTTTAATAATTGAAACTTAAACTGACGTAGCTGTTACTTAATCCATAATAATGAAGACCTAACATCATACATTACAAGGTGGTAAGCTAAATTTATGCTGTTGGTTTAAAATAAATTAAAAGAACTGTGAAGTATCTGATATACCCTCATATATGTAATTTTCCAGATGATCGTAAGAAAAGTTATTTCACGGGAATGTCATTGAATAGGTTTATGTTGACAAAAATATAATTTTGATTCAGTTTACCATAATTTAATATTCGGAATTACTAGAGTTTAATAACGTTTAGTGCATTAACTTTGTTAGAGTGTTTATATTGCTATATCTATATAATTTTTATATTAACTTCAAAGTGGCATAATTCTTCTTGATAAAAACAGATTAATGCCTTTTTCACAGAAGCATGATGAAATTTAAGATACAATTGAATAAGCAATACGCGTTATTTTTCACTTGTATTAGATGGTACATAAAAGAACAATAAAATATTATCAATTAACATCAGCGGGACCTCAATTGACCTTTTGATTCGTATGCAGCAGATATAGGGGGTCATTTCTGGAAAACTAGCTGATGAAACTCCTCGTGAAATTAAATCATTCAGGAATATTTAGTGACAGTAAATAAATAAATTGATTAAGTATAACGAGTCACTGTACCATATCATTGTAAATATTTCGATTATCATCACGATATGAACTCAAAATATAAACAAGATATTTCTGGAACAGCTGACCCAAAATCAGAATCAGAATATTAGCGATGGATGAAGCTTATCAGATTAAAGCAGTTTAAGTTTAACCCGAAGGCATAAAAAACAACAAATTGAATCCAGTACCTAATAATAATTAAATTCCGTTTCGATCTTTAATCCTCAGTATGTATTATAATGGATTCTGGGCAGTCACCCCATATAAACTTTTTTTCTTTCCTACTCATTATCTATGATATTAATTACCTATCAGATGGGTCTAGAGAAATTAACCACAGAAGACTAACCAGTAAAACCCTTTTTTCCAAAATTTCACTTCTTTCATAGCGATGAAATCATTCCAAGTTTTTCCTATAGGACGAGACTGTACCCTCATCATCGGAGTCAAATGTCTCCATGGAGCATCTTTTTGAGATATGCGAACAGATAGAAGTATTTCAGAGGTGCATGATACTAACAAGCAAATTGATGCAATTGATTTCATTAAGGACTATGACAGAATATATCATAGAATCTTGTGTTTTCAAATGAAGAAGTAAATTTGAACAAGTCTTATCTCTCTAACAAAGACATTTATGTAACTTCGAATGATTTGAAGTCGAAGTCATACTTAGTTAAATCTGGAGTCCCTCAAGGATCACATTTGAGGCCACTGTTATTCCTTTTCTTCATTAACGATTTATGTAATACAATATGGAATACATAAACCATAGAAAAAGTATGCTTTGCTGATGATGACACACAAAATTAGTATCTATAAAATTCTGCAATACAAATAATCTCCATTTAAATATATAAAATTGGGAACTGTCCTTTATGTTATATTTAGTTATATCCGGCACATTCATCATAAATTGTACATATTTTTTTTCTTTTTACTAAGTGTGGGTACAAAAGAATTCATACCAAAGTATATCGTTCATATTGGATTCCGCATGTTTGAATTCAATTTCCCATTTTGAAATTCGAAATCCTATTGCACAATTGGATTTTTAATCAAGGACAGAACTTACAGTTTTAAAAGAATCCGCTCATTTGAACCTCCATATTGGATACGTACTCCAGTATTCCTCTAAATGCCAATCAGTACCTAAAGTAGAGATAAGAATCTATCGTTTGAACCTCCAACTTTTTTTTGAAACTTCATTTTGGACAATAGAAGATCCTCCTCAATTATGTATACCTACATACACGTATAGTTTTTCGGTTAATTATTCACGTAGTAATTGATACCCACTAAAATCGGTAGGATAATAACGACGTGTCGGGAGTCTCATTAACCCTCTTCAGGTTTTTCACTTTACGATAATTTTTAATTGTTTTTCAGTTTCACATTTTATTGCTAATTAGACTTGACTAAAAGTCCACTGTGCATAAACGATTTTCTAGATTAATCACACGTTAAAAAAATACTTGTTTTGCAGTTTTACAATATGGAATACCACAATGGGAACGTCCCTGCTTGCCATGGCTTGGGGTATAAACGAAAGTGGGTTATTCAGCGGAATAGTTATCAATATCATCATAGCAGCATTATGTTTGTATACGGCCTATGTTTTACTGAACATTAACGCACAACATGGTAAGTTATAAATTAAAATGGTACATTTCCATCACAATACCCTTTTTATTATTTTTATTTTATTTGTACTTTTGAAAGCAAGCTTTATTATCAACAATATTCTTAATTCCATGTATCGGGGTGCTTCTTATTAAATCTTTGTAGTTAAATTATTCAGAATAAACCTATTAAAAAATGGAAAAAATATGTGTTTTGATATGAAATTTAAAAAAACAGTGTCCTCAGACCTTCACTAGCATGTTTCGTTCTTTTTACTCATTACATATAAGAATGGATTAGCAATTTGGGTCTAAGGAGATAAAAACCGACAACATATGCATATTGTTTGGTGTACAAACTAACGAAATCCTAAAAAGAGAGTATCCTTTTCATACAAATTTTCCGATATATTTTTTGACATTCTAATGATGGGCAGACCAAACTGCAGCTTGAATTACACTATTCATATCATTCTTAGAATGTGTCTATATATTTTATATTATATTAGAAAAAAATGTAGTCTATTAACACGCAAATGTTTTAAAATTTTACAGGAGTGATCGATCAAAATTTTGAAGTACCAGAACTCTGTCAACTTCTTATAGGAAAATGGGCAGAAGTTTTAGCAAAAATATTTTCGATCGTAGTCCTTATAGGCGCAGACATTGTCTATTGGATACTTATGTCTAATTTTTTGTATTATTCCGTTTATTTAATACATGGTAAGTTACAAAATTGTTTGTCGAAGAATGCTTAGTCTAAACTTTTTTTAGATATTGTAATCAACACGAATCAGTCAGACTTCACAGAAAACTCTTTAAGTTGCTTGAAAGAAATAATTCTGAACGAAAGTCACTTAGTGATAAACGAAGCAAAGACACTCGTAGAGAAAACATATTTCGAACAACTTTGGGATCTTTACAGTACCGTACCGATTATTTTGGGTATAATAATGTTTCCGTTTTTAAATTTCAAAAGTCCAACGTTTTTCACCAAATTTAATAGCTTTGGTAAGTAACTGTTAAGGGTACGCAAACGCTAATATCGAGAAAACAGAAATAATTAAAAAATAATTGGTACCTACCTGCAAAGGGTATCACCACTCTAATTTTTGTACAGGTATATTACTAGAATTTCTAAGATCATTTATTTAATTTAAGTAAAATAATATGGACAAATATTGGTTATATCTAAACATTTGTCTTTTATATTCTACATGTGTTTCATATTCAAAATTATAATGAGAAAAAGCTGTTGTTGACACTGAGATGACTAGTTTCTATCCTTATTACACCAAATGTCTGGAATTTTCGCTAGCCGATTTTATTCATTCAAGTATTCTCACAGTTGCAAATGAAACGTGCTTAAGTAAATCCAATAGATCTCAGACCTGCCAGAACACCGAAAATAGCTTGTTTAGGTTTATGGTTTCCTGTATGATCAAAATACTCAACTTACAGTAAACTTAACGGTCAATAGAACTGTTATAAAATTGAGAGCATTAATAACAAAATTTCTATTACCTATGTTATAATATTTTGCGGCAATTTTATAGAATTTTTACAACTACCTGTTCACTATGCATTACATGAGCAAAGACTCATTTATCAGTTATCACTGTTTTACAAGTTCTTTCTAACTACATAGTAAATAGTCAAAGTGGTGATATACTTTTTTGCACACTATTAATACCATACTGATTTATTAATATGACTAGGCCTCAAAATCCTTAACTAATTAAAGTTTATTTTTTAGGAACAATGAGTATAGGTTACCTCATCATCTTCGTGTTGATCAAATCATTCGGATGGGGAATAAACATTCAAGATTGGTGGACCGAATTTGAAATAAAATCATCGTTTTTTGCTCTGAGTGGAATGTTATCTTTAAGTTACTTCATACACAATATCATTATATCTGTTATGCGTCACAACAAAGACCAAAAGCATAATGTAGGTAGTTTCACTAATAGAACTGAAAATACGATTTGAAAAATTCAGTGTAGCTTAACTAACAACAAGTAACAGAGCTTTTAGTATAAATTACCAAAAGTTTTTAATATCAATAAACAAAATTTAAAAAAAACCATAGAGAAAAAATGTTTAATGTTTACTTTATTACTTTTCTGACAATCAATTGCGATATCTTATATTGTCTCTATTGTTTGTTCCTATTTAACGATCATTCAGTGCTTACTCCAGAATTCAAGGTTCAATGATGGCGCTAAGCAACTCAATTCATCAAACAGAAAGTGTAAATTAATTCAACTTCAAGTCTGTTCTTCTCATTTTCTAATAAAAATACTCTATTGAACTTTTAAATATTCTTGATTTTTTTAAAGAGTTTACATGCAATGAAAAAAAAATGAATTAAAACTACTGAAAAATATTGAGCTATTTTGTAAAATAAAAACTGAACTTTTCAAAATATGTTTCACATGTCAATTGAATTAGCAATTATTGTTAATTTTTAAGTATTTATTTTTATTTTTCAGGGACGGGACCTCATTATTGCCTTTTTTCTGATAACTTTCACATACGTTCTTGTTGGAGTTGTATTTTATATTTGCTTCCCATTAGCAAAATCTTGCATTGAAGATGTACGTACTTGTCAAATATCTACATATTTCCATAGGTTTGTCAATAAAAGCGTTAGCACATTAAAATCGGTCGTTTATAATGATGCGTGAATTTTACGCACTAGGAACGTCAAATTCGAAGCTCCGAAGCTCTTATTGATAAACTGACGAAATACAAAATTAATTCAAACCAGTTTTACATATTACCATTTAAGTTCAAATAGAGAATATTGAATATTCTAGGGAATACTAGGTGTCAATAAAATCGTTAACAAATAGTTAAAACAAGAATTCAATAGTCGAAGTCGTTGCTTTCGTCCTTATTAATCCTTATAAAATAATAAAAATGAATTAAGGACTAAATAATATCTAATAATTAATAAAATTTGATACGGGTCACATAGCTCCTTATATAAAAATCATCAGGACTGTCTGGCATTTCGTCACTGTCGATTGACCACTCTTCATTAATAGGCGGATCCTTAAAATTAAAATATCTGTTTAAAAATGTAGTTTTTTAAATGTATATATTTAATCTGAGAAGCAAACATATATATCGAGATGCAAAACATCGAGCAATAACACCAATGGCATTATTTTATGGAGATTTTGTTGCATTACTAGCTAAACATTTAGTTTGGTATCTCCCAGTACATGTTTTCGACAACTGCGGAGATTAGTTTTCACAAGGAAATTTGATAAATTCTTGTTATAACTAGATGTTAATGTTAGTGTTATTGAGCGATAAATAAAATTAATTATAAGTAATTTCCAGTTTCGTTTAAAAAATTTCTTTTATTTCAGAACATACTTAATAACTTTTCCAAAAGAGATACTTTAACAATAATAGCAAGAATATTATTGTTATTTCAACTGTTCACCGTATTTCCCCTAATTTCATTTATGCTAAGGACCGACATTCTCACTAATTTGACTGTGATATTCAAAGACAAAAATTTTGGAGAATTTTCCTATGGAAAAGTGATTGTCATCAACTTCATCATATTATTAGTTTGTGTAGCTTTTGCGTGTTTCCTTCCAAAAATTGGGACATTAATAAGGTAAATCTTTTCCCAGTTTTATACAAAAAATCAGAAAATATTCTTCTTTATTTTATTATTTTACCAATAAATCTTTTTCAGGTATACGGGTGCACTCAGTGGAATGGTGTACGTATTTCTTTTACCAAACCTACTTAAAATCGTATCACTGAAAAAAAATAAATCACTAACGGTCCCCAAACTTGTTCTACACGTCACTATTATTATAATAGGAGCAATAAACTTGATCTGTCAGTTCTTCATTCAAGATACTTAAGGAATTGCTAAATTTACAATTGAGTATATTCTTATGTTTTCTTGTTTAGCTGATAACTATTTATTTATTTTAATATGATTATGTTTTAGTTTGTTTATTGTGATATAAAGAAAAATATAAATATCTGTATGATGTGAAATACGTTCATTTTATTTATCCTTAGCTCACAGAACTTCTTCAGATACAAAAACTGTAGAGAATACGAGAATTTCAGAACAAAAAGTCAACCTAGTGGCAATTCTAAAATAAAGAAGCATAAAACATACAGAAAAAAAGACTTCAAAAAGGACAAACGTATACTAAAAAAGTAAAAATTATATTTTTTTCTACAATATTAAATAATTTTTCTGAAGTCGGTGCCAAGTTGAACAGCAAAGTTGAAAAAGTACAACCCATAAATGTGCTTCCCAAAATATTTTCATTTTAACTTTCCTTTTTCATCTACATGTCAAATTTGCCAAAAAAATTTTTTTAATGAAGTCATGATTCTAAAGGCAAAGGGTTTCAATAAAACTCTTAAACGGTGTCAATAAGAACAAAAATGTATCATATTATTCAAGAATTGAGGAAGTAGTACACTTGTGTTTTATATATCTTTTTTTTTTTTTGGTTAAACAGTACGTTCCAAATGTCCTGTGATTCTGTCTTGTAGGTACATGTATTTTTAATAAATATAAATTTGTTGACTAATTTGTTATTTCATATCACTATAAACAGTTTTATTTTTATTAACGTCTATTAAATTTATTTTTCTATGTTCTAAGAGGTTGTTATTTATGTTCATGTTTCCAATTTTGTGTTTTTATTTTATTTACATAATAGGTACGTAGTTATTAAAATCTACTTTGAAATTCTTTATCCCAAATTACCAAACATATAAGGTCGTGTTTACTTGTCCACATATATTTCGTTACTAACTATAATGTTAGATAAAAAACTAAATACATTAAAGAACATTAACGGAAAGAATTTAAATATCTAAAGAAGCTATTAAATACATTATTAAACGAGAAAACTTTAATCTTGGTTCTACTGAAGCCATCTAGCGTCTGATAGAAAATATTCTGCATGTAGTTTAACTTTCTAACACTAGATGCCACTTACAGATTTATGTAATAGCAGTTTACAGTTTTCACAATTGTTAGTCTCCCTAGTGAATAACAGATGTCGTTTCAATTTATATAAACAATATTATTTTTTTAACAATAAATAATTTATATTTAAAAAAGAACCGACTTCAGCTGACTTAAAATAAAAACTGTTTAGAAACCGTGTGCAGGTTTCTAAACGGTCACTATTTTCAGACATATCTTCTTTTATATATAATTTAAGGTATAATTCAATTGAAAATTTTAGCGTATTCTTACCTCTTTCTCTCTTTCTTTTCTAAATATTTTTTAACTTTGTTTCTTTGTTTTATTTTTGACCCACTTTCTATAAGTGTAACTTTAATTTACTCTACAGTGTGTCCGGTTATGAACTAGCGATAATCTAAATACATGTAAAGCAACTATTTTAATACACAATTACACTATATACTAGGGCTCAATACCCCACCCCGCCATATGGCAGCCATTTTGTTTTTTTTTTATGACCTATTCTCTATGTGTGAACAAAAACGTTCATATCTCTTAAAGTTTTGGTCTTACTGAGATAAAAATAGGCTTATTCGATGAACAATAAAACTGTCTATCAACAACATTTCAAAACAAAGTGTTAACGTTTTCTTAACTTTTGAAAAAATGATAAAATGTCAGCAATATGTTGCGTTGAATATTGACGATTTGCCATATTCATATCACAAGATAACCACTAATACAGAACGTAAACAGCACGGACGGTAAGTAAAAGTAGGGATCACAAGGCAGGGCAAGGTACAACTAACGTAACTAGTCTTTATCCTGTAAGTTCTTTGCAGATAGTGTCAATATGTTCCATTTCGCTTACTCCTGCTAGTCGCGAATAGCATTGCTAGCCTTTTCTCGGACAGCACGCAGCTAATGTCAGATGTCACTTAATAATGGTCTTTTGTGCTTACACATATGCTATGTTCAAACAACAATAACTCCTAAAGTAATAAACATACAGTTATGAAATTAATGTTGTATTGTAGCTTAACTCAAAAACTTTCGATTTAGTGAAAAAAAATAAAGGTAATCGGGACTACTATTGCATTGATTTGCAATAATTTGTTGATTTGCATAATTTTTTGACCTTTTTTTTGCATTTCATCTTTTTTTCAAAAGTTAAGAAAACGTTAACACTTTGTTTTGAAATGTTGTTGATAGACAGTTTTATTGTTCATCGAATAAGCCTATTTTTATCTCAGTAAGACCAAAACTTTAAGAGATATGAACGTTTTTGTTCACACGTAGAGAATAGGTCATAAAAAAAAACAAAATGGCTGCCATATGACGGGGTGGGGTATTGAGCCCTAGTATATAGTGTATTTGTGTATTAAAATAAAATTTAGATTATCGCTAGTCCATAACCGGACACACTGTATATTGCATCCACACTGTATATGCTTCTGTGTATTTATTGATCACCCATCATATAATTCATTTGTCTATTATTTTCTGAACCACCCTATACAACTATAATTTAACTCAACACAATATTGCAACGGTCTTGATATCTTTAAAACCACTCTATATACGTATAAATATTCTCCACACTATTGACTATTTCCATTTTTCTATTGTTTAAATTATTCCTGTATACCTATGATTTTACTTCGCTACATAATCTAGTATTCCATTTATATATCATGGTCTACCCTATATAACAAAATTCACATTCTTGTACCACATTTTATGAATATAAATTTACTCTACCATTTATTTCAACCACAACTGATTCTAAAAATTGTTGAACCCATGTAATTCTATTCCACCTTATATTTCAACCATCCTGTATAATCAATTACTTCTAACATTTTTTGAAGCCTTGTTTACAACTGTAATTATACTCCGTCCTATAACGCAAATATCCACTCTGTATTATTAGAGCTTTGCTCCACTCTTATTTCAACCATTTTGTGTATGTAACTACTTATGTGCCACCCAATACAATATATTTTTAACCACCCTGTATAACTAATTCAATTCCAACTTATATTTCAACCATCCTATGTATACAATTGTTTATGTATCACCTAATATTACAACCGTATACCATATAGAAGAGAACAATGGAATGGAATGGAATATTTTCTATCATTTCATGCGACTATAAGCCCCGTCCGTAACTTAACTTCGTCTCTAAAAGAAACGGACTTCCAATGAATCAAAATGAAAACCATTACAAACACCCTGTACGATATACTTTTATGGCATATCTTGACATTTAAACTAGATATTTATGATAAAAATTTGACATTTAAATTGATTCTTACAGGTTTTTTTGCACATATTTTTCCGATTTTCTGAAAATTGGTGTTTTACGTTTTAGAAAATTATACGGAATCAAGCTGGAACATATCTTTGTAGAATACAATTTATAATATTCTATTTGCTTGGGCTGTTTTAAAGAAAACAGAGGAGATTCATTGAAATTCACTAAAATCTAGTCACTTATTTCCTTTTTTTCTAATTTTCTGAAAAACCGTAAATCTCATGTTATCCACAATTATATGGTACCTTTCTGTAATGTTCCCTAATATAATGCATAATATAAAAATGACTAATAACATCATCGCAATACCATATCATAAAAGTAGTAAATACCCAAATAATCGTATTGACAATGATTGATGATATTCATATATCATCATTAATCATTTCCTAAACGATAAAAACTCAAAACAAAATTGTAAATAACATGAAACACAGAGATTATTTTAAATATTTATTAGATACATTACAATATAACATATATTTTGCTATAATATTTCATACATCGTACGCATGTAAATCAGTAACAATAAAAAAATGACAATTCTAAACTACATGTTTGAAAAAATGAGCATACAACACCTCGCTAGGAATTGATAAAAATCCGCCTCGAGATGAACATATGCTTGTACACGCTGATGAACCAAAAAAAAATGCATAGATTATATCAGAATGAAAGTGCTCTATCTCTCCCTCTTATCACTCACGCTCTCTCGCTCTCACTCTCGCGTTCTTCCTTGTCACTGACAATGACGAAATAAAATTTTCAGCAATTACTAGACAGCAGAAGGAAATGATCAACGGAAATCGAATAGGATTCCTACATATGAAGTTGCAATATTGTGCCCTGAACAATTCAAACGAAATAGCCGTAAAATGTTTTAACAGATTTTTTTTGTTTCAATTACAATATGTGACATGACTTATTTAATATAAAAACTTTCACACTCGACCAAGAGTACAACCAACCTAAAAATTCCTTATGAATCTTTAGATTGGGGGCAGATGATATAACAAAAGTTATCACATATTATCCCGTAACAAGATTTGCGAAAATAATATCTGAATTATTTTTGTGAACAAAGCTTTCGAAAATCTAATACAGAATTTTTGTTATCTGAATCCAAAGGGGGCACCTGAATTTTAAGAAATGTTTCCTAGATTGTTGCCCCCTTCTAGAGAATTCTTTGTGATATATTACATTTTAAGGGGCCCTTTGACTCTTATGTCTCCCAACTATTCATACTGTATTACCCACGTTCACAATTCAATAAATAATTTAAAAAATTATACACTTACATTATTAACACCGATGCGTTTTTCGTGACAGTATTGTAAAAAAAATTCGTCGTGTCCCGGAACACGCTCGGTTTTATGCAATATTGTGTGCTACTAAATAAAAATCACGTGTATTTCATTTTGCTTACTGTTTTTTAATCCTGTTTTTGCCACTCACATCTCCAAGCAGAAGCTGTATTATAACAGTAAAACCTTACGATAGTAATGAATTTTTTTTCTCTATTAACGAGGAATTCAAAATATTTACATAAATAAATCGACTAAACGTACACATTGAAATACTGGAAATAAAAAACAAATGGAACACTGTTTTCCACACCTATACTTAAAAGGCAGTATCTCAATAATTTGATTTGGTATCTGCCTGACGGGGGGGGGCGCTTCTGTCCATAAATACATACAGAAACATCACAATCGGCGTTTTTAACTTTTTTTTTGTTTGTTTTTGGTCTTCTTTGGGGAAGTTTAAATTCAAATTATGGCACGTTTTTCTTTATTTGGTTACATTTTTAATTAGTGCCAGATGCTAATTGTTCCAATTGCAGACAATCAAAATTTCATCTTAGTCCAGGTGACCACTATAACAACCGATTTAAAGAAAATTTCATTTTTATAAAATTCTATCATCAATATTTGACGACTATCATACCAACATTTATACACCGTGTTCAAAAAGTCCGAGTACGACCTTAACTATGACCTTGAAGGTCATGGTCAAGGTCAAGTCGATTGTTTAAAATGGGAAGCCCATTTTTTTATGTCGGAAATGAAAAGAGCGGAAGATTTCACGTCCAATTGTGGCCATGACCCTTTTTTCACATGACCTTGATGGTCAGTGAAGCTCAAATTGAGGTAAAACATGATTAGGCTTCAAGCCACGAAGACTATGGGGTAATACAGTGAAAATTTTTGTTTTTGAGGTTGCTGATGACACATCAGATGAGTATTCAATACATGACCTCAGACTTGTCATCAGCAACCTCAAAAACTATTTTTTCACCATAATCCCATTCATAATCCTCGTGACTCGGAGCCTAATCATGCTTTACCTACCTCAATTTAACGTTCAGTGACTATCAAGGTCATGTCAAAAAATGGTCAAGGCCATATTTGGACGTGCATTTTTTGGCTCTTTTTATTTCCGACATAAAAAATGGGGTTCCCATTTGAAAAAATCGACTTAACCTTGATATGACCATCCAGATCATAGTCAAGGTCAAGGTCAAAACGGACATGGCCAATGGGTAGCCGGGGAAAATATAAAAAGTTATCCATATAGCTTTTTCCTCTAAAATGCTTTCCCACTGAGTAAATGAGCCGTACACGGACTTTTTGAACACCGTGTATATATGTATAAGTATATATGCAAAACCTAATAACAATCATAAAAAATTATAAGAAAAATAACGCGATACACTCTTCTGTAAGATACAAGAAACATCTGCCTCATTGGAGCTTTCATGGACATACAATGGGCCTTCAATAGGACTGGAAACTCGCATAGGGAACTTTGACTTTCAATATTTATTTATTAGTATCAGCTGAGCTTTTTTTGTAGGCTACCTACTTATAGTTCCAAATGATGTCACTATTTTACCATGAGGGCCAATTCTCCTGAGCACTTCTGGTGATGACGTAAATATTTTTCCAGGAAAAAGTGGTTTTGGTGGCCTTTGTCCTGGCAACATTGTCTTAAGTGGTAGCACGAAGTACATTGTAAAAAATATAGGATGTATCATAAAAAGACATCGTGGGTGCTATAAACACACACCTGTGCAATAACGCCAGTAGCATTTAAAAAAAAAAACATGTAGGTGTTACATATTTGCTACAACTTCACGTCAACAGCTGACCCAAAATTATTTCTTCTATTTGGTTGCCAAAATTAGTTTCTCCACTTCCCTCCTTCTGTTTTTTTTTCATATTCATTTTTATTAGAGGATATACAACTTGCATGACCTGGATTGACAAATCAGGAGGATTTTTTCTATGTACCACTTTTAATAGATATTAAAAAAATCTCAAAATTGTATCACAAACTGCCTGTATTATCAAACAAATGCCAGAAACTGTTTTTATCACTCAAGCAGAGTCAACAACCATTTAACCAAATTGCCATTTTCTTGTAGATAACCCAAACTATTTTTTTTATTCTTTGATTTTTTGCTAATCATTCCCTTATTTAAGTTTCTGGAGGTGTTTGTTCTTCAGTTTTTTGCTATCTTCTGTTTTTCTTTATGGTTGTTTCATATCATTTAATGTTTGTCAACTTTAACATCAATCTTTTTATTATCATATCACTTCATTGTTGTTCTAACTGTTCTGATATAGTCAATTGTTGTCATTATTTGTTTTTTCAAAATGGTTGATTGTCATTCCACTTTTTTTTGTTCAACTCACAAGTCATTATTTCCTGTATTGGTCTATGTACATTCTATAATCAGTTTTTTAATTGTTTTATAAACTATACCATTTTATATCCTGGATATCATATTCTTTGTGTTGTATGTTTTCCACGGCCTCATCAACTTTGTACATTAACTTCTTGTTACACCCCCTTCTTGGGCTTTATCTATTTCTGTACTTTTCTTGGCTGTCCATCTTAATTCCAGATAAGCGTTTTCATTATATTCCATTTTCGATTCCACATTCATTCTCTATTTGTAAAAATATGTATTTTGTTTTGCTGCTCCATGTATTCACAGGGAATTACTTAAGAGTAAAACTTATGTTTCTTAAAAATCTGCCTTTACTGATTTGACTAATCCTGCGCGATTACATTTGTGAGTTATTCCAAAAATGAAACTTTCCCCAAATCGTACAGCGGCCACCCGTTTATATCCCTAAACATGATGCACAATAAAAAAGTGGTGATTATTAATAGTTGATACAAAAACTAAAAAGCATGTTCGAGTGGTCAGAATGAACGGACAGTATAGTACTCGTTAACTACCTTGGTCATATTTTTTTTGTACTCATAATTCAACCAAGAAAAATAAAAAACTCTAATACTCAAGTACTGACACAGGTTTTTCTCTTCGATTTTCACACCTGCATCACAACCGAGGAAAATAAAATGAAAAATAAACTTAAATTACAATTTTATTAAATTGATTTTTTTAAATTACTATACACGACATACACAGGCTAAAGAATTTAAAAAGAAATGAATAACTAAGAAAACACCTTAAACTAAAAAAAAATATATGTATATAAATTAACAAATACGAGAGGCATCCTTATCAAAAAAAAAAGTAATAACAGAATATGCATACAAAATGGGAATACAAAAAGGTGGTAAGCGAGGGGAGGATATTAAAAAATATACAATAAAAGAATGCTCCAATAGATATAAATGCAACGTTCGCATAATCAGAGTTGAAAATGTGATGCAGGTGAGAAAAATGATTGATTTGGCATCGCTATCTTAATTCCATATGCGCAGGAAACTATCCCACGAACCTGTACCGACTGCCATACCATTTTCTGTTACTCCCAAACAGCTCACGCGATTATCATGACCAGCAAGTATACCTGAAATACAAATTAACTTCAATTTCCTGAAATGGGCAAAATATTTAACATTAAAAAGAACATTAAACATTAACTTTTAAGATTTAAACACTCAAAGTTGGTGTTTGCATATGTAGGATAGCCCCCAAAACTCAAAGCCACAGAAACAAGTGTGTAACAATGCTTCAAACTTAACTAACCCAACTTTAAATCTCAATTCAAAACAAAAACGAGAATAAACCAAGGATGATATTGGTAATAAGAATCTACAATTCAAAAGTTAATCTGAAAATAGACAAAAAGAACATCGATGTTCTAGTACCAAACATGACAAAGAAAACAAATGAAATTTAGCTACGCATGTAACCAAACCTAACCTCCACTATTTTCATTCCTAATTGGAATTTGTAAGGCACGCAATGTCGAAAATGTTTCTACCTCTTATTTAACCCAACACTTATACACTAAATTCAAAAAACGACATTAATTGTTGTTAGACCTTATACAATAAAATAAATTACATAGAAAGGACAATTTAAATAATAAAAAATTACAACACTTATACAGTGACAACTTCATAAACCTAAACCGATTGTTTGCAAAATCTGCAGGATAATACTTTGGTTACGCGCTTACGTTGTTGACAGTGATTGTAAATTGACATTCATCAATGACTATTAATATAAACGTCTGTTTATATTGAAAATGGGTTGAAAGATATTTGCCGGAAAATAGTAAGCAAATCCTTTATCGATGCCAAACTTCTTTGTATTAACCAATAAGACGTAAATATGGACACTGTAGGCAAGGACTAAATGCCGATGCTTTAGGCTAGCCGCACACTGGCAACTTTTGTCGAGCAACTTTTTAATCACAAATAGAACACGTCATTTCTTATGACAACCCGCACACAGGCGATTATTTAGTTGGGGCAACTAAAAAATTCCAACACGTTCGATATTCCTGGCGACTAAATTGTTGCCGGTGAAATAGAACGCACATATTCATACCTGTCCCCGCACACTGGCGATTAAAAAGTTGCTCTTGATTTTACTGTTGCAATTTCGTCGTGCTTTTATCAACATGTCCCTAACATCGACGTGTTTATAGAAGCAGTTAAATTACTTATATGACATTAAATTAAAATAATATTATCTTTAATAAGTTGTGTTGTTAGTTGTGTCGAGAGTTTATTGAAAAAGGGGATGAACTCGGGGAATAGTAGAAAACGAAAAAGTCAGTACATTTTTTCTCGTATTTTAAATGCAGTAATGTAACAATATTAATTCACAAACAAAACTTAATTTTACAATTAAAATCAGCCTTGTGCTAACGATGAACCTAATATTTTCTCTCTTCCTTAGAACAAAAGCACAAACATATGCAATCTGTATAAAACCCATTTTACCGATGTTAACAATAACTATTCAGGTCAGTGTGCGCTGAAACAACAGCCGACAACTTCCAACTGAATTTTTTAATCACCGAAACTAAAAAGTTGCCAGTGTGCGGCTAGCCTTACAGCTTTACGGGATTTTGTGATCAGGACGCAATAGTGCGATGCGAAACTTTTGTGTTTGTTTAGATTGTGATTTTGAGGTTAATATCGAGATTCATATTATTTGAAGTGTTTTTGGTATTGAAACTTGTTTGAGATCACTGATTAGTCTTGAAGTGTATAAAATCAATAATAAGATGGTATTTCAGTGTTTTATTTCGTTTACCGAATTAGCTTTCCAGCGGTAAGTGTCAAACCATAAACGTAGCAATTGAATGTTATAGTCATTTAAGCTGTATTAAAACTAGATTTTTTGTGCATACATGAATGTTGTCTCTATTTTTGTCGCATGTTTCAACCCATTTTTCCTTCGAGTGTATATGAAAGTGCTAGGTCCATTTATATTAGTAGTCATTGTACGTTACCCTTTCTCTTTCCATTACTAAAAGTAGAACCAAAATTGATTCGTTAGAAAGCCATTTGGTTAAACCACGTCGTTCTTCAGTGGTCCTTAAATGGCATTTATAAATTGAATTAAAATTTGTAATTAAATGTTTGTTAAACAGATAGAATAGTAAATCCATAACCTAAAAATCTCATTTAGGAAAGAGCTTTGAGAATCAAAAACGACTACTCCTTTGGGTTATTACCCCGGTTAATTTCAACCAACGTTTTCGTGTGGTCATTGGTATTAACCAAGATCGCTAAAATGTGTTTGCCTGAAACCATTTATGACCAATTATAATCGCTACATCGCTGCCAATCAGCTCTAGATAGATAATGTTGGTCTGATTCAGTACCCAAAGAAACATAAAAAAATAAATACCCTAAAACAGGTAGTTTTTAACTGTTTGAAATACTTCGCAAGTACTAACAGAAACCTCCTTAGTATTTTCTACTCTCTAAGTCTATCTATCTAAATAATAATAATATTGCTACAGATCCCGTGGGTTCAATTAGCCACCTGTTGTCCTATTAATACTATTTTATTTAATGGTGAAAACCGTAGATCATTTACCATCTAGATATAGCCCGTCAAGCATAAAATCATGGCAACGCTAGAAAGAGAGGGCAATAGAGACAGTACGAGGCTATTTCACTTAGTGGGTGGAAGCAGCCAATGAACAACATGCTAAACGTATTTGATTGGAAGCAACTCCCAACCGAGTGAAATAGCCTCTTGCCCTCTCTATTGCCCTCTCTCTCCTTAGTCTTACCACGATATTTGTGCATGACAGGCTATATCTAGAAGGTACATGATTTAAGGTAAAAACAATCCTTAACCTTCAAACTTCAATACAAATTTCTTGACATATAAAACACAATTCACAGTGACAGTTTGCTTAGAGCATGTACTTTACAACTTATAACTTATGACAAGACTAAGTAGACAAGACAGACTAACTAGACAAGACTGACTAACTAACGCCCACAAAACCTATTTATATACAATTATTACATTCGAGAGTACTCGCGATTACTCTATGGTGCTAATTTCGAATAGGCCTTTTCATATTCGATTTTTTTTTGTTCCCATGCGTCAGTTTTTTCGGGCAGTTTTCACACTATAGGCATGCAAATACAATGTTGTTTTGCCCGAAAAAAATACAGAAGTTGACGCATGCCCAATAAAACTTTTCGAATATGAAAATGCCTATTATGTATTCCCGAATTGGCAGTTAAATTTGGTTGGTATATACAGGGTCCTTTCTCGGACGAGGTTATAACTTTCGGTAACAATATTGTGTTTGTAGTCAAGTGTCAGTATATAATAAATATGCTGTAGATGAAATGGTCCGCGTAATACCAAATCAAATGCAGTGAAAATTATTGTTTTTTTTTTCTCTTACCTGCTCTCTCAGTTTTCATCGAATCCCAAACGTTACAGTTGAAGTCGTCGTACCCGGCCAATAGAAGTCGACCGGATTTACTAAACGCAACGCTAGTAATACCACAGATGATGTTATCGTGACTGTACATGGCCAATTCTTGATCGGCCCTGATGTCGAACAGTCTGCACGTAGCGTCATCACTACCGGTCGCGAATGCATAACCATTGGGGAAGAATGTAACAGCGTTGATGTCGGACTCGTGACCTGGGAAGGTTTGCTTGCAAAAACCGTCTCTTATATCCCATAGTTTTGCAGAAGCATCGCATGCCCCTGTAACCAAACAACAACATCAATACCGATTGCATCGTACTCACCTTAACGGCAGCAACTCACCTGATACGAATGTGCGCATGTCCGGCGATAGCGACAATGACATCACGTCACCGGTGTGTCCTAAGAAGGAAGCGACCTGCTGTCCGGTTTCTATGTCCCACAAGGCGCACGACATGTCCCCTGAACTCGTCACGATCTGATTATCATCGAGGAAACGACAGCAGGACAAATATCCCGTGTGACCTGGCAGTTCCCGGCTGACGCGTACGTTGCCTTCTCTCGTCTTTAGGCTATATATAGAACATATGTTATCTAATCCACCACAAGCTACGAAACTCCCTGACGGTGCGTACGCGCATGTCATCACCCACGATGACCGAAGAGGTATGGCATGAACCTAAGGGAAAAAATGTCTTTGGATAAGTGCCGCGAAGCAACACCCTTTGACAACACTGACCTTATTTGTTGTATGACTATCCCAAACGATGAGTTTGCCGTCCTGAGAAGCTGATACAAGATTTCTAGAATCGGAACCCCAGTGCATAGCGTATATCTTGGCTAAGTGCCCACGGAGGGTGCGCCGTGTCCGCATCTGCACCCTGCCGATGGGTTCCAGACTGGCAGTCGCTTGGACCAAAGATGTGTCGCAAGCCGCTTTGCGGGCATCCTACAAAAAATAACAGTGTTCGTAAAAACAGTGAAGCATTATCTCCCTACCGAAACATCTTGCAATTCGGCTCGATGAAAATGTCAAATTTTGTATTTTCCACAGTCACTCCACAAAAAATTGTCAAATATTTATAGCACTTAGTTCTGGTAAAGTAAACTTTGGTAAAAATTTCCTCTTGTGCGTATGATTGAACATCTCCAAAAATTTTGAAGGATGGAACAATGTGTTTTAAGCGTTAAGTTTTTACAAAAAAAATGGCAGATTTTTGTCATGTATTTGTTATTTTACAACATGTTTAATAGTATTCTTGTACCAATTACCTACTTGAATCAATCATAAAGGATACATAACAAAAACCAAGGTTTTTAACAGACTTCCAAAAAGTTAACATATATGCGATTTAATCAGAGTACAGACACAGCCGTCACAGAGCAGTATAAAGAAAGAAATGTTCAACGATTTGAAGACTATGTTCGTCGTTACGTCCCAAATAAAAATAAAGCGTTTGGGAGATCTTTAGTTTTATTTAAATTTAATTCCCGATATTTATATTTAAGGAAAATATTGAAAATATAATGAAAAAACCATACTGCCAGCTTATTACAACATTATTGACAATTTATGAAGGTTTACAAAAAACAGTCCACCACAGTTTTTCATAAATTGTTTAGCTGGTATTTTGTGCAATATATATATATATATATATATATATATATATATATATATATACATTTAATATAAATTGACAATTCTTGTTATATTATGTTTACAAAAAAGTATTTAATGTCCTTTTATGACAGGTATATAATTTCAGCTTGTATATCAAGTTTATCTTTCTTGAATATGTTGATAGTTTTATCAACAATTAATAACTGTGGTCCAAAAAAAATGTCTTTATCTTATTTGTACTTGTAGTCATGCAGTTTTATTGAACATGCCGTTATTATTTCATATTATATTAGCTAACAGAAACACATTATACTCACTGCGATCAATTTAACCAAATTAAATATAGGTGCCTATTTAGAAGTATAAATAAAGCAAGTCTAAACAACTTTGTTGTCAAAACCGCGGTAATTGTGAAAAACAATGTTATGATGATTTCACCAAAAAAATTAAGAGCATTTTCAATATTCAGAGAATATAGAGAATAGCGAAAAAATAGAAAAATAATCATGGCAATAAGGACATAAAATTCTTTGGAGGGCCACAGTTTTGAATCATAACACCAAACCTTCATTATTTATTATGCTGTCATCGTCTAGGATTAAACCACTTTTGGCTGTCGAAACGAGGTTGAATGCAAGAAAACCTTGCGTGTCAGCTCCGACACTCTTTTCGATATCATTCACATTTTTGACATTTTGACGTCCCAAGCAGTCGGCAGTTTTGCAACTAATATTTTAGGTTTCCTTGATAATTATGTCATTTTTTGACTTTTTCATTTTGACTATTTAAAGATTTATATTTAAAAAAGAACCTACTTCAACGGCCTTGCAATCAATAACTATTTTATGACATATATTCTCTTTTTATCTGATTTAAAGTACAATTGTATTTATTGTTTTAGCATATTCTTATCTCTCCCCCATTCTCTCTAATTTGTATTTCTTTCTATATTATCCACATGTTTTTTAACTTTTTTATTTTTTATTATTTAGACGTAACTCTAATTCACCCTATTTTACAATCACCCTGTATCTGTTTCTGTGTATTGGTCACCCAATATAATTTATTTGTGTATCATTTTCTGAATCACACTGTACAACTAAAATTCAACTCTACACGATGGTTCAACCGCCCTGTATAAGTATTAATCCTCTCAACCCTATTGACTGTTTCTATTTTTCTATTGTTTAAATCACCCTGTATACATATAATTTAACTTGGCCCCATATGTCAAGTATAAGCAACTACTTATGTTCCACACTATATAACATTTTTTAAGCACCCTGTATAACTATAATTCCAGTCGAACTTATATGTCAATCATACTGTATATGCAACAGCTTCTAACATTTTTTTGAACTCTCCGTCCTATAACTGGAATATCCTTACTGCATATGCTTATTTAACCTTTATTATTTTTTGATCCACTCTGTATAACTATAGTTTTACTTCACTCTTATTTCAACCAACTTTTTTACGCAATTACTTATGTGTCACCCAATCGAACAGTTTTTGAACCACCCTATACAACTTTAATTCTATTACACCTTATACTTCAACTATCCTATATATGGAACTGCTTATCTACTACCCAATATCACATTTATTTGTACGATTTTTTGAACCCACCTGTCTAACTGTAATATTACTTCACCCTATATTTCAACTGGGCACATTGCTTCCTGTTTCAATTACGATGCACGAACATACACACACACACACACACATCTATCAAACAATTTTTTTCCGATACACTAATGAAATATTTTGTGCCATTTCACTCGACTGCAAACCCTATAAAATAAAAACAGTAACAAACACCCTGTACGATACTTTCATAGCATATCTTGACATTTAAGCTAGATATTTATGATGAAAATTTGACATTTACGTTGATGTTTAGTTTTTTTGTACATGTTTTTACGATTTTCAGAAAAACACTATGTTTCTCGTTATAGAAAACTATACGAAATCAAGCTGGATCATCCCTTTGTAGAATACAATTCAGAATATTCAAATTGGTTGAGCCGTTTTAGAGAAAACCGTGTGGATTCATTGAAATTCACTGAAGCGTAGTCCCTTAATTACTGCTTTTTGGTAGCTTTCTGTAATATTCCTTAATACAATGCCATTTAAATCATCAAAATTGTGGAAGCCGTTTTTGAATAACCGCTGAGCATACACGTGCCAACGAATTGAGAACCTCCCCCTTTTTGGAAATCGGTTAAAAATGAAGGGCAATTTAAAATAATTTATTTATTTTCTCTAAAAATTTTGATAACATGACAGATTACATTTCTATTAATTTACGGAATAAATCATAATTCTCATAGGTATATTTTTTTTACTTTCCCACAAAAATAATGGATTTTACTAGCTAGCTGTTTCCAACTGGATAGCTGAATTATCACAAAATTAGTCGTTTCTATTTACTTTAGAAGAGCATATACATACCAATTTTCATGTCTGCATTCCCTAAAAATAGTATGCATCCTCTATTACGTACCACAACTAACAACTCAATTTTCACAAAAATGATGAACAATTACATTTTTATTCTTTAGAGATAAGAACTAATTTAATATTTTTATATTACTCTAGGTTGCCAAGAAATAGAGCAATTCTCGTATACCCCCCATGCGACTTTTTTTAAATAACCTAACCTAATTATACTAAGTTCTAGGACAAAAGAGTATATATTTTAATTTTCACACACCTGTATTACTTATTGTTTCCATGTTAATATTTGATTTTACAAATAATCAAATTGGCGTACTCAGGTCTTTAAATGAAAATCGATGCTTCAGGAGTGAATTCAAAAAGAACGGTTTGGTGTTTGTTATGGCACAAAACTTTGTGTTTATACACTATTATACAGGTATAATAATAGATTACCACACCATTTCCACTTGGCGCATATTAGCGCGATGTTGTGGAAAACGTCAAAACCAAAGCAAGTACCACCTGGCCTATACTGGACAACAGTATCAGTATTAACGAAACACAGTTTAATAATTTTATAGAAATAATCACGTTAATGCAAAAAAATCCATTGAAAAGAAGTTATAACGTTAACGATTACCTACATACGGCATTGTGTCTACAGTTGAATCCAGTCTAGTTTGTATCGATTGCCATGCCAATTCACTTAACTGTTAGTGAAGACGGATCGATCGATATCTTTTACCGCATACTTGGCGAACTGTATTGTCCTTCCGTAAAGCTTTAGGAAGTTGTTGGTAATTTGTTGAAAACTCAATTTCGAAGTTGGCCGCGTTGAAATACTGAGACACGATGCATCGCCATGTTTCAAGAAGGAAATCAATTTGTCCGATGTAATGTTACATCGAAAAGAAATACGTTTAGATATTTTAAATTGGATACATTGTTAGTTTGTTGTTGCGGACACTTCATTTAAATCTTACCGACATTTTAAGCGTAAAACTTAAACAGTATTAAGTTCTGTTTCTTAAATTTTTGAATAAATGACTTTTGTTATAAACATTTTCTTTCTTAACTAGATATATTTAATACATTTTTCCAAAATTTTTTTATTGCTCGAAATCATACGCTGCCTTTTCTTCCCGTTTCGAAGGACGAAACAGTCACAGGGGACTAAATCTGGAGCATATTTTTCTTCATCAAATGGGGTCTAAATATTCACGTAAACTGTGAAATATGTGACATCTTTTGAGTGACTTGAACGTTCGACATTACTAGTACCAACGAATATAGAACCTTATAGAAGGACACGCCTTAAGTAAAATATGTCCCTTGTTTACATGTTAGTATGTTACCCACGCGATGGGGGCGCTGGTAGTTCAGTTAATGTGTCATGTATGTACAATATTATTGAAATACCAAACAGTAGAAGCGGTAGCCGAGAGCCTAAAGCGTCCGGTCACTAATCTGATGTTCCTGGGTTCAAGACCCAAGAACAGATATTTTTTTTTTAGTTTAGTCAAATTAATTAATAAAGACATATGTTTAAAAACCAAAAAAAATATCTGTTCTTGGGTCTTAAACCCAGGAACATCAGATTAGTGACCGGACGCTTTAAGTGCTCGGCTACCGCTTCTACTGTTTGGTATTTCAATAATATTGTATATACATGACACATTAACTGAACTACCAGCGCCCCAGCGTTAGCATTCGTCACATAATTATCGTACACAACACATAATTCAGCACATTGTACGTTTAAACATTGAGGTGTCGTTATGTGGCAAAATTGTACGATAATCCACATTCCATCACATAATTATACCATAATTTTACTCTTGTCAAATAATCCTGCTTAAATCGAAATTTTTACTATGCTGCCATGTCATTTTTTTCCTGCAGCCGCGAATAAGAATTTGAAAAAGCCATCTCTTGCCTGGACCTATTAACAATAATTTTTGTCTAAACGGTCGTTTCTACCTTAGAGCATATGCTTCTGAACGTAACCTGGAATGCAGAAATATCGTGGCGAGACTAGAAAGAGAGAGCAATAAACAGAGTTGTCTCACTTGGTTGGTAGAAGCAGTCAGTGCACTACATACTGGACGTAGCTCATTGGAAGTAACTCCCAATCGAGTGAAATAGCCTCTGACTCTCTCTATTGCTCTCTTTTTCTAATCTCGGCACAATATTTGTGAGTGCTAACTCGAGAAGTATAAGCTCTAAGGTTAGTAGTTAGTCCTATTTGACCTGGTAAGAGATGGGTGGCGTCACGCGATGGTTGGTTTGAAAAAATTGCATCATATTTATATTGATAATCAAATTAAAGAGTATTGTGTAATATAATACTGAAATAAAACAGTTCAATGTTTGTTTGTAGCTGGATCAAACTCAGATCTCGATAAAAATTTAAGAACAAAAATTATAAATGATATGGTGAAGTTTTTTTATTCGTCTTGATAAAATTGTGAAAAAAATAAGATTTGATATTGTCATTGATATTTAACGGTCAACAAACTACAGGGGAAACATCTGTACCGCAAATTATTTTTTTAACTTATTATTTTCAGTTTTTCAAAAAAACCATAAAACAACAACATTTTTAAACACTGTACATTTTACAACTACAAATTCGTAATATTTAAATTTAAAATGCTGAAAGGATTTTTTTTTATTTTTGTACGATAATTTTTTCAAGAATACGATAATTTTACAACCCTGAGCACATAATGCTGTTGTTCAAGAATGCCAACACTGCAGCGCCCCCATCGCGTGGGTAACATACTAACATGTAAACAGAGGACATTCTCTCCATAAGACGTGCGCTTCTATAAGAGTCTATATTCGTTGCTAGTACTAGTATATTGAAATTTATGGTTTCGATTATGTTTTTTGCGCAAAAACATAATCGGCACACGATTTTCACTTTTGACTGATTTCCATGGTTGCCACACACAAAATAGGTGAAACAACTTGCTCAAATTTTGACAGTAGTACATTTATAAATAGTAACACCAACATACAAAAAGAAAAAGTTATCTGTACTTTAGACGCGAAACAATTTCCATTGCCAGAATTTGCCCCACTCGTCACAATTCTTGTATAACCTCGAGGAAAATCGTCAAAATATCAGCTTTTTTCATGTTTTTTTGAGGTTAAAAAACTGGTGACTGACATATAGGTCAAATTCTGGCACCGAATTCGTGAACAGGACACAAAAACATACATTAAAGATCATGTGTATAACAACAAATAAGTGAATTAGTAAATTGTTTATGATATATTGAAGCTTGAGTAGTGTATAAATATGTATCTTAGTTCTCTTTATTTTTCTTTGAGTATATTTTTAGCGTAACTTTCCTTTGGCCATCGAATATACCTTTTGTCAGTAAAAAGGTATATTTCAAAATGAAACAAAGTTAAACTGTCTGTCCTTTGGATATTTATCAATCCATGACACCTGAAGAAGAGCTGCTGTTTGTAAGTGTGAACAAATAATCCAATCACGAAATGTAATTATAATTAATTTTGCAAATAAATGTTTTTAGATCAGATCTATTGTCACTTTACAAACTCCAGATTCTTTCAATTGTTTTGGATTTGGTAATGAAATAACAGACAGTTAGGTTAGGAAACTGACTAATGTTAGTTACTGTCCAAAACAATTGAAAGAATCTGGAGTTTAATAATGTTTGAACAATTATTTGACTATCCTCACTATGTAAATGGATGATACTTCTACTGAATATAATGAACTGTTAATCAGGTTTTTGTCAAATATATTATTCATTGTTTTTTTTTTAAATTCAGC
This sequence comes from Octodonta nipae, assembly GCA_034190945.1. NCBI lineage: Eukaryota > Metazoa > Arthropoda > Insecta > Coleoptera > Chrysomelidae > Octodonta > Octodonta nipae. The sequence goes on along the minus strand of CM067220.1, from coordinate 4,885,859 downwards.
ATATATTCTGATTTTTAAAAGCCTGTCAGTTTATCATGAATATCCCTAAGTATAAATACTTCATGTTAATATCAATTTTCAAAAATATCTAGATAATATTAAATCACTTTCGAATTGCTATTAATACATAAGTTTTGAATGACACTTTTTAGGAATGCATTTCTTATGTTGCATATCACTCATAAATTGACCTATATGTTATATTATTTGTTGATCATAACCCACTGATTATTTAAAGGCATTAAAAAATGATTCAAAAATGAAGAACAGTACTTACTCGAATGGCATTTTTAAGAGTTTCTGCTTCTTGTCTAAGAGCATCCAATTCATTCATACTGCCCACAACTTCCTATGTAGCAGCTCCTAGAAAAAAAAATTACAATGTCATCTTGTCTAGTACAAATAAACGACAATATACTATTTGTACATTGTATCAAGATGATGAAGAACCTTGTGACAAAACAGCTGCAGTTTGAGACTTCTTATATACACAGTTTCAATGTAGAGCTGAATTCCTGCAGGTGCATGACCACCAAGACCACCTGACCATACACTACCAGATTTTTAATGGGGAACCATAACAAGTATGCAAAATAAGAAGGGATAATACTCATGATTTCAAGGTCAAAATTTTGGAGGACTGCGATTGTCTCACAGGTAAATTTATGACAAAAGTCACCAAACCAAAGTGTGTAGCAACAAGAAAAATGCATTGTAGAAAAGCATGCCCTATCAAAAAATTATTTTAAACTTTATTTAATTATATTACTTAGGTGGTTATTTTATATTTTGTGTAAGAAATTTAAGTTACATGTGATGTTAAAAAAACAGTATAATCAAACTTCCTTTTAAATTTAGGTAAAAGTGTAAATTTTTTGCACTTGCTTAAAAAATTATCTATGGCACAACAAAAATGAATAGAATTTTAATTATTAAACAGAAATACCCTGTCACATCAGCAAAACATAAGAATATTGTTGTAGTTGTGGTCTCCAAATGATGAGTGAGCTAAATATGTTTGAGGTGACCTAAATATAGCAATACTTTTTTTGCTAACTTTTTTTATTGCATTGAATAAGGATAAAAATGAGTTTACGAAAAAATTCAATAAGTAATTTCCACAATCTACCCTTTATTTATAACTATTTGTTTGGTTTATCAAAATCATTGTAAGGGAAGAAAAGAAAACCAAAATATACAAGCAAAATGTATAAATGAGTTCTGGCAAATATTATATTGTCAATGAAAATAAAACTAGGATTCTGTTGTTTCCAAAATTGAGTAAATGAGTAGGGACCTTAAAACATTGCTTTAATAAGAGTTCAACACTGCTCTATTCCCCTTCATTTGTTTAGGAGGAAGAGCTTGGATATGCTTGTCAGGAAAAAATTCATCTCTTGAACAGATTTACCATTATCCAATCATTTTTTTTTTAGCATGCATAGTAATTACCTCTTAACCAACAGATGTTAGAATTCAATATAAAAATCTAGTCAAAAGTACCATAATAGTTTTATTAGCACCTTGTATATACAATATTACTTTAAATTTCTAATTATAAGAACAAATAGTAGTGCACGATTTGAGATGCACCAAAATCTCTACACCTAAGCTTTAAAATTCTGTTCCAACAGAATTAAAATTGGCTCCTTGGTGTCAGCAAAATCAAATACTATCAAATGTTAGATGTTAGATTGGAGTTTTAAAACACTTACAAGATCATTGAATAACAAAACAATTACAGAAGAAATTACTAAACATTGTATAGATCCATTAAAAAAGTTTCCCATAGATACTAATGAAAAATTTTCAGGATAAAATGTGAAACTTAAATCTAAGACTAAGGTGGTAAGATAACTTTAATTGCACTGTCAAATTTACAGAACAAAATTAATTAGACCCTGATTGATAGCTATTGGGTTCAGATTCTAATTGGGTCATTTGAACCAATCACTGTATACAAATGAAACGTAATTAATGATTAAAATATTAAGTACATCAACGAATTTTATTTTTATCGAACAATATAAAAAATAATGAATCCGATCAATTTAAACTTCCCGCCCGGAGTCAAAATAAATTTGTTTTTGGGACACACCTACAATCCAAAACAAAATTATATTAAGTATTCGACGGGGCTGGCAAAGCGTTCGAATCACCCCTAAGAACTGTAACTCAATTAAACAAATGAAGGGAGTTAACAATTTTGGAGCCCGAACAATTTACAAGGTTGTTATCAATTTATTAAAACAGAATTAGGTGTTTGACAGCCGCCATGACAGTCCCTGCACCTGCTATAAAAACTTCAATCGTTTTATCAGGTCGTTCCGCACAAAATTGTCGATCGAATATACGTATAGAGCAACAAATGCTATCATCTAAAATTAGAGTACTTACTTTTCCAAACCCTTGCAACTTTCCTAATCCGAACACTAAAACGACTATCCAATCGTGCACAGAAAATCACGACCACATCGGTTTACATACATAGAAAATATATTGTCCACTACTTTCATGCATGTAGGATGAATTCACAAGTTTCTCATATGTCGAGATTTATCACCCGCGCAACAGTACACACAATTTTTCTCGAATTCACCAAAAACTTTTGCACCAGCCACTATCTTTGGGCGCGGTGGTGAATACGACCGGTATCGTTCCTTCCCTTCTGTCGTAACGATTATAGACTCGATTCGTGACGTCAGTACGGCCATACTGCCGAAATGTGCTGCCATCTGTAGCCGGAAAATTGAGTCAACGGATGGTGATCGATTTTTCCCAGTCAAAAATAGAGATAAGGAATTGAACGCAAGTCAAAAAATGATTTATTGTAATGAGAACGGTGCAAATAAACTGCTATATGAAAATAATTAGTTGGTTCAAGTCTGGGATTCGTTTAAGGAAATAAAATTGTATAAAAAATGCACATTTAATGGGCGTATATGATTTTTTTGTTCTTAGCGCAAAAGCCAGCGTAACTAGTTAAAAATATATTACAATAAAGCAGCGGTTCCCAAACGTTTAATTTGTTTTTAAATCAATATAAAATATGTCACTATAATAATGTAATGGAGGCAGAAATAAATCTATTTACAAGATTAATTAATATATATTAATTAATGATATTTGAATAAATACATACAATAACAAATTACACTTAAAATTGATTAACCGATTTAGATGGAATATGTCCGGAGCTTATAAAATACCTAGGCTAGCTGCTCTTATAAGTGGCCCCAGCAATTTTATCCAATATACTCAATTAAAAACTGCTGACGTGCTTGCTATACCAAAACCATGGAAATCTTGGAATCCCTCTTTTCAATTGTTTTCCAAAGCATAGTTTTGGCATATTTTTATAAACTTTAAAATTATTTATTTTTAGAATTGTGCCTTTTTTCATAATTTCTTTTTCATTTCTGACCTAGATCCCGAAACGCTTGGAAATATATAGTAATTTCATATATTGTGGTGTCATTTCTCCAAAAAGTGCTTAAACGTTGACCCACTTCTCAGCCTGCGTTAAAATTTCTTGAACGGCTAATGTAAGTATGTAGGTACAACTAAATAAACGATTTCATGGATAGAGTGATCCAATCAAATCAAGCTGGAATTAGAATGACAGAAGTTGCTGCAAGCAGGTAAAAAATGAAAACATTCATAGACCCAAATGCAGCCTGTTATGAAACTTGTGGTTTGACGCCTCTTAATTCTCAAATCAAAAAGAATCATACCTTGTAATAACATGACAAACTCGCCAGAGGATATATTTTTTAAATCTCTATTTCAAAGTAACAGTGGAAAAGCCGGTATACTGATTCTCGTCTGTTTTCATCGCGACGATAAAACACTTCGTGCCAAACCCCTCGTGATTTATCGTCGTATGTGTTGTCAACAGGAAAAACATCGAGTTTAATCGTTCAGTTTACACACGACGAATTTTATCACTGCTATGAAAACCGACGGGAATCATCATACCTAATGTGTGCATGGGGCCCTTTACACTTCTAAAAACGGTTAATTTCAGAATTGAGTCCTGGCCCACAACTTTTTTAATTTATACAAATAAGATACATGTGTGCCAATAATTTACAAAATTTAGCCTTACAATAGCTACCCAGAGTAAAACCTATGAATCAATCTGGAAAACTAAATCAGTATTATAATACGTGGAGAGTTAGCCCTAATCCTAATAAGAAAAGTGGAATAAACGCATTTTATCTAAATAACTCGCAAATACCGAATTACACTTTAACTTCTGGGCATACCTAAGTCTGGACCAAACTCTGACATACAAAAAACAAAAAATAAAACGAAAAATATCCATATTCGAAAAGTTGGCGGAACTAGCTGAAAGGAAAACGTACCAACTTTAAAAACAGCAGTGTACTCCGTTGTAGAATATTGTGCACCGGTTTGGAATGGCAGCTGTCATACGAACAAGGTATCCATCTAAACCAAGCAATTCGAAGTGTCGGGAACTCTACAGTCTTAGCTTCAGGTCACTACCAATATTACACCTACAAAATTATTCAGACGATGCCAGTTCACAGTTCGACAGTGGGAAAGCATAAACAACCAGTTGATATCAACATAACACTCACATACAAGACTGAAAACAGAAAATATGGATGACGAGTGAAAAACCAATGGGCATCTACTAATGCTTGTCACCTATCAACCCTAGCTTAACCCGACCATCCCTTTTGCTACCTTGGAATTTCTTAGGAAAATATGAAGCCGGCTGAACAGGATCAGAACGGCTCAGGCCAGGTGCAATTTTCTCACATAAGTGTGGTATCTCTGGCATTCCCCAGTGTGACTGTGAAGCATACAAGCAGACGTTAATCGGATAATATGAGAATGCCCAAATACAAAATCCCAGGGACATAGGACGATTTAGTAGGGTAGGAGCATCACTTGCAGCAGTTCAGGGGGTGAATTGACTGGACCTCGACTTATGATTCGAGTATATAAATTTTTGCTGACATAGATAAACAACTTTTCTACTTCTAGTTTTCTTATAACTATTTCAGTGTAAAGAGCCTTAGTAAATCTAAGTTAATGGTTGGATAGTTTGTGCAGAATAAGCACTTTTTATTTAAAACTTTTTAGTTCTCTTTTGAAGTCGTTTTTTAATGTTTAATTTTCAATTTATCAATTCTACTTAGGTTTTTTCTTCTGTTTATATAACCTTAAGCTCCGATGTAGAAAATTTTCATATTCACTTACATTGTCAGCAATTAATTCTCGGACTATTACGATGGAAATTATTTTTTTTATGTGAAAGGGGTATCTTTGATATAATACTTTTTCGGTGAATTTCTCAAAGACCACATTTTCGCAGTCATAATACGATATGTAGGTTCAGATGGGGATCTTCCATAATAGAATGCAATTTAAAAAGCTATCCAAATCAGTAAGGGGTAAGGTAGTACTTGAAATACTTGATCAATAAATAATTTTCCAGTCAAAAGAGTCTAGTCCGGCTCTGTTGAGTTGAACTGTCAACCAGATATATTCATTCAAAGGGATATACACGGATATAACAATGCAATAATTATGTATATGCTAACAGTTTATTGTTATTACCTATAAATTTGATTATCAGCCAACTTTTAGGAAACGAGTGTAGTTCTTAAAACTACCGTTACGTGTCACCACACACCCCTTAACTGATCGAATTATTGCTCCGTGTTTCGTAACTTAATTGCCATTTCAATGCAAATGACAGAATAAAAAATAAATTTTTCTTGAGTTGTTGCCATCTTAGAGCATATACTTCTGGAACTACCTTGTAATCCACAAATATCGTGACAAAACTAGAATGAGAGGGCAATATAGACAGTAACAGGCTATTACACTCCATTGGGAGCATACAGCTTGTATTTCTGGATGTAGCTTACAATGCACAAATATTGTGCGAAGTCTAGATATTTGTGCATAACAGGCTACCTACAGGTGTATGCCCTAACATTAAGAGTTGCTTCGGCCCATCGTGTAAATTAGTCTGTTACTCTCTAAAGTACCCTCTCTGTCTAGCCTTGTAGTGATGTTTGTGCATTGTAGATTATGTGCATATGTTTCACTTGATGGGTGGAAGCACCTCTGAAGTGATATAATATATATATATGTATATATATACGTTTCAGGTGGTTTCCGGGAACTCATTCGCGTAGTTGACAACTGATCCCTGCCGGGATCGATGGTAAAATGACGACATTTCGGCAGAGTCACATCTGCCCTCTTCAGGTCGGTTCGCATAATTCTCGTGGCCTTCTGCTTTCGCTTTTAGTTACTCAAATACTTCGAATACTCGAGTCGGCATTTTACCATCGATCCCGGCAGGGATCAGTTGTCAACTACGCAGATGAGTTCCCAGAAACCACCTGAAACATTTAGTGCCCGCGAAAACTTAAAAACAAATATATATATATATATATATATATATATATATATATATATACACAAAATGAAGAGAATAAATTTATGAATTTATTGAAACAAAATAATAACTAAAAATTTTAACAAGATATACTTAAAAATAGATTAAAAGGACATTTATAAAAATAGATCACTGTGCAGATTGAGTGGCCTGTGAAGATTCAGTAGCTTCTGGCCAAGACTCCTTAAGTTTGTCCCAACTTTCAATATTTTGTTTTGTGTCAAAGTCATAAGGTTCAGTTTGATCAAACTCAAAGTTTTTTTGACATAACTTTCTAAGAACTAATTTGACAACTTTATCATCGAAAATTTTTTTGGTTAAAGTTGGAGCCAGTGGCCAGTCAATTGTGCATGAATCATTAAAGACATCAATATTTTTACAATATGCAACAAAATCATCATCTTCTATTTCACAGTCTAGTTTGTTTGGTTTCAAGACTTTCAAATCCTTAACAACCATATCATCAGCATGAGGCAAAGTAGTCATCACAAAATGTGGTGGATTTGCCTCAGGTACAGGTTTTAGTACAAAAAGTTTAGGAAAATTGTTCTTATTGTAAACACGTTGCATGATAGCACATTTATCATCTTCGGCTAATACTTTGATTAATGCTAGAAATAGTGCATAATTATCATCATCAGCTTCACATCCTGGTAAAACAATGAATGTTCCTTCTCCTGAAATGTCATTTTTTTATATCAATCAACATCTAACTAAAATTGTATACCTGTGACATACGCCTCAGGAACAAACTTGTTCTCTGTGAAACCTATCACATTAAAAGCCCTCTCAGTGTCAAATTTAAACATGTCTCCATCATCAATTTTTACAAATTTTTCATGACGAATAACTCCTTTAATCAAATCCTTAAAATCCAATTCAACACCTGCATCCTCTTCTAGGATAAAAATGTTTGAAGCTTCTTTCCATAGGTCTACCAACTTTACATCAACATTCCGAGTGATTATTCTCTGAGTTTTCACTGGTATTGTCATATTGTTTCCAATACTTATAGGTACTAACCAGGGCTGTGAACCCTGATGTTTTCTGAAGAAGTGAACAAGACTGGTACCTATATTAATATTACATAAAACACTTCTTTCACATTGTTGTACAATTTCTTTGGCAGTAACCAGAGCTTTGTTGGACTCATCCTTGTAAAGAAAAATCACATTAAAATCAAATACATATATTAGAACAATAGTCATAAAAATTGATTTTATCCAAAGTGTCTTCTAGATATCTTATTTATATACAAATCGCTTACCACCATAACTTTCTTCATGCTCTCATGAATGTCTTTAGGTTCAATTAAAGAAAATGGTAATGTGGCATCTGGTCCCACAATGTACAGAAATATCTCATTTTCATTTAATTCCTTTATGATTTTCTTCAACTTCAAGCTATCTTGTTGTTCCTCTTGTGGCTGGTTTTCTAAACTGGTAAAATAAACTATTTGCTTATTGACAACTCCTGGAACCCCACTTGCTTGTTGGGCATAATGACTAGCAAGTAATAATATATCTAAAAAATTAGTTGAGACCATATCTGAAACTTCTGCATCCCTTATACATTCGTATACATCTTTAGGATACAATCCATCTATATCTGTTATTAAAACATTTCGTATTTCCATTGCATTGTCTGTCTGTACTGAGTTAGCAAGTAATATATGGCAAATATCTTTTGTTACCATGTGTTTATGGGTTACAATTTTTAAAAGACCCTCCAAAAGTTGATCCTTTTTTGACGATTTTAAATCGAATACAATCAACATAGCATCTTTCTTGGCTACAGGCGGCATTTTGGATTCATATAATAACTAACCAGATTATTATCAAATTAACACTTGGTTTTACTAAACTTAAAAATTTTTGGGTGTCCTTAACCGGCTTAACCTCAAACATGCAAAAATACATACACAAAACGGAAATGACATTTAATGTCGTGTGCCAGGCACAGATCATACAAAGGTGCCAGGCATAGGTGACAGGTAGAAAAACCATCCGTCGTGCAATTTTACAGCTTAGAGCATGTACCTTCTGGAAATAGCCTGCCATGCATAAAATCGTGACAACGCTAGAAAGAGAGGGCAACAGAGAGTCATTACTTACAATGCTTTTTCATTTGGTGGGTGGAAGCAGCTAATGAACAATATGCTGAACGTATTTCATTGGAAGCAGCTCGCAACCGAGTGAAATAGCCTTTTGTCTATATCAATATACTATTATGCACTTTCATACATAAATACGAATAGCAAATGGAAATATTCAAATAAAACCACTTTCATTTCCATCAGATTATTTCACAAAATAAGTTTTCCGCAATTTACCGGCGATTATAAATTAAATATACAGTTAACAAAATTGCACACTATTATTAGTTAGTAAATATGTGTAAATATGCACAAGTCCCATAACATGTTGAAAGTTGTTTTAATAAACTGGATGGAAATACTGAAGTAAATAGTATTATTTGATGATGAATATTGACTATCACAAAATAACTTTTTCCAATTTAACAACTTGATACTAAGAAAAAAGTATTTTACATTTGAAACTAGTTATTTATTAAATACAATCTATCTCTTGATGAGCTTAACACTTGTTTCTGTTTTAATGACAGGCAGTAAGGTATTACACTCCATACATCATAAAGATAAATACACATGTTTCATACTCTAATATCACATTCCTAATGTTATTTTCACAATTAAGTGTCATTTTTTTGGAGTAAACCAAATTATAAACAGTTTTAAGTTATGTAGTAAACTTTAAAAGCTAACATGACATTTAATACAAGTTATTCTTACAAATGTATCATTAGTGAATGCTATGTAAAGGTACTATAAACAAGTTTTACATGACCACACTTGCCATATTTCTTCTATAACATTCTAAACTGCAGAGATGTGCCCCAGTCTTTGAACAGTTATATTTTTTTACATTTCCACAGCTCATACTACAGTATTTGTTTTCTGGATACATACCAATCTTCTGTGGCTGAAGAGCATAATTGTAACCATCAGGAAATGCCATTATTGTCAGTTCAATGTTCTGTTTATACACTATAGAAGGTAAAGTAGACCTTGTTACCTTTGGTTTGGCTTGTTTTGCAGCCTTGGAGTCTTGCTTTTTTAACAACCTTTCCATCGTTTTCTTTTTATCTTTTTCTCTTTTTTCATCAGCTAGCTGTTTATGCTTAAGAGATTTAATGGCAGCTTTTTGGATAGCTTCTGCAGTCATAATTTTTTCCTAAAAAAAATATAATAATAATTTAATGTGTAAATGCATTATGCATTCAAAATATCACTCACTTTGTATCCTGTAGGTAAAGACATCAGAGCTGGGGTAGATACTGATGAAGTTCCTTCCATTCCCCTATCATACATTGCTCTTTGCCTTGCTGTCATAAGTGCAGGATCTTTTGGTTTTATCTTCTTCAGTTCATCATCAACATCTTCAAGCTTTCCAGATTCTATTGCTGTTAACCATCGTTCTTCATCACTAGATCCACTGTCTCTTTTTTCCTTTTCTTGTTACTACTGGAACTTGGTGTAGAAGTACTATTATTAGGTGCTGCTTTTGTCGAAGTTGTCGCTTTTTCTTTAGCAACTGGAACTGGTTCGTCTACAATAACTAATTCATTGGAGGATCCATCTTCTGTAAGGTTTACTTTTGGTTTTTTCGGTTTCGCTTTCTTACTAGATTTTTTTGGAGAAGACATTTCATAAAGGGTATAATTTTTTCAATGGTCTCAGAGTTATTTTGTTATTTATAAACAGCTAGGAAGTATAAACTTGAATACTGCTCTGAATACGTTTTGAATACAAATATTTAAATTTTAAGGTTATATCTCAAAGTCACAGTGGCCAGTGGCATAGACAAGGCCAGTGGCCGTGGCCATAGATAATACAATAAAGAGTAACTATGAATTGTATCATTTTTGCCAAGTAGGTAATTATTTGCTGTTCTTTTTATGTAGTTATAACAGCTCAAATTTACAGCATTTAAGCTCCGAATAATATAGTGTTATTAATATACTATTATAATACATAAATATTTATTAATTTTGTATTTGCTTTTAAATAAGGCAATAAATTTTCAGGGTAAAACTTAGAGCATAAAACCAAGGTCTACTGGGCCAATAGAATTTTATGGTCTATTCTGTTGCATAATCGCATGATGATGCATTTTGGCTAAACACGCCTAGGAGTCAATATAAAAATATTGTATTTATTGAAATAACATGTCTAATGTTTTAACGATGATAGAAAAATAAGTAAATCAATGAAGATGTTTGTTATTTCGTTCGAAAATCATAGAACACAACTTTGCTTCTTAGGCTATAAAGTCAAACATTTACATTTTTATTTTCTTGTCTATAGGGATGTTCATGAGCCAAAAATATCGATATTTTTTTCGATATAATATATCGGAATGTTGTATCGATATTTTCTGATATATCGATGAAATATATCGATATTTTCGATATATCGTATGTAATTTGTATTTAACTAGTATGTAATAAAGAAAAGGAAGAGTTGCAGTTTATCATGTGTAAATAAGGAACAGCGGGTTTAAGAAATGAATCAACTTTATTTACATATCCCACTAATTTTTAAAAATCATGCAGGGTTGCCAGAAAATTCCTAAAAAATCAATAACTTTTACGCATTCGATACATCGAAAAATATCATTCAAGAGATCAGCCATTGATATAAAAAATTGATATTAAAATTAATTACCTACAAAGTAAAATGATAGCTAATAAACAAGTTCGTGAACCTACCAATTTAATCTTAAAAATAAAATATTGATAATAGAGTTATTAAAAATTTTCTGAATACCTTTATGGGGTCAGTGAGTTTTATTTTTAGATTCCACCACTATCTAAGTACGCAAACAGCAACTCTCAATACTTTGTAATATCCAATTTGTCCACTAAAAGCGGGTTGATGTTGCAATCTTCTGATAACTATTGAATACTGTTGTCAAAATTTTATACTTTAGGTGGTTTTTATTTTTACGGCTTAAATTTAATAAAATTTAACTAAGAATACCAAAATGATAAAATTATACAAATATCGTGAGATTGACTTTAAATCATCAGATCTGGCAACACAGCACACAGTAACACAAATACTAAACATCTATTCTCCCGTTGCTGTAGTAAACCGGACATTAGTCCAAAAAATGGCAGAACGAATCAGCATTTAGCCTGTACCTTGGCAATATTCTTCTTATACGCACTCTGGGTATGTCCTACAAGTGCTGCCCTCATACAAGAGGGCTTTTCATATTTGAAAATTATTTGTGCGAGTACGTCAACTTCTGTCATTTTTTTCGGACGGTTTTCTCATCATTGGCATGTAAATAAAATTTTCCAAATTTTGAAAATGACTTTTTTTAATGTTTAGCTACAAATAATTTGTATTTTTTGTAATTATCAATATATTGATTTATTTTGAAGGCTTATTTTAAACCTAATATGTTTTTTTAACCTGTCAACTAATTCTGCCTCATTTCCACCTTGTGAATGACCATAGCACTTTAACCATCGTCCTAATTGAATACAAGTATGTGTCTACTGTAGAATGCACTAATGAAGCACCATCAATTAATTTTTCACTCAATTTCATAGTTAATAAGCTTAGAGCATTTACTTTCTAGAGATAGCCTGCAGTGCACAAATGTCGTGGTAAGACTAAGGAGAGAGAGGGCAATAGAGAGGGCAAAAGGCTATTTCACTCGGTTGGGAGCTGCTTCCAACCAAATACGTCCAGCATGTTGTTCATTGGCTGCTTCCACCCACTAAGTGAAACAGCCTCTTACTGTCTCTATTGCTCTCTCTTTCTAGCGTTCCCACGATTTTATGCTTGATAGGCTATATCTAGATGGTAAATGATCTAAGTTAATAAGGGCAATGAAGTCTGTTCAGTATTCAAATTTGAAAAAAAGTCCGAAACATTCGAATTACCGCCTTGTCAACATAGCGAACTCGCACGCGCGTTACAAAGTTTGTAACGGTCTATATGAAGTACTAAATAGAGAATAATTGAAAATTGTCATTGTGAAATGCTTTTAAATTTGTACGATATTCATATATCGGATAAAATATATCGATATTATATATCGATATCATTTGATTCGATAATATCGGATTGATTCGATATATCGACAGCATATATCGATATATTATGATATATCGATACATATCGAGCATCCCTACTTGTCTATGATTATTCCATTCTTTTGACAGGAAATTAAACAACGAGGTGTTAATGTCCCCAATATCTTCCAATTCCGATCAGCAAACTGCAAACTGATATTTAGACTAAAAAATTGAATTAGAACAAGAAGTCACGATGGTAAAACAAGGAGGAATAACTGCTTTTTTCAAAAACATTTACCAAGATGAATTCAAATGGTAATTACAAGAATTTAATGTTAATAGTATAATAGCATGTCACATTGTACATTTTCCAGGTCTCTTGTGAAATCTATTGGGCTCTTTGCACTAGGAATACGAATAGCACAAGAGTGTGTAGGAATGGAATTATTGCCTTCACAAACATAGATACTGTAAATGTACAAATTTACATTGTGATCCTTGAAGTTAACAAGAAATGCAACCATAGTATTTATTTAGAATATATAAATATTAAAACCAAAAGTGTTCTCATTTATTCATCAGCTTTTATAGAGACAAGGTTATGAATTGTCCCTTAAAGTAGTTTTATTATCTATTTCATTAAATTAATAGAGAGTGAACACAAAAAAAATGCAAAACAAGGTATTTTAGAAAATACTTCTAACTTGATCCATTCATTTGATAAACAATAAAATTATATGTTTCATTTTTATTTTATTCTAATATGTAACATTTTTGTTTGTGAGACTAAACAAAGTTCAGTTTATTTGACTTTCTTCTCATCTGAGTCTGCCAAAAGTGATACAAATGCATATTACTCCCCTTCTATTTGTATTAAATCATTTAAAGTCTTATGGTGTACATTAACATGTACACTTTGCAACTTCCTATATAAAACTTTCAAATAAATCCACCAATTTCTTAATATCCTTTCTGTTTTTAATTAAGGAATCATAAGTTGAAATGTAATTACGGAGAACTAATAATAATAATTAGGTATTTTATATGAAATTAGTAAATCAGAAGCTACTTCTTTAAATATTCTCAAAATTACCTGCTGATTTAAATGTGTAATGAATTAATTAGATTTTTTAAATAAAAGTATATCATCCTTAAAAACTCCTAATTTGTGTAAACTATCTAAAATGTCAATGGAAAACACAATTTTCAGTGTCTCAAAAAGGATACATTCTTGCTGCATAGCTTTCAATGGTCTTCATAGATTCAGTAACTTCTTCAGCCTTAGCCATCATTGTGTACATACTCTAAAAAACAGAAAAATATAAAGATAAAATATTTTTTTCAAGTTGCAACAAACATGTACCTTTATGTTGGAGTCCATTGAATCAGACATTTTTGCAACTGCAGTTTTATAAACATCAACATTATCTGCAGTTATTGAAGAGATCTGAAATAAAAATAGCTTAATTTGAACATGAAAGATAACAAAATAATCAAATAAGACTAATTTCTTTATTGTCTATCACTAAGATATCTTTTAGAAATCATATAAGTAGTTTTGGCATGTTTTAGTAGTAGGTATATGAAAATTACACAAAATAGATTGTTGGTATTTCACATAACACATCATGTACTTGTTAAAAATGTATTAATGATTAACATATACATTGGTATGATTTTCGTTCACTTACAGAGTGCAAAATTCCACATAAATTTTCAATAAGGTTATCTATAGATGTTGCCATTCTTTGTGCTTCACATTCTAAATCATTTATTAATGCAGTGTCTAATTGTCCAACTTGTGGTACTAGTAACTGTCTATATAGTGAGCTAGGAGTGCAAGTCCTTGAACTGCTTTGGAATGTTGGCAAATCTATGAAAACAGTATTACAATGTAGTATCCATTTAACAGTAAGAACAATTAATGTAATAATGGTAATTAAAAATGTTACCTTTCTTTGTCACTGGGCTACAAAGTCGTATTTTGTGCTCCAAATCTTCTGTAACAAAATGTGTCATATTTCCTTCCATGTGAACAGAACCTTCTAAATTCAAAGGCATTAATGGTTTAGATCCAGATGCATTGCGTTCGCAAGGTAATGTCATTGGTCTCTGTTTGATTTCTTCTAATGAAATTGATTCAAGGGTCAGAGATAAAGGAATGTCAGTTTCTGGACTCAGTCCATCAGATTTGAAAGATATCTCACTATATGATTGCGTCATTTGCTGTGATATTTCGTCTTCATCTATATCACCATCAGGATCAGTTCGATTTTCTAGTTCTGGTGGCATAGGAGGAATATTGCGGGGTGGACGCTGGAGAAGACAAAATAGTTTTTAGTATATTATATGAGTAGCTCAATAGCAAATCATTAGGCTACTGCTATTAATATTTATTGTGATGTCCACATTTTGAAATATTACAAAAAATATTTCTGGGCAGAAATTGACAAGAAAAAACTCGAAATATATGTGTCTGTGATCATCAACTGCATGATTATTATTGTTCTGGTATGCTATCAAGTGTAATCATATTGCAAGTTACATTTAAGACAACATCAACCATATGAATGCTCCTTAAAAACTATACACGGCACTATAAAAGCAGGACATGTGCTGGGAATGGAAAACAAGACAGTTGGCAACTACAGTCTGTTGTCCATTATTCAATTTAAGAATAGGTAACAGTGAAATATTAAGTTTTGTACTCTTGAAATATATCTTAGAAACTCTTGAAATATATCTTATATTTAATTCATTATTAATTTAGTTATTAGAAACTAAAATTCAAACACTTACATCTGGAAGTGGAGGTGGTAATTTCGGAGCAGGTCCTGTAGGAGGTGGAGGTGATGGAGAATTTTCTGAATCCATTCTATTATAAATATTAGATGCTTAAAACTTAAAACATAGGTGAATACTTATGAACACTTTATGACATAAACAAATACATTGAACTGTTAACCTATAATTATTGACAAGTTCCATAATCATAGACTATACATTACGATAGCGTAATCGAATAACACGAAGGATATTCCCCAACGAAAAAAGAATCTAAGTAAGACAGAGATCGAACGAACAAGAAGGAATAATCATGGAGAGCTTCCAAATAAGATAGCTATTCGACTTCTTATATGTTAGGCAGTGCCATGTGACGGTTGGTTTGAGAACTATACTTGTCCGCTAATTACAGGTTTCAATAGCAGTGTATTAATTAAAATATTTATATATGGCTGTGGCAATATATTATTACTTCAATAATGTACCACATAAACACTTATTGATTTCAATATAAATATCAAACAATTTTATTAGTCTTAGAGCATTTACTTTCAAGAGATAGCCTGCAATGCACACATGTCGTGGTAACACTAAGGAGAGAGAGGCCAAGAGGCTATTTCACTCGGTTGGGAGCCGCTTCCAATAAAGCATGTTGTTCATTGGCTGCGTCCACCGACCATCCACCCACTAAGTGAAATAGCCTCTTACTGTCTCTATTGCCCTCTCTTTCTAGCGTTGCCACGATTTTATGCTTGACAGGCTATATCTAGATGATAAATGATCTAAGTTATTAGTATATTTCTCCAACAAACAGTCACATTAAATTTTTGTCGATTGTGATTCGGACTTAGGCTTTGACTACTCCTCGTTAGAGGGCAAAGCAGTCTTACATTTTTACATGAGCCGCGTAATTTGTGTTAAATTATTTTATTTTCTTATTTATTGCTTTACTGTTTAATAGGCACGACTATTAAGGTAAGTACTTTATATTACAATATTGAAATGTGGCATATTAAAGTGATATTTGTATATCGAGACAAATTCCTTTATAAGCTATTATATACCTTAATATATTTCTTATGTTGGATTTAGATTGTCCTGATTTGACTGTCTTATTTTGGTACTAGCTGTAACCCGTGGTTTCACCCGCGTACAGAATGTTCAAGCCTTCGCAAAAAAAACTTATGAAACATATGGGTTATCCTATATCAAAAGTTTTTAACTTGTTTGAACCACCCTACTTAACCATAACTCCACCAATCCCGAATATATTTCACCCAAACCGCGAGTACTTATGGGCCACCCAATATAATTTTTATTCAACATTTTTTTGAATCACCTTGAATAACTGTAACTTTACTTCACCCTATATTGCAACCATCCTGTATGCTGCTGTTTATTTGTCACCCAATATAACTTTTTGAACACCTGACTATAACTCTTCTCTAGCCTATATGTCAGCTATGCAACTGCTAATGGTCTATGCTGTATACAATTATTCCTGATATTTTTTGAACGGCCGTTTAAAGTAAAATTTCTCTTTACTCTATAATTTAATCAACCTTTATATGCAGCTTTTTCTCACATTGTCTTAAACACACTCTAAAACTATAATCTTGCTTATCCCCATATTTCAGATATTCCATATAGTAGAATGCAATTGTTTATGGTCTACCCTATATAACATTTTTTTAAAGTTTTTTGATCCATCCTAACAGAAATGATGTGGAACCCTTCGTGAGTCAGAAATATAAAAACACAGTTTTGCATCCTAATACCAAACTTTTATTTAAACCCTCACCCAAACTGCAACTGCTTATTGGCCCCCCTATATAACAATTTTATTCAAAAAAAAACAAAAATTTAACCACCTTGTATAACTAACTCTACTTCCATCTACATTAAAATCATCCCATATACACCACTGCCAATTTGTCAATGATTATAACTTATTTTTGAACCACACTGAATAACTAATTTTACTCTACAAAATATTTCAACCACCCTGTATGTGCATCTGCTTAGGAGCATATAAAATTTTTAAATACTTCTAATCACACTGTATGAACGATAATTTTACCTTGATCCATGTTTCAGATATTGTATATACGCAACAGCTCATGTTCTATCCTACAAAAAAAATTATCCAACCTGTTGACTATAAATTTACTCCACCCGCTATTTCAACCACCTTGTATTTGCAACTAGTTATCGGCCACCCAGTATAAAAATTTTTCTACCTCCCCTGTATAATTCATCAAAGCCAAATATATTTCACCAAAACCGCAACTGCTTATGGGGCATCGAAAATAACAATTTTGTTCAACATGTTTTTGAATCACCTTGTATGTATTACAACTACCCTGTATACGCTACTGCTTATTGATCAACCAATATAACATTTTTTAAATAATTATTATAACACTTCTTCGCCCTATGTTTCAACTATCCTATCTTTCGAACTTATTATGAACTATGCTATTTCACATTTTTTCTTTATATTTTTTCAAGATATATTAAACTATAATTTCTCTCCACAGTTCATTTAAACCACCTTTCATTTACAACTTTTTCTAACCTTGTTTGAATGACACTGTACAACTATAACTTTACTGCACACCATATTTCAGGTACTCTATATATGCAAGTGCTATATAAGAAAATTTTTCTAGCATTTTTTACCCACCCTGTATAATTCTAACTGTAAGCCACCCTATATTTTAACAACCTTTTATATGCAACTACTTATTTGCCACCAAATATTACATTTATGTACGACCCTGTATCCTTAGAATCCTACCCCACCCTATATTTCAACCATCCAGTAAATGGAACAGCTTGTGGATCATACAATTACTTTAAAATATTTTTAAACTCATCTATATAGCTGTAATTATACTCCGCTACATATTTCAACCATCCTATATATGTAACTACTTGTGGATATAAATCAAGTTTTTAATCACAACATAAACTATAATTCCACTGCATCTTATATTTCAAAAACCCTGTATAAACAACTGCTTCTAACATTTCTTTAACCCATTTCATAACTATAGTATCTTATGAACATATTTCAAAGTCCTAACTGCTTACCTAAGACATTTTTTTAAGGTTTTTTATTCACTGTATAAATATTCTACCCTTTTTCAACCACTTGGTATATGGAACTGTTTATGGTCCACTCAATATAACTTTTTTGGACCATCCCATATAACTAATTCCACTCCCCCTTATTTCTACCACATAGTATATATCCAGCTGCTCATAGGACACCAAATATAAGTTTTTTATGATTTTTTAAATCTGTGTAATTCTACTTCGCTCTAAGTTTCCTATATACAGAACACCCTGTAAAATTACGCTTGATATATGTTGATTTTTGTTAAATCGAAACATGTTACATTTGCACATTCCGAATTTTGAATAAAAGCTAAGCTGATGCCATCTAATATTTTGTGCATGCGGTGGAGCCCATTGAGTAATAGAATTACCCAACATGGTAGAAGTTTTTTCGCTATGTCTACCTTTTCTGTCAAGTTAAAGAGATAAAATGTCTACCAGATTTTAAGTCAAACTATAGGCTTTGCAACAAAAAAAGATTCAACAAAATCAGTTAAGTAGTTCTTAAGTGATGCCCAAACAAACAAACAAACAGACACACAAACTTACAATTTTATAATAGTATAGATACCTCAGAACAATGAGGCACTAATTTATAAGTTCAACAATAGCAAAGATAATTTTCTGATATTTTTTACATGTGAGGTTGAAGTCATAAAAAAACTGTTTACCTGACATAGATGGACATGAATATCTAGTTAGCAGTTTTTTCAAGACTTCTTGATAACTCATTTTTAGTAGACAGTTCAAGTTAATATTTAACAATATGCAGCACTTATTTGTTTGTAGGGAAAATGAGGTGTACAATTTCTTTAAATAATTTCAAAACAGTGCATAATCTGTTGGAATCCCAAAAATTCACTAACATAAATTTTGTTTGCAATGATGGAGAAATTGCAGCTCACCACAATGTTTTAGCTGCAAACATTGGTGAGTTTCAAAAATCACATGACAGAAAAGTGATTATTGCTTTGACAGAGTATTCCAAAAAAGATGTCAGAGAATTTCTTGAATTACTATACACAGGAAAAGGGAATTTTGATGACAATGTGCAGGTCAAAAAGTTGTTGGACAAATTCCAATGCAATTATAGTGTAAGTATATTTTAATATATTTTTTTATTTTTCAATTACCTTTATCTAGAGAGCATTTTAGCAGTTAAGTAACTTTATAATGGTAGTTTTCCAATTACCAGAGCGCAAAGTGGCTTTTTGTGCCGCATAGTGCCGCAATTTTTGGCCTTTAATTTGAACATATCTTTATATTTTATGATAAAGTTGTCTGTTAACTTGATAAACTTATTAAAAATATCCAAAGGCAGAGTTATTTATTGTGGCCATTTGCGTGAGCCAGTGCTTGGAACCCTTAATGGCGAGCTCTGTACCACACTGTAATTGGAAAACATCAATTAAAAACATCTTATGGCCAACATTTCAAATTATTTAAATAAACAACAAAAATGTTCACTATGCTTTATGAACTTTAATCTGCTGCTAGCTATCTTGAATTTCTTGAAAGTGGCTTAATTGTTTTGAATAATTTAAACTGTATTGTGTTAATTGTAAGTTTTTTCATTTTTATTTATTTGATGTTGCTTCATTTTTTTTAATAAATTATGTGAGTGTAAAATTCTTTGGTAAATTCAAATTCTCAAATATTTTACAAAAAGTTACTTTTGACTGCAGTTTGTTTTCAGCCTATATAGACCAACACTAAGTTAAATACTTTATATATATATATATATATATATATATATATATATATATATATATATATATGTGTGTGTGTGTGTGTGTTTTAGGTGGTTTCCGGGAATTCATCCGCGTAGTTGGTAACTGATCCCTGCGGGGATCGATAGTAAAATGACGACGTTTCGGCAGAGTCACATCTGCCCTCTTCAGGTCGGTTCGCATAATGCTCGTAGCCTTCTGCTTTCGCTTCTAGTTACTCGAATACTAAGATTTTCAGAAGCGCTCACGCTGTTATATAGTCGCGGCTCGGCGCCTATTGGTTGGCACCGTGAACGGCTGCGTGTGATTGGCCCTGGGCGCTCAGTGGGAACGCCTCCCGCCTGCTGATTTGGTATTTCCGGTTGAATTGTTATTGGACGGGTACGGTGTTTAATAGAATTTTCCAATAATTCGATAAGTTCTGAATTTCATTGCGTGCGTTTAGACTGTGAGGCCTCTTCGCTATTTCAATTGCCTGTCTTACGAGTCTTGATTTTGGGTGTTCTATATTTGCCAGTACTCTGGGGTTCTCAAAGTCTATTCGGTGTGACATCGTGGTGGCGTGTTCCGCAATGGATGTTGTTTTTTCCTGCTTTCTTACAGCGTTCTGGTGTTCATCACGTCTAGCTTGAATTCTTCTATTAGTTTACCCCACATAGATTTTATGACAGTCTGCACATGGAATCTCGTACACTCCCTGTTGTTCTAAAGGGATCCTCGTCTTCGGAGTCCTCAACACCGTTCTTATTTTTCTGTCTGTATTGAAAATAGTATCAATATTGTGTCTCCGTAGAATTCTTACAATACTGTCCGTGGTCTCCTTGACATACGCTAAATAAGCCTTGGTTATTGGTGTCTCATGCTCCTCGTCTGTTTGTCTCGGTTTTGACTTTACAGCTCTTTGTATATTTCGGTCTGTAAATCCGTTTTGTCTCAGAGCTGTTTTTAAACTGTCCATTTCCTGTTTGATGTCATCCTGGTCAGCTAGTCTTTGTGATCTGGTTACTAAAGTCTTGACCACGGCTTGTAGTTGGGCTGGGTGGTGATGAGAATTAGCATGAAGGTATCTGTTGGTGTGAGTTGCTTTCCTATATACTGTATGGTCAAGGGACCATCTTCCTTCCTATTTATGAGAACGTCAGTTGATTGTTGGCTTCAACCTCCATGGTAAATTTTATTTTCTGATGGATGCCATTAAGGTGGTCTAAAAAAGTATTGAGATGTTCCCTCCCATGATGCCAAATCACAAATGTATCAACATATCTCAAATATAAACTGGTTTTAAGAGTTGTTGTTCTTAGTGCCAACTCCTCAAAGTTCTCCATAAAAAGATTCGTTATAACTGGTGAGAGTGGCGATCCCATTGGATCTCCTTCCACCTGTTTGTATTGTTGGTTCTCGTAAACAAAATAGGTGTTCATCAGACAGTGCCTTGTTAAGTCTACAAGGTGTTGAGGTGGTTTGTATTTTTCTAATATGATTTCCAAGGCTTCGTCGATAGGAATGTTGGTGAAAAGGGACACTACGTCAAAACTTACAAAAAGACACTCTGGTTGTAAGACCGTTTTTCTAAGTATTTCGATGAAATGTGTCGAATTTTTCACATATGAATCTGCCTCCTCTGCAAATGGTTGAAGTTGTTGGGCTAGGTATTTGGCTAGGTGTTGTGTTGGGGGTCCAATTGAGCTTACTATTGACATCAAAGGTGCACCTTCTGTATGTATTTTTGGTAACCCACAAAATTTCGGACATCTCGATGACTTTTCACGCGGAATGAGTTGCAGTTGGAGATTTTTGTCGATCCTACTTGCTTGGATTTTGGCTTTGGTTGTTTTCTCCAAATAAGTTGTTCGGTGAGTAGTAATTTGTTTATATGCTGGATCTTGTAGCAATGTTTGAATTTTGTTTGAATAATCCGCTGTATCTAAAATTACAGTCGCATTTCCTTTATCAGCAGGTAGAATGACAATGTCCTTATTGAGGCGACGTTGTTTCAAGGCCTCATTTTCTTCTATAGATAGGTTCCTTTTGGGTGGTTTAGACTTTCTTAGAACATGTGACACATCTTGTCTAATTATTTCAGCGGTGTTCGCATCTAATTTTGAAACTGCTGTTTCCACGCCACATATTATGCTCTCTGTTGGTATGTGAGAGGAAGCAATAGCGTAATTGAATCCCTTAGCCAACACGCCAATCGAGGAAGAGTTCAATTGGACCGAAGATAAGTTATAAATGGTTTTATTCGTTTCCAATTGCCGTGATTTTAGACTGCGACCGTTATTTTCCGAGAAAAATTCGTTTTTGGGCTTCTGTTGGAGCTTCAATTTCTTAAATTTTGTCTGTTGTTGCATTGTTGTCAACTCTGCATTCGTTTCGGCCCTAAATTCACTAATCTCATCGATTTTATCCCAAATTATTAGGTGAAGTGTATTGCTTACCTGTAGGTGGATATCTAGGAGTTTAGTATTAAGAACATCCAAATCTCTTCTGACATCACGTATGGCTTCCCTAACTAAAAACAACATCCATTGCGGAACACGCCACCACGATGTCACACCCAATAGACTTTGAGAACACCAGAGTACTGGCAAATATAGAACACCCGAAATCAAGACTCGTAAGAGAGGCAATTGAAATAGCGAAGAGGCCTCACAGTCTAAACGCACGCAATGAAATTCAGAACTTATCGAATTGTTGGAAAATTCTATTAAACCCCGTACCGGCCCGGACCCGTCCAATAACAATTCAACCGGAAATAACAACTCAGCAGGCCGGAGGCGTGCCCACTGAGCGCCCAGGGCCAATCACACGCAGCCGTTCACGGTGCCAACCAATAGGCGCCGAGCCGCGACTATATAACAGCGTGAGCGCTTCTGAAAATCTTAGTATTCGAGTAACTAGAAGCGAAAGCAGAGGGCTACGAGAATTATGCGAACCGACCTGAGGGCAGATGTGAGTCTGCCGAAACGTCGTCATTTTACCATCGATCCCGGAAGGGATCAGTTATCAAATACGCGGACGAATTCCCGGAAACCACCTAAAACATTTGGTGCCCGCGAAAACTTAAAAACAAATATATATATATATATATATATATATATATATATATATATATATATATATAGATTCATGTTATTTAAAAATATTAATAATAAAGCTGTTTAAGAACTTGCACCATCAGTTAACATAGTTTATTTATTAGATACTAGTACTAGAAACTAGTATGGTACATCACATAAAATATAATATGGTATTTCATTTCTGACAATTTTTAGGAGACCCACAGCACTCCAAGTAGTCCGAATCTCCTATCACCAAACTTTAATGGTAAGTTGCAACAATTAAAGTTTTCTAAAAGGGTACAGAAAAGTTGCATCCATTATTAGTTGATCAGAATATTACCAATTATCACTGTCAATGTTACTCAATCATTTTATTATGTTATTTAACAGTAATCTGTTCGATGCATATATACTCTTTTAGGATTTCCCAGCTAAATCAGCAAAATTTTGCAGATTTCTGCTTCAGTGCCTGAGTACATCTTTAAGAACTACCCATTTTGACAATATTGACATTCAGCAATTCCGCTTCATTTTGATATACACAAATTTTGATTACTGCTCTTTTAATTGCATTTTGGTGGGATTGTTGGAGTAGGAATAACACTCACTCAATTGACCTGATGGACCAGAGAAAGATCAGATCTAGAGGTCTTCATGATTTTCATTTTATTTAGCCCAATGTTTAATTCGTGCATAATTTTCATGTTAATCCATAAATCCCCATTTGCACAAGTTGTTATCAAAACTTAAACTAGCACCACAATTTAAGCCTAGATTGGTATTTCTTTAAAATTTGTGAATGAACACATGCGTGTACGGAAATCGACCAATATCCCTAATATTTTAGTCGATTTTTCGATAACTCCTTCTGGATGTGTATAGTTTTTTTAACGTTTAATCTATTAAGGAAGATCCTTAGGTGATCTCATATACTTTTCTGCGACGTGCAACTTGCAGTTTTGCAGAAAATCGCCGAAATTTCCAAAATTCTTTTTTTTAATTGTGAAATTGAAAATTTTCTATGTACATCTCAAGCATATAGGTAGAAAAGCATAGTATTTTCGGCTCCTTAACTCAATTAGTACTAAGCTCGTTTTGTTTGTATACCAAGCAAATACCTATTTAAATGCAAATTTTTCCATTTTGCGAAGACAATGCTTTTGATTGCCACATTCTCCCGGCCTAATAGAAAATTCAGTGACAACACATGTCAAACTTTAAACTGCTACTTGGTATGTTTATAGACAGGGTGTTTAGTTATAGCAAACAAGATCACAAAGTAAAGTGATAGAATGAGTTGCATTTATATGAAGATTGAAATATAGGATAGACTAGAATGATAGTGGTCCGTAGGCAGCCGTATATACAGGATGGTTGGAATATAGGGTGGACTGGACGTTTGGTGGTATAAAAATGTTGGAAAAAATGTGAAATTAAAATTATATAGGGTGATTAAAAAACTGTTATATGATGTGGACATAAGCAAATCATATACAGGATAGTTGAAATATATGCTGCAGTGGAATTGTATTTATAGAGTGTGATTAAAAAAATATTTTTTATAGCCCATAAGAAGTTTCATAAAAGTGTGGAGAGGAATTAATATTACACAGGAGGATGATATAAAGTGTAAAAAATGAACTAAATTATGGGCTAGCCCACAAGGAGTTATATACTATGGTTGAAATATAGGATGAATTTGACTCCGTAAATATGGGATGGATTCTACTCTGTCCTATAGTTTACAGAAGCAGCTAACAAATTTATGCTTGTCCGTGGGCAGTCGTATGTACAGGATGGTTGGTACATAGGTTGGAGTGGAATTATCTATAGTTATACAGGGTTGTCAAAAAAAGTTGAAAAAAGGTTACATGGCGTAGTCAACGCGTACTAGTACATATTGTTCGTAAAGATTTACCTGTCAATTTAAATGGGAAAGTATCATTGTGTAATGTTGAGGCTTTTGATTTACCTGGTTCTGTCTGTTAAGGTTATACATACAAAATAATAAATAAAGAATGAATTCAAAAATACTAAAAATTTTTTTAAAACAATATATAACCGACTTCTACGTATAACTAAAAAGCTAAAAATAATTATAACAAAATACAACTCTAGCAAATAAATAACACATTCAATGTTATTAGGTACCTACCCAGGAAGTAAAAAATGTAAACATTAAAAGGTGCTCATTTTGTACAAATTAATTACCTACCAATCTAGTATATTTTTGAAGTCGGTGCCAAGCAACAATCAAGTTTGATGAATTAGTAGATAAGTACGCAATGAAGTATTTTAGCTTTGTTTGGCACCGACTTCAAAATATACTAGATTGGTAGGTAATTTATTTGTACAGAATGAGCACCTTTTAATGTTTACATTTTTTACTTCCTGGGTAGGTACCTAACAACATTGAATGTGTTATTTATTTGCTAGAGTTGCATTTTGTTATAATTATTTTTAGCTTTTTAGTTAGAGGTAGAAGTCGGTTATATTTTTTTAAAAATGTTTTATTTCACTTATGTATTTCTTTGGGAATTAAAATTTATAATATCAACACCTGTATTGTGGCATCATCCATTGAAAAATAATTATTGTCTCAGCACTTTTAATAAGTTCAAGTGTAGAGTAGTTGCTCTCGTTTGCTGGCCGTTGTCAATTGTCGGTCACTTTTCTATTCTACGAGGTACCTTCCACGTCCATGACGTTGAAGGTTACTTTTTAATAACCAAAACGAAACACAAAATCGACAAGGCCGACTACTGGTACACTATACCTTCAAGGCGCCCACTACGTTTTCTATTTTAAATGACATGCATTAGTTTCCCGAGATGGTGTCCTAGGATGGTCTTTGTTTCAACTTCTGCAATTTTGCTTATTCAAATCCTCTTTATTTTTCCAGTGCTAAATTTATTCATTCGCACGGTACAAAATATGAATGCAAAACTTAGATTAGAAATACTGCAGACTCAAATTTGAACTTGATAAAACTTCAGTAATTGGTAATATTCTTTCGTTCAACCGTTTATAAAGTATTAAATCAATCGCTATATTTAACCAACAACTGCGGCCAGACTGTTGGACATCATTTTTATATTTTTTTTTCAGGTAATAAGAAAAATAAAAAGTATGTCGTAAATCCGTTCTCCTCAAAACTATCCAAATCGAAAAGTTCCTGTTCAAAATCGCCGAAAACTAAAAGGCGTGAACATCCAAATCTAGTAAAAAGCACACCGAAACCTCAAAACCAAAATAATTCCCAGCAACACCAAACAAAGACAAATGATATTGATGACAAGCAACAAATCGAAATAATTAACGAATTACCGCAAGTAGCTCGAAAACGAAAAAATATCCAACAAAGCCAAGCGTCAAATAATGAAAACCAAGATGGTCCATCATCTTCAACCGTACCGAAAAGGAAAAGACTATTTAATTTAAACAATTTGCCATTGAGCCCAATCCTATCAGAAAATTCTTCTGATGATAACGAAATAAAAGTTGATGAAAAATTAGTCGAACCTATCATAGTGGATAGCACTGATGACGAAGCAGATGCTATAAACGTTAAGACTACTGAGGATAATCCAAGCAATATTTCAAAGGAATCGAATCCTTCGAGTCTACAAAAGGCCGAACTTGAAGTGATGAAGTATACATCCCATAACGAAAGTCTGAAGAAACTTAGACAATATTGTTTCATATGTAACACTTTTGTTCCTGGCCCAATTAAAGTTCATAGCAAAATTCATAGATCCCTAAAGAGGCCAGTGATGATGTGTCCTTATTGTTCAGTTAAATTTAAATTTGGAAAATTGTTGCCCATCCACCTTAGAGTGTGTAAAAAAAATAAGTAATGAAATGTGACTTTTTGAGTGTTTCTTTGTTTTTGTAAAGGGGGTTAATTGTTATTTTTTCAAGTTTTGTTTTAATTCACCTATAAACGTCAACGGGGAAAAGAATGCTTTATTTGTTGATATTATATAAATATATTTAAATACAAAAACATTATTCACAAGGTTTATATTAGTTTTATTTGTCCTCCTTGTGTGGGATCATATCTTACAAGTTCAATAGGCAAGATGACAGTAATAAAATGTTGCGCATTCGGAAAATAAGTATTGTTTTGGAAAAAAAATTGTAATAAACTATTTTCAAGCTAATTTTATTGTGACATAAAATAGCATACTACTTTTCCAGATTTACGTTAGCTTCTTCATAGAAGCTTCTCGTCAAAGACAATAACCGCGTCTCCACAGCATTTTTCACCTCATCGTCGAATCCAAAGCGCTTGCCAGTGTCACTACATCTGCAAATTTTAGAGAAAATTAATTTCTGGCTAGACATAATGCTGTGACCTCTTTTGAAAGATTTATTGGCCCCGTGCATCCACTAAATGGGGATTGGTAAATCGATTAAAGCGCCCGTATTGAGTAGTATGAATGTCATGTTGGATTTATCCCCTATACGTGTCTTATGTTTGATTCTAAACAAATATTGGCCATTCTACTTGTATGCGAAAAAGCAAGTAATGGACAGTTAATGTGTGTTTTATCGCTTCCCTATTTCAATAAGTAAATTGTCGCAACCTAAAAATTGATTGCAGCGGTCAGAAAAACACATAATTTATTTTAGAGCTACTGGAACAAAATAAATCCCTAAAAGTCATAGTTTGATTTCCAGATATCATTTCATTCTAGAGTATACGCAATCACAAGATGTTAATAACTCTTGTCACTATTCGTTTGGAAAATTATATATAATTATAGTGCTTGGTGATTCACTGTTTTTAGAGTAAAACTATTTGATTAATCAGTACTATCAAAGGCAAATGTTTAAACATTCAGAACAAAAATACGATGATTTTGTAATTGGATTAATTCGTCGCAATGCATGAAAACATTTTTTACGTTTTGCAACATTTAGTGGTACATTTACAAATAATTTAAAGGGAGTAGTATTCGTACAAAATAGTACGAAACGTGAACGGTAACTTTTAGAGTTTTTGAAACCACAAACCGTTGCATACACTGAATTTAGTAGTATTTTTTATTTCTACCAAATTTTCTCCAATTAGCAAGCTCCTCAAAAATAGAATTACAGCGGTATAAGTAATTGTTTTGAATATTTGCGATACAGTGCAAGGAACTTTTCTTTCCGAACACACCTCGTATGTAATGACTGAATCATTATGATAAGAATATTTATTTTTATATTTTGAGCAAGATTGATATTTCTTTTAATAATAAATTACAAAACACAATAGTCCATTAATGTTTGATTCGAATTATAAAGCTTATATGCTCTAAGATTGACCTATAATTTTGACACTACTAATTTTGTGTATTAGATGGCGCACGCAACTGTTTGGTATACGATTACTCTATCAGTATTATACCCTTGTCGTGATCTGTGCCCTTGTCACTGATATAAGATATAACATATTTAAAATTGAAGGACATTTAAAATGCACCAAAAACTTCTCCGTATGATCTGTTCCAAAAACTAAATAAATACGATTCACAATAAATAATTTGTTGGCCGTAAAATAATTGCTTAAGTACTGAAGAATAATTTTCACTTTATTTTATAATGCCGAAGATTTCAGTTGTATGTACTCATCAAATTCCTGAGAGTATTTTTTATTATTGTACCGGCATAATTTTAGGAAAGTTTTTTGTATTCTCATGACTTAGCTGATGAAACCCTATGGGCAAGCAGTTCTAGTGATGAAGATAATGAATGTAAATGTAACTGTGCAAATTTTAACAATAAGTTCTATAGTGACATACAGTTCCAAAATATTTATCGAATTAGCAAAACTACTTTTCAGAAATTTCTTGGTAAATTGTTTATATGAGTAAAGATATTTTTTAGTAACATATTAGTTTCAGAGATAATTAATAATGCTGAAGATACTTTAAAGGGTTGTTGTGAAAAGGCTAATATGGAGCAAGTTTTGTCTATTGTACTTTATTTTTTAGGTGGTCAGTACACTTTTAAAGAAATATCATTAAAATACAACATACCAATTTATTGTGTACATTCTATTATTATATCAGGTAATTTTATTTAATAAGATCATTCTTTTTTTTTTTTCATTGTGCGTTTATATACTGCACAGACTAAGATGCAGCTTAAAACATAAACTACCAAATATATTGCCAAAATAGAATGTTTATTTAATGATTATAATATTGGTACTTCAAACTTGTATTTACATTTATAGTAATTTAAGATTTTTTAGTTTTAGACTACTTTAGTTCCTCTAAAAACCTCTTTATATCAATGCCAAAGGATGACAGACTTCCTGCTCTGTCTCAGTTATTCAAAAATAAAACAAAATTGGAAAAAATTATAGCAGTCTTAGGAGTTAGTTATATACAAATTCAATGCCCTCAAAGAGAATCTGAAAACTATTTATCTATTGATGGCAAGTATGCAGTACAAATTCAAAGTAAGATAATCCACTTTACTTTTAAATACAGCGCTTACCATTTCTTTTTGTGGCCTTTCTGAGTTTAGCTCAAATTTATTGGGAACAAAGCACTTTCAAAGCTAGATTGATTCATTGACAAATGCAGACCATGAGGAAATATTGCAGATATTTCTAAACTAAGTAATGGTCTTTAAAAAAGAAATATCCCCTAGGTTTTAACATAAACCATTTGTAATTGCACTACATGATGAGTACCTAAAATGATTGTTGGATTGTAGGTTTGGTAGCAGCAGATTACCAATTTTTGGATTGCTGTATTAATGCTGGTTGTCTGGATTGTTCAGAATTTTTAAACAGATCATTGTCCTTAAAACAAAATACCAGATCTTACAAAGGTTATTATGTGACAGGTGGGTACTTTGTTGTAACTTCATATTAGAAATTCAAACTGTTTTGGCTCAAAATTGAACTGTCGGCAATTGTATTTAATATTTGTTGCAGGGAATGATTCTTATAATAATGTACCAATGATTGTGACTCAAAAAAATTATAAATTAACCAAAGAGCAAAATGACTTCCATAATAACCATCACATGGCATGCCAAATTGCCAGAAAATGTTTTGGCTGTTTAAAAGGGCGTTTTAAAAGGCTTCAAAAGAGGATGGATTATGACTTAGAATTCACATCAAAAGTAATTTTGACAGCATGTATTTTCCATAATCTGTGCTTGAAGTTTGAAGATGAATGTAATTTCTATGTAGAGGATGATGGTTACCAAGGAAGTTCCTATAAAAAACAACTTTTTGTCTATAAAATGTAGATATATTTCAAAGAAAGTGTGAACGACTGAAGAGGCAGTGAATTGAAAAGAGCCAACGTCACTGAACATAAAATAGAAAAAAGATGGAACCAAGTTTAAAAATAAGAAATGTTTGACAAAACTTTGAAGTAGATTGGGAAAGATTGAGGAAAGCAAAGGAGTAAAATGCCTTAAACTGTATACAATTATTGTAATAACTAACAAAGCCGAAAGAAAAGTAAGAAAGTGGGAAAAATTTTTAATATCAATATAAAATTATAGGTATATATAACACAGAAAGAGAACAAGGCTTCATTTAAAGTAAGAAAAATAATCAATGTAAGTTCTCAAAAAATGCCAGTTATAACTAAAGAACTTATGGATTGAGACAAATGAAGTACCAGAAGATGGTGAAGGAAGAACAGAATATTCTTCATTTAATGGCATCAAATACATATACTATACTTATTTTAATATTGCCATATGGTTATTATGTAAAAATTACCCTTGTAAATTAAAATAATAAATTTGTATTACTTCATATCTTGTAAATATAAATAAATACAAATATTTAATTTGTAGCTAAAATGTTTTATTTCTGGTCTTCTATGTTCCAGTCCTCACTGGAATATGAACTGGATCTTATTGAAACGAAACAGATGGGAATGTCGGTTTTGAGTTTAATTAAAACAAGTTTTTATTACAGTTTCAAATTCATAACTTTATTTGTTTCTTTTTGAATAACTCTACCAAAAAGTCCGAAATTTCATAGAAAATTTTGCTTTTTAGAGTTTTGCAGTGTTATTAGGAGGTTATGATTTGAATTAATTTTTTAGGAGGTATCGCAAAATAAACCTATCGAAGAGTCCTAGTAAACAAAATGTACTGTTTATGATTATAAAGGTTCATTCTTTTGTAATTGAATATTATAGTGACCCTGTGGAATAATACAACTGACACAATCCTTGTGTACAACACGAAAATCAACTTGTAAAAGATAAGATTCTAGACAAATCTGACCACAGATCATACAATAGAGAATAGATAGGAAACTCTGTGTTGAAAATTGTGTCCACAAAATGGCGGATTTAGCCATCTATGATTCTTCCGGGTAAATTAAAATGTGAATTTGAGTTACAGTAATCTGCATTTAAACAATTGCCGATAAATAAGGAATCTGTACACCATCTAGGTGGTGTATTTTTGTGCTAGTTCTAAAACCACACTATAGATGTCGTTATCAGCAAAATAATAATCCCCATATATATATTTTTTTATTTACAAAATTAATTACAAATTCAATTAAACATTGAACTATTCACACATAATAATAATAACAAAATTGGTACAACCATAATATACAGTCTACAAATATTTGTTGTATATTTAGTTTCCCTGTTGTTTACAGTATACATTTGTGTTTTTACTCTTCGGGATGAAAAAGTTAACTTATTGCTTCGGTAAACTCGCATTTAACATATTCAAAGGTAAGATTTTGAAATTAACTTTAAAATATTGCCTTCAGAAATGACAAATATGAGTTTACTTAAATGTTAGGTTAACTGTTGCGTCCACAACTTAAATCTAAAAAAACACAGATGTACCCCAACAACGAGGAATCTACATATATATATATATATATATATATATATATATATATATATATATATATATATATATTGATATATGTGATGACTGCTTCTTTATGTAATATTCTGTATATTTGAATTTTCATTTTCTACCTTTTGCATTTAGAGTATGACACTATACAATACAATATAAATAATACCTAAATATTAGTAAATATATTCAACTCCCACAAAATACTCAAAATACTAAGTAAATTGTACATATTTAAAAAATAGGGCCCTATACAAATGTCATACAATAATTGTTATCAAAATATATAATACTCACAAACAATTACATCTAAAAAACAAGAAATTTTTCTTTGAATTTTGAAAAATATGCTCATTGTAACAAATAAAGAATGCTATTTACAAGATTACTTAAGAGTTTTTAATAAGAAAAAAACTTGATGATGATTTATAACTTTTGGCACTTTGTTTATATATTGATAAGTAAAGCAAATATTTTGTCATTCAATGAACAACATTTGCCCTTTGGCTTTAACTGTTGATTGCACATTTGAAAGAAATTAATAGTTGTACTGTTTATATTTTTTACCTTCCATTCTCTTCCATTGTGATAGTTCACTCCTCACTCTTGTCTACTGAAAGTACAAACTTCTTTCTCACCACCTTTTTGTGTGCTGCAAAATACATAAAGAAATTATGAATAATTTGAAAACCAATATTAAATTGGTTACCTTGGAATCCCAGTATAATTTGGCATTCAAAACTGGTAGACTCTGATGCATGGTGATTTCTAAATACATACTGAAAAGCCTCTTCTTACCACCATATACTTTTTCAGGAATTTTCACTGTCATTTGGGGGCTGCAAATGGTAACAGGACCTTTTTCTGGTGAAAACCATGTAAAAGTATCTCCCACAGTTCTCTCATTACTTAAAATGAAATAATATATGAACTACAAGAATATATGAGAAATGTGAACATACCGAGAAATTTATTCTTGCCAATGCACTTCTCAGTAGTATGCTATCCTCTCCAACGCACCCTCCTTAGAATGAGCTTCACAAATTACCGAATGCCGGGCATTTGAAATACAGTTTTTTTATTGTTGATTCGCTGAAGCCGTATTTCTTGCTTTTGGGGATAGTTTACTTGTAATATGCTGTCAAAAATATATAATTTATAAATTACCTTCTAAATACTGTAATTCATTACCTTATAGACCATTGATTGGAACATTCAGAAATCGAAAAAAGAAATGCTCCAATATTATGTATTTTTTGTTTGATGCACGATATGTTTTAAATATTTTAATTACATATTACATTACTATATAACAAAATGGACGACAACGTCGACAACCGATCACCAACCGATAACAACCGACGATCTGACAATCTTCAAACCACCTTCAAACGATCGATAATAACTATTTCGCCATCTGCATGTAATACGAGCAACCGTCAGATTTAGTATTCGGGAAGAAGTCTAGATGACTCGTCGAACTGTGGTACAATGTTGTGTATTTCAGTTCCCACCCCCTGAATCTGACCACGGTGTAATAAACACCGTGAATCTGACCAATACGCTGCCTAGAAGTTGTAATTAAATTACTCCCGTTCACGCGAATAGGAATAAAGTAACGCTAGTACATATTACATAGTATTGTGCGTATCGTACTGGGACGATATTAAATGAAAACATGTTTACGGTAATCGTTATTGGCGTGACCTTGATAGCAATTGCTATAAAATTCTACATAAAATGTACCACAGGTTGGTGTAGCAGTCAAGTGTGTCTAAAAGGAAAGACCGCCATAGTGACCGGTGCCAATACGGGTAAGTTTTTGCAATTTATTTCAAATTAACCTGCATGTTTTGACAGCAACTTGTTTTCATAAAGGTAAAATATGTTAGTTTTATGGTAATAGAATACACAGAAATTTGTTTCATTTGATCGTTGATCGTAAAATATATATTTCTAGAAGTATTTATTTCGCACACAGTTATTAAATAGGAATTTGTCACTGCCCTGTTAATAGTTTCGTAGGATAAGTTAGACCGTAATTTTGTTATTGATATCTGAAGTTGAATCAAATTATAGCTAGAGTTAGCGATGCTTTCGTAAATCTAGCATGCCCCACTTTTACTCAGGTCGTAGGAACCTTGTCTATGGTAGGTAGGAACTTGTCAAGGATTTCGAGCATAGGTTCACAGATCATACAGAGCAAAGATTTGAGTAATACACCACCGATCATACAATAATACACAACTATCTTGTCATTGAATTAAATATAAACATAATTGTTGGCATTCTTGAACAATAGCATAATGTGCTCAGGCTAAATTTACGTGTTTAAAAATTTAGAAGTTGTTTTATGATTTTTTTTTAACTGAAAATAATTGAAGTTAAAACATATGTTTCACCTGTAGTTTGTTGACTGTTAAATAGGAATAAAATTAATATCTAATCTTATTTTTTTACTAATTATATCAAGTCGAATATAAAAAAAATAACCATATAAATTATAATTTTCGTTTTTAAATTTTTATCAAGATCTGATTTTGATCCAGCTACAAACAAACATTGAATTGTTATTATTTCAATATAATATCACAAAATAATTCTTAATTTGATTATCAATATAAATATCAATCTTTTTTTTTCAAACCAACCGCCGCGTGACACCACCCATCGCTTAACGCTTAAAGGTCAAATGGGCCTAGAAAAGCACTCTAGGTACAGAGGGCTAAGTGTCAACGTTAGAGCTTTTACTTCTGGGGCCTGTTTCATAATCAACTTGTAACTTGTACTTTTGTAACTTGTAGAATTAAACGTCAAAATTATTATACAAGTGACAACTTGTAAAATCCAAAATATTAGTAATCGAAATGTGCACGAGAATAGCACAGAACACAGATCATGCAAAAAACAGAGAGTGGCGCAACTATTGGCGAATATGTTAAATAATGAAGTTTATACCACAGATCATACAATAATGGTTTACACAAAGACAATAAATAATGTTTTTAGATGAAGTTAAAAATGCTACATAGAAAAACGGAAATAAACACAGGTTTTGAAAATATAAAACGGTATGTTTTCAATCTTAAATTATGATCAGAAAATAAATAAGTTTTAACACATGTGATAAATGTTGAAGAGCTATGAAATAATGACTATAGATATTTAATAGGATCACTCCTCAAATACAGGTGACATTAACACCATATAAAACAAATTTAAAGGTAAGTAATCTCATAACTTTAAATCTTATGAAACACACATTAGTATTGGTAAATTTTACATCTTAATTTATTTATTACAGGTTAATGATTCTTCTATTGTCACAGGAGTAAAATGCAGCAGTGTTTATAACCAGAGGCAAATGCATGTTGCTGCTTTAATATATCTTTAAAAAATAAGCAATGAACAACAATGAGTAACATTCATTGGTCAAATATTCAAAACGAAGTTCATTCAAGATGTTTTCATCGGTGTCCAAGACTAAATCTTGTCAAAGATGATCAATAACTCATAATGAATTATTCCAAGACTCTTAAAACAAGTATTAGAGACAGACACAATATTTAAGTTTAATTGCAGAAGTAATTCCTGAAATGTTTAAAAGATGAAATACATTTGCATTTGAAGACCCATGTTTGATTTTTTTATACCTAATCCAAAGTGAATTTTAATTATAACAAAGTGATTACACACTAGGAGAAATTCTAAAACCATAATATGAGAACCATGTTGTTTTTTGCTGGATGATAATTGTGGCAACTCTGGTTTTTATTTTTTCCGAGTTCTTTCGGAATAACATCACATGAACTTGAAATTTCGTATATTTCAAAAGACCAAACGTTTCAAGGTCTAAATCAGACCCCATTGTCAATGTTATTACACAAAATGTACAAGAAATTATATTAAATACTCTCTTTGAGGTGTCATTCCTTTGTATGCAAGACAATATATATTATTTATAAATATAATATATATTGTTTCTGGTCGGGAACCTTCATCAGTTCCGCTTCCCACAATTGAATGTCCTCTCGAACACTTCTTTATACATTTGATGCATTTCTTTAAATTTGAAGATGGAAATGGGATATTACTGTGATTGCCACACATTTTTTCACACTTCTTGCATTTTTAAATAATTTTTGGTATATGATAAAAGTATTTTGCTCATATATGTTCTTGTAAACTTCTATCCCATTAATCAAATGAAAAGTACTTTTATTTCTGTATATTTCAGAACCTGATAGTTTCATGATAATCAAACCATTTGTTAAATACTCCAGATATTTATCAAAGAATACTTGAACATTCTGTTTTAGTTTTATCACATTTTGTGGAGGAATTTGGCTTATAAGGATTGCAACATGTTTTTGGGTTTGTAAATAAAGTAACAGTAGTTATTACCTTAAAGTTGTTTAATATTTTCATCAGTTATGAAACACAAATTGTTCATGATATTCATAATGTTTTACTACTTCCATCAGTTTCATTCTGTCTTCAAAATGTTATGAAGATATTCAAGACACTTGCTTAAATTAATTAAATAGTTATACAAAGGCTTCCAGTAACATACATTTAAGCTCATGCCATTCATATTCTGCAGCAAATTTATATTTATTTTTTACATTGGTTTGAATGCAAATATAAAAAAATCAGATTTCCTAAGTAAATAAATATATTACAAATGTGGTTAAATATTTTAAATACACATTTATTTTAAATATGCACAACACAACAAAGCAGATTCACAATGCTATGCCTAACTTCAATCTGAACTGCTTTACATTGATAACAGATATCTAATATAATGCTATTCAAATAAAGTATTCTATCAAAAAGAAACATATCCACTTTTTTGTAATTTAAATATAAAGCCAGAAAATAAAAAATGAGTAGCAGAAACAAATATTTATATTTGTTATTAATGCAAATGTAATTCATTTTTTAAATATTTCAGGTATTACTTCTGCAATTAAACTTAAATCTTGTGTCTGCCTCTAATACTTGTTTTAAGACTCTTGGAATAATTCATTATGAATTATTGATCATCTTTGACAAGATTCAGTCTTGGACACTGATGAAAACATCTTGAATGAACTTTGTTTTGAATATTTGACCAATGAATGTTACTCATTGTTGTTCATTACTTATTTTTTAAAGATACATTATAGCAGCAACATGCATTTGCCTCTGGTTATAAACAACACTGCATTTTACTCCTGTGACAATACAAGAATCATTAACCTGTAATAAATAAATTAAGATGTAAAATTTATCAATACTAATGTGTGTTTCATAAAATTTAAAGTTATGAGATTACTTACCTTTAAATTTGTTTTATATGGTGTTAATGTCACCTGTATTTGAGTAGTGATCCTATTAAATATCTATTGTCATTATTTCGTAGCTCTTCAACATTTATCACGTGTTAATAAAACTTATTTATTTTGTCATCACAATTTAAGATTGGAAACATACCGTTTTATATTTTCAAAACCTGTGTTTATTTCCGTTTTTCTATGTATCATTTTCAACTTCATCTAAAAACATTATTTTATTTATTATTTATTGTCTTTGTATAAACGTCATTATTTAACATATTCGCCAATAGTTGCGCTACGCTCTGTTTTTTGCATGATCTGTGTTCTGTGCTACTGTCGTGCACATTTCAAATACTAATATTTTTGATTTTACAAGTTCTCACTTGTATAATAATTTTGACGTGTAATTCTACAAGTTACAAAACTACAAGTTACAAGTTGATTATGAAACAGGCCCCAGGAGGTACTCACAGATCAAACACAGGGAGGTACTAACATCGCGCCAAGATTAGAAAAATAAAGCAATAGAGAGAGCAAGAGGCTATTTCACTCGATTGGGAACTACTTCCAATGAGCTAAGTCCAGTATGTAGTTCATTGGCTGCTTCTAATCACCAAGTGAGATA
Source organism: Octodonta nipae (assembly GCA_034190945.1). Taxonomy (NCBI): domain Eukaryota; kingdom Metazoa; phylum Arthropoda; class Insecta; order Coleoptera; family Chrysomelidae; genus Octodonta; species Octodonta nipae. The sequence goes on along the minus strand of CM067220.1, from coordinate 4,847,796 downwards.
ACAGATAACCCACTTTATTGCCTTTATTGCTCCCTCTAGTCTCGCCCCGGTATTTGTCCATTTCAGCCATTTCAGTTATTAATAGATCCAGGTAAGATATGGCTCTTTCAAATTCTGTATTCGAGGTTGCAGGAATAAAAATATGACATGGGAGCATAGTAAAAATTTTGATTAATAGGAAACTGGATTATCCTACAATTTTGCCACATAACGACACCTCAATGTTTAAACGTACAATGTGCTGAATTATGTGTTGTGTACGATAATTATGTGACGAATGCTAATGCTGATAATTAACGTAATTTTCTTGTCTCTGCCCCATCTGTTGGTAAGAGGATAAGTATAGTGTGATTAACCTACAGTAATCTTTTCCTGTATGTTAATTAACACCGACACCCAAAGAGGGAGGAAGTAATAGATATGTTTTTAAATAATAGATTTTAATTCATATAAATTCATTAACATAATTAATTTTTTGTACATAAGGCCAGTTTAATTTTGGTTTTTGCTAGATCTGACACCCCTTGATTTTATATTGTTTTTATATTTCAATCGCCATTTAAGTGGACATGTATGCAATCAACAGGGTTTAAGTAATGATGATTGCTGAAAAATGGTAATTGTTGTTTCAGGTTTTTTTTTATAGAAAGTTCTACAAGCAGGTTTTTTTCGCCAAGGAACTTAAAAGACAAATCAAAGTTTTTGCTCCAGAAGAGTTAGTTTTTTACATAATATTATGTTTTCAAGTAATTATACAAAATGGTTATAGTTTTTTCAAAAATGACATTTTTTTCAATAAATCTTCTTTTAAAAAATCTTTTAAAAAAATCCAACGGACCTTTTTTTCATTGTAACTTTATAGTTAATGGAACCTACTTTTACTAGTGCTCTTTTGAAGTTATTTTAGGTAGGTACTTTGAAAAATTTTCAATAAGTTTCTTTCAAAAATTATAAGAGCCATTACTCGTTTGTGTTGCACAGTATTTATAAAATAACGCTTTCTTTGTTTATTTTTATTTATAGTTCATAATCTTTTTTCTAAAACTTAACGATTCTTAGTTTTCACAAAAAGCCCATTGAAAACATGCTATTTTAGTACATGTGACATTTTCAATGGCAAATCAAAACTTTACTCACTGAATGAATTTTTTTACTTGAAATATGGTAGTCGAGATTTCTATCGCTCAGAAGTGGTATCACGTACACACCCTCAAAGCATGCGCTCGCTCTGAAAGGTTTCTGATTTGAAAAATTAAAAAATATGTATGTTGAGGATTTCCGAGGAAAAGACTTCATTCAACTTCATTGACGCTAATAAAGTAGAATAACGTTTATTCTACAGGAATTGGGTACGAAACAGCAATAGACTTCGCCAAAAGAGGAGCCCGGGTGATTTTAGCGTGCAGAAATGAAGATAAAGCACGGCATGCTTGTGACAAAATCATTAAGGAAACTCACAATCAAGATGTCGTCTATAAACTTGTTAACTTTGATTCGTTAAAGTCCGTAAAAGAGTTTGCAGAAGATATATTGGAACACGAGAAGCGCTTAGACATTTTGGTCAACAACGCTGGCATAGCGGACTTAAAAGATAGAATATCAGAAGATGGTTTGCTTCTTCTGATGCAAGTGAATTACTTCGGACCAGTTCTTTTAACAGAATTATTATTAGGTAAGTTTACAATAGGTGCTGTAATAACCATTTATTTTTCTAACATTAACAACACTAATGTACCGCTTATAACAGAATTTATTTTTTTTTTTTCGTCAAAAAAAATGCGCTTGGTTGTATTACACAAGAAAATATTTTGTACATGGTTTTTAAATGAAGATGAAAATTCAATATAAAATTTCCTTATAAAATTATAAAAATTATATTTTACCTTAGAGAATCGAAAAATACATTTTTGCCAACTTTCTACCTCTTCCCAGTTTTTAACTTACACTTTTCTGGTAACAAATTAATGTCTTAAAAATTACCTGCAGACTGATCTAGTTTAAAATTTGCAAAATAAAATTAACTTCATAGTAATTACGAATCCAAAGCTTAATGTACATTAACCTTTGGATTCAGTTTATTAGTATTCCTACATTTAATAATTTGGGGAGTAATATTGTATTTATTCTTAATTTTTAACCGACTTCCAAAAAGGAGGAGGTTATCAATTCGTCGCGTATTTTTTTTCGCTTTTTTTTTTCTATGTATGTTACCTGATTTCTTCTCCTGTGGTGCACCGTTTTGAATGAATATGGTCTTGTTTAATAGAGTATATATCCGGATTGGTAAAACTTCAAATTTGGGAAAAGAATTCTATTTGTAAGGTAATAAAATTTGTAAATGAACACATGCGTGCATGGAAATCGACCAATATCCCTAATATTTTAGTCGATTTTTCAATAACTCCTTATGGATGTGTATAGTTTTTTAACGTTTAATCTATTAAGGAAGATCATATACTTTTGTGCGACGTGCAACTTGCAGTTTTGCAGAAAATCAACGAAAATTCCAAAATTCTTATCAAAAATTTTATCGAAATGACATAACGGACATTTCCTCATAAATATTTTAATTCCAACGTAATAGTGCGGTAATTTTAGGCACTGGAAATTTTAATAGCGAATTTGAAAATTTTCTATGTACATCTCAAGCATATATGTAGGTAGTAAAGCATAGTATTTTTGGCTCCTTAAATCAATGAGTACCAAGCTCGTTTTGTTTGTATACCAGGCAAATACCTATTTAAATGCAAATTTTTCCATTTTGCGAAGACGGTGCTTTTTTGAAATATAGGACGGACTAGAATGATAGTGGTCCGTAGGCAGCCGTAAATACAGGATGGTTGGAATATAGGGTGGACTGGACTTTTGGTGGTATAAAAATTTGGGAAAAAATGTGAAATTAAAATTATATAGGGTGATTAAAAAACTGTTATATGATGTGAACATAAGCAAATCATATACAGGATGGTTGAAATATATGCTGCAGTTGAATTATATTTATACAGTGTGATTAAAAAAATATTTCTTTTATAGCCCATAAGAAGTTGCATAAAGTGTGGAGAGGAATTAATGTTACACAGGACGATAATGTAAAATGTAAAAAATGAACTAATTTATGGGCTAGCCCACAAGGAGTTATTACTGTGGTTGAAATATAGGACGGATTTGACTCCGTAAATATGGGATGGATTCTACTCCGTCCTATAGTTTACAGAAGGCAGCTAACAAATTTATGCTTGTCCGTGGGCAGTCGTATGTACCGGATGGTTGGTACATAGGTTGGGGTGGAATTGTCTATAGTTATACAGGGTTGTCAAAAAAAGTTGAAAAAAGTTTACATAATGGCGTAGTCCATAATAGTCATGTGTAACACTGTGCCGTGCCGCACTTTCGTGCCAACACTTTCCCATGTGTCATGTGTGCTGACACTGCACCAATAACACAGCACAGCACACAGCACTTTACGACACTTCGACACTTTGTGTTATGTCCGTTATAAGTTGTGGCTAAGCTGTGTGTGTTTGCTTATCAGAAAGGATGTGTCGAATGTCCGCCGCTCAGATGGAGCTAGACAAGGGACGGGAGACGATAGGTAAGAGATAAAATACATCGGGAGCAAGCGTTAGAAGTGTGCCGCCTGTTTTTAGGTAGTATCGTGTGCATTTTCTTTATTCGTTAAATGATTTTTGAATGAATTGCATTTTTAGGGTGACTAATTGTGTGGCATACAAGTATAAACGTAATACCTAGAAATTACATTTCACTGGAAAGTCTAGAATTGGTGCTCAAACGCCACACTTCTGCTAGCAGAAATAGAGTGTAAGCAGTAACGCAGTTTAACGATATATACATTGGTAATTTGTATTACGAATTTGCTTTTGCCTAAAAAGTATACTCTTGTTCTGCACTGTTTAAATAAGATTTTTTCAGATTAATCACCATAGCTCGGTATTTAATTTTTTGGATATGATATAACAAATTATAACGAAGGGTTGTCCAGAAAATTTTTTTTTTAAATTTATTCAGTTAACCTAAACGCCAACATTAGACAACAACAAAACTATGTAAAAAAAGTTAATCAAAAATAAAACTTCAATAGTAAATATCATACCATCAACTTAAAAAGAATCTTTCTTCTTAAATAAACTGAAAAGTTCAGTCATTCAATGAACATAAACGGCACAATTAGACAACAACAAAATTATTTAAACAAAAAGTATTCATAAATAAATCTTCAATAATACATATCACACCATCAACATAAAATAGATTCTTCTTAAATAAATTGAAAAATTAATTATTACGTAAATTATAATTTAAAAATATTATTCAAAATGTATTATTGTAGTTGTATTTATTTGTTTATTATGTTATTATGAAATAATCTGTTCATAATATTAACAATTAAACAATGTAAACAGCATTTATTTCCTGATTATGTATACTGTGCATGATATTATGAATAAAATTGAGTTAAAGGTAAAAAGAGCTATCAACTCATTTACTGTGCCATACGCAAAAATGTGCGGCTTCGGCTATATGACACAATCGTGTCGGGAGTGTTGACACAGTATACCGTGCGTGTGTTATATCGTTATATGAATGAAGTATGCATGCTGTTCTTAATAATGATAATCAGAAAGCAAGAGCAAGGAAGAAGTGTTGAGATCGAGTGGGACATGTTATTATGACACAAGAAATAACAATTTATATTGTAATGTAGAATATCTCATTGTACAGAAAATAAGTTTAAAGATAATTAATTAATCTAAACGCTAACATAATACCACAACGAACGTATTTAAATAAACAATCTTAAAAAATAAAACAAAAATAAACCTTCGTGTATATTTTGACAAAATTGAAAACAAATTATAATTCAAAAATATTTTGTAGGCTTTAATAAATTTTAAACCCTCCCTTGTTTTTCACATTAACTGGGTATTTACCGGCGTTCAGGATTTTATTAGTAATAAAACAATAAATGCATTTAACAACCTATTCACTAAAATTTAAACGAATTGGAAGTATGACATATAAAAAGACTAAATTCCATCCACTCTTGTGTTGTCAAATTAAATATTCAGGGATGTAAATAAGGCTTAGATAAACGGTAATTAAAGTATTCGTAAATGAGGTTCCCTGTAGACCTGCATTTAATGTATTTAAAACTAGACTTTTGGTAAACTAGAATATAATTTATTGTAGATGTTTTTGTTTGTTTCATTTGTATATAAGGCTCAAAATAGGGCGAATGTACGAACGCTTATTTTTTGTTAACGACGTTAACGTATAATGTGCCTAGAAAACAAATAAGAATAATAAAGCTGGTTTATAGTGATCAACTGTCAACTCTTTTATTGTGCTATATGACACAATTGTGTCGTAACACTGTGTTGACTCACTGTACCGTGCGTGTGTTAAGGTGTCAACACTCTAAAATCTGAAGTGTTACCCATCACTAGTCCATAAGGCATAAATATATTTTGGGCTTATTAAGTCAACGCGTACTAGTACATTTTGTTCGTAAAGATTTACCTGTCAATTTAAATGAGAAAGTATCATTGTGTAATGTTACCTGGTTGTCTATTAAGGTTATATACATATAAAATAAAAAATAAAGAATGAAAACTACCTGAGTTCAAAAATACTAAAAAGTTGAAAATAAAACATTTAAAAAAATATATAACCGACTTCTACCTATAACTAAAAAGCTAAAAATAATTATAACAAAATACAACTCTAGCAAATGAATGTTGGGTCTTTAGGACTTAAAAACCCTTCTTAAAAAATATATTTATTTCGAAGCTGGAATATACAAACTTTCACTGATTCTACTTTAAATATTACTTTAACAAATTAAATGATTATATGTTTAAACACTGGTTTGAAGCTAACTACGACTAACTAGACTTTGACTTAATATCTTAAAGTCTCAAACTTAAATCCTCTGTAAATGAATTGTTATCCCTATTTATAATCTTTGTCTAGGCGTGGGTAAAAGACGCTACGTAGTGCTGAATTTGCTTGAATGCAGGTGTTTCCTGTTTATTACTCAAAAGTCATTAGTAGGTTATATGATTAATATTTCTAACTGCGTAGTGTCCTTTTTACAATGGGTCTATTGTTAGTGTGATACATAACACTCTTCCCTCCTTAGAAAAAATTTGCTTTCTACACAATGACGCAAATTTTCAAAATTGTTAAAAATTATAGTAATAACTCCTTGTGGGCTAGCCCATAAATTAGTTCATTTTTTACATTTTACATTATCGTCCTGTGTAACATTAATTCCTCTCCACACTTTATGCAACTTCTTATGGGCTATAAAAGAAATATTTTTTTAATCACACTGTATAAATATAATTCAACTGCAGCATATATTTCAACCATCCTGTATATGATGTCCTTTTTACAATGGGTCTATTGTTAGTGTGATACATAACACTCTTCCCTCCTTAGAAAAAATTTGCTTTTAATTTTTTCAAAAATAAGTAGTTGTGATTAAAATACATAGTTTTTGGTTAGACATTGTATAAATTATCTGGTTAATATGAATGAATAATATATCGTTTGATTAGTATATAAATTAACATAATATGGTTGATGATTTATTCCGGTGTACATCCGTTCGTCTGTATTCGTTTGAAAAATCACTTGACGTTTCGCCAAAATCATATTTGGCTTTCTCAAAAGATACTAAGTAACTGAAGAATTTCTGGTTCTTGATCTCAATTTATACCTGCCCTGTGAGCCCTCATTAGTACTTAATCTCTCAGGTACTTTATCTTGTTTATTAGGTTGGGTTAACTGATGGTCAATTAAAGTGCAATTACGGTGTTTATGGCTTTTGTCGGTAATTTGGGTAATCCGATTATTTGGGTTTATTGCTGGTTTTGTTGTATTGTTATTTTGATATGGGATTACTGCTTTCCAAAATGGTGATAATTTTAAAGCTTCAGTTATTACTAATGGATTTGATAAGTTCTTTCTGCATGCTTTGGTTTTATTACAAGTTTCACAATTTTTTATAAAGTTTTCCACATCTTTATTTAAATTTTTCCATTGATATTTCCTTTTAATTCTGGTTATTGTTTCATGAATACCTCGATGCATGTTTAGTTTTCCGGTATGATTTTCTTCTATGATTATCTGTCTTTGTTCTTCGTCTGCCATGTTATTGGGCGATTATCGGTTATTAAATTAAAGGTTCTACCGTAGACTATATGTCGATATTGGGATACTGCCCAAACTATTGTGAGTAACTCTTTTTCAATCGTTGAATAATTTTGTTCGTGTTCATTTAGGGTGCGTGATGAGTAAGCTATTGGTAAATCTTTCCCAATTGGACCTTGAGATAAGACTGCTCCGATTGCGTAATTGCTTGCATCTGTTGTGATATTAAATTCTTTTTCAAAATCTGGGTATTGAAGTATAGGGAAATTTATTAGAGTTTCTTTTAGTTTTTCAAATGCTTCGATACATTTTTGGTTAAAATCAAATTTTACATCTTTCTTTAATAATTGCGTGAGAGGTTTTACTATTTTTGCGAAGTCTTTAATGAATTTTCTGTAGTAACCTGCTAATCCTAGGAAACTTTTTATGTCTTTGGGATTTTTGGGAATCGGAAATTCTTTTACTGCCTTTATTTTCTCTGGATTTGGTTTTACTCCATTTTCTGTGACAATGTGTCCTAAGTAAGATACTTCTTTTTTCAAAAATTCGCATTTATCTGGTTGTAGTTTTAAGTTTGCATCTCGTAGTCTTTGGAATAATTCTGTTAATCTTTGAACATGCTCTTGTAATGATGATGCGAATGATATGATGTCATCCATATAAATTAATGCTCGTTCGTTCTGAATTCCTGTTAATACATTGTCCATAACGCGTTGGAATGTCGCTGGTGCGTTTTTTAATCCGAATGGCATTCTTCTGAACTCATAGTGTCCGTTTTCTACAGTAAAGGCTGTTTTTTCAATGTCTGCAGGATCTATCTCTATTTGATGAAATCCTGACGCTAAATCCAATGTCGTAAAATATTTGCATCTTCCTAATTTGTCCAATAAATCGTTGATATTTGGTAATGGATATTTATCATCTGTTGTTACATCATTTAGCTTTCTGTAATCAATCACTACTCTCCATTTTTGTTTTCCACTAGCATCTAGCTTTTTTGGTACTACCCAAACTGGTGATGACCATGGCGATGATGAGGGTTGTATTATTTTTTGTTCCAACATTTTATTAATTTGCGTTTTCACTTCTTGTTTGTGAATATACGGATATCTATATGATTTAGTATGAATTGGTTTCGCTTGTCCCGTATCTATTTTATGTTTCACTTTGTTTGTGAATGATAATTCGTCTCCTTCTAAATAAAAGATATCGGAGTAACGTTTGCATAAAGGAATTATGGCATCTTTTTCTTCTTTATTTAAATGGTCGGTTCGCAGAGCTTTTTCTACTCGTTGCTGCCTTGTGTAGAGATTTTGGGTTTTTATGTTGAACACTCAAGTTTGTTTTCGGTCTTCTTTCTTTTCTTCGAGGAAGGGTTCAAAAATTAAATTGTCAAAAATTACGCTTCCTGTTTCTTCGGTTTTGTTTAGAATTGAAGTATAGAATTCACCTTTTTTGTTGGTTTTTATTAAACAGTTTGAAATTATAACACCATCTTTTTCTTGCGAATTTAAGATTAATTCCTTGTTTAAATGATCACATTTTAATTTGAATATTTGTTCTACTCGCGGTTCAATTGTAATTTCATTTGTTATTTCGTTTTCTTTATACAACGGTACGGTTTTGGTTTTTGTAATTAATTTACGATTTTTTATATCAATGATGCATTCGTATTTTTGCAAAAAGTCTATGCCTAATATTCCATCAAAGTGCATGTCTAAGTTATAAAGATATACTTCCATTTCATCTCGTTCATCTTCTGTGAAAAAATTATTTCTTATCGATTGCGTTATTTCAATATATTGATTTGTTACACCGTGTACTTGTATTGGTTTAATTGATTTAATTAATTCTTTAGGAAATAAATGTGGTTTTATAATTGTTATTCCGTCTCCTGAATCTAATAAGTATTTTAATTCTCCGTTGCGTGATTTTATGTAAAATAAGTTATTTTCTTTAGACGTGTGTTGCGGTATTTTTATATTTTGTTTCGGTTCTCTTTGTTTCTTTGACTTTGCGTTTGACTGGTTGAAGCCCCTTGAGCAGAAGAGCCAGTCTCTGTTCCTGCTCTCGTCTCGTTTAAATGGTAGCTTCTTTGTGGTCCATTCTGGAAGTTTCGATTTTGATTTTGATTACCTGGAGGTCGATTTGAATTTTGACTATGATAAGCAGTATTATCACGTCTGTGGTAATTATTGTCGTACCTTTGTTGAGAATGATAACCTGTATTATCATTTCTTTGGAAGTTTTGATTGAAATTGCGTTGATAGTATTGATTTTGATTATTTTGTGAATTTCTGAATCTATCATTATTTTGTTTTTGTCTACATTCATTAATTGTGTGCCCTGATTTTTTGCAATAGTTACAGAATTTTTTATTTTTGTTAACATTGGGGGAATTTACGCACGGTTTTCGCTGTTCCAGATAACTCAGCTGATATTCCGTCTTTACAATATTTGCTGCTTCTGCAAGGTTTGCAGGTCGTGAGGCCCGTACAATCGCGCCTACCTTTGCGTCGAGACCTACTAATAAAGTTTGTAATGCAACTTTATCAACTAGCGCTTGTTGTGCATCTTTTTGTTCGCGGGTTAAAGTTAATTGTTGATTAATTGCTGCATATAATTTAGAATGATGGGCGTTGATTCTGTGTACATAATTCTGCGGATTTTCATTCGTACCTTGTTTGATTTGTTGAAGATCATATATGAGACTTGTTAAGTCGCGGGAATCACCAAAATGTGTTTTTAGTATTGTTTTTATGCTTTCCCATGTTTTTAAATCGCGTGAATTTATTAGTTGCGAGGCTCTACCTTTAAGTTTATTTTTGAAATGTATCGTGAGGAGATACGCTTGCTGATCGTTTGCGACGTCGAATGCTGCATCGCAGGAGTTTAAAAATGTGTTTAAAAGAATTGAATCGCCGTCGTACTCAGGGATTATCTGACATAACTCGCTTAATCGATATTCAGGTTCATATGTATTTTCTTGGCTCATATTGGAAATGTTATAGTGGCTTTAATAAAATTAAAAATTATTCTTGTTTTTCCACTTCAAACTAACTGAAAACCTTCAATTACGTTTGTTCGAATTCACTAAGATTTGCGCTCAAAGACGAACTCGCGGATTATACTTTTGCTTGATTTACGCTCAGTCAAAAATTAACCCTTTTTTGTGGAAGTTTCGAAGATAATATCTTGTATTACCGTTTGTTTAATGAATATAAACTTTATTTGTTATAAGGATATGAGGATATACGAGTATATGTGTGTATACATACATATATATATATATATATATATATAGCAATGCCACAAATAAAAATCTTTTGACTCACCGTTGATTTATCTCTGGGGATTTAAGTTGTCGTAGTTGGTCCTTTGTGTAGATCGAAGACTTGGAAGTCACCCAATTCGTCGTTGTCTGCTTCTCGAAATCTGGTCTGGTCAATTTTCGCTTGGCTAGGACTGGATTTTCATTCTTTGCTGGTCAATTTCAAATTGGTTTTTCTGCATCCATGCTCACTGCGCCAAATTGTTGGGTCTTTAGGACTTAAAAACCCTTTTTAAAAAATATTTTTATTTCGAAGCTGGAATATACAAACTTTCACTGGTTCTACTTTAAACAAATTAAATGATTATATGTTTAAACACTGGTTTGAAGCTAACTATCGACTAACTAGACTCTGACTTAATATCTTAAAGTCTCAAACTTAAATCCTCTGTAAATGAATTGTTATCCCTATTTATAATCTTTGTCTAGGCGTGGGTAAAAGACGCTACGTAGTGCTGAATTTGCTTGAATGCAGGTGTTTCCTGTTTATTACTCAAAAGTCATTAGTAGGTTATACGATTAATATTTCTAACTGCGTAGTGTCCTTTTTACAATGGGTCTATTGTTAGTGTGATACATAACATGAATAACACATTCAATGTTGTTAGGTACCTACCCAGGAAGTAAAAAATGTAAACATTAAAAGGTGTTCATTCTGTACAAATTAATTACCTACCAATCTAGTATATTTTTGAAGTCGGTGCCAAGCAGCAATCAAGTTTGATGAGTTAGTAGATAAGTATGCAATGAAGGATTTTAGATTTGCTTGGCACCGGCTTCAAAATATACTAGATTGGTAGGTAATTAATTTGTACAGAATGTTATTTATTTGCTAGAGTTGTATTTTGTTATAATTATTTTTAGCTTTTTAGTTATAGGTAGAAGTCTGTTATATATATTTTTTTATGTTTTATTGAAGTAATCATTTTACATATGTCTTATAAGAAAATACAACTTTCAGATTTACTTAAGAAATGTGGAGGAAGAATAGTCAACGTCTCCTCTTTGGCAGGAATAAGGGCAAAAATTGCAGATGTAAAAAAACTGAACGACTATGTTGGCTGGAAACAGTATACCGTAACGAAACTATGCAATATACTATATACCAGACAGTTGGCAGAGAGGTTGAAAGGAACACAATCCACCACATATTCCCTCCATCCTGGTGTTGTATTTACTGAATTCCTTAGGTTTATACCAAAATATCTGAGAATTATAGCTGACTGGTTTGTGAAAAATTTTGCAAAGGTAATCAGTTTTTTAATGTTACTCTTCAAAAATCTCAAGTCTGATTTCATGTAGTATCTGTTGATGTCTTAGTGAGACAGGAATCCTGTAACTGTAGAATTGTATGTCTACTTGAACTCTGAGTAGTACATCCAAAAAAATACTAATATCAAATTATACTAGTGTTATTTGAGTTTGATAAAGATTTTCATCAACTATTACTCAAATTAGTTTAAACACTCTTTTCCCTTATGTGTCCCATGCATCAAAGATGGAGAACAGGAAAAGGCCAATTGAATAAAGCAAAAGAAACTTGTGACACTCAATAAAATACACAACCCTAAAAAATGCAAAAAAATTACTATTTTCTTCTGCATTCTTGTCTATTTCTTAATGAATATTTGTAATTTTTTTATTTTTGCATGCCATTCCTATGCTTTTTTATCAACTATATTCATATATTAAATATTTTTGCATTATTTCATTCTTTCATTGTGTTAATTTTCATTTTAGAGTTCATTCCTAATTATAGAAATGTAAATGATGACCTACATGTGGAGTGTAAATTCATAAAAAAATACACTATATGTATTTTTAATAAATTTGAAGCCAAAGAAGGAAAACTTTAATTACTTAATTAATTGCAGAGTTCTACAGAAGGTGCCCAAACATCTATTTATTGCTCCATTGCAAATGACATTGAAAAGTTCAGTGGTGAACACTTTACAGATTGTCATGTAGTTAAGAGATATCCAAGTGTAGCAGATCCACTCTTGCCAAAGATTGTTTGGGAAGAAACACGAAAAATTCTCAAATTGGAATAATGCTATTGATTTTGTAGATTGTTTTAAACTATTTAATAATAAACTTAACCAAGGACATGTCTATTTTATTATTTTCTAAAATAAAATGTTCATTTAAAAATAAGAATAAACTCAACATTTTCAGAAATTTGTTTTAAAGTTAAAGAAAATTTAAGTGACAAATAAAAAATGGTGAGAAAAAATAAGCACCATGATTATTAAAGAAATCTCACCAACTGTTGTATATAACAAGACACTATAACATTTTTCTTTTTGTCTGAAATTTCAGTCCAAAAATTATAACTTTTTGGAAAATTTGTGAATTAAAATATAAATTAATAAGTAAACTACTCTTGGATAAATTTTTAGACTGTTTCTATGAAAAATTAAATATTAACTCTGAGTAAAATTATAAAAATTTATTTAAACAATATACATATTTGTACAATTTCTTTATTGAAACCTACCTATAAATATTCAACAAATAACTTTTAATTTTTTTATTTTTGCTTTTAACAATTTTTGTGATTTCAAAGTCAATTCCAATGTGATCTAGAAATTTTAAAAAATTATCTAAACCTATAATGATTCTAAATTACTAGAATATTTGAATTTAAAGCTTTATTTAAACAATGCTATTTGAATGTTTCAATCACGTAAATTAATGACTAGAAAAAAATATATTAACAATCCAAATTTGTTAGACCGCTATTTCACAATGTCAATTCTCCTTTGACTTTTTTTGGTTACGTTTTCTTTTAAATCCTCCTAAAGAAAGAGAGATATCTTCTTCATCTCTTACATTTGCCCACATTTTAAAATGCTTTAGAAAATACAGCAAACCTCCAAGAGTGATGACTGAAAAAAATCCAAATTATACAATTAATACATGTTCATTTGCAATCTGTATTAAGTACTTACGATTCAAAATGCAGGGAAAGACAACATAAAAATTTATAGTTGCTGCCCTAAAATATATTGTCTCTGTGAAATACAGAATCACAGTTAGTATTAATGAGCATATTCCCATACTTTGTACCCTAAAACAAATAAAATTACCATTATTTGTAATTTTATTTAACATTCCTAGCAACTTACGGTTTGTAATGAATAAATAATGTACAATGAATCAAAGCTATAGCTTTCAGGATAGAATACATTCCCAAAATTCTCGAAGTGGTATACTCATCTGGAAAAAATGAAACACTGGGTATCATGAACACTTTTAACGAGTAAATCCCATCCTGAAAAACATACCATCAACGTATTGATTAATATCTACTAGAGTTTTACTTAAAAATGAGCGTTTTTCGATATAACTTCGGACTGCTGTCCCCAAATCCATAAATGCCAGGAAAGCTATCCAACCTCTAAAAGCATACATCATTTTTTGATCCATAATTGAATTGAAATTGGTATGTCCGGGTAATATCAAAGCAAGGCACTTTTTATTAAACTTGTGATATAGTTCTTAAATATTTCTTTTTGAAATAACAACATAGTACCTAACCTTATTGTAATGACATAATTAACACAGATCATAATAATTAATTACTGCAGTGTGTGCTGCAGTGCACGTGCAGTGTTCTGTGACATGATACTATTACCATAGAACTTATGATATTTTAAAAAGATAAACTAATAAGTATAAATAACTCTAGCTTCTCGATATGACGTCCTGTGTTTGATCTGTGGTCATTTAGTGATACTCCTTTAAGCCATAGAGATATCAGGAATGCAATATTCGATTGAAAAGAAAACAACGTCAATAATCTTGCGTTCTTCATCAAAAAACTGCTTGCTTGCAAAGTCTATTGTAATAAAACTCTATGACTTACCTATATGACACAGGACACAATAATCTATACAATCATAGAGATTATATGACAGGAATGTAATATTTGATTGAAAAGAGATAGCACGAACAAGTTATTTTACCTTCATCAAAAAAAAATTGGTTTCTTGCGCAGTCTACTGTAATAGAATTCTATGACTTAGGTATATGACATGGGACACAATGATCTAAATAACCATAGAGACTATATAACAGGAATGCAATATTCGATTGCGACAAAAAGAGATAGTACGACAGGACACAGAAATCTATATAACCATAGAGAGTTTATAAGAGGAGTAAATACAAATTTTGTTTGTTCTATTTCTGTTAGTTAAGGAGTTCTCAGTTAATTCGCATTCTGTTGGGGGATCATCTTTGTGCAATATTCGTTTAAGCTAGAAAGTGATAGCACGAACAACGCCTTTCTTGCAGTCATTGGCTGAGTTCAGCAGATACAAACTGTTGTCAACGTTTGCTTACGTTTGATGTTTTGTGCTGCACAAAACATGAAACGTGCAGCACAAAACATGAAACGTTAGCAAACGTTCACAACAGTTTGTATCTGCTGAACTCAGCCATTAAAAATTACCTGTGTACTCAGTATCGTACTTAGGGATGGCAACATCGATTAAAATGTTCGATACATCGTTACTTCGATACATCGAATTTTAAAACATCGATGTAACGATGTATCGACTGATTACGATCGATGTTGTTAAACATCGTTGTTTAAATATGGTGTTCGTGGTATTAAAAATGATTTATTATACTCATTTTAAGTAACTCATCAAATTTATTTAAAAGAAACAAATAATTCATTAAATAATAAAACAAATCTGCATCAAAACACAAAAACATTTAATAAACATAAAGAAAAACTGTTTTTATTTTTATCTACCAAAATTCATCGGGCACAGTGTTTAAAAATAATAATTTTGGCAATAATTTCCTGAAATACGGTTTCTCTCTTCAGAAACTGTATCTCCCGCCAAAGAAAATAATCTTTCTGAAGATACCGAGGTACAAACAATACCAAGATATTTTCTTGCCAATTTATATAGGCTTGGATAAGCTGATCTTATTTACTCCCATGTTTCTAATGGGTTTTCTTTCAATTTAGAGAGTGATGCCGAAAGGTATAAGCGTATCTCTAAGTTTAAGGGGTCTGCACCACTGCATTGGTAGTATTGTGTGTTATCAACTCTAGTTTTCGGCTAAATTAATGGTAATATCGTAAAACACCGCCATCTAGGGGCTTCGAGCAGATTACTCTGTATTAGAGGAGTAAATAGTAGATGGCGCCCTAATAAATATTATTTTCTTCTTGTGCTCCTGTGCTTTTAATGCCATATATTTCCACTTTTTTATTCTACCTAAAATTACTTAGGCGATTTTTTGATGGTAATTATATTTGCTATAGAAGACAAAATTATTCTGTTTTATTGTGTCAGTACCATCGATGGTTTGGTATTCTTTCGATAGATCGATGCATCGCCAACTGTAGAAAGCGATGTAACCATCGATGTTTTTTCTTTCGATGTATCGATGTTTTACAAACATCGATGCATCGTTGCCATCCCTAATCGTACTGTCTATAGTAACATGTCTATTACTTTAGGATACAACACGTCACTTTGTTTTATAAAATATTCAAATTGGTTAGAGGGAAATTAAGAACTTCTGACTAAAATATGTTGTATTTAACAGTAAGGTTATCATGTACAATATTCAACAATAATAAAATACATTAGTTCAATACTAAATCTAATATTTTTTATCTACATAGTCATACACTTCAAAGCAGTGCTGTTTTATTATTGCAAAACTAAATATAAACATTCTCTTAGAACATAATATAAATATTGCTGTTGGCAACATAATTAGGTACTCAACAAGAACTATAATGTAATTAGTATATAAGTGAAATCAGTTTTATGGAATTAAAGTAATCAAAATTAGGCTTACAATGGTACAAAATGCTCCTACTTAATAGATCTTATATATTGACCATATTGGTGTGTGTCCTTAATTAAACATACTTCTGTAATAACTCATCCAAATCTTAACAATTAAATGTGATTTATGCATTTGTCGCTAATTAAGATTCACTTTTTTATTACCAATACGGCCGATATTCTTATTTACGAATTAATCGATAGCTTGGTTGTGGGATACCCCATTGCCTTACATACCAAAGACGCATTTAAAGAGACTGTTACCATTAGTATATAGGCACTTAAGAATGGAATTTAATTTACTCACTGGGGATATGTTTATAAATTCGAATTACTGAAACTCAATATTCTAAACAGTATGAAATATATTGGCTATGCCACTAAAACAAAATAGTTGTGAATGAAATAATAATGGATTTAAATTCCAACCTGAAGTGTTATTTCCTTACAAATAGTGATGTTTTTAAAGTGACAAAAATGAATAGTGTTTCCCAAATCTACGATTTACATTTAAATAACATTACATAAAACTTTGGGTTTATATTCACAATCGTAATTGCACTCATCCATGACTCATCCTAACCTAAATCACAGTAATTTACAAATAATAATATGCATTTTTTTTCCATTGTACAATTTTGGTAGGTATATCGTTTTTAATAGGACTTCTAAAAGATATTTTACTGCGAAAATTTATTGAGAATTTTATGGAATCTTTGCCATTTTTGGAACTATTTTAAATGCTTAATTGTGGTTATGACATTATGTTCATTAAATGAACTGTTTCAGGGGCTTTCATAAGCACTGCATTAAAGGCATATGAAGTCAGTTATTACAGTTACGATAATTATAGCATTTTAAGACAACAAAAAGACACATTTGCCAGCTGTCGCCGTTATTACAAATTCAAATTTGGCCAAAAGCATAAATTTTTCTGCTAGCTAGACAATCGGTATCAACTTGACCCCGAGCCTAGCTCTAAAAGATGGCATACATAGAGTTGGAAAAGAAAGTTTGCCAAAAAATTATAAACATTTTGGGTACAGAAGAGTTTCATATAAAGATGTTCATTTGTAGCACAACATTTTATAAATACACATTAATTTTAATGAGTGAGTCAACTTGACTAAAATGAATGTTATGAAATAATATATTAGTAACTGAAAAACAACTTCCGCATGTACGAGGACATAACCAATTTTAGATATAAATCTCCAAAGCTATTTCGGTGCATTTCTTAAAAAAAGGACCGGCAAAATTGAACTATCTTATTATATTTGAGAAGGACAACACGCCAGCGGATTTATCACTTCATAAGCTTTTTTGCGGGAATCTCAGAGAATATCCCCTTCTAGCCTGGATTTAGCACATCAGACCCCTTTGTCTAGTAAATTAATATTGGATGTTCTGGCAATTATTTGACGTAACCCCTTAACAATTCCATGCACTCACCTTTTTTTTTTCGATAACATCATAGCCAACTATAAATATATGACTTGCAATATAAGTGTTGCCATTCAAAAAATGTGGAATCTGAAATTATTAATGTTGATCATTCATAAAGTAGTATGGTTTTAATTGAAAGATCAGTGTTTTAGGTTCAGTCCATATATGAGATGATCACAAATGACTTATGACACATATCAGTTTAAAACAAGTTTTTCGTGTAGACTGTACTAGAGTCTCTAGAAGACCGTCACCTTAGGACATTGAATGTTACGTTCAGGAAAATATTAATAAGATTTCATGTCATTTTTGACTTTAGATGTCATAAGCTTTTTTAAAAATAATGTTGAAAAAAAAAATAATGTTCAGTCCTACAAGTCACATTTCAAAGTCAAGTCCAAGTAGTAACATATGACCAATTAAGAACAAATGACAGAATGGTTTGAATAGCGTGAAGGAGAAATGCATCTTTTCAGTTTGAAAAGGAAGTTACGATTTATTCACAAAGAGATCTGATATAGACACTGAAGCGTTCCTTGCTTTAAAATTTGCAGCTTTTAATTCAACTGTTATTACCAAATAATCTTTAGTCGTTCGATTATTTTGTTCTTTTTTTCTACTGAAATCAAATATTCACTGTAAATTTTTAGAACAAAAACAAAACAACTGACGGACATATATGCAAAACTACAAGAGACTACATAATAAAATAGTTATAACGAAATACAATTTTTTGTATGAATTAATTAATTAATATGAATCGTAGTGGTTAGGAATATTGTGCATATGTTTGTATAACTTTGAAATTATCAATGGTGTGAAAATTTTAAAAAATCACAAGACCGTCGGTAAAAATATTGTAAATATAAAGAATATCCTTCAGAAAACAATTGCAAATAGGTATATAGGTTTGTGAACATAATAAATTTAGGACGTTTTTCTTTGAATTAGTGTGATATCCAAGCAGTTTGATAAGATATTACAAAGACAACTCTCACATATTTAAAATTCGAAATATCAATTCTAAAACTATTGAGTTTTCACCAAAATTATTCGACGTTATCCTATGAAGCACTGGTATCAATTCATTGTCCAAACTTTTCATGTAGATCGGAGGCAGTTTGGTGTTGTTACTTCCAGCTGAATATGAAACCTAGAAATGATAATAATATACCATCTTGAATTTAAATAGTTGCAGATTAACGATAAAAAGATTAACAAGTAATATAATAACGATTTATATCTGAATGTCAACAGAACTGAGGTAATTAATTCTAACTAATGTTATTCCCGAAATTCTCGGAGAAAACTGAAGGTCTACGAAGACTTTAATTGAAAAAAGAAAAACATTAGTAACTAAATCTATTTCGAGTTTTTTTCTTTTGTTCAGATTTTCTACGATATATTCTAGACTTTGTGAAGGGTAGAAATTAGTTTATGATGGTAAAGGTATTATTTCTTAAAAAGTGATAGTCAAGAAATCTGCAGTCAAAGTGTATCAAGAACAATGTGGGAAAATTACGAACTAAAAAGCTATAAACCCTAAAATTTACACATTTTCAAGAACCTCAGTCATATTTCAAGTAATATGAAACGATACTCACATTATCAACATGTAAAGTTACCCGAATTCCTAGTTTCAGAAAATTATTGGCTACAAGCAAATCGAGATATTTAACTAAAGCGTCACATGTTGCTTTAGCTATGCTTTCTGAAACTCTAGATATGTCAACAGGATCTTGATTTTTGGGATTATCGTCACCATTCTGAAAAACAATAATAGTTATTTATCTTTTCTTAAAGGCCATTACTGACAGCACTATATGAAAACTAATATTTTAATTATTCTAACTATTACTTTTACTCTACATAATGTATCTGGCAATTAACTACATTTTTTACTTCAATTGAAAGCACACCGATACAAAATTTTCATTGAGACATAAAAGTATGGAATGGCAATTAAATTATTATTTTATTGTCTTACAAACCAAAAACATTATCTGATACTCAGGAGTAATAAATTTTATATTGGAAAAACTGTCAGATTTCCAAATATCCGCATAAATGAACATATAAACCGCGTAATAAATAAATTTCCTTGATTTTAGTTATAATTTATTTTTAATCATATATAAACTGCAAAGCAACGAATTTCTTTACTTTCTAGGTTTTCTTATTTATTTATTTTTAGTTTGTTTGATAAAAAGTTAAATTATTTGAGTAATTCTGGCTGCTTTAATATAGTAAACGTGAATTTTATGTTGAAGTTTCACTCGGGCCAATTATAATATGAAAATATATAAAGTCATTTTAAAGACACAGTTACCTGTATAATAAATACTTCCGTCCATCTAATAATTCGACTTCCATTGTGGCAGATATAATTTTTTCCATTGTGAACTCTTATAGAGGGTACACCAGACAAAGGCATACTATCGATAGATGATAATACCCTAAAAATTGGATTATAGAAGTCGAACTGAATACAATTGTTGTTTCAATTACTCACCCGATGTTGAAATTCGTGTCGTTCTCTGTCCATACAATTTGTACCGTCTCGTCACACACGTCATCCACGCATCCGCATGAAATCGTATGATTTTTCATCGCCCTCAAATTGTCCCTAATTTGTTTAAGATGTTCCGGTAAAACTTGTATCATAAATCCATCTTCAATTATGTTAGATTTGGCCGTTAGTCCGCTGGATGTCTTCAGTGCTCCGTTGAATACTATAAAGCTTGCACCAGTTACTACAAAAATGAAAGCATTCAACATGTATTTAGTGTAGTGGTCATAAAATTGGGAATATACGCCAAATATAATGGGGTATTTGGGTATTTAGCAACATGAGTAAAAAATAAACATTCAATTCTACTTCCTTCCTTTCAGGCACAATAGCTCTTAAGAGGCCCAGAATATAGAAATAAATAAGTTTTTTACAATCCATGGATGCTAATTCAATAAATAAATACATAATTTTAGTAATTTTCAACTAGTATTATTATTAAATAAATAAATCTTTATAAATTTCAATAAACCTTTTAAATTTAGCAACAGCTGGGATATGTCCACATTTACAGATCATTTTGGAAGAAATTTCGTATGTAAAAATACTCACTTTTCCTTGGTTTATTATGGATATTGATAGCATGTGTTGAATAAGAGTTTTCATTGCCTTGCGTATCTTGTATGCAGACAAGATGCGAGTCAGCTTGCGAACTAAAATTGCCAGCGAATGCCAGGATGTGATCGCTAGAATTGTTGAGTGATTTAATAACCTAAAAAGCAAACATTTTTTATGACATGTTGACATATGATTTGCTACCATTTATTGTCAGCAGTTTACCTGGTCGTATCTATTGACAGGAATGTTGACGGTCGTTATTTTTTCTTCCATGTGTATTGTAAGTCCTCTAATCTGCGGCAGACTATAAGAAAAGTTGCGGAAATCTGCTAATATGTTGATTATTGTGTGGCCGATCTCAACGTACATGCTGTCTCTGTGTCTTGTTGATATTATAGGACTTGGGTAGTACCTAAACATTGAACAATAAAATTAGTGAGGTATTTCTGTCAGTAACATCAAAATACAACTTTATTATAAATAAAACAGTTTTTAAAAAATATATAACCGACTTCTACCGATAACTATAAAGCGAAAAATAATTATAACAAATTAGAACTCTAGCAAATAAATAACACATTCAACGTTGTTAGGTACCTACCCAGGAAGTAAAAAATGTAAACATTAAAAGGTGCTCATTCTGTACAAATTAATTACCTACCAATCTCGTATATTTTGAAGGCGGTGCCAAGCAAATCTAAAATCCTTCATTGCGTACTTATCTACCGCTACATCAAACTTGATTGTTTCTTGGCACCGACTTCAATAATATACTAGATTGGTAGGTAATTAATTTGTACAGAATGAGCACCTTTTAATGTTTACATTTTTTACTTCCTGGGTAGGTACCTAACAACATTGAATGTGTTATTTATTTGCAAGAGTTGTATTTTGTTATAATTATTTTTAGCTTTTTCATATCATATAACAGTTTTTTAATCACCCTATATAATTTTAATTTCACATTTTTTCCAACATTTTTATACCACCAAACGTCCAGTCCACCCTATATTCCAAACATCCTGTATATGCGGCTGCCTACGGACTACTATCATTCTAGTCCGTCCTACATTTCAATCTTCATACAAATGCAACTCCTTCTATCACTTTACTTTGTGATTTTGTTTGCTATAACTAAACTCCCTGTCTATAAACGTACCAAATAGCAGTTTAAAGTTTGACATGTGTTGTCACTGAATTTTCTATTAGGCCGGGAGAATGTGGCAACAAAAAGCACCGTCTTCGTAAAATGGAAAAATTTGCATTTAAATAGGTATTTGCCTGGTATACAAACAAAACGAGCTTGGTACTCATTAATTTAAGGAGCCGAAAATACTATGCTTTACTACCTATATGCTTGAGATGTACATAGAAAATTTTCAAATCCGCAATTAAAACTTCCAGTGCCTAAAATTACCACACTATTACGTTGGCATTAAAATATTTATGAGGAAATGTTCGTTATGTCATTTCGATGAAATTTTTGATAAGAATTTTGGAATTTTCGGCGATTTTCTGCAAAACTGCAAGTTGCATGTCGCAGAAAAGTATATGAGATCACCTAAGGAACTTCCTTAATAGATTAAACGTTAAAAAACTATACACATCCATAAGGAGTTATCGAAAAATCGACTAAAATATTAGGGATATTGGTCGATTTTCATGCACGCATGTGTTCATTCACAAATTTTATCACTTTACCAATAGAATTCTTTTCCAAAATTTGAAGTTTCACCAATCCGGATATATACTCTATTAAACAAGACCATATTCATTCAAAACGGTGCACCACAGGAGAAGAAATCAGGTAACATACATACAAAAAAGCGAAAAAATACGCGACGAATTGATAACCTCCTCCTTTTTGGAAGTCGGTTAAAAACAAAATCTTTGATTAAATCAACTTAATCTGAGAATATGTAGTAATTTGTCATAATGACTCTTAAAATAAAATAAATAAATATTGTGTGTATGCAAGACAAAAGTAAGTAAAGTTGACAATCCCTAAATTGATGAAGTTATAATAATTATGAGAAAAGAAGCATGTCCTGGATAACATTCCAGACATGTCACGCTTAAATAAACTCTAAATGTTGACAATGTATTAAAAGTTACGTCAAAAATCAAATAATACACATTGTCAAATTTTTTAATTTACATCTTAGAATTGTGCCTTTTTAATCCGTAGTTTCTTAACCATTGACAACGGGGTCTGATCTAGACCCCGAAACGTTTGGAATATACAGCAATTTTCTTTAAACTGTGGTGTTATTTCGCAGAAAGCACTTAGACATTTAAAAATGTGTTGTTCTCCACTTTAAATACTAATATAATGTATTTTAGAGGCTGTTGTAGCCATATAATATATGAGATGTGAAAATTACCAAATGAAAAATTGTTTAAGTATGTAAAATACACCCAAATATAAAACAGTGGCACACATAAAGAATGTCTGGCTTGAAAAAGCACAAAGATAGTCAACAAAAATTCCAATAATAGTGCAAAATGTATCTTGAGAAGATCACCTAAAAAATGCCATCAATATTCCTAATTATTGTATGTACCTGTACTCTGCTCCTAGCCTCAGTACCAGCCTGAGAGGAAATAATTTAGCCCAAGGTGTCTCCCACCTATGGATCAGTATGCCTATCAAGAAAGGATCCTTCGGTTTAATGACATTCTCCATACACTGAAAACTTGGACGGATGTAAAGGAAACCAGCATGATTTTTGGAATCCAAAAAATTGGAAGAATTTTGCAGCGATAAGCCCAATTCTTTTATGGAGTTTCCTGAAAAACAAACATTTTCTATTCTTCCTATCAATCTCGTGAGAATCATATCATTACCTTTTACAGCATCGTTATATATTGTGGTTATGTGATAAAAAATGTCTTTAGGTACGGTCGATTCGTCATCAATGTATTCCAACAAAATTATGATCTCATCTTGGCCAACGTTGATTAGGCCTTCGGTGGAAAAACACCAAGCAATCTTGTTGATGCAGCAATCCATGTTGATTATTTTTACGTGAACGTACAAACTGAGATGGATGGCGAACGTGAGCTGAGTGTTTCTCAAAGTATTAACGGTTGCAGGATTATTAGGACACTCTGTATACTTTATATCTGAAAAAAATATATTTATAAAGTACATATAGCTAAGATATTTATTTATTTATTAAACATACGGGATAAAACCTTATTATACATTAATTTTAGCTCCAAAATACAATACAATAAGAACGGCAACAAAAAAAGCGACAGTCAAATGAGAGTGAACGATGGAAGTCAAAGTTTCTTATGAAATATACTTCCTCTCTCTCGTTATCCCCCGTCTGTTTCTCTTTCCTTGTGTCAATCTTAGTAATGAATATAAAATTGAAGAATTAGTACTAAATGTGTAATTTAGTTCTTTATTTAAATACAACTGCAAAGGAATAATGAAGTCTAATTAATTTTAAATGTAAAATTTGTGAAATAATAATAATTCAAACCTACTTCACCTATTTCATATTCTGGCAATATATAAGTAAGTCACTTTAATTACAACAGATTAAATTATGGAAATATTCTTCAAAATATCAGTTCTAATATACTATAATCTAATACATATTAAAAGTCTCATTAAAGAGGGTGGATTTTAAGCAGCGCGCCAAAATTTTTAAAAGCAGACAGCTCCGGAACACTTTATTCTGTTAGTAAACTAGTGGTTAGATATTACGCCGAAAGATTCAGTATGGTTGATGATCCCGTAATTTTATCATCAGACAATAAATAATCTTTGTTACATACCAGATTTGTTTATGGTGACTGTTGGAGGAAGACTATTCTCACTTTTCGGTATGAAGGTGTTTGTTTCTGAATCGATCAAGGGTAAGTTCCTGTTAATTTTGCCAGCCGAAGATTTGTTTTTTTCTAATTTTTTCGTAATCGTGTTGTTGTAATTGAAGTCGTTGTCGAGATTCGTCAAATCGCTGCCCGGTCTTATGCCATCACAAAACATTACACTTTTGCTGGATTTTGCTTTATTTGAACCTGCCAAATAAAAAAAAAACATGATTTATTGCCCGTAAATTTACCTAAAAACCAACATTTTAATCTTTACAGGCATTATTAATGCTAGAATATATGATTTTAAATAAAACTATAAAATAATTTCAAAACAATAATTTCACATCTATTCTAATTTCTAGAGTCAGTCAAAAGTCCTCTCAACCGTTTGTATAATGAATAAAACTTTTTTTGTAAAGTAACAATTGCCAGAGAAACAAAAATCCTCAACTTTTTTGACAGCTAACCAGAGGCGAACTAACTAATCATGCTCCTTAATTAATTCAATGTGAAATAATGATTTTAGTGTTTATTTAATTTATCCATCAAAATTTGCCTAAACACAAACAAAATTAATAAGCTGTCACTTGTCATAATGTGTCCTATTTAATTTTAGTGGCCATAGTGGTCCTGTAACCTCATCTATTAGTGTTACCTCATCTGTTACCACTAGGTAGAAATGTTTACAACTGTTTATTTTCACCTTCTAAATATCATTAGTGTAAGTATACGCTTTTAAAAGATACGAGGGGGGGGAGGGACTTTTGACTGGCTTTGTATACTGGGTTTGACCTGATTCTAATAAAACTCTTAGTATGCTAGCCCAACTCACACTTGATTAAATTGTTTTTTTAATTTGATAGTCCATAATGGTAAAATACATTTGAGTAAAACCCTCACCTTGCCTCTTCAGTACACCCACTGGCACCATAACAGCTGGTGGACTATGATGACTAGAACTCATTTGTTGCAATGGAGAAATCGTCGAACAATACTCTGCGGGATTATTCGGATTTGGTCTGTGATTCGGTGAATTACCACCTTCCGGTGATATGTCCGAACTTGAGCCGCTACTGGATTCTTTGTTGAGAATATCATGACATCTGTTACAAACCCTAGCCTCAGCATCTAAATATTCCAGTCTGAATCGAAGGTGACAACATTTGGAGCACAATACCTAATAAATAGAACCATGTCACTTTCTATATGTAAAAAAAATAGAGAACTCACCAATCCGCATGCTCTACAGTGGTGTCTTCGTTTCAGCATGGTGAATTTCATGTCACAATGCAAACAACTCATCGCCTCAGAATCTGGTATCCACAGAGGGGGCTCTTTGCCAAGCCAACACCTTCCTGTCGAATTACTAGGCTGTTCCTCAGTGACATGTCTCGGTTCCAGTTCAGAAACTGGTTCTGTTACGTCTACAGGTACATCGCTGGCCTCTTCAAAGTTCGGTTCCAAAGAATTACCATCTCCGATGGACATTGAACTTTCAGGCGCTTCACCAAAATTAGATGAAGTGGGAGCCACATTATTTGTGTCAATCGGATCATGCAGGTCTTGTTTATCTTGGATGTCTTCTGTGGAAGCAGTAGATGCAGTGCTACTTGCATCTGAAAACGTTGGAGAGGTGGAAGATGACGAGGACTCAAGGTCACTGGTCTGGTCTTGCTTTCCAATTTCATTGTTGACATAGAGATTGTTGTATGGTGTCGAACCAGGGTCTCCTAAAATTACACAATAGTATGATTTCAAAATGGTAGTATTTCAATAGACTTGAGTCCCTGAATCACTGGGAATTCTTAGAATGTATTATCATTACTGCTCGTTAGAGTGCACTAGCAGTTTAATTTGTATACAACAAGATCTAGACAATGACATAGTAATACCAACTGCAGGAATGTGTGTATTTAGAAATATATTCACTTCATGAGTAATGAATTTTCCCACTATTACTGATAGGATTAGGATAGGAAGACCAGCTTTTATTATCAGGTATCAGAATAACTTATTGGGATCTGACAAGGAGACAGAGTTTAGATGTCACCGGAGTAATATGGCAGGACATGAGCTTTAAAGTAGCATTAAATATAGTGAAGTATAAAAATGACCCCAATGTAAATAAAGTATCTGCGACTGGACAGGTGAAAATCATGTCCAGGGACGGGTTGCATAGAAGGTTGAAGAGTTTTTAGAGCAATAGATATCAGTCAGTGTATTGAACCTAATAGGTGTTGGTGTAGACATCTCAAAGTTGACAGTGTTGCCAATTCATACTGTAGCCATTTTCATGGCAATATTAGATGTATTGAAATTCGCAATAGTTTCATTGAAAAAATAAAGAATTACCTATTAAATTTATTTTCCTGTTATCTGTGTTGTCAGTTACTAAGGGTAAATTATCCGGCCTTGAAACTGATTCTGTTGATTCTTCTTTTTCCATGTTGATTCCTGCATGTTCTTCTTGTACCAACTCAACAGATGGTAGTTTCTCTTTGGTAACTACACATTCTATGGAGTCATTTTTGAACATCTCACAGCTTTCTACTGAATCTGTTTCACATTTTTCTGCTGGTAATTTTTTATTTTTTAAACAATCATCTAAATCTGTATTTGATCCTTCACCCGGACTCTCAGTCAACTTTTCTGTACTCTCTATACTCTCGAAAGGTTTACTTATATTCATACTTTGATTTAATTCAGCACCCATATTTGAAATGTTTTCCACAGATTTTTCATCACAAATTTCAACACTATTACATTGGGTTACATATTCATCTGCGGTTTCATGTATTTCAACATCTGGGACTGCATTATTTTTATTTTCCATATTTAAATCTTTGGAAGATTCTATTTCATTTTTTAAATCTTCATAAGAGTGATCTTTTTGAGCATCATGAGATTCTTTCAATGATGGATTCAAACCATGTGTTGAATCTTCCATATCCAATAGTGTTTCTGTATCCATTTGTGAGGGTTTCGAAATCTCATTAGACAAACAATTCTCAGTTGGAATATGATCTCCACATTTCTGCTCATAGTTTTCACTACTTACATCTAGAATTTCATTAAAATTTTTTGAAGAAACAGTATTTACAGTACATACACCTGAAAGACAAAAAAACTAATGACATTATACTTGAAAATCTTTATTCAAATACCTTTACAGTCTAAAATTTGCACATCATCCATTCCAAAAGTGTCACAGCCAACATTGTCAAGAACAGCACCTGCTTGAGATTCCTCGATATTTTGATCATTCAAATCATCATCCTCTTCTAGTTCCAATAACAATCTGCTAATTTCTTGATCATCCAAATGTAATTTTTTCTCGAAACCAATCACAGTTTTCAATTCTTTGCTTTCAGTTAAAGGTTTTGTTACATTCTGTTCATAACTAACACCAAAATTGTTTCCAACTACATTTTGAAGTTCTGTGTGAAGGTCTACATGATTTTCGACATTCTCATATTTTAAAATATCTCCAGCTTCAAACACAGATGTATCAACAATGATTTCAGTTACAGGAGATGCTGGATTATCATCTTTGTTTTCACAATCAAAGAACAAATTATCATCAATGTTTAAGACAGTCTCTATAGATTTATTTGGATTCTCTTGGGAGTTGTTCTTATTTAATCCATCATTTTCATTTTGTGTGATATTTATATCAAACTCAAAAATTCTTTCTTCATTTTTAGAAGATGCTGGATTATCTTCTTTGTTTACACAATCTAACAAAACATTATCATCACCTTGTAAAGTATCCTCTGTACATTTATTTAAATTCTCTTGGGAGTTGTTTTTATTTAGCTCATCCTTTTTACTTTGTGTGGTATTTATTTCATCAATTTGAAAAATTGAATTTGAATCAGTCTTAAGTTCATTAATTGACCCCACATTTTTAACGTTAGAAAAATCTCCTGCACAATCATAACTGTTATTGTCGACAGGTTCTATACTACTTATACTTGTATTTACATATTCATTTAAGCTATGAAATACGTTGTTGATTGAATGTTTGGTAACATTCTGATTTTGTACAGCAGTAACATTGCTAACTGGTACTTTAGGTGCAGAATTATACTGATCTGTTAACTCACTGTATTCAAAATCATTCAGCACTTGATCCAAGTCAACTGTAAACTTATCCATCTACAAATAAGTAATACAATGCATTAATAATTATCTCTAAATGTCAATTAAAAAATACTTAGAATAACGAGTCATATAGTGGATAAATTATGATACATATATCACTTAATGTGAAGTATTTCACGATACATTTTTGCAATGTTCTGATTGGGCAAACTTACTTTTCGTTATTTTTCTCACAATTATCAAACATCTCATTTGCGTTTTGGTAATTGCGATATCATAAACTTGTGATCATTTTTATCCTACCTAAAAATTATCTTGTTTCCTTTTTCTCGACACATTTGACAACAATTTGACAACCTACGACAATGGCAGTGACGTTTGTGTTTAAATTTACGTCAACAGTTATCTTAGAGCATGTACCCTCTGAAGGTACCCTGCAATGCACAAATACTAAGCAAGTACCGTGCCAAGGATAGAAAGGGGGGACAATAGAGAGAACAAGGCGGCTATTTCACTCGATTGGTAGTTGCAGATCCCAATCGAGTGAAATAGCCTCTTTTGCATCACTATTGCCCTCTTTTTCTAGCAGTGGCAAGATATTTGTGCTTAGTATGTATTGCAAGCTACCTCTAGAAGTACAAGCTCTATGTTAGTCATTTGACAATTAATTAACTACACCGTAATGGATGTTTATTCAGATTAATCAGCATCCAGAATATATCGAGTATGAACACGATAAATCTTCGGATAAAACTTAGTAAAAGTTCCTTAATTAAATCTTTAATGTTCTGTGGTGTTTCGTTATGGTTGTTTTTGCCTGACATAACACTTGTCATTAATCGTGTCATTTTAATGGTCATTACAGTCATCACCTATTTATTTATATTAGAACCTGATTAGAACAATATTTAAATCGGTTAATTTTCATGTCACGTAAAATTTCTCAAGAATTCGCATGACGTTCTTTTTGACGATGAACTGAAAGTATTATTGTGAAAAACCAAACCTCGAAATAGTGCAAAACAGATTCAAAACTTCGGAAAACATGTAAGTAAATACTGTATCATAAAGTACTATTTTAAGAAATTCAACCTCTTAACATTAACGATTAACGTTGAAACGCATGGTTTTAAAGAACCAATTAAAATTTTAATTAACATTCGGATAAAAATTTTCAGTCAGGTTATTTTCAATATTTTTGTATACACATACAGGAAGTTAGATGTTTGTATGGGTAAATGCCTTGAAATTCGAAAACAATTCTTTGAACAGAATTTGTAGTTAATTAAGAGATTTTTTTATGTAATCATCAGCAATTTCTAAAGCAGACATCACAGTAAAGTAAATTGTAAACACCCTATCTCAGAATTTTAATTTACATGTTGCAAATGATTTCACAAAAATATGTGTTTATCTTATCTAATTATATATTAGTTAGATGTTGATAATTAATTGTTAATTAATAGAGGCCCAAGTAAGTTTATTTTATTTACTTTATGAATAATAAAATGGGAAGAGCTCTCAGAACCCCATTTATAGAGAAGCTGCCTCATTTTTTAGCATTTTTTAAATATCATTATAATTAAAACTATTATTCTGTAAATGGTCCATTGTTGAATAATAAACTATTATTAAATGTAATGTAGAACTGTACTATATATTGTTTTTGGAAAAGTGCATAGTTGCAAAATCTTCATGTAAAAATTAATACTATAGTCATATTTTTAAATTGTAATATAGTTCTTATCCATTAATCATTAAAAACAAAATTTTAATTAAAAATAATTTTATTACTCATTAAATGATTAATAAGTAATGTATGGCTCTCTATTACTCATTAAAAAGTAAAAAATGAGTAGTGCTAACTCATTAAACTATTAAGAGTAATTTAAGATTCCTCAATAATCATTAAAAAGTAAAAATGAATAATGAAGGAGCGTACATTACCAATAGTTATTTGTGGAACTCTACCTCTGATTCTACTTCTCAGCTATTAATTGTTGAAGAGAAACTTTTTAACAATAGATGTCATCTATTAGAAACGGGTAAAGAAAAACTCATTTATTTTCCATTAAAATTGTTAAAAAAAGAGGAAAATGAAGTGTCATTAACATAACAAATTTTAATGGAAAAACACTCATTACTAATGTAAAAATACAATTCTCGTAAAAAAAGTTTTCTTGACTATTAAATGACCTGCATTTAGTATATCTAAATGATGCACAATCTAACGATTTCACAAAAATTCTTGATAGAGAGCCACAATTCTTGTCCCATAACATTTTACCAATTATATATCATTTCAGTTTAAAACTGATTTCTGTTAAATATATCTGCAGATTTACAAACAAGACAGATTTTTTCTTCTTTTGATATGATTTTTATTTTTATAAAGTAATATTGCTTGGGGCTTGGGGGTTAAGAATTTGAAGACATGCTTGTATTTGAATGGATATGGTTAACAAATTATGACAGGTTTTTATTAGCCAGTCTAACAAAACAGTCATGTTATTCATTTACTCTAAATGTTTTATGCAAGTTGGGAACTTGGAGGGGATATGCAGTTTTATTTCATTTTAAAGTTGTATTGTTCTTAATGGGTAATTAAAATATTTATTGTTGATAAGTTATTTTTGTAGGTTCTATCAATTTTATTTTCCAATCTTCTCTTATGTTTTTGTTTTTATTTTACCATAGTTGTTACTTAATATATTTTTTCAGCAAAGTCAATATCTGACCTAATATATTTTTTTATTTATTAGATAACTGATTCCATTTTTTAAATAATTACATTTTAACATCGAATTTATCAGAATGTTTAACCATCATTTCACATTATGCAATGTTCATGTTCCAGCTGAATATCAACTTAATGAAGTGCGACAAAATAATTTACTACTTGGCACTGATCAAATTTCTTTCAAACTTTCACTAATTTATACCAAGACAGCTATTCTTCAATTTATTGCAAAAGCAATAATATCGATAACACTTTAATAGCGTCAAAATTTGTGTTGTCTCGTTAAGTTGTGCACATTTTAGTAACAGTTTGGCATCTCTTTAACATTGTGTATGTGATGTTAATAAGATTCGTGTTTCTGAGATTCCATGATCAAGTAAGTAATAAAGGTTTTGAATATATTTATTCTTTGATAAGTATGCCGGTGAATTTAGGATTTTTCAAAACTAAACTTTTGTAAGTGATTTAATGGCAGAAGTATCTGAAAAGTAAGAGTGATTCTTAGCATTTTTTTCAGTTTTGAAAGTATATAATAACGCATTTTGTTTATTTATTGACTATATAATAAAAATTGTAATTATTCCAATATTCTTATGTTGTAGCCAGCATTAGAAAAGTTATTATGCATATTTTTTTGTTTACAATGATATTTTTAATTTTATACTAGTGTACATTTTTATTGGTATAATAAGTAGAAACTATGTTAAGTAATCAATTGTAATTAAATAAATGATAAACATCAAGCACAAAAAGATCATATAAAGTTTTTATTTAAGACAGGTAGTGAGATGATTAAAACAAGCATAGATCGTGTTAAAGTAATTAAATGAATAGGTACAGACTATTTTTTGCTAAAGATATTTTAATATTTTTTAATGCAATTTTTACTTTCTAAAAATTGCATCACAACTAATACTAATTTGTTGTATAATCAGTGACGGGTAATCACATACTTATTGAAAATGTATTCCCATTCAAATGTTTACTAAATTTCAAATTAGATTCTGTTTAGTCACTGAGGGTATACACTTTATTTTTTGTAAACTACTGCTTAATCAAACTCGTCGAGTTTAAACGCCGCTTTACTATATTGGAGTTGGAATTTTTTATACAAAATAGCCACCACAAAAAACTGTGATCGCTCAAGAGCTTGAAGGCTCTACTCAACTCTACTGCATTCTAAGAACTTTCATCGGCCATACAATTGTTAACCGCCCTTCTCCATTTGTTTGTTCTTTCCAACTGATCCCCAAAAATCGTTACTACTGGGGATCGTGAAGTTAAGTACTGTAGCAATAGTCTAGAGATTGTATGAATTTCGGTGTGTGATTAATCTACGCATCTTCTGTTAAACATGTTAATAGCCCTAGAGATTAAATCTTTTTAATGGAATTAAATATTTTGAAACAGCTTTAATTTTATCGGGATTAGACGTTATTCTGGCGAGGAAAGTCACTAAGAAGCTTGTCTGTAAGGTTATTGTCTGTAAAACGTTGTAACACCTTTGCAAGGTTTGCAATGTGTTCTTGTAAATAAACACAAACATACAATGTCATACAAGGACGTTAAATACATTTTGAGCTGAATAAATATTCACGTGTATTCATAGTTGCTATGTTCGACGTTAAAGGGAGTTTTAGGGAAATACTCCTAACTTTTGATTTGATGGAACAAATGTAAAATATACGTTTAGGATTTATTTGTCGTCCATATTCCAAAAAGTTATTACTTAAGCTAATACTATGGACTAAGTTTTCAAAATTCTCTCGAAAAGTTTTTAATTTCGAAAAACTTGGCACTAAGTTCACATAAAAAGTTAGAAACAAAAGTTTTTAACACGAATTACTTACAGTGGCGTGTAGATCGTTAGTGTTCTACTGATTCAACCAGATGCTTCTGCAGGACCTATCCCCAAAAATCCTTACCTTTAATAAAGACAGTTTTTATCTGATAAATAGCTAATTTCAGCGACTTCTTACCGAATGAATCACTTAAAAAATAGTTTATATAAAAGCCGATTTTAAAAATTTTATAACAATGTGTTCTTATTGACACAATAATATCAGTTTAACTGGTTAAATAAAGATCTAACATCAAACCAACACATAAAATTAAAACAATGAACATTAAAAATTCCAAATAAGATTTGCAGCTAATCTGGTGACGTGAGTTCATAATAATACCAATGCGATCTGATGAAATTCAATGGCGATTCGTCAGTTACATCATTACCAGTAGAATTAATATTTCAATTTTATTGCTTTCAGTTATTTTCGCATAGGCCGATCCTTTATCCATTGAAAACTCGATACACCGGGCGACGCTTCGAAAACAGTCCAGTAAGTTTTTTGGCATTACATTCGAATTAAAACAAAAAATTCTCGGGACTTTCGTTTTTACGGCGACAAGTGATGAAATTGTGAAGAAAACTCTATTTTTCTGCAACTTTGCTGGTAGATAAATTAGGTGCTACCGAATGACCAGCGAGATCACAAGATTTATCTTTTCTTGGTTTTTGTTTGTGGGGACATTTGAAATCACAAATTGAAGTTACCCAGCTTCAAACCTTCGACAATTTGAATAATCACATCACTAATGATTTTCCAGTAGTATAACCTCTGTTATATCTATCAAGTTTAAGTAGTGGGGGCAAATTTTACTTTGTTTTTTATTTGGAAAGCACCTAATTAAAAATATCTAGCAGTTCAGATGAATAATAAGTCTTCTTCTTGATAACATACTTTTAGACTATTTTTACGTTGTACAATTTTTGTGAAAAATGTCTGTTTAGTAGGCACTGCGATAATTGATTTTTAATATTTTTTAAAAGTATTGATAAAATAATTTGACGGTATGGGCCAATTTGACTGGCTTGAAAACTATGAAAGAAAATATTTGTTCATAGAAAAAAAAAACAAAATACGGCAAGACTGGAAAATTAAACTAAAAGCAACTATGGACAACCTGTTCATCATCGGTAGTATTTTAAACTTACAAATGTAAGAATAACAGACACTATACACACTGAACATAATTTCAATAAACTAGTACGCATTTATCAAATTCAATGAAATGGTAACATATTCGTAAATGTAAATGTGTAATGCGATAATGAAACTTTCACTGAATTTGTTCGGATTGTTGTGTAAGCGCATTAAAAGATCAAATTACTAATTTTTGTTATTTGTGGTACGTTTGATTACATATTTGGCATTGTGAAATATACTTTAGTGTCAATAAAACGTCTTTTTTGTTTGATTTAATTATATCGTTTTTACTTTTTATAATATTCGTCATTGAAGCGTACACTTGGATACCACAAGAAAACATTTTAAATAACGGTTTACTAACTGTTAGAAGTAAATACGTTAAAATCACTTTCGTGAAAATGTCTTATCCAGTTATACATTTCCCGATTCCCTTTTACAGATAATTTATGATTACGCAATCATAGAAATGGTAGTTTGTTAATCTCCACCCAATTTGGCCATTTAAAGAGTTGTAGAAAGTTACAATTGTATTTTACTTGTTAGGACTGTACGGGACGTGATATGAGTACGCAGATTACATTATTGTATTACAGGGCACAATACTGAGACCGTTATTATAACGACTTACTAGTTGCTACTTCTAAAATAATTAGTGTCATATTCAGAAGATCCAATCATTCTCTCATCAGGCAATATATAAGTATTTTCCCAAAATAAAAAGTATATACAAATAGAAACAATTGCGCCAAGAGATAAACAGATCGCTGGAATAGATGGCACTGAGAAATGTTATGGTAAAGTTACATCTGCGTTCTTCAGATTGTTCGTATTTTCTAGCGTCTGTCTGCTTCGGCTTGAGGTTCAGGTGTTCTTCAAACTTGCTCCTAGCCATTGTAAAGAATTATTAATTTCAAATAATCGTTTTCTTGAGGAAAAAGGGTTGTATATTCGATGTGGTATAAGAAACTAGAAAATAATAGATATGTTGAATGCTTCCTCTAATAATGTCTTTTGTTTCAGATACTCTAAAATGTCGTAATTGGGTGGACGTTAAAAATGAATTCAGCAAATGCCGATACGATTTCTGAATGTTCAGAGGCGTCAACTCTTATCGATGGCAGTGTAATATCGACCGTCCCCGATCGACATGGTTTCTTAGGTGGTAGTCAGTATTCGCCCGAACCTAGGCAAGGTCCACCGCCCGAAACTGTCCTGCGACGCGAAAGGAAATGGCTCAAGATGTTGTCCCAGTGGAATTTTTATATGGAAAGGAACTACAGGAAAGTGAAGGAGAGATGCAGAAAAGGTAAATAATCGAGAAAATGGAGTACTGCAAATTGTTAAATTACTTTAGAGAAATAATAATAACAAACTTTGTTTATTAACTAGTACACAATACAAAATATAACAGTTACATTCTATAAATTTTAACTGACGTAGGTGTACATATGAAAGCAACGAAAAGGGACAGAAAAATCATAAAGCAGATATTTTTGTTTACTTCTTGCATACCCGACCTCCTTACTTGTAATAAAATTTATAACCATCTGAATTATCGACATTTGAAAATTTTGACACTTTAACGTTTTGACTTTTCTGACAATTTTATATTTTTGACAGTTCGAGACTGGCTACGGGTACAAGTAGCTGCGTAAATAGCGCGCAAGTAGAACGGACCAAATGCTGTGTAATGTGTAGAGCTATTTGCACGTTTTCGGTGGCAGGGGGACCAAACGACGTGTAAATACCGTGGCAGTTGCTATGAGATGTAAAAAACGGTCTCGTAGCCACTCCCGCAATATTTACACGTCAATTGGTCTCGTAGCCCTTCCTGCGCTATTTACACGTCTTTTAGTATAGTAGCCACCCCCGCGCTATTTACACGTTGATTGGTCTCGTAGCCACTCCCGCGTTATACGTCGTATGGTCTCGTAGCCTTTCCCGCGCTATTTACACGTCGTAGGGTCTCGTAGCCTCTCCCGCGCATTTACACGTCGTATGGTCTCGTAGCCACTCCCGCGCTATTTACACGTCGAACGGTCTTAGGCGTCGTTCCGTCTCGTAGCCACTCCCGCGCTACTTACACATTGTTTGGTCTCGTAGCCACTCCCACGCTATTTACACGTCGTTTGGTCTCGTAGCCACTCCCACGCTATTTACACGTCGTTTGGTCTCGTAGCCACTCCCGCACTGTTTACACGTCTTTTGGTCTCGTAGCCACTCCCGCACTATTTACACGTCATTCAGTCTTGTAGCCACTCCCGCGTTATTTACACGTCGTTTGGTTTCGTAGCCACTCCCGCGCTATTTACACGTCGAAAGGTCTAGTAGCCACACACAATTTACACGTTGAATGGTCTAGTAGCCACTCCTGCGTTATTTACACGTCGTATGGTTTCGTAGCCACTCCTGCGTTATTTACACGTCGTATGGTTTCGTAGCCACTCCCGCGCTATTTACACGTCGAAAGGTCTAGTAGCCACTCCCGCACTATTTACACGTCGAATGGTCTAGTAGCCACTCCCACTCTATTTACACGTCGTTTGGTCCGTAGTCACTCCCGCGCTATTTGCACGTCGAATGGTCTCTTAGCCACTCCCGCGCTATTTACACGTCCTTTGGTCTCATAGTCACTCCCGCGCTATTTGCACGTCGAATGGTCTCTTAGCCACTCCCGCGCTATTTACACGTCGATTGTCTAGTAGCCACTCCCGCGCTATTTACACGTCGTATGGTCTAGTAGCTACTCCCACACTATTTACACGTCGAATGGTCTAGTAGCCACTCCCGCGCTATTTACCCGTCGAATGTCTAGTAGTCACTCCCGCGCTATTTACACGTCGAATGGTCTAGTAGCCACTCCCACTCTATTTACACGTCGTTTGGTCCGTAGTCACTCCCGCGCTATTTGCACGTCGAATGGTCTCTTAGCCACTCCCGCGCTATTTACACGTCCTTTGGTCTCATAGTCACTCCCGCGCTATTTGCACGTCGAATGGTCTCTTAGCCACTCCCGCGCTATTTACACGTCGATTGTCTAGTAGCCACTCCCGCGCTATTTACACGTCGTATGGTCTAGTAGCTACTCCCACACTATTTACACGTCGAATGGTCTAGTAGCCACTCCCGCTCTATTTACCCGTCGAATGTCTAGTAGTCACTCCCGCGCTATTTACACGTCGAATGGTCTAGTAGCCACTCCCACTCTATTTACACGTCGTTTGGTCCGTAGTCACTCCCGCGCTATTTGCACGTCGAATGGTCTCTTAGCCACTCCCGCGCTATTTACACGTCGTTTGGTCTCATAGTCACTCCCGCGCTATTTGCACGTCGAATGGTCTCGTAGCCACTCCCGCGCTATTTACACGTCGTAAGGTCTCGTAGCCACTCCCGCGCTATTTACACGTCGAATGTCTATTAACCACTCCCGCGTTATTTACACGTCGTATGGTCTCGTAGCCACTCCCGCACTATTTACACGTCGAATGGTCTAGTAGCCACTCCCGCGCTATTTACACGTCGCACGGTCTCGTAGCTACTCCCGCGCTATTTACACGTCGAATGTCTAGTAGCCACTCCCGCGCTATTTACACGTCGAATGTCTAGTAGCCACTCCCACGCTATTTACACGTCGTATGGTCTCGTAGCCACTCCCACGCTATTTAGTTGGTCTCGTAACCATTCCCGCGTTTTTTACACGACATTTTGTCTCGTAGCCACTCCCGCGCTATTTACACGTCGAGTGATCTCGTAGCCACTCCCGCGCTATTTCAACGTTGGTTGGTCTAGTAGTCACTCCCGCGATATTTACACGTCGATAGGTCTCGTAGTCACTCCCGCGCTATTTACACGTCACTTGGTCTCGTAACACGTCGTTTGGTCTCGTAGCCACTCCTGCGCTTTTAACACTGTATGACTATCTAATTCCGCATTATTTACATGTCCGTTGGTCTCTCAGGCACTTCCGCACTTTTACACTGTAATTGGTTTCATAACCACTCCCGCTCTAATTATACGGCCACTCTCTTGCAATTTATATGACGAATTTTAAAACTAATCGCAAATACAATTTCACTATTTCATAAAAATTTAGAAATATTCCAGATCTACCAAAATTATAACGCTATTTGATTTCAATTCTACTTATAGGTATTCCAATGTCAGTCAGACCGAGAGCCTGGCTTTATCTTTGTGGTGGTAAATTGTTAATGGAGAAACATCCGAACGATTATGAAGAATGTTTGAGAGTGAAAGGAGACGCAAAATGTATTGAAGATATCAAAAAGGACATACACAGGCAGTTCCCTCTACATGAAATGTTCAATTCCGAGGATAAGCCTGGGTAAGTGTTTCCAGTAGTTAATTTGATACATATTCTGGAACAACATTTATCTTGAGACGTAATTTATTCAAGAAGTAGATTTGGAAAGCTTGAATCATGATAATAATTCAAACCTAATATCTTCGTTATCAATCATTGTATTAGTTGTTGCCTATGAATCATTAAATTATAAAATCTTTTTCAGGCAACACGAACTGTTCAACGTATTGAAAGCGTACACAGTTCATTTTCCAGACATTGGTTATTGTCAAGCACAAGCACCAGTGGCTGCATTCCTTCTGATGCACATGCCCGCGGTACAAGCGTTTTGGTGTTTAGTATCAATTTCCAATAAATATTTGGAAAATTATTATTCACCTTCTATGGAAGTGGTACAACGAGACGGTTTCATCCTTCAGGGTAAGCATCAGTTTTTACGTACCGAAATTTTCACAGTTCAAAGAATCGCCAGTAGCCACTCCCGTGATATTTATACGCCGTTGGTCTCGCAGCTATTCTTTTTCTTATAGAAAAATGTGCTAATCAGTTTTAACAAAACCTTTTTGCATTATTTTGCAGGTCTTTTGAAGAAAGTTTGCCCTCCGGTTTATAGGCATTTGAAAAAAGTCAACGCTGAACCGATGTTTTATTGCACGGAATGGTTTTTGTGTGCATTCACCAGGACGTTGCCCTGGGATTCACTGTTAAGAATCTGGGACATTTTTCTTTGTGAAGGTGTGAAAGTACTTTTCAAAACTTCCCTAGTCATACTCATAGGTAAGTTAAATATTGGAGTGTGGGATGTCTCTTGAATTCATGGCAGTATATTCATAAATGGAGCTGATAGTATTTTGAGACTTCTGTATTCAGATGTAACTTCACAAAGTTTCCAATTGTTGAAAATACTGCTGTGCTTTATAGATATTTACCCGAATTTATACAGTCTTTAAAAAAATGTACCCAGTCTGATCAACATTAAAAACTGTTGTGAATTTCCTTGTATAATACCTAGGTCTGGGCATAGTTATAATATAAAAATTGTTATCATATTAGTATGTTGATCATTCTATGACTAACTAATATACTAATCCCGTAATTTTACGGAAAGGAAATTTCAAGTAATATGTGTTGTGGATATATTACTAAGAATTTTGACAATTAGATATCTGACCATAAAATGGAAAAAAATTCAAGATTACATGTCTAAAAAATACATTCCCTATCATCTTATCAAAATTTTGTAGGTTGCCTGGGAACTGCCAAAGATAGAAGACGTTGTCCAGGTTTGTGTGAAACTTTAGACAGGATTCGAAATCCACCCGAAGACATTCTATCTGAAGAAAATTTAATTTACAATGTAAGTACATGAACAAATGCTGTGTAAATTATATGATTTTTTGTTGAATAATTTTTAGGTGTCTAGGCTTGACATCACCGAGAGAGACTTCCAAGAAGAACACCAGAAACAAACCAAAAAATTAAAAATGGAAAAAGTAAATGGCAGTAGCAAGGCAGCACCGAGGTGATAAAGAGGTTTGTAATCTGAAAATTGTCTCAATTAGGTGTATAAATTTAACAGTTTTCTATACTAATCCTAAATGGCATTTCCTTTACATTGATGTCTAGTAAAAAAATTGCCTGGTTAGTTTTCTTTCTTAGTGACTGAATTACTTAACATATTTTGCTATGATCCCTAGACCTTCATTAATTTAACTGACTGTTGTAGTACTGACAATATTTACTTGAACCAAACTTTCGTGATTACACGGCCTATTGGTCGCGTAGCCATTCCCCAGTAATTAAAAATTTATTTGAGAAATACTTTTTGATTAATAAGTTGTTCATGTAGCAACTGAACAGTTCCTTACAAATAATAAGTTTTTATTTGCAGATTTAAAAGTTGGACCAGGATAGTATTATCATAAAATTAATTTTTTTACACTATTAAGAATTTCACTAAGTAATTGTATTCATTTTTAATAAAGCATCTATAGCATAAGTTTAATGAGAATGAGCTGTTTTGTACTGATATTGTCAATGGGACAATAAAAACAAGAATGCCTGAATATTTTTTGTAAATATTGAAATGATGTTATTCTCCATGGTATCATTAACTGTTGATATTTTTGACTTTACTAAACAGTTTTAAACTATAAACAGAAAAAGGTTGAAAAGTCAATATAATAAGCCTAGCTTGGTAAATGAATTGAAATATTGATTAACAGAAATGGATGATCAGGTCATACAGAAGAGCTATCAGCTGACATTAAACGTCCTAAGTGGTGGCATTTTCAAAACCTTATTCAGGAAGTATACCTTTAGAAGTCGGAGTCTGGTTGTGAAAATCATACTAGAGAGTAGCATTTGCATTTAATCTTGCATAAGCAAAGTATGCGTTTTTCAAAGTCATTATTAGTGAAATACTTACAAATTTCTATGACTGTTTCTAACAATTTTAAAGCTGTCTTTCCAATTTAAATAATTGGCATTTACAGTTGAATCATACAATACCCCCAGTGCAATAAGAATTGAATTTAGAATTCCTTGGTGATAAAGAGAAAAAATAAGGGAACCAATTTAAGAGAGTGAAAGAAGCAGATTAAACTTTGCTAAAAATGTCATGCTGAGAAGATTTTTCATTGCAATTTCCTGTACAATTGATCATAAGCTTTGAGTAAAATAGTTTTATTGTTCCAGTGAAGTAAATAAAATTCTGGAACAAATAAATTGGTTGTGTGCATTTTTAGCAATGTCTTTGTTTCAGAAGCATTTGTTGTCAGGTGTCTGGTGTCTTACAGTTTCAGACATTAGTTCATTTACCTTTTGAAGTATTTTTTGTCATGATAGTTTTGCCATAACTGACCATACTATGATAACCATTAATGGTTTAGACTTTAAAATAATGTTTGAGGCTTATACCCGATCCTGAGAATCTTCCGAATACTCCTCAAAACAATCAGTAGGACACTTGAATGGGTTATCATCTAAATCTGTTGAGTGTAAAACTGATACACTTTTGAGCCTAACAATAATAGCTACTTTGATTGAGTTTACTACAGAAATCGAATTACTTTTATGAAAATGTGCCATTTATATGCTTATATCAAACTAAAACTAAAAACCCTATCTTTGTTACTCCAAATCATTTTAAGTCGAGTACGCTCC
This sequence comes from Octodonta nipae, assembly GCA_034190945.1. Lineage (NCBI taxonomy): Eukaryota > Metazoa > Arthropoda > Insecta > Coleoptera > Chrysomelidae > Octodonta > Octodonta nipae. Next base: position 4,805,743 of record CM067220.1, on the reverse strand, counting down.
GACATTCATCCTTTCTGGCAATAGCAGACACAGGTGGTTCCCCGATAATATTTCTGAGCCTCACCAAACACCACTAATCTGTACAAATATTTATGAAAAAATGTGCCAAGCCCCTGACGAGATTTTCTAGCCTTCAATCTGTTAAAACTCCATATTACTGATACCTTTTAGCTATTTCAAAGATGACTTGGAACTTGATGTGTTGCATTTGTCACTTACATGGAGAGTAACATCATTCATTAACATGTTAACGTATTATTAGATAATAAAAATGCCTGACAAGTACCTACCAGTGGTTAAGTATATATTTTTTGGTACTCTAAAAGTTTTTTGTAAACGTTTTTGAATTGATGCATTAGATTCGTCAAAGAGAATAATAATGTTTATGTTTTGTAATTAAATGTGCAATTGAAGCCCCTTTTTATATTTGTCATTTGTAAACTTGTTACACTATTTTGTATATTTAAAACATTTATTTAAAATAAATATATGTCTATTGTTTATTTTGTTTGTTGTTAATCTCTACCCTTCTTTCATTAAATTATTTTTGCCAAATTATGTTAGGTAGGTACATATATATATTGCAATAGGTTCTGTGGGTTAAAAGAATCACAAGTATTTACTTTTAGTTTTAAATATCTTGATTTACCAAATAAATTCACTGTTTACAAAACACAATGAGTAATATTATCAGAAAATATTGTTTATTGTTTGTTTTTATCAGAACAATTAATTTAGGTGTTTAATTTAACTTTTACTTGTTAGACCTTTCTATGTGGTAAATAATGTCCTGAAGTTGTTATTGTAGTCTCCCATTTAAACTCAAATGATAAAATGGTACTGGAATAAATCAAATGCACTGTATGCCTAATCAATACTGACTGTTTCATGTGATTCTAGTTAATACTTTGCAGACAATAGTATCATTATGTAGATATTTCACACTCATTCATTTGTCGATTATGCTTCCGTTACATTTAAATTTCTAACATTTTAAATAACTATGGCATTTGCTTGGAATTAATTTTATATTTTACCTTATATCAAATAAAACTTTCAAATAATTTGTTTCATTTTATTACTAATAATTATTCATAATTTGTACATATCATAAGTAAAAAATATTTTCATTACATATTTTGTTAAATTATCATTCAGCAATTTTTGATTTTGTGAAATTTTAGACTTTGGACGACCACTACTCTACTCCTGTCAAATACATTTACATTTTTAAACAGTACATAGTTTTGGAGTCAAATTTATCAATTAGCTTTAGAATCTCTAAATAAATAGTGTTCCAGTACCTTACATAAAAGTTTTCATCAGAATTCTTCTATAGATCTGTTATCGTTTTTGTAAAAAAGTAGCGGCTTTAATTAATGGATACGTCTTAGGACAGACCATAGAAAAATGAACTGGACAGACATTCCATTAAAATCGGAGTAAAATAAAAATTTTCCGTGAAGTGAATCCAAATGTTTACAAATTCTTTAGTCTTGTTGTCTATGGACATATCCTAGAGTATATACTTCTAGAGTTAGTCTGCAAATGAAAGACTAGCCTGCCCTCTAGGGATGAGTAACCAAAACTTGAGGCCAAATCACAATAGACAAAAATTAAGATTCTAGCATATACCTCTGGAAGTAGCCTGCAACAGGGGGTGGGAACTGAAATACACAACATTGTACCACAGTTCGACGAGTCATCTAGACTTCTTCCCGAATACTAAATCTGACGGTTGCTCGTATTACATGCAGATGGCGAAATAGTTATTATCGATCGTTTGAAGGTGGTTTGAAGATTGTCAGATCGTCGGTTGTTATCGGTTGGTGATCGGTTGTCGACGTTGTCGTCCATTTTGTTATATAGTAATGTAATATGTAATTAAAATATTTAAAACATATCGTGCATCAAACAAAAAATACATAATATTGGAGCATTTCTTTTTTCGATTTCTGAATGTTCCAATCAATGGTCTATAAGGTAATGAATTACAGTATTTAGAAGGTAATTTATAAATTATATATTTTTGACAGCATATTACAAGTAAACTATCCCCAAAAGCAAGAAATACGGCTTCAGCGAATCAACAATAAAAAAACTGTATTTCAAATGCCCGGCATTCGGTAATTTGTGAAGCTCATTCTAAGGAGGGTGCGTTGGAGAGGATAGCATACTACTGAGAAGTGCATTGGCAAGAATAAATTTCTCGGTATGTTCACATTTCTCATATATTCTTGTAGTTCATATATTATTTCATTTTAAGTAATGAGAGAACTGTGGGAGATACTTTTACATGGTTTTCACCAGAAAAAGGTCCTGTTACCATTTGCAGCCCCCAAATGACAGTGAAAATTCCTGAAAAAGTATATGGTGGTAAGAAGAGGCTTTTCAGTATGTATTTAGAAATCACCATGCATCAGAGTCTACCAGTTTTGAATGCCAAATTATACTGGGATTCCAAGGTAACCAATTTAATATTGGTTTTCAAATTATTCATAATTTCTTTATGTATTTTGCAGCACACAAAAAGGTGGTGAGAAAGAAGTTTGTACTTTCAGTAGACAAGAGTGAGGAGTGAACTATCGCAATGGAAGAGAATGGAAGGTAAAAAATATAAACAGTACAACTATTAATTTCTTTCAAATGTGCAATCAACAGTTAAAGACAAAGGGCAAATGTTGTTCATTGAATGACAAAATATTTGCTTTACTTATCAATATATAAACAAAGTGCCAAAAGTTATAAATCATCATCAAGTTTTTTTCTTATTAAAAACTCTTAAGTAATCTTGTAAATAGCATTCTTTATTTGTTACAATGAGCATATTTTTCAAAATTCAAAGAAAAATTTCTTGTTTTTTAGATGTAATTGTTTGTGAGTATTATATATTTTGATAACAATTATTGTATGACATTTGTATAGGGCCCTATTTTTTAAATATGTACAATTTACTTAGTATTTTGAGTATTTTGTGGGAGTTGAATATATTTACTAATATTTAGGTATTATTTATATTGTATTGTATAGTGTCATACTCTAAATGCAAAAGGTAGAAAATGAAAATTCAAATATACAGAATATTACATAAAGAAGCAGTCATCACATATATCATATATATATATATATATATATATATATATATATATATATGTAGATTCCTCGTTGTTGGGGTACATCTGTGTTTTTTTAGATTTAAGTTGTGGACGCAACAGTTAACCTAACATTTAAGTAAACTCATATTTGTCATTTCTGAAGGCAATATTTTAAAGTTAATTTCAAAATCTTACCTTTGAATATGTTAAATGCGAGTTTACCGAAGCAATAAGTTAACTTTTTCATCCCGAAGAGTAAAAACACAAATGTATACTGTAAACAACAGGGAAACTAAAGATACAACAAATATTTGTAGACTGTATATTATGGTTGTACCAATTTTGTTATTATTATTATGTGTGAATAGTTCAATGTTTCATTGAATTTGTAATTAATTTTGTAAATAAAAAAATATATATATATGGGGATTATTATTTTGCTGATAACGACATCTATAGTGTGGTTTTAGAACTAGCACAAAAATACACCACCTAGATGGTGTACAGATTCCTTATTTATCGGCAATTGTTTAAATGCAGATTACTGTAACTCAAATTCACATTTTAATTTACCCGGAAGAATCATAGATGGCTAAATCCGCCATTTTGTGGACACAATTTTCAACACAGAGTTTCCTATCTATTCTCTATTGTATGATCTGTGGCCTGCAATTTACATATAAGGTAATCGTGTTCCGTGTTATACATCTAAGTAAAACTTCTATTTCAATAGACTGCCCAATCCAAAGGCAATTTTTTTAATGACGACAAGATGATTGACGATGTAGGTGCTACCTCTTTTTATCTCAATCGAATATTACATTCCTGTTATATGATCTCTATGGTTGTAAAAGACATTGTGTCCCGTTTCATATAGCTAAGTCATAGACGTTTATTAAAATAGACTGCGCACCTAACCAATTTTGATTGACATTGTTCTTGCTATCTCTTTTTGTTTTAATCGAATATTCCATTTCTGTTATATAGTCTCTATGGTGTCCCGTGATAGGGACAAGTAGCAAGCTATTTCACTTAGTGGAGGAAGCAACCAATGAACAATATGCTGATCGTATTTCATTGGAAGCAGCTTCCAACCGAGTGAAATAGCCTCTTGCTCTCTCTCTCTCTTTAGTCTTACCACGACATTTATGCACTGCAGGCTATCTCCAGAAGGTACAAGCTCTAAGATTTTTAATGATGCCAAGATAATAGACGCTGTTCGCGTTATTTCATTTAACGTCAATCGAATATTATATTCCTGTTATAAAGTCTCTATGGTTATATAGATTATGGTGTCCTATAACTAATTCATAAACTTTCTGTCCTTCTAGACTTGAAACGATTTTTCTACATTACAGACTGCCTCCAGATGTAAATGCTCTAAGCTTGACTTCACCAAAAATACACTCTATAGTAATGTATTAGTCTATGACATAAATAATTAATTAGTGTTCTGCCATTATTATGCTTCGTGTTTTGGAGATTTGTCGTTCCATGATTCCGGCTCCGGTCTTATTTGACAGTTGATTGACACTTTTGTCAAATATTGTTATAAAATTTTCAAAAATCTAATGTTTGTAAAATAAAATGGCTGAGGAAACGGAAAAATATCCACTGCACAAAGCAGTTTTTGAAAATGATTTGCAAAGTTTATCTCGCCTATTGAGAAAAAATGATGTGGCCGCAAAAGATAAGCATGGTAACTATAACAAATTGTATACAATACCAATTGTTAAAGTTAAAGTTAAAACTAAGAACATATTTTCGATTTCGGTATTGGGTTTTGTAAAGAAAAGCCTTCCCAGCTTTTATTTCCAATTTTAAGTATTTTGAGATCTAAATACCTGTTCTTGTCTCATTTATTATAAGATTATAACAATGCGTTTTTTATTTTACTGTATTCGTAATTTTTTTTTACAACTGTGGTGAAAAACAGTAGAATATTCATTAAATTACTAATGATATTCTTTTTGCTATGAGAAAAATAATTCTAAAAATGTAGTTCTGAAGAATAGTAATTTGGAAACAATATTTTACATTAACAGTATCCTCTAATAATTGTTTAGGTGTAAAAAGGAATGTAAAGAAGAAATTAGTCCACAGGTGTATATCTGTTTATTTATAAGGCAATTTTATGATTATTGTTAACCATTCGATATAATAACTAAGTCAACATACACCTTCATAAATTTTTGTTAACACTAAATTCTGTCAATAATAGTGACAAAGGTTGTGATTTATTTTTAATTTTATTATTATTTTTAGGTAATACAGCTCTACATTTAGCGGTAATGTTAGGTAGGAAAGGTAGGTACCTTAAAATTGTAAATTGTGAAAAGTATGAAAACAATTCAATTTTAGAATGTGTCCAGTTATTATTGAAACATGATGCTCCTGTTAAAATAAAAAATGGACTTGGCTGGACAGTACTTGCTGAAGCAGTTAGTTATGGAAATAGGCCAACAAGTAAGTAACAAGTTCCTTAAAACCCTAATCTGTATATCAACTAAAAGTATGATCATATAGCAATTAAATATGTTATCAACATCCAGTCTGAGGACTTAAACAAACATGTCATTTCGTATATGTAGAAAATGACTTAATTCAGATATTATCTTATCTTGTTTTCATATATGATTTTCACCTAAATTCAGGTGGATTTTTTCATATTTGATAAAAAGCAAGTTGTCAGATGTCAAATTTTGTTTATTGTGTCTGTTTATTTGTTTACAATTGTTTAGTCTTACAGTTGCTTAGTGTTCTGGTTTACCAGTTCCAGTTGTCATAGATTTTATAATTAGTATTGCATGTTATATTACAGATTATAATGATTAAGATGTAACTGCACATTTTGTAATAGAGAACAATTAAAATTGTGTATTATAATTTATTAAATATTCTTTTTAAAGTGAGACAGCCATAGACATACACCCTTTGTCAAGGGAAGGGAGAAGACATGTAATGCTACCAGCAAAGGTGTTCCGTTTGGGCACCAATTTCTTATAAATTAAATCATTGTATACTTTCCCGTAAAACATAATTTATTTTACACTTGTATGCCACACAATAAACTATGCTAACAATGCAAGTATTGAATGTTCTTTCATTCAGAAATCACAAATTATTCACTTAACAAATTAAGAAAATGGGCACAATTCTGCCTAATTACTGGCACAAGATGTATGTTACATGTCCTCTCCTTTCCGTTGTCAAACCATACACCTATCTTATTAAGTAATTTCACTTTACAATGTATAGCTAGCTGGCTTGATTTAATGATTACTTTAATCTCTACAGCAACTTTCTGCCATATTAACTATCACCAGCACCTGACTCATAGTACTTATTTAATAATCACTAGGTCAGTTTTTATTTAGGTGTCAATTGGGGTTTGACAGTATGTACTTTTGCTTAAGGAGTTATTTTGAAAATTTTCATAAATATTTAATCCAGACATTTCTTGTTAAACATTGAGCTTTTTTGTAACCATGTATACAGTAAATCTTAATTTATAATATAATCAAAACCCAAACATTCAAAGTGTAAAATTCTTAAAAATACTTAAATGCAAGAGCTGCTTGGCAAATTTTCTATCACCTAATTAATCATTATTTAATGCCTTAAATCTAGACATTATTTGGATGCTTGTGATCACTCAACTCTGAAGAAATCAATTATTTCTATGCTTAGAACTTATACTTCTGTAGGTAGCTTCCAATGCACAAATATCATAGTAAGACGAAACAAAGGGGGCAGTACAGTGAGAGCAAGAGGTTATTTTACTCAACTGGGAGCTGCTTCCAATGAAATATGTTCAGCATGTAAATTATTGGCTACTCACCAAGTGAGATAACATGATGCCCACTTTATTGCCCATTCTTTCTAGTTTTATCATGATATTTGTTTATTGCAGGTTACTTCCAGAAGTATATGCTCTAAGATTATATGCCAAAGAAATAACTAATTGCTTTTTTTGTTTTTGTGTAGTTTCTTCCCTTGTCAGGAAATTCCGTCAGCAATCCAGAGAACAGATGGAAGAAAGACGACCAAATTTAGTTCAAGCTTTAAATAGAATAAACGATTTTTATATGGAACTAAAATGGGATTTTCAATCGTGGGTACCTTTAGTATCCAGGATTCTACCTTCTGATATTTGTAAGATTTATAAAAGCGGTGCGAACATCCGATTAGATACTACGCTCGTGGATTTTTCGGATATGCGGTGGGAGAGAGGCGACATATCTTTTATATTCAACGGTGAAGCCAAACCAAATGAGAGCCTAACAGTTATAGACAATATCATGAAAGTGTACCAAAAAGTGCGATATGAGGTAATGTCTTCAGTTATTTCAAGAACAAACATATATATTTTTTTTCTATTTTAAGGAAAGTGAAATGGAAATTGAGGATGAAGTTGATCTTTTGATGTCCACCGATATTTTGGCAGCTCAAATCTCAACGAAAAGTATATCGTTTGCTCGAGCACAAAGCGGGTGGATTTTCAGAGAAGATAAAAAGGTATTTCATATTAAATTATTAGAATTTAAAAATATTGTTTAGTTTGCTAATCTGTGTACTAAATTATAATTAAAACTTGTAAAGGAGCTGGTTGCTGGACAGTATGAAAGCGAATTGTACACCGTCCATGGCCTAATGTTGGAAAGTAGAAAGCGACGAGAACATTTGTCCATAGACGACCTACAGAAGAACAAGGCATTATTAGAAAGCTTTACCAAAGGAGGAAATTTCCAAAACTTAGATCAAAATGGAGAGGTAAGGGATTATACAACTTTTCAAGTGACAAATGTCAACTGAGTGGCCAATATTAATATTTCATTCTAATGCAGATCTCATGTTCTATGTATTTGTATATACTTAATTATCTTTTCATTGCTTATTTTGATAGAATTGCTTAATACTGATTTTTCATATACTGAACTATAGAAATAATTATTTGCTTACCTGCTTTTGCTGATGTTTCGTGTAAGTTGTGTTGTCTAATCTTTAGTTCTGTTATATTCTCTGTTATTAGGGCAATGTCGTCAGCGAAGTAGCATTGTTTATTGTTTAATTTTTATAATGGTGTTATGTATGTTTTCTGATACTACAAATGAAGTCTACCATTTTTACCCAAGTCTAGTGAATAAATAGAATAGAGATGAGAAAAAGGTGATTTATCATTTGAATTTTAATTCACTTTCAGCCACTTAGAAGAAATAGTCTAGTACCACCACCACAGAAGAATATAACATGGGAACAATACATTAATTCAGATATCAATAATTATCCTCGACTAGGCAGAGATCTAGTTTATAAAGAATCATCAAAGTCTTTTAAAGCAACTATTGCCATGGTAAGTTGAATATAAGGCATTAACTACATGAACAAAAAGCATACAATATTATGAATTATTTATTTTTGAACACTGTCAAGTCTCTGGAATAAATAATTATTGTATGTCATATGTTTCAGAGTTCTGAGTTTCCACTTTCAGTTGAGATGCTTCTGAACGTGTTAGAAGTCATCGCACCTTTCAAGCATTTTTCAAAATTAAGGGATTTCATCACTTTCAAATTGCCTACCGGTTTTCCCGTGAAAGTCGAAATTCCAATTCTGCCAACGGTTACCGCCAAAATCACATTCCAACATTTCGAATTTCGAAATGACATTCCCAAGAATTTGTTTGCGGTACCGAAAAATTATCATGAAGATCCTACCAGGTAAGTTTTTGGAATTTGTTAAATGTTAAAAATCACTATTTGTACTTTTGTGATTTGATATTTTTTGGGACTGCACATCTAGCTCAATTAATAGAGCAAAAAGAGCATAATTTAACAGCAAATGGCACCTCTTTGGCCTAAAGGGTGACCCAAATCTCTTTAACAATTTTTAAGAAGAATATGCCTTAAAATACAATAAGGCATCATTTCCCGGAATTTCGCTTAATCTTGAAAACCGTCAAAGACACTTTAAAAAAAGTCGTAGTTTTTAAAGGACCGTTTTATAGGTTTTTTAATTTTCAACAATTGCCCAATTTAAAGTAACAATAAATTTGAAACTTTTGATGATATATGAAAAAAACATTTTTATTATTATTTTATTATAAAATCGACATTAATTAACTTTGTTTCTAGATTCCCAGACTTATGACGCCCTGAGCTTTTACACTTTTTCGATTTAAGCTATATGACAAAGCCGGAGTTCCTTCTCCCTTACGATAAACGTCTGGTAGCACATTCGTCCATATTTTCGAAGAAATCATACAGGTATAGAGAACGCAATCATCTTGCCACGACGACGACGACTAATGCGACTGACTACTCCACCATTATCGTAGAAGTACCGATGCTATTCACTCTCGGCAGCATCTACAGCACCAATTGTTTGATTTATCTTGAGTAAAAAAATCGAGATTTTTCGTTTTGCTCGGGTACCAGAGAGGTCAGTAATTTTCTTTTACAGATAAATGAATCAGAAAGTAGATTACCAACTAAAACTTAGAGAAACAGAATACGTCACCCCCCACCCCCAAGAGATATAAATATAGTTCCATTTTTTGTAAGCTGTGAAGAAATCTATTTTTTCATGATTTTATTTTGTAATATTTATTTATTTCATGTTTTACTAATGATTTTTAAATACTGATTTTTTTAAGTAGGATATTTTTTAATTAGGTGGCCACTTTGTGTAAAGACCAACAGTTAAAACAAGTAGGTCAGAGATAGCTGATATCACACTTATTTAGATTTTTTAAATTTAATTTAGAACAGACTCTAAAATATCATCATCTTATTCAATTCTAATTTCATTCTATACACTTATTGACATTCTGGGGGCCAGGTTATGTAACAGACATAACCTATTTATTCGTCTTTTCTCATCCCTGGATTTTTATTACCACCTACAATCTCTTCACCTTGCCAAATGTTTGACCAACTTCCATTTCATGGATTTTCCTGTCTGGATGACACCTGTCACCTTGTTTTTATGTTTACCCAGCAAAACGCTGAAGAATCTTCAGAAAATGAAAAATTTTGTTAACAAACCATTTTTTATGAGGCAGCAAAATACTTCACTTAATATACCTGATATATATATGTATATCGTAAATGACTCAGATATATATATATACACTGCTGGACAAAAACCTGTACACACTTGGTAATTTTAAGGCATGCTACTGCTTTCAAGAATCTAAACCATTTTATATAAAACTCTTCTTACAGTTTGTGCAGAGTTCGTTAAAAACCTTCCTGATCCTGATGCTGAAGTTTGGCAATATTCAAATTATGAATTTAGCATATTTTACTTTCTCTTCAAGAGATAGCGACAGCATTTGTTTGTAACAGTTTAAATGTGTTATCTGTTGTTTTCAGTTGGTATTTGCAAATAGCAAGGAAAATAGCTACTGTTGTTTAAAAATAGCAGTCTTGCCCATCTATAAAATGTAATATTAAAAATTTTGCAATATTTTACTATTAATCAACATAAAGGGTAATTTTTTGCTAATCATATTGTTTTAAAGATGTTCATTTGAATCACTAAAAATGTTTTATTTATAACAATTAAATAGCATAAATCCACATCTCCTGCCCATTAATATCACTCAAATTTACAAATATATATACAAAATGCTAGTGATTTTTTTGTCCAGCAGTGTATATTGTACTATGTCCAAGGTGGTGTCATTTATTATAATATTTAGATTTGTAGACTATATGTGCTTCATTTTCTTCATATTTATTTTGAAGTCTATTTCATTGCTTACTGTGTTCACTTATTTGTTTTCGCAGTTTCTCTCAATTTGTGTCTATTAAAACAACATCCTTTGTCCTTTGATTATAATCTTTTGTCTAAAGTAATGCCTACGATTAATTGTAACTGAAAATTTTACAGTTGACACTGTTTAAATTTGTACATTATATTTAATATCTGCTTAAAAGCAGGCGTAATAATATTGAAGTTTTGAAAATTTGCTAGAATTAAGTACAACAAAATTTAGATGAAAAAAGTGGCCACCAAAGACCCATCAAAACAGGTTCTTATAAGTTCTAATAAATTGTTTACCACTCTGGATCTGGATGACTTCATAAATGTTTTTAAAAGTGATAAATGTAATGTAGTAATGTTTGTGTAGGTACTAAAATCAAGGTAAATATTGATAAATTGTCGTTGATCTTTTATTAACAAATTTCAAATTACAGTTCTTGTTTTGTTACTACTTACCGTATTACACATGCTTTCGAAAATGTAAAAACATATTTTGTATCAAATGTAATTTTCTATTTTTGTCATCAAATTTGGTACAATGTGAGTTAGTCAGTCCTAGGACTAACCAGTTGTGTGAACACATTTTTTGGAAAATTCAACTTCATCCATCAACATAGTCAACCTTTCAGAGCGATACAATTATTCCAACTCTTGTTTATACATCATTTGTAGAGAAACTCCATTAACCATTGGTGGAGCCCACTGCCAATGCTATTTGTAAATATTAAGACAAAAGTCATTCTTATTATATCTTTTAAATTGTAGCTTCCGATTTAGTGCTACAGAATCAATTTTTAACTTTTAATAATTCTTAATAAAATGATTTTCAGTCTTCATGTCAAATTTAAGAAATGCTTCCAATACATTTGTCAATAGTACCTTTTCATACCTAATTTTCAAGTGTTATCTGCTATAGAACGGAATTTTTGCAACCTGTTCATATTTAGCACTCTTTCTAAGGAACTGTAAAGTGGTATTGATCTTATTCCATAGATAAATCAGTTAAAATCTTTTTTGGCTAGGTTCCCTGTAGTTTTTTTATAAATCATTTCATTTTAAATATGCATTAAAAATTTCTGATTTTAGCACCCACTATGAAGTCAATGATGGTTTTATACATTTAGCAGGTATGTTTGGTTGCATACCTAGGCCGAAGATCAAATAAATCAGATTTGTTGCGAAAATGTCATTCACTCAAAAATGGTATTTTAATCATATTCTATTTATTGATTGTTAAATCGTTACCTATTAAGAAATTTAATGACGTATGTCAATAACGGAGTGAAACTGATCTACCTCGAAAACTCTGTAAACAGGCCAGCAATAGCAAGTGTTAGCGTTTTATTGAAATAAACGATTTACTAAATTTTTAACAACTGAATAAGTTGAATAATTACAGTAAACAAAATGTTGATACATTATTTTGGACTTGAGCAGATTTCTGATTAAATTGCAACTAAATTTTATGAAATTTGAAACAAAGATCAACGACAATAGCGTATATACAGGGTAAAAGTAATTGTCCAGTTATAACCGTTTTAATATTTGTGTTGCTTAAAGTTTGTTGTCTTTTCAGTCGAAAACAAATTGATTGATGCGAGCGTTACCTGCTATATGTTGGGATTATGCAACTAGTAAACGTTATTGTTTTTTCAGATATGCTCCAAAATGTATCGTTCTATGTTGCTCCAATGGTAATTTATATCTTCCTGTACTTCTACCATATTTTTTTTTCAAAAACTAATTAGACAATTTTCTTGACGGCATTGTTTGCTTCTGCTCTTCCTTTTCCGTCTTTAATTGATTTCGGTGATAACTCAGCAATTTTTTTAGCTCTATTCTATTTTTATGTCATTGCATGTTTTTTATACTAACTTGTTTTTTTTACCTGTAAGAATAGAAAAGCCAAATTCACCAGTTATGCTGTCTATCTTTAATAATCATAAAAGTTTGCTTTAAATGTTTAAATTGTTTACTACTTTTTACAAACTCCTGTCAAATATTTTTTGCTTTAATTTGTAATTTTGAATCATATTATTTCATTTCTTAAGATTGACGAGGTATAACAGTGTTTAGGTTAGGACATTTTTCAATTTGCTGGTAGGTATTATATGAACCAAGGCGCCCTTTAAATGTGTGTTGGTATTTCAAGTAGTTTATTTTATGTACTATCTCTTACTTCAAACTTCACGACAGTGAAAAATGTTGCTTAATCCCGAAATATAAAAGGGAAAACTTGTATATTTGTAGGTATCGAAAATTAAATGTTACTTATCAATGTTTTCTCAACTCTTTAAGTAACTTTGTAATAACTTACCAAACTCACAATAACTATTAGAATCGTATTTCCATATTTTGAATTTATTAATGTATTTGTTGTTGTCTTTAATTTAATATTGTATCAATGCAATAATTATTAACAATTGTTTATTAAATTATTATGTTTACAGCTCAAAAATTGTTATAATAATATGTGATCTCACCGATATTTAAATCGAATTCTATGTTACAAGCTAATAATAATAATTGATATACCGTTTAGTTGTAGGTGTTGTATTGTTTTGTAACACGTAATAGTGGGTAATAAATGAGGTATTATTTATTCCATATAGCTTTATATGTTCTATGTATTGTTTTGTGTTTTTAATTCGGGTTATGAAACGCATTCTCTCAATTTCAATATGGAGACGCTCCAGAGAGTTAAAGTCGGCTGAATAAACACATGATCAAAAAAAGGTTATTTTTTTATTTATGTTTTCGACGCTATCCTAATTTTTATCTTCTTTTCAACCGATACAAGGTGGGCCAATCCAAACGAAACATGGCTGATATTTCATTTACCGTTTTAAACAAAGTCTCTATGGCCTGTCAATTTTTCTATTTCCTGAAAAAATTTTTACGCATATCATGCAGTTTCCACTCTATATCATGATCTTTAATTACTTGACTTGTGAGATCTGAAATCTCAATAAACAACCAAAATAGTAACGCGAAATGTAGTAAACATTTCGGAATGTTTATGTTTGATCTGAATTTAAACCCTTAGAATAAATTTAATCCCATTTTAAGGGTTGAAGCTCACCCCAGGTCGTGGTTAAAGTGACAAAATTGAAAATCATTCCCAAGTGATTAAAAAGGGATTTTTACTACAGAAATCGTTTTTCTTTAACGAAATTTTTTTTTAATTATAGTAAAAAACAAGTATAACATTCAATTAATATACAATACCAGCACAACATTTGCTTTACATTAGAAATCAAAACACCACAAAAATAGATGGCAACTTTACCAACTATGTGGATAGTAGAGACAAGAATGATATCCGCAAAATTTTTCCCCGCGATATAAAAATCGAAGGCTTCTTTTTATTATAGACGCGGTATGAAACTTAGGTTGTGTTTCTTTTTTTAATTGGGCCACCCTATATATTTCTTGTTTCGCACGGCAAAGTGGTTGTAAATATTGTTTTTTAAACCTTTGTTTAGATTTGAAAAAATACTAAAACGGAAAAATATTTTGTCACTACTTAATGCTCCGAGAAAATAAAAAAGTCGGGGTTTCTAAAGTATTAGTAAAAAATAAATAAAACAACATTTTCATGTAAATGTGAATCTGTCAGTATACTATTTAACAAAATAAGTTTTAAAAAATGTTCGGAGTATATCACAAAACGTGAATGCAATCATAAAAAAAGTCTATAAATTTGTGACGAGTTTATTCAGTTCTATCCAAATTCCCATTTTTTACAGTCGGGCAGGGTGAGCAGCTACTTTATCAGTGCCCCCCCCCCAGAAAAATAAAATAAAAACAATTTGCAATGTTAAAGAAAATATATCAGTTAAATAAAATTATTCCTTACACTTTTATTTATATAGTTTTTTGGAAAATCACCGCACACTTGGTCAATAAAACTGTAGATATATTGAAAAAAGTTATATTTAGTTGTTATTGTAAACCTGACAAATATTCAATTTCAAATTCATACTTTATTGATGATGTCAGATTGAGTGTTATTTTTTAAAGAGAAAACAGAAAACATATCTTATTTGTACTCGTGATTTGTGTTCAAAACTAAAATAATTTTATACCAATTATGACAGTTTAATTTAGGAAATAAAAAAGAATATTTTCATGCAAAGGGACAATTTTTACCTGCTCACCATAATAGTACAATGAAAGTACATCATTTTTTATTCAATAGAATAGAAAATAAAGTAATATCGATTTCTATTTCTACCTTAGCCTAAATTTTGTCCCACAAAATATACCTATAGTCAGAGCTAAGAAATAGTAGGTCAGCCCCTCCCCCCTCCCTCCCTTGACCCTGTCCCTTGCGCAGAGCGACCTGATGCGAATTTCAACATAAAATTTGAAGCCAAACTCTTCCCTTTACAATTTTGATGAAAACTTAGAGAAAATCTTTTTACAAATCATCAATTTAACGTTTTGTACATTGGTGTACCCAATGATAATTTATTTAGCACCATTATGTTTTAAATTATAATTTTAATTTGAACACTAAAAGTATCCATACTCCAGAATCAACCATAGCACAACCACTTGCCTGTGTGTACAATTATAAGACGGATATAAAAGAATTCACATATCTTGAACTTCAATCAGCCTATTTAACTATCATTAAACAAACTATATTACTGCCAATTACAGAATGCTTGGTTCGATATGGTTCTAAACATGTTTTCGCTTACCAATGTAAACATTGTAAATATTGAACAAAGACTTTCTTTATTTAATAAACAAAACTGTGTAAAGTAGACTCTATTTTTTGTTCCCAATAAACGTTATTGAGTAATTGGAGCTTTATTTCTATTATTTGTTCCCAAGAATATGATTTTGTGAATAAAATTATTACATAGGTATGTATATACAGTGCAATGAAATTTGTAGGATGAGAATAAACGCTTGTAAACTTCCCTACTAGTAGCAACAAATGACGTAACAGTTGTAGATGACGTCACAGGGACCACTAAATTTAAAATTATAACTATGATCTGTGATTATAACTTGCTCATTTGCTAGGTGTTGACAATACCTATTCCGCCATATTAATTTTGTTTGTGCTTAAGCCCAATTTTGATGGATAAATTAAATAAATGCTAAAATTATTATTTCATATTTAATTAATAAAGATTATTCGGTCCGCCTCTGGTTATTGGTGAAGCACATACAAGACATTTATCACTTGTTTCTCTAGTCCATAGTAAGCTATCAAAAGGGACTTTCGTAATGTGTGATTAAATAATCCAAGGTATACCACATAGTAAAATGACAAAACCAAACAATTTTTCGCATATCGTTTATTTATTATTCGTATTTATTCTTTATTTTGTACAAGGCCTTACTACTTAACATTATATATATTTATATTAGTTACTAATATCTCACTTTTTCTCAAAGAGATACAACATTTTCGAGGATTGGCAGAATTTACATAACAATTACCATTTTTGTAATGGCTAATATTTTAATTACTAAATGCAAAAACATCTATAACCATTGATATAATAAGTGAAATCAAATATTTTACGAACTGTTAAACTTACATATGAATGCTGGACAACAAAAAAGATATTACATATCAGAATCTCTGACAACCAGTTTTAACTAAATACAATCTTGAACTCATCAGACAAACCAATTAGAAAATAATAATAATAAAAGCTGGTAAGTTTCAAATTCATTTTTATCACAATATTCAAAATCAAAAAGCAATGTTGGAGTTGTCTACTCTGAATATTCACACTTTTTGGAAGAGTTATTCAAATGAGTTAATAAGACTTCCAAAAAGTCCGAATTTCAGGGAATATTTGACTTTTCCAGAGTTATTAAGACTTTATTAGACTTACCACAAAAAAGTCATCTTCAGAGTTCAGAGTTTTTAGAAAAATATTTGCACCAGACTGCTGAATAAGACACTAGCCAAAGTTATTTTTGGAAACAACAGCTTATAAACATAAGATGTTTACAAATGAAACACAAAATAATGTTTAGAATTCGATTGCATTGTGAAATCTGGTCAATAATTTAAAAAAACGTAAGAAAATCTGTTTCTAAAACAGTATTACGAAAAATTAATTGTTTTGTACAACATAGCTTACAAAACATTTTGTACTACCAAATCAATTCATTAAAGTATTAGCCAAATTACAAAAATTAATGTTTGCAAATACAAAAATTTCCCATGGAAAAAATTATCCCAATCTTAATACAAATTTTCACTTTTAAAGTTTCCTTACAATAATGTCGATTTATTATACAATCACTAGGTCTAAAAATAGTTTAGATTATGTATATATCATAATATATATATCTGGTAAAATATGTATCCCGAAAAAATGTTTTTAAGACCTTACCTTTATTAATCTCTTATTACCTTTTGTTTAAGGTTTGAACACACGGCATAAAAAAATATGTTTTGATTTATTTTTTCTTTCCAATCATCGCGGCTCAAAACACATTATTTTATTTTTTGTTATCACAAATAATTGGCTTCCATTCATGACTTTTTAAAACGATCTATATAACTTGCATCCATTATCTTTGTAAGCTGAGCCATTTAATCTACGTTTGTACCATCACACAGAGGCCTTTTTGTTAGTATTTATATAATAATATTGATATATCTAAAGGTTATAAGTGTTTTAAAAATTGAACTGTTTGGTTAAGAAACTGATCGAGTAGTTTTTATAGCATTTGACAGTAGATTTTTAACAAAAAATTAAGAGGTGACGATATTTTTATTAAGCATACATTTCCGAGTCTTAGTTGGCTTTGATTGTCAAACAAATTAAAAAAAGCTTCAAATTTGAATTAGAGAATGACAATTTTTTGGAAATCCTAAAACACTTGAGGGAAACTTATAATAAAATAAAAATTTAAAATTGAATTTTCTACAATTTTAGAAAAAGTATTGTACTTTTTTTTTCACTGGAAATTTTAATAAATGCAGGAACATGAGAATTTGCTGGTAAATGAATTAAATGCTACAAAAATTACATACTAAGGACATTAAATGGACATTCACCAGGTTAATTGTAGTTTATAGTACCCTTTATTAGAAAATTTGTTGTATTTTTTCAACAGAAATTAATTAACGGTAATATTTGTGTATTGTTTTAGAAACAGTTCAATTTTTTATCACTGAATATATTTTTTCTTGGTACTATCTTACTGTATATTTTACAATATTCTACATATACATGACACAACCTTTCATTAGAGCTTAATTTAATTGTTTACCTTACAAATAGACTAATGAGACTTTAACAAGATTGAAAAATTGACTGAGACACATATATTGCTTGTAAAGCCATTCAAAAAAACGGGACTCTTGAATTGACCTCAATTGAAAACAACAAGTTTTTGTACCAAATCAACGATTTGCTTGGTAAATCGTAACGTATTTCGGAAATTTTTCAGTATGCTGATAGTCAACAATTATTTTGGTTTCATTTTACCCCATATTTTTTCATTTTTTCAATATTCCTTAGCTCTTTACAGGCTCCTAGATGATCCTTGACTAGGTGAATAAAAAAAATAGCTCAGGTCATTTACGAAAACACGTTTCAAAACTAATAATAGAACAAAATCAATGTGTTCTAAGAATAAAACATGACTTCGATGTTGTTTTGGTTTTTTAACATCATAATCCCCAAAAATTTCAATTTGGATTTTTTCTTATTCGCGAAATGTACTCAAAAAACTTTGTTTATATCGTAGAGAAATAAACAAAATTCAAAATCAACCAACATATCAACATATGCTCAATTTCGTTAATTTGTCGCTTATATAATCGAATCCTCTAGTCGAAATTACAAAAAAACTCAATTGTTTATAATTTACTTTTATTTATAAAACTTTCTCATTTACTTAAAAAGGTAGATTTTTTATACTTATTATTAAAAATATATAAGAATCCAACACCAAATGTTGAATTTTGATTAAATAGTCATATTTTATCTGTAAAACACGTTTTTCTCATCAATTTTTTTCACCAAAATATTTTTTTACCTAAAATGAACTGGAATTGATAATAAATTATTTTACAGTACCGTGTATTTTTGTCTGGTGCAGGAAAATATTACAACCACGTTTAATACCCAAACACAAAGTTTTTAAGGAGAACAAAACATCTACAATTTGACAAAATCTCGTTACAATACTGAAAAATTTCAGAAACTATGTTATCTATAACATTTTGGAAACCTCTGAAATAGTAGTTATAACAATAATCAACAACCATAGTTTTGTATAAATTATAAAAAAATACAATACATATTTGAATATGACAATTAGTTTCAGTAAATGTGAAACATGATATTTATAAAAACATTATATAGATGTATTCAGTATGTCTAAATATGTTGAAGCTTAAGTCAGCATGTGCCTACTTGACGAATTTCGAGTTGTTGCTGTATTAACAAATTTTCGAGTAATTTTGACAATTTGTTTTATTTTTTCGAATCATGTATAATAAAAAGGTTAAAATTTTGGTTTGCGTAAATAAAACTGCAGTAGAGCATAAGATTAATTTTAATTCTGGTAAAAAATTCTGTCAAACTGCTCACTTAATATTTTTCATCACAACTTTCCAAGTTATTGTTATTAAAAATTTTTTTTCATTTCAATTATTTTAAAACTAAAATATATCGCCTTCAATTAGTGATAACTCGCTTGTATTACACTTAGAATGTTGTTTTTTGATTATTTTATATGCTTCATTTTTAACTTCATACACTTTTTTTGATAAATCATCAGTTATCAACTTATTCGCGAAAAACTGCTAGAAAACAATGCTTTGTCAACCGCATGTAACTCAAAAAATATTGGTTTATTAAAAAATATATAATTTTTGCTTCAACCAAGTAACCACCAATGAGATTGTAGCGTCCCAGAACTGTAGATACTGGACCATAGATAAATCTTCACTGGGATACAAATTATAAACCAATATTTTCAGAAACGTCTGGTATGGAATTTAAAGAGACCAAATAACAGATAGGTCCGTCCTTTCTTCTTTAATCAATCATTAAATTTTGATCTTTATCTTCATGAAGAATTTTGAGTGCGACAAGCTATGTATTTGTAGCTTAGTTGGTACATCAATCCAGAATTCAAAAATTGTTCGTCAATGATTGAACCAAAAATAAATTCTATCTATTCAGTTGACAGGGAGAAAGAATCCGTTCCAACTATTGTCCCAGAGTTCTCCCGATATTATACCTGTCGCTTTTTACTTTTTCTGGAACTGTACAAAATGATGGTTATTAAACAGTAAAAAATGTTAATATTGTCCTGAAAATAGGTATATGATGTTAATACATTCTGAAGAATACAAATACAATGCTTTGCAAATAAGTATCCATATACAGAAATACTTATTAAGTTGATTTTTTTTGCACAATGCTCATTATTTCATAAACACACTGTATACATCTAAACTGCCTGATATCTCAGGACTAATATAGACAATCAGTATCCAATTTAAACAGGTACATTTTTGAAATATACACAAATGACAATAAACAACGAAAAAAATAAAACTAAAAATAAACGGATGTATTTTTATTTCGAAAGAAAAATAATTTGAACAAAATGTTTATAATTTTTTTTTCAAAATATATTCTAAACGTTTAATAATTTGGCGTCTTAACGATATGAGACTTATCTTTTCTTTACATCTAGTTTAATAAGTTACTTTGTCTTAAAAGCTACAATTTATTTGTTTTTTTTTGTATATATAGATTTATTTTTTTCATATATATCTTATTTATATAATAATATACCTACAAGCTATGGCTATGCTAACATATATCTTTGGATTTTTTTTGTTTTGTAACAAATCATCTAAAAATCATAGAAATAAACTTGTTTCTATTAATAGAAAAAACATTTTAGGCTCTTTGGAACTCTTTTTTCAACAAGTTTTTCTGATTTACAAATAGCCATTGTTTTGATTGACATTTTTTTCGTTCATCAATAGGAATTTCCATTAAAAAAACTAACCTCCAAATTTTTGCGCTAAAAGTTTTTGTTGTCCAAACCCGGAGATAGTTCCTTTTAAATCTGATGCGTAAATGGCATATAAAAATCTACAAAAACCTCAATAAATATTTTTAAATAACATTTCAAATGGTCACAGCCTAAAAATTGAAAAAACCCAGTACTACACAAGGCAAATTTCGTAAATTGCGACGTTTATCATCCATCCATTTATCTACTGGATGTTTTTGTTCTACAGTCGAATTGTTTGTCATATTTCTAAAAAAATGTCCGATGCAATCACGTCAGTTGTTGTATAATTGCAAGGAAAATCGTGCGAATTGCCTATGAGTATTAAACAGTTGTTCATTTCTTTTGAAAGAGAAAATTAATTTTTCAAATAATTTAGCCAGTAAACTAGCATTTACTGTTTGTCTTTGTATCGGTCGTCCATCTTTCCGAAAAGCTAGTTTTGTATTTATATAAAAACATTCACGTAGTTTCAAGACTTGAAAAAACTTACTAAAGACTGCAAAAAATCATTATTGAAGATACTCTAAATAAAAGTGCTGAGCAAGAATCAGCATGCACTGAAAAACTGACTCTGAAATGAATATGGTTTCAATGGCTTGCAGAAAGGAATATGGCACTTCATGAGAAGACAGAGAGAAGAAACAAAGAATAGGATAGAATGACAACTTAAGAAAAGCATAATTTGTGGGAAAATATTAGGTATATTACAAATTAAAAGACCAAAATGGAAGGCAATTGAGCAAAACAATTCAAGTGATGAGTTTTTAATTATTTTTTCAACTAAATATTTTCGAGTCACTTGCATTGATTAACACATGCCTTTATTTATCGGAATCAATGTTTTAATTAAGACCACATGTCTAATAGACGGACGACCGGTTTAAAAGATGGAGACTGCTTTATTTCTGGACGACTTATCTTAGAATGCGTTATGTAGTAAGCTTGAGAGCCAAATTGTTTGAGCAAAAATCTCACTTATTATGATCGTATTTTCATTCAAGGCGCGACAAGAATAATGTGGCAAATTGTTCAAGATACGCATCACAATGTACGGTACATCACGATTCTCAAATAAAACGCTCAAAAATCCATCAATTAATAGTGAATATATACAAAATATTCGTAAATTTGACACGTTCTTCTTGAAATAGCCTGAATAAGTTCTTGGACTCGAACCTACATTATTTTATGTCTGTGATCAAAACGAGGTAAAAATATTATATCACATTTAGTATGTGTGTTTTTTGGAAAATAACTTACAAATATCGTTTAACAACGACTTAAAAATGAATTAAGTACAACAGTCAACAAATCTGATTCTGAAGTGAAGTAGAATGAGGATAATTCAAAACAATCGAGTTACACGTGGCGCCATCTAGCAAATGGTGTGATGTAAAGTAGGTAAAACCAAAATCTTCTGTAGACAAAGTAACAATGTATTATGGATACAATTATGTTATTTTATTTTTCAAGTGCATCAACACAAGTAACTTCTAAATTTGACCTTCCAATTCAATTTTATATTGTGTTACAAAAAAATACAGTTACAGTGTTCAAGTGTTTTTGTTGTGGTTTGGTCATCATGAAGAAATTGTCCGTCTTTTTTGTGTCAACTATTGAGTCAGGTCGATAAGAGATTTTAAAAAAGGTCTTGACATCAAAGATTGAACAATTGACTGAAACAAAAATTACTTTAAAAAGTTTTAATTATTCTACATATTTTTTTTTGTAACTTTTAAATTTCGCATATAAACTTGTAAGAATTGAATTCCCCGATTATTTGTCTATATTTGTTTCTTTACTTTATTTTCGAAATTATTATTTTAATAAAATATTATTTTCCAAACTTACAACAAAAGAATTGTGAAATTGTATTAATAATTGCAATTTTATTAAATATTTGAAATGAAGTTTTTAATTAATGTGTTATGAGCCTGATACAAAAGCAGAATCATCTCAATTAAAATTCAGCAATTTAAATTTAATAAAAGAATTACTTCTGTTTTAGAGGGACGAAAGTTGATTTTAGCTGGTTGAATTATTGACTAAAAACTATCAGACCAATTTTTTATCTGAATTAGAAATAAAACAATAAAAAACTCAACTTTGTAAGTTTGAAATTTATATTGACAAAAAAATATTCAACACAAAAATTAATTATTTTTAATCTATCCTTATCCACAAAAAAATACACATTCATTTAAAATAAATGCCAACAACCAAACCACAGAAAACTGAGAAAGGAAAATGCTAAGCAAACAATTGAATGAAGAAAAATCACTGTGTAGTGTAATTCGTAAGAGGGTAGAGTGACTGATTGTAGTTATGATTTGGATGTCCAAAACATGATTCAACAAGAACAGGAGAGATTACGCGATACAACTGGGGTCATGGGAAAAAACGTGTTGAAGCTTTGAGTTAAAACAACAAGTGATCGAAGGCTTGGCAATTTTTGACTTTATTAACCACATTTGTACAAACATCTATTAATACAACACAAATTGGAAGGTCAATTTAATTGAACTTGTCAATGTACTAGTCATTATTTTCTGTTATTATTACAACATTTTACAATGTACAGGGAGGAATTTTAAGTCAGGTGTAACTTGTTTTGAATCAGTCTCACAATAAAAATGAGATTTTGCCAACAATAAGGAAAATTTAAACGAAATTTTGGAAATAATTAAAACAGTTATGGCAAATAACAAATTGTCGCGTTTGTTAAAGTTTAAAGGAATTACTTCCTTGTGAATGAAGAAGTGCTTTCACATTAGAATAAATTTCAATACCTGCCTTACTAAAAGACTTTGGCTAACGACTATTTCAATACTTTTTTACATGGCAAATGCATTTTTAATCACAAAGGTTTCGATTGTGATTGTGATTTAAAATTGCATCAATAGTCCACCTATTGATACAATCTTTACACTAAAATGTTACTAATCGACTTGTTCACCTTACAAAATGTGAAAGCACTTCTCTTTGCCGTGTGTTTTCTATTCTGCCTATAGTATCGACCAGCGTTATTAAATCAAATTAACCACGAATTGTTTCTCGTCACTGTCATATAAATTTCTATTATCATTACGCGCTTTTTACTTATACAATAAATAACAGTTTTAAATATACGTCTATTCGTTCGGTTATTACAGATCAATAATATATTTATATATATATATATACTAAAAATATACATCTAATTACTAAATTTATACATGTCCTACAAATGGCATCTCACTTTGATTTTATTCTGTTTTGTTTTTTAACGATATATTGTCGTTTAAATTATCAAATGTGATCAATTTGGAAACGCCGCTGCATGGTAATGCAAAGGTTCATGCGTTTTGTTTAAATATATGTACCAAAGAAACAATATATATCATCCCTTCTGTATACCTTCTAAATTGCATTTAGAAAACAGTTTTAAAAGGATTACTTGAGCGCAATGATATGGAAACTCATGCAGCTTATTTATCAGAAGTGGGATATAATTGAAAACAAATTACAATCAAATTTATATTAGATTACAAATAGTGCAACTTTGTCTCATGAATCTATTTCATACAATAGTACCGAAGATCTTTTAAAGATATACATAGCTAATAAATTATAAAAAAATGAAAACAGTTTTTATCAGAAGTGGGATATAATGGAAAATAAGTTGCAGTTAGTTCGATAGTTAAAAATAGATAAAAGAGTCAAATAATTTTTTTCCCACATAAGTATTTAATAAACTGAGGCAGAAAATGTTATAAAAGAACACCATTTAAGTAATAAATTTATAATGAATAGAAAGAGTTTATCAGAAGGGGTATAAACGGAAAACGAGTTGCCGTCAGTTTTGTGTTAAATAAGACACAATTTCCATGTTGTGCTTTACAAGGATAACATAGATGGAAATAGTTGCTTTATTGGAAGAACGTTAGTTTAATACCTTATTAGAGAAGAGGCAAACAGTACAAGTATGACCTATACAAATATTTCATAAAGCGGTACCAAAGAAGTAAGACCTTTTATATAATAACTTTAAAACAAACGGAAACAGTTACTTATCAGAAGTGGGATAAATGGAAAATAAGTAAATTTTTTTATATTAAATGAGAAATAAACTAATACAGATATTTTAAAATCATCTCTTAATTTTAAAATGAATGGAAACAGTTTCTTTATAATAAATGGGATATATTGGAAAATAAGTTAGTTAAGTAATTAGTATCAGATAAGAGTCAAGAGTATAGCCTTCTCCCACAGAAGTATTTTATATAAATTTACAACGACACGAAACATTATCTTTATCAGAAGTGGGATATAATGGAAAAATAATAAAATGACCATATAAATTTTAAACAGAGCCTAAATTTTAAAGAAATTTAAGGTATCATTGAGTTATAAGCAATAATTATGAGATAAATTACTATTTATTTTTATCTGAGTGTAAAATAAAATCCCTTGTTAGATATAGTGAATATTTTGTTCTTCTCAGAAGTATGAAAGTAAATCGAATTGGGACTAAATTTTCATAAAACATGCATTAGGCTTTTGTTTGCCCAAATCAGTCTGCTTGATAAGACATACCGATCTTACTTTTTTTAGAGTTATTCCTTACAAACCACTTCAGTTTTGATTTTCTAAATACAATTCTTTCGACAAAATCAGAAGTTACCTAATCCACATACTTTCGTTATATCACAAATATTTTAAAAATATCAAATTTCACGTTTACTTAAACTTTGGTTGGTACAAACGAACCTTCTCCCAGGCAGCGACGTTTCGAGCGTACTATTACCAAGAACAGGATATATTTACAGATTCCGAAGTAAATTCCGATCGCAAATCATCTCACACGAAATATATTAGTATATAGTTTTTATATTAGGCATCCCTTTCTTAAGCTTTACATTAAATTTAAATATGATACATTCATTGTACAGTCTTAAATAAATAGGAAGAAAAAATATACAAAATAATAATAATAGTAGTAGGTAGCGACACACAAAAAAAAAGGAATAACGAGCTGCGACAAGTGAGCGTTACACTTACAGCTTGATCGACTCCAATTTCTTGCACACCTCACCGGCGGCGCTCACGTCGCCAGGCAGCGGCGCGTCCCCAGCACCGATCTCGTTGGCCCCGCCTCCCACCATGCTGCGTCTGATCGATCTGCGGTTGCGGCGCACGTTCGACGGCGCACCGGCCAGTCCCTGTGACGACGGCGACGCTGCGAGTGTCTGAGACGGCGCCACGTGTACCTGAGAAGTCGAATTGTGTTGAGAATGGGAATAGTTGCTGGTGAAAGTGCCACTTTTGCCGTAACCCGACGGTTCCGTGCTTCCCCTAAACTTATCACCGTAATAATTGTTGTTGTTGTGATAACTGTTGCGGTTGTAGTTGTGATACTTGGCGTTGGGGGAACTCCTGGGGTTGTGGTAATTGGGCATCGTGAAAATCTTAAACGGGTTCGCCAAAGGCGAATATGGCGCAGGCGGTGGAGTGTTGACGGCAGTTCTGCTGTGCGGTTTTTCCTCGTTTTTGTTCTCGTCCACGCAGCTGGCTGACGAGTTGGAATCGGTGCGCAGACTAGACCGACTAGAATGATCGTTGCTGTAACCGGATTTGTTGCCCTCGTACCGTTTCTTAGGCTTGTTGTTGTTGTTGTAACGGCCGTCGAAGACGTTGTTGCTGCTACGGCGCGTGTAGATGGCGTTGTAGGTCGGGCGGTGATGAGGAACGACGTTCGTGTTGTAAGTATTGTAAGTTTGTGATGACGGCGGCGGTGGTGGTGGTGGGGGGTGATGAAAGGTGATCGTACCGTACGGATGACTGACGTAACCGTTCGAAGGGTACGTCCGAGGCGGTATACTCGTTGGGTGCGAGGGTAGAGGATTGGCAGGGGGTTTGCGTTTTTTCCCACCCTGCAGCGACGTAAAGTCTTTCTCTTGTTGTTGATCCAACGACAGCAGCGACACCACGGGCGTGCTGGAATTGCGATCGTCGTAGTTGTTGGTGGTGTTGTGGTTGTCCGTCGGTGTGGGCGTGTTGTTGGAATTGGTGCTGGTGGCGACTGTCAAAGCGTGTTGTGATGTCGGTACGTGATCGTTGTTGTGTGTGGCACTGTTCACAGGCATACCAACGTCCTGTTGGGTTGTGCTATAGTTTTCCACGACGCCGTTGTTCGATTCCTGTACGCAACAAAGATGAGATACAATAGTCGTTTTCAAGTTTTCGTTCAAGACAACAAACGGGGTATCATGCACGGTTAAATGGCCTACTCAGTATCTTTGCCTAGCGGATGATATGCTTTCGGTGAAAGTGTTGGGTTAGTTGAAGCCTAAGTATTAGCATGCAAAAAATGGCAGAGTTGATTGGTCGTTTAGTAAATTTACCTCAGTATAGGGTCCGACTGGTGCCAGTTCGAAGGCGTCGGAATAAATGGGAGGTCCCTCAATGGTCGCACCGTATAAGGGCAAGTTGTAGAAAATGGGATCCGGGTTGTAACCGGGCATCTGCGAAAAAAAAACAGTCCGTAAATCGTTCTATGTTTATTCCGTTTACACTCTCTAGATTTTTTATAACACATTGTAAATATTAAAATATTAAATCTTTTAAAAGTACACAATATATTTGCAATTTTCATGACGACCTATACTCTGTCTTTAGACCAAGTAATTTCGAATATTTGTTTATTTTCGTTAATACCTGTTAAACTAATGATTTTAAAATACGAAAAATATGGACACATGTTTCATTAAATTTCATAAAAACTAGAAATTTTGTTTCTTTATTTGCTTAGGCCGGTTTTACATTGACAAAGATATTTGATCAAATCAAATTATAAAACATTTAATCAAATATTTGATAACAATGTTAGAACAAATTTCATTAAATGACATATTAGGTACACTACAGAAATAAAAAAAGTAATAGACACCTAGTAAGGAATAGCGTTTATTAATAATGGACCTGATAAGCAAAACAGTTTAAGCAAAATGTTAATTCTACGAATGTTACTGGATAAACTGTGCAATTTTTCCAAAAGGGTGATCCTTCGTGGAAGAATAGAAAATCAATTACCCTACACCTGAACTTATTAAAAGAGCTGAGAGAGATGACAAGAATGGCAAAATAATTATTTTTAAATGGTAGAGACCACATTATAGATGTTGATACTATAATTGTCTATTACTAAAGAAATGTAACAATGACGAAATTGTATTAGTATAGAGGATCCACCTATATCAATTTAGTCAAGTACAACACTGCACTTCACTACCTCTAGAGATCTGTGATATGATTTCTGGCTCAATATTTAACAACACACAAAATTACTCTAATTTTTCAATCCGTCGAGTATTCTTCAACAGTCTTTGTACGTCCACACAATGGTTGTACTAACAATTTTCATTGTAGGCAGTTAACTCTCGTTTTTATTTTATTTTATACAGTGTGTCCGATTATGAACTAGCGATAATCTAAATACATGTAAAGCAACTATTTTAATACACAAATACACCATATACTAGGGCTCAATACCGCACCCCTCCATATGGCAGCCATTTTGTTTTTTTTTTGGTGACCAATTCTCTACGTGTGAACAAAAACGTTCATATCTCCTAAAGTTTTGGTGTTACTGAGATAAAAATAGGCTTATTCGACGGACAATAATATTCTCTATCAACAACATTTTAAAACAAAGTATTAATGTTTTCTTAACTTTTGAAAAAATGATGAAATGCAAAAAAAAAGGTCAAAAAATTATGCAATTCAACAAATTATTGCAAATCAATGCAAAAGCAGTCCGGATAACCTTTAATTTTTTTTTCACTAAATCGAAACTGTATGTTTATTACTTTAGGAGTTGTTGTTTGAACATAGCGTATGCGCAAGCACAAAAGAGAGTCACCTTTATTATACCTTCAACATATGTGGTTGCAGCTAGATGGTGTACCCGCGCACTATTTTGGAACAGTGAGAGAATATTTGAACAATAACCGTGCACCGTGGATCGGTCGCGGTGGTGCAGTAGCGTGGCCAGCTCGCACGCCCGATTTGACCCCCTTGGACTATTTTTTGTGGGTTAATATGAAGCAAAAGGTGTATGCTACAGTTCCAAACACCAAAGAAGACCTCGTCGCTAAAATTATGGCAGTCGCCGAAGAAATAAGATCAGACCTAAAACTAATTAAGCGCTCAACTGCCCAGATAGCACACAGAACATTAACTTGTCTACAAGCTGGAGGTGGGCACTTTGAACAACTGCTGTAGGATAAAATTTAATGTGTATAAAAGATTGTAAAAGTATCAAATAAAAATTAATAAGAATTTTATTTGGTTTTAATGTTTACCTGTTTAAAGTCCCGACAAAGGTCTTTTGTGCTTGCGCATACGCTATGTTCAAACAACAATAACTCCTAAAGTAATAAACATACAGTTGTGAATTTAATGTTGTATTGTAGCTTAACTCAAAAACTTTCGATTTAGTGAAAAAAAAATGAAAGGTTATCGAGACTGCTTTTGTATTGATTTGCAATAATTTGTTGATTTGCATAATTTTTTGACCTTTTTTTTTTTATTCATCTTTTTTTCAAGTTAAGAAAACGTTAACACTTTGTTTTGAAATGTTGTTGATAGACAGTATTATTGTCTGTCAAATAAGCCTATTTTTATTTCAGTAAGACCAAAACTTTAAGAGATATGAACTTTTTTGTTCACACATAGAGAATAGG
This sequence comes from Octodonta nipae, assembly GCA_034190945.1. NCBI lineage: Eukaryota > Metazoa > Arthropoda > Insecta > Coleoptera > Chrysomelidae > Octodonta > Octodonta nipae. The sequence goes on along the minus strand of CM067220.1, from coordinate 4,776,120 downwards.
TCATCAAAAAAAAACGGCTGCCATATGGCGGGGTGGGGTATGGAGCCTTAGTATATGGTGTATTTGTCTATTAAAATAGTTGCTTTACATGTATTTAGATTATCGCTAGTCCATAACCCGACACACTGTATATAACATTAAACAAAATCAACGGTCTTCATACTCAAATAATAATAATTTTTGCAGTAGAGTTCTATAATAAACTTGGGAGGCGCAAATTTTCATTTTCACTGACAATTAATGTCAAAAATCTTTGATCAAATACAGGACATCACGTGTAAATGTGATCAAAGATATATGTCAAATAAATATATTTTCAAAGATTGGGTATTACACTATCAAATACCTTTGACAAAGATGTTTTATCAATGATATTTCATCAAATATTTGACAATGTAATAGCGGCCATAGAGTCAAAAACCTTTTGATCATAAATACTTTGTTTCATTTCTTTCAAATAGTGCATATTCCATTTTTTCACATGTCACTACAGATCCTTATGCAACAAATAGTCTGATTTACTTAAAGTATTAAAAAAAATACTTTTTTGAAACACTACATTTTACAAACTTTAGCTCAGATGCTAGACTTGCACAGGCTTTCAACATCACACTTCAAGTGTTGAATTTAAGTACTGGCAACACTATTTTAAATACTTTTGATTTGCCATATAAATTTTAAACTTGCTTAGTGCTACTACTTCATTTATATAAGATGAGCTCAGTTGGTGGCTATAATTTAAAATTCTGCTTAAAGTTAAATTACAAATTATTTGTATGAATAAATTCTAGTTAGAAAAATGAACTCACCTGCTGAGTGTAACATGGTGGTCGAGTTGAACTACTTGAGGACGGTATTGGGGTGCACTGGCTGACCCCAGTTCCGCCCTGGCTGCCGACAACGTATTGGCCAGTAGGCCCTCCTGCTCCGTTGTTTTGGAAGTAATTGTATTCATACTAAAAATACGTTAATTTTAATAAAACATTCAAAATTGTACACAGAAAAATAAAAAATAAAACTTTCGAGTTTTAAATCAAAGCAAGCTCATGAAAGTAACAAAAACCTCTCTCTCTTTCTCTCCATGCTAAACTGAAATAAGGGAGCTAAAATGAACCTTGGTAAAATTAACATCTCGGCTGAACATAATTTAATCAAAGTAATACTTATATGTACAAAATTGAACTTTTTAAAGTCACTTCTGTGTACATTGTCAAAGTTTATGGATGAAGCAAGCTTAAAATATCACTCACAATAGTTTTTCTCACAAAATAGTGTATACCTAAATACTTATAATCAGATGATTACTAAAAAACATGTAAGTTGTAAGGATATTTTTGTTAAAGTCGTATATTAATATTAGAACTGATTTGAACTGTTACCATGGCCCTCATGTTCACCAAATCTCGCCCCACCTGACTTCTTCTTGCTCACAGATTTCATATAGATGCTCATTTAGCTAAGAACAGGTCCTTGACAAGAACATTATGATAGCCTTTTACTTTAAGATGAAACAAAAAAACTAAATTACCTTTGCTGTCCAGAAATACTAATAGAGCTCTGTAAGGATAACAATAATTGAAAAAAAAAAAAAAACACAATTGTGTTTAGGAACATAAAACAATCAGTAGATAGACGATTTTTTCGTGCAACCTCACAACCTCAATGAATTATTTGGATCTGAATGATCATAAAACATTGAATATATCATAGAATAGAATTTTCTGTCACAATTGTATTTATCTTTTAAGATACTACTAAAATTATTCACAATAATAGGTACTTCAAAATTTTTAAGCCGCAAATGCTATTTATGCGGTTTAGTGACTGCAAAGAATACATCTGGACCAACAAAAATACAATAAACCTGTACGATAAATTTTCAATTTTGAACTCAACAGCAATGCATCGATGGATTTATTCCATGGAACTCCATCAAGGACTGGGGTTTCGTCCGTCATATAGTCCAGATTTGGTGCGCATCAAAAATATTTCGCTTTTTAATACCAAGCTGTTGGCTGTTGTTTTATTGTTTATAAAATGAAAATCTTCTTATAATAACACAAGCATTAGTCAAATGTGAAGCATGTTTCTGCACATTTTCACAACTAAATTGTCATCGTTTTGGAGTAAACCAAAACTGTTTGTTTGGGGGGGGGGGGTTAACAGATCATAATTTTTTTCTTTTTTTACCAAAAATTTGTAACAGATATCTCAACTGGGATGATCAAAGTACCTTGTTGGGTATAAGGTACTCAATGTTTCCAACATTGCTACAATTTAGGAAGCCTTTTACTTTTCCATTCATGCAAAAACAAAAAAAACAAAAACTGTTAAACATGAAACAAAAAAGAACCAACAACCAAATCAATTAAAGCGTAATTTATATGTAATTTCATGCGAGCAGAGACCTTAAAAAAGGGACGCCAGAGGTGGAAGTGAGCCCTCAGTACTGCAGGTTGTCCAGCAATATGTAGGCAGGCTGGGTGACAGGGTACAGCCCCGCTTCGGATATGTAGTTGCTGGACTGGACAAAATCACCCAGTATATACATACAAGATATAAATATAAAAAAAAGTTTCAGAAAATTATAGTGCCGCCACAAAAAAGCTCTGTTCTCTTATCTTTGTTATAAGAATGTAATCAATATTTATTACTATGGAAACAAGTTTTTGAAATTTTCTGAAACTGTTATTGCTAAAGGTAAATTCTAAAACCACTACTAAACATTTTTACACTTTGCCTTGGATAAAAACTTTTAATTTCACCAACATTGTAACAATATATTTAAATTTGGTGATAGGACCAGTCAAAAAACAATTATATATACCTCAAAACTAATATCCAGAGTCGGAGAGGATAATAAATATCAAATAATATATATACAAATATTTTGGGACTAAAAACAGCTGACTAACACCTAACTATCCTTTCCTTTCATAATCTTTTTTAAAATTCATATCAAAATTGAGTTCTCTTTAAATGACAATGAAAAAATTGTCCTCCCTGACAATTCTAATGAAAAATATATAATTACCTCAATCAAAATCACAAAAAAACATATAAGAACAAAGTTTATCATTTATTTTTGATTGATTTTTGTCTTCAAGAGAACCTGGTTCCTTTTTTCATTATTATTCTATTTATTACATTAGTCAAAAAAATTCAAAAAATGTATGAAATCTGCTAATTCTAATTGCATGTAAGGGGACACGACAAATGAAAAATATACTTAAAATTTGAAATGTTATTGGTTATAAAATATTTCTTAACAAATAAATGTATAACAATTATTTTAGCCAATATTTTTCACTATCGTCACCATGCTTTCACACTCATTGAAATAAATTTTAACCTCTATTAATCAATTATTCCTCAAATGAGATTTCTACACCTCCTTCGTTTACAATATCTATTTGAAGAGTAACACATGACCAACATTTGTTATTGCAAAAATTATTGATTTATTGTTGTATAAACATCAGTATAAATAGATAGATGTAGACTGATTCCAAAAAAATAGGAGACAAATGAATAGTTGATTTTTCAATTTCAGACAAAAAATAGGAGGTTCATAAGTCAGATGATTGTTTATGGATTTTCTTGAATAGACTACACCTGGGGGATAGTCCCATCGGGAGGCAAAAATAGAGCTTGTAATATCATATTTGACTTTGTCAAACAGGGGTGTTCCATTTAAATTTGAAATTCCACCCCTGAGAGTGGATAAAATGCTAACCATGAGTTATAAATTCAATGCTCATGGTTTTACATTACTGGGTGAAATCCTAAAGTAAGTTCTTATCTATTTGAACAAATAATTCATAGTTGTTAGTACCAAATAAGGACTTAACCTGCAATTTAGAATTAACAATTTTGTTATTGAACATTTTTTTTAGAATTTTTATACCTGTTGACTAAAGTAATGAAATATCTCTAGTTATAAACCTATTAAAATAAAATAAACTGAATTACTTATTGTGTCTTGTATTTGAATTAAAATATTTCTGTTGTATTAAATAACAAAATAAAACATCCTAGTACCTAAATGACTTTCTAGTAGGAAACCAAAACAGAAACAAATACTTAGCCATGTACTTTATAGAGAGACACAAACAGTATGTATATCGATTGGACTTCTTTCAAAAACCTTAAAAATTAAATTCCAGAATTCGAATTTGCAACAACCTGGACACAAAGCTCAAATTCAATCCAAAGCCGCAACACGAATAGAAGCACGTTGACCAACGTTCAGTATTCTCACGTCACAATTATTTTTTTTAGGGCATAGTACATTAATGAATTAGCACACTCAGTTTAATGTTGGTAAAAACTTTTCAAGACACACTTACCGGCATTGGTAAGGGATACTGCTGTGGCATGTATATGGTTTGCGTTGGAAACATCATGGATGGATAAGTGGCTGTCTGAGGTGGCCCCGTCTGAGCTGGATAAACAGGAGGTGCTAGAAAATCAAGTTACATGACATTACTTAAAAATTCTAAACAACTTTACAACCTAGTCATTAGTTATGAACTTGAAAATTCTATTTTTATTTGAATGGGACTCACTCTGATAGACTGGCGTTTGTGCGCTGGGATCCCCCGGACCAGGAGGACCAGGCTGGGGGTAGTAAGCGACACCACCTTGAAAGTAGGGCACTGGAGCTCCGGGAGGGAAGAAAAATTGCGCAGCATTACCGGCAGCCACAGCTGGGGGGCTGGACGCGTCGAATGTACGGCTAAACGGCTGCAAACAAAAATGAAAAATCAATTATGTAGTAATAAATAAATATTCTTACAATTTGCTGGAACATAATTTCCAATTTTCCACTAATTTTTCATCAAAAATTAATTTTCTGTGAGACTGTGACAAAAAGCATTAGGTGTGGAGAAATGAATCACCCAACAAATACTTTATTGACTGTTTTCAGCTGACACACACAAAAATGCTTTACTGTACGCTACAATTATTATCAATGCAGAGTGCTGTGCTGGCATAAATTATCTTTGTCGTGCGATGCATCAAGTCACGATAAATAGAACAAAACACACGGAAAACGATAAACAAAGAGCACCAAAATTAATAATAAATGACAAGCCACATATACTTTCAACAATGTTTTTTTCACTTATATAAAAAATAGTGTGAGGAAAATTATATTTAAAACATTCTAGAAATATGGAGCTAAAGGTTTTACTTAATACCCTCTACACTTTTTTTATTATAATTTCTATGTATGTTGTAAAAAAATATTCACACATGTTCCATTTTTGGAACAATGTGAAGGTAACTACCATTCATGAGGTGGGGCTGCAAGTAATGAACGTTATGTGTAAACAGTGAATTTAAAATCATTAATGTTTTAGTGCTCCTTAAACTGTGAAGAACTGTGTTAACTGAAATCACAAATTACTCTAGAATTATTTATAAAAGTCTAAGTATAATAAATTCTCTTTCATATGGATTATGTGTCATTTAAAGAATGTGTAAGTCTATTTAAAAACAACCTCATATTGCTTTATTTTGATTGATTGCTAGCATTCTTTATAACTTTTGTAATTGTAATGTGATGAAAATGGGAAACACTGAAAATAGATGCTTTCCAAATAGCAGTACAATCCTTAATAATTATTGGAAATTCAGCAGAATTCTATTGGAAATTCAGCAGAATTCTATTGGAAATTCAGCTGAATTATATATAAAAACAAATATAAATATGTACAGAATTGTGAGAAATAAAATTATATTTTTTTTATGTACTTTTTAGTTCGGTTTGCTGTTAAAGAGAATTTTTTCAAACAATAGTTATCATTTCGATAACAAAAGACAATATTTATTGTCATTCTATGGATGGTATAAGTATACTTATCCTGGAAAATTTTCCATTTTTGTATTCTGTCTATCCAACTTTAGGTATTAGGACATAGATACAAATTTATTGGATTGTTATTCAATCTGATGCCTAGAAATCTAATCTAATCCAGAACTAAGTCACTGTACCCACAACAGTTCAAACCCCCCCGAAATTTTGGAATGTTTGGTTTCAAGATTCAATTTTAACCAATTAATCATGTTTGTCATAGAAAAAATACATGAAGAAAAATATACATTTTGCAATCCTAATCAGCCTATCTCCAACCAAAAAAATTATCTGACCCCCCGAAAAAAATTCCTGCCTATAGCCTTGATGTGGGCCAACTTAAGTGGAGGGGCACTGCCTCTGATTTTTTATTGAATATATTTTCAGGGAAATTATACCACTAAAATTTGGATACAAGATTTCTTTTTGCTGACCTCACTGATGTTGAGGCTCTCATAAGTAGCTATCGCCCCCATTGCACCCCTTTAGGTCCACCCCTGCCTGCTCACAATGGAAAACTTGATGAACTTGTTCCAACTGCATTATATATTTCATATTATTATATATAGTTGTGTATTGTTTGATTAGTAATTCAAATGCACATATATTTATCTGTTGTTTTCTGATGTAAAAACTCTGACATTTTGCCCCAAAGTCACATACCAATCATACCATATAAATACCTAGTTTTTTATCAGTGTTATAATAAAATATTATAAAATTTTTATAATAAAATATTATAAAGTTTCTACCCCCATTGGGGGCCTCAAAATAGGCTGTGACAATAACATAGAGATCCAAATTTGCCTATAAATTGTTGGAATAATGTTTGAACCTACATGTGATTTTATTAGTTGAATTGGCGATACCATGAGAGTGTTTAAAGTGTACCTATTTAAAAAAAAAGAAATAAATTTATTGTTTAAACAAAATATGAAATATAATCTTTTATATATGTCCAACATGATATGCATGACAGTGTGTTGCATCAATGTGATATATATCTAAAAGTTTTAATAATAAACTCAACACCAAAAATTTTTATTCTCCTGAACATGTTATGACAGTAAGTTGTTTCATAACAAATTTAAAGCAACATTAACTTACCTGTTTCTTAATTGCTGGTGCAATATTCAGTTTTCTCTCCCTCAGTACAATATTTTCAGCTTCCCTCAGTGGCCTTTTTGCATCATCCTCACTTTCAAAAGTTATAAATCCATAGCCTTTTGATACTCCTGCTCGATCCTGTATAATTTTTGCTGCTTTAACTGTGCCATAGTTACTAAAGAGCTGCATCAATTCCCCTTCAGTTGTATTGGCAGATATCCCACCAACAAAAATACGATTGGGAACTAGAGTTCCTAAAAATATTACGAAATGTAGTTAGAGAAATTTATTCATTAGTCACTCTTACCATATTTTGGGGCATTGTTATTTGGTGGTGGTGAGTTTTGCAAGCTATTCACTTGGGCATTTCCATTAGCAGTATTTGTCAAAGGTGTACTTGCAGGTGTGTTGACGATAGAGCTGTTTGAACTCTTCTTTCCATTGTTCTGGCTTGAAGTGGACATTTTTTCGGGCATTCGTTTACTTTCAATAATATACCTGTAATGTTTGCAATATAATACAGTACTTCTTCTATTGAAATGTACAATACAACACTACTGTATTAAGTAAAATAGCAACAAAGTGAAAACATATAAAATAACCCTTTGAACTTTTCATTAAAATATCAACACAATAGAAAAATCCCTAAATTATGACCTACTTTCATTATTTTCGTTCTAATTTACTTCAATTTCGTTCAAAAAAACCTTAATAACACTTATAGGCAAGTAAATGCCCCACAATTCATTGTCATCACAATTATGGTGTCACATTATTATAAACAAAATAATTAACAATGCATTAACTCACACATTCAAAATTTATGAATAAAACTAGGTTTTAGTCGGATGAATATCGCTTGCGGGAATAGTAATCAACACAAAATTGTCAAACATTCACCAACTTTCAGTTATTGCAAAATGAGGGAATGTAAAAAATACTGCAGATGTATTGCAGATTTTAGGGAATGAAAGGGACACCAACATGTATAACAACACTGTTACCGCAAAAAAATCTCGCAACGAACTTACACATTTAAACAAAAATCCGTGAATTTTAATAATCGTTAGTACTTTTCATGTTAAATTAATAAATTGTTAAAACTAAACGTTTTCACTACAAACGATCGTCCATGTAAAATGGCGTTGACATTCGACCAATCCCGTGCGAGGACCAATCAAACGACCTGACGTAACGTAAATGTCTCGTTTTTGAGGGAAAATAAAGCCTTTTCAAAAATATATAGATTTAAAATTGACATTGTTATACAGCAAAATCAATTTGTAAAATGATTTAACATAGTAATATAAAAATAATTGTATATATTTTCACTTACCTTAGCTTTAGTCAAAATATTAAAATTATTGTGCCTTCTTAAAATTGCGTTTCCTATATAAGTAAGGTCAATTAAAAAACCTTTAAAATGATTTCAAACCATTAAAATAGAAACTGAACGAATACGAAGTACAAAACAGCTAATATTAAAATTACAAATTCAACTGCCAAGTTATCAACAAATAAAAACAAAAGCTGTAAATTAACTCATTCTACAAACTCGACGTGCTTGGCAAATGAAGACAAAGATGGCACTATGAGAGCTTGCAGTAGATAGTATGAGACAGAATTTATGAAACGTAACTAAAACATATTTTGAGATACTTTTCAAAGAAACATAAAATTTATTTAGAAATGAGAGGATTAACGAAATATTGGTTATCGATATACGTATATACATAACACATTCTTTTATCTTTTTGGCTTAAACTAACATCTTTATGGAACAAAAATAATACGAATGAATTGTTTAATACTTTTTTATTAAAAAAAACTACAAAAAATTAGTGTGTCATTAAAAAATTTACTAGTTGTTTAAAGCGCACTTATCCCTTCTATGTTAGGGTTCTTTCGAAATTAATACAGGGTCAAACAGTTTTGCTTGTGTTTTCTCATAGTTTTAGAAACACAGTGTGGAGTTCTTGTAATAGATCAAGTTCAAATTAATATTGTAGACAATTATTATCGTTATTATCTATCAATAACATTAACCTATTTTTTGTCTTATTCTATCAGTATGGAAGAAACACAGTTTTAAAACATATAGTTTTATTGATACCATTTTATACTTATGTGGTAAATATGGTCACTGAACTTTAATAAAAATGAAGGAAATACAAAAACAAATATTGCGGTAGCGAGAATTTCCAGTTTGAGGACGAATAACGTTTTGGATACGCCAATTCATAATTAAATAAACTACCGTATTCCATTTTGTAAGATTACTTTTCAGTTGAATTTAAATCTAGTCTACTGGCTGGACATACCATGTTCACGATTCTTCCAAAAAATGTTGTAGAATTCGCTCTCCCTATTCTTGGAGTCAAAATTATCTCGTTTTAATACTAAATTTACTAACTTTAAGGATTTCGAAGGGGGAGTTCGAATTATAGATAGCTTAATATGCAAGCAAGGTCGCAGCAAGAAATTTTTTTCGGGGGAGTTGGATAATTTTTTTGATTGGTCATGGGCTGATTAGGACTGCAAAATGTATATTTTTGTTTATGTATTTCCAGGATATATAAAATTGTATAAACATAAAATTTATTATTACGAAAAACATGATTAATTCGATAAAATTGAATCTTGAAACAAAAAATTCCAAAATTTCGGGAGGGAGGTGTTGAACTCCCAGACCCCCCGCTGGCTATGGGCTTGAACGCATGTCACTCCATTATTTAATGCAACTCTTTTTGCCGAAAATCAAACGAACAGCTAACGTCATCTATTCAGTTTTGATCCAAAATTTTTTGTTTACAAAATATCGATCCGGCTTTTATTTACATACTTTGGTATGACAGGTCTTTATGGACGTTTTTTATGAAATTCTCCAGTATTAACAGCACTACCTAAATCATTTTTGGACTCACATACTAAGGGTTCTGTACCACTTTTCGATTTTTTTATATTCTAGTTTACCTCTCAAACTTACTACTACTACAAATTTCGTTTACTTATTTTTGCCAAGCAATAAGTAAGCGGATTATTTTTGCAAAAGATCTTTGACCCCTTTCGTTAATATCTTTCATACTATGTATTTGCAAGGTATATATATTTTTAATGTATTTCTTATTTTACACATTTACAGTATTTGTATTAAAATCTAATTGGACGGTTTTTTTAATAAATGGAAACTTATTGAGCCATTCGATAAAAGCCTCATTAGATGTATGGAACCCTAACAATCAAAAACAAAATTGTTCTAGAGGGGCAAATCAGAAAAAAAAATGTCCTAGAGAAAGGGACGAATCAGGGGGAAAGGCAATTAATTTATGGGACGTTTTAAGGCCCAAGTCAAGGTGGGGAGCAGCTGGAATCCTGGTACATCTATGCGAACAATAGTAATTAAATAGTTGTCAAAAACGAAATTGTGTTCAATATTTGGAAACTACCAGAAAATTGTCTGAAATTTGTCAGACAGATCAATATTCGGGAGAAAAAATTACCAACACCGATGTGAAATCTACACATTACTTTCTAGTAAAAACTGTCGATTTAAAATGAGATATCCTGTACATTACTACGAGGGCTGAAATTTATATTTCGGGATTAGAGAACAAAAACAAATATTAATCATCGAAAATCGCTTTATTGTTTTTCAAAATATTCCCCATGAAGATCTATACACTTTTGCATGCGTTTGAACCAATTGTCGAAGCACTTTTTCCACTCTGATTGAGGTATCTCCAAAACATGCATTCTGAACGCAGCAACCGCTTCTTCAGGTGTCGAAAAACGTTGACCTCTCAGTTTGTTTTTTACGTAGGGAATAAAAAGAAGTCATTTGGTGACAAGTCAGGACTATACGGCGGATGACTCATCAAATCGATGTTTTGAGTGGTCAAAAATGCAGTTGTTTGAGCCGATGTGTGAGGGCTCGCATTGTCGTGGTGAAAAGTGATTCGTCTTCGGCGGTTGGTTTTCCTCATTTCTTGGAAGACAACTGGCAAACAAATGGTTGTGTACCACTCAAAATTGACTGTTCTACGTTGTTCTAGTGGTACGGTTGCGACATGTCCAGTTTTTCCGAAAAAACGGGCTATCATTTGCTTGGAAGCGCTTCGTGCGCGAACAACTTTTGTTGGATTCGGCTTATCTTGAAACACCCATACAGTCGACTGCTGTTTACTTTCGGGCTCATACGCGTAAATCTACGATTCATCACCTGTCACTATGTCATAAACGTGTTTTGAAGCACCGCGATCGTATTTTTTAAGCTTTTCTTTCGACCAATCGACACGAGCATTTTTTTGAACGATTGACAAATTGTGTGGGATCCAACGCGAACAATTTTTTTGACATTCAAATGTTTATGCAATATTGAATGTATGCTGGTCCCACTAATGTGTAAGGTTGACTCAATCTCACGATAGGTCACATGACGATCTTACAATATCAGTTCGCGCACAGAATCAATGGTTTCCAACAACTGTTTTTGGACGACCTTCACGAAATTCGTCTTGGAGTGAACTACGACCTCGATTGAATTCACCATACCATCGATAAACAGTGGTCCTTGATGGAGTTTCATCGCCAAAAATTAAATTAAGTTCATCCATGCACTCTTGCTGAATTAATCCAAGTCGAAAGTTGTAAAAAATAATCCCACGAAAATGTTCACGATTTAATTCCACTTTTTGGCCGAGATGAATCCTTTTAAGTTATTGTAAACAACACATAGCGCTCGTATGTCAAAACGTTCTGAGTACGTATAACCTCAAAATGTCAAACTTTACGATAGAGCTGTCAGTTGTCAGATTGCAACACTAGGGTTGTCCAATCCCGAAATATAAAAGGCAGCCCTCGTAAATGTTTATGAGTCTTACACTCTTACTATCCCAACAACAATTCTTTTATTCACGTTAAAAAAAACAGCAGTATTTTGTCAATAAAACTTTATTAAAACATCTGAATATAATACTTCAAATTCCTCCCAAGCATAATACTTGTGCAATATAAAATACTGTTTCATTCTGTTAACATTGTATAACTGACAATTATGAAGAAGAAGTACCAACTGAAATAGTCATCTTAATATGTTTAAAACAATAACAACGTGATTTTAAAATGTGTCTATTTATCTTAACACATTTCTATTGCCAAGGAGATACCCATTCCACCCCCGATGCACATTGCAGCCACTCCTTTCTTCTTTCCCAACCTCTGCAAGTTGTGTAGTAATGTGACAAGTATTCTTGTACCGGAAGCACCAACGGGATGACCTAAAGCTATTGCACCTCCCGAAATGTTGATTTTGCTTTCGTCTATTCCAAGGGTTTTGTTGACTATCGTGCTTTGCACTGCAAATGCTTCGTTGAGTTCGTAAAGGTCGACGTCTTCAATTGTCCAACCAATTTTAGCTAGCTGAAAATAAAAAAAAATATATATATAGTAAAGAACTTCTTATAATCAATAAAGTATTTGCCAAAATTTAAAACGTTTTAATGGTACCTATGGATTTGATAATATCGTTGCCAAAATAGCATAAACATGCAAACAATTTTATACTCATCTGGCTTGTTTCATTTCTACATTTTTCAAATAATGTTAAACATTTATGTTTTATAAGCCTTGAACAAATTTTTGACCAAGTCTCCTAATTCAAACATTTGACTATTTAAATATATGGTCTTGATGTGGTGATACGTGCCATAAATACAAAAGCAAATACACTAGAAGGTGCTAAATCACCCCGGAAAATTATTATTCCTTATAAAAATGACTCATAATAACAATTTTAACAACTTAATTAAACATAAAATTCAAGAAGTGTATTCCCGTCTAGTTCCTACCAGTGCTTTTCAAATGAAATATTTTTTCCTTTTTTTCTACTCCATAAATGCTCAAGAATTATTATTAGTTTAATCTGGAGGGCCAAGAAAAACTTTGAATAAAATTGTTTAAGATTAAAAAATTATGGAAATATTGTCTTAATTTAGAAGGGTAATGGAATGAAATAATATAAGAAAAAAATAAAGTATATAGAAGAAATAATTATATTTATTGAAACTGTATTATATTTACCATTTGTGTTTGATCAATAAGGACATGGAAACCAAGGTTATTAAGTCTCGAAGGACATTTTGAAGAAGAAAAAGAATAGATGGTTGCCTATCCAACATAAGGCCGCAAGTATTTTTAATTAGTTTGAGAATTATAGCTTGTTGTAACTCTTAGATTGGTATAATTTTGGCCATGCTTCTTGGATCTTTGGTAAAATAACATGGTTTCAGCAGAGTATTATCATATCCTTTCATGTCTGTTCGCCTTGTCATCGAAATGGTCTTTGCAGTTGTTAATTTTTAAATAGTATTTAAAAACAAATTTAATACACTCTCCTAAATTTTGTCAAATGCAGGTTGTATACAATTTTAAATGTAATTATACTTTTCAATTTTTATTAAATGAAAGAAAGATCATACTAGTTTGTTAACTGCCTCGATTGGACCCAAGCCCATGCACATTGGTTCAAGTCCTACTTCAGCAAAGCCGAGAATTTTCGCCAAAGGTTTTAAGCCTTTCGACTTTACACATGATCCGCTGGCCAGCACCACAGCTGCAGCTCCGTCATTCATTCCTGAAAGATGAAAATAAGGACCAAATTAATATTGGAGTAACAACTGATAAACTAAATAAGCGTGACATAAAAATTAATGGAGCGCCCAAAGTTGGGTCACAGAACAAACGTTCCAAAAATAAAACAAAAATAAAATACGTCGCCGATGCAATAGTAGAATTAAAAGGCACGATATAAAACAGTTATCACCCTGATCTGGACCCAACAGATAGATAAAAACAAATGAAGAGGAATGAAGGCTGAAGTGAGAGATTTCCAATAAGACGGGGCTTTATCACCCTATGCTGCTTGGAGACATTCAATATATACTCTATAGTTTAATACTAACAGGTAGAAGGGGTCATACTGAATAGCCAGTCAGAACACCCGATCTGACACTGTTTTTTATTTATGGCATCATATAAAGTCTATGATATACCACACAAAAGCCAGCTCTCAAAAATGGAATTTAATGTTATTATAACAACATTACATTAATTATTAATATAAATAAAATTTAGTAACAAGAATTATGGTAGTAATACTTTAAATTGATAGAGATGTCAACCGCCATTTGTGAAAAAATTATTATTGGACGAGGGGGGATGAAAATTACTATTATTTATACAGAAAATCAAATTGAGAAAAAATTGATGTGGCTGAAAATTTCTATAAACTCAAAAGTAAGTAAAAAGATATAAATGACAAAAATATCAAGAAAATCCGTATCAGACAAAAATAAGAAAATCTGAAAATATATGAAGTTTCAAGACAGCCCCCCCCCAAAAAAAACAAATAGTAAATGTCTGAAATGCGAGAAACGAGTAAATTCCAGTCAAGAGTCGGATACCTACAATTTATTTATCCATTTATAGTGAATGTAAATACTAACCTGACGAATTCCCAGCTGTAACTGTTCCATCTTTCATAAAGCACGACTTCAGTTTCGAAAGAATTTCAACAGTTGTGCCGAATTTGGGAAATTCGTCTTTGAGAATTAAATTTCCGGTCCTTTTATCTGGTACACCGACGATTTCTTTGTCGAACCAGCCGTTTTTGATAGCAGCTTCCGCTTTCTTTTGCGACTTGTAGGCTACTTCATCTTGTTCTTGTCGAGAAATGTTGTACTTCTCAGCTAAATGTTCCGCTACAAAAAAAAAAGAATGTGAATGGGCTCAGTTTCAATGGATTTGGAAAAAAAATTACATTTCACCCGGTTTTAAAAGTGGTACAAATGTACAAGATCTAGAAAACTGCCTGGACATATTATGACATAAACAAACCATTTTGTTAATATATTTGGTGAAAAGTAGTTACAAATCTTGTCCAATATCTCGTATCGTCAATTTTGGCTAGATTCCATTAATGTAAAGACTTGGCTTTAGATTGGACAGATTATAAAATTATATTGAATAAATAATCGATGTTAGTAATTCCTCGAAAACTTTTGAATTGACTCAATTCATATTGAAACCACAGGGCTCAAACTGGGTAAGATACAGGAAATGAAGCTGATCCCATCACAATCATTTGTGGTGTTCCACAGGGATCACTTCTGGGACCTCTTTTCTTCATTCTTTTCATCAATGACATAGCTGATAATTTTAAATTTACTAACAGACTTATTTATACAGATACAAACTATCTAGTAGATATGTCATGGTTGAATAGAAATTGGTGCTTGTGCTAGAATAATCGAAAACTTAAGCATACGCTCGAGACTATGTACCTGGAGAAGTACATAGGTACAGAAACAGAAAATTCACCTGTATTTCCCATGTGTACTTTGTTAAAAGGATCAATCAATCCATCGATCAATATCGTATCGGACAACTCGAGATCTCCTAATTTATTTCCTCTCAAATATGTTGTGTGCGGTGCCCTGGTCATATTCTCTTGACCCCCAGCGATTATCAGATTGTGATCTTGATTTTTTATCGCTTGAAATCCTAACGCAACTGATCTGGAACGTGAAAATAAATAATCAAGATGATAAAGCAATGATTTTTTGATACAGTTCTTACTTCAAGCCTGAACCACAAAGCATGTTTACTAGATAACATGTAGAGCTGACTGGGATGTCAGCTTTGATAGCAATCTGTCTTGCTGGATTTTGTCCTTGACCAGTTGTTACTACCTGACAAGAAAATCTTTTTTAATTCCACTTGTAATTGATGTTATGATTTGCCCTAACACAGACTGTTTTCATAATTTGTCTTAATCACAGATTTTGTTAACAAAAACATTGTTACAATATATTAAAATCTTTGGGGCAAAAACTAGGTATATTATTTCAAAATTTACTTTTAATATAGTAAAATAATTGGACAGGCCATTAAAATACCTAACATAGGCTATGTCACAATGTCAAGTATAGAAGAAATATTTTACCATCAATTTAAGGTAATAATCATAATTAAGAAATTTCTACTTCATAACAATTTAAAGTTGATTTACCAGGAAGATTTGATTGAGTAAAAGATGAAATACTGATTTTCAGTAGCATTCATCTGAATCTGAGCATTACTCTTGAAGGCAACTCAAACACACCCTACAGAACAACCTCTTGTAAAACACTTCTTTATGTTAGACAAAATTTATTAGCTCTTCGAAATGCATAATCATAAAATATAGTAAAACTCTCTTTCACTCACAGGAACAGAAAATTTATAAGGAATTCATTATTCATTTTACCTGATCTTGCAGAGTATGCAATGTAGAGGACCAAGTATATCAAGTCATTAAGCTATGATCACATGTTGCCATTACTTTTCACAATAGGTCACACCATCTTTATCAATACAAACTGAGCAGCATACCGATTGGTTACAATGCCATTGCCAAAGACTCACATTAATACTGAACTTTACAGAATAAACTGAATTGCTGTCAAGAATGATTATAACCCTCATATCATCAACATTTGGCAAAAAGACACAAACCACATATAACCCTAATACAGACCCTAAATTATACCAAACTATCACATTTGTGGCACATGGCTCTGCAAAATCTCTCAATTTTTACTAAGTTATGGATTCAACATTTAAAACCAATAACAATTATGCAAAACATATAAAAAACATAACTATAAACTTATATAGATTCACAACCCACTAAACAGAATTTACTTTCATTTATATTTATCCTTTCCAAGCTATTTTGACCTGGTTTCAATAATGTTATAAATCACCTATCTACTTAAATATCCACTACTTCTAATATCACCTTTAATTGAATGTGTAATTACATTGTTAAAAAATGTATCTACGACGTCCCAGACTAAACCAACGTAAAGCATTATTTATTCCAATAAAATATCAATCGTTGGGATAATAAAAAAAGAACTGGAATTGTCGAATGGGGCAAAAATAGCTTATTTGGACGCTGTGTGAACAAATGTAGAACGACCAGAAAATTCCATGTAGGCTATATAAAGCAATATAGAATTCCTAAGTTGGTTAGTACAGCATACATAGTATTATGATTTCGATGTGAATTGTATTCAGAATTAGCTGTAGTAAATATTTGATTATTAGGTGTAAATGAGAGTTCTAGCAAGTGAAATGAGTATTAGTTTTTAAAATTAATTAAATTTGAACCCACGGAGTTTATTGCAATATACATATATTTCTTTCTAATCAGTTTACAAATTGGCATTTAGTTCAAGTCTATTTTCTGAAAAAGCCCGCCAAAACAATTGTCAATCACATTATTATATTATATGCGTGAAAATTACCGGTTGTTTCAGCAAGTAAAGGCAGAAACAATCTCATTACTTTTGAAGGTAATCAATTTTTTTAATTTAGTAAGTAATTTTATCTTTTTACATTTTATGAGAGCTCTAATAAAAAAATAGACTTGATACGGAAAAATGTATTTTTAAAGTAACAATTATCAATTTCACAATATCTTTAACAAAGCAGTTGTTCATAACTCATCTCATAACAATAGTTGGATTTCTATCATGTGGTTGAAAAACATTACTAAACATCGTTTTTGGATCCCATCAAGCAGTTTGTTTTTTGGTAAATAAAAAAAAAACGAAACAGAAAATGACTAAAATATTAATTTGCAAAAAAAGTTTACATGAAAAAACATTCACCTGACTTTACAAAATTAAATCATTTACTCCTTACTATGGCATCAGTGTTTTACCAAAACAATATTAAATTTAAACATCTTCTGGGTGTTGTAATTTCTCTGTTTGTGATTATATTTTAGTAAATTAAAAATGTGACTAATGATTGATGAGGAAAAATATTCTCCATCTCTTATTTTCCAACTTAATCATCATAGAAAACAAATAAAAAATATAATTGACATATTTTGTGATATATTATTGTATATATTTAAATAATTTCAATGACTATGATTTCCATGAATATAGAATATACTAATTGACAAATAGACTCAACACAAAAAAAACTGTAAAATCTAATGAGTTAACCTGTAAATAAATTTCCATGTTGTCGTCGATTATTAATTATCATAATTAACGAGATATAAATGTAATTAACCTCTAGTACTTTATCAGAAAACAAGTTAATGCAATTATTTTGGCTTTATATTACTTGTTAGTACTAAAATCTATCTATTGTTAACAATAATGGATATGTGTGTTAAAACTGTATTCATGTTGACCCAATATGATTTTTTTTATAGATTACAAATGTTTCAAATGACAGTTTATTATTGAGAAGGCTGACACTTGATATTATTATTCTGATTATTTTGCAAAATACACTTACTATACTCTCAGTAAATTTTACTTTCAAGAATCAATGATTATATCTATAAGATTAAAGGTTTTATACATACGATTTAAGTTTCAACTATTATATATGAAATGTTCCAAAAGTCAATGTTATTCTTTGGTGAGAATACCTAAATAATATCATATAACATAAAAATAAAATAACATATTCTTAAAAATAGCATTTTCAAGAAAATGTTATTTTTAAGAATTTTGAGACAATTGACTACTTGCATTAGGTTTTTAACAGTCACATCTACAAAATTGGAGATCCTAAGATTCTGTTTTTTTTATAAACAATAATTTCAGATTTGTATCAATAGTAGAGGTACTCTGAGTTGCATTTGAACAAATTAAAAATAGATCTTGGGAAATCAATGTTAAGACAAAAAACTAGTTCAATAGGAAAATTATTATGACAAAATTCAAAAGTCACCAACATGAGGTTAACTTTATACACTTTTATATTTACAAATTGTGTGCTAATAACTAACACACTTAAATGAATATTCGAAATATTTCAAAACTGCATACATTTAAAGTTTATATCAGACTTATTGTCTACAGAAATCATACCCAATTGAAAAATCATGAATTATAATGCATTTCTAATTTGAAAATCAATAATTTCTGCTGAACACAATATGTGAATACAAAAATCTGATTTGTTAGTCTTTATATGATTTGTTAGTCTTTTTAGTTCTATAATGTTAAAATTATATTACTTGCAATTTAGCCAATATTATTTTTAATAATAAATGCTGTTTTTTAGATAATAGAAATTTAAATAGTGGCAGTTTATTGCTGAACAGATATAAATCCAAGTACAGGGACAAGAGATACAACATAATGAAAATACTTACAAAATACAGTGAATAAATCTTCACTTTTGAAAATAATCAATAGCTGAAGAACAAAAACAGAATATTTAAAAAATAGAAGAGAAAACAATTTTAAATATAAAATATTTTCATTATTAATTACAGTAAAACAAAGTAGAAGGTAGGTGAAAAGAGAGGTATGCCAATAATTGAAACAGACTTGACTTGTCATAAGTAGTATATAAGCTTCATATATTGTTTTAAAATTGTCAAAATTTGTTCAGTTGTCAGATTATCAAGTGTGTAAGTAAATATTACTAAATGCCTCTTCAAGGTATAAGAACATACTTTACACTTTGTAATAATCAAATAATAAAGTTTATTTTATGCAAAACACATTAAAACTTCATCAAGGTTACCTTGCAGTTGCATGGAATCTGTGAGAGCTTTGGCAGAGATAGATTTTCAGTCAATGCACTTAATAATGCAGAGGACCCTGCAGTAATCCTGAAGTGTAAAGCACTAAGTATCCTTATATTACCAATTTACAAAAATTACAATTTTAAAATAAAATTAAAGCTACATTCGGGCGAACTTAAAATTATTAAACAAAATCATGGCACACAATGTATACTGTCACATGAAAAAATGAGTATGGTATACACAGATATTATTTTAATTTTAGTTGTTTCTACAAATGACAATTATAAAATTGTCATTCTGAGGATATTCTGTACTATTTTTTAACATCACAGTGATATTTTACAAATTACTGAAAAGTATTAGCACTAATAAATCGTGCTTGATATATGAATCAGTACCAATCATAAAATAGTATAAATGGCACCAAAATGTAACTAAAACTGTTGACAAATGTATTTATGCTATTTAGTTGTAGTTTTATAATTCTTCAAACAGAAATTGAAACTTTCTAGTAATATTACAATAACAGTTGTAGATTTTTACCTGTCCAATTATTACATGTTCAATATCTTCTGGACTGATATTCCCCCTTTTTAAGGCCTCTTTCACTACAATTGTACTAAGCTCAACAGCAGTATGTTTCTCGAACTGCCCTTGAAAACTCCCTGTAATTTATTAAAAAAAAAATTATGTTAAACATTAAGCAGCTATATAGTACATACCTATTGGAGTTCTACACCCAGAGATTATATAAACTTCCGTCATTTTTGTTCACCTTTTATTTTACTACTGGAAGTGTCTTTCTATATTCTCCAAAAATATATTTATTCCATCAACT
Source organism: Octodonta nipae (assembly GCA_034190945.1). Taxonomy (NCBI): domain Eukaryota; kingdom Metazoa; phylum Arthropoda; class Insecta; order Coleoptera; family Chrysomelidae; genus Octodonta; species Octodonta nipae. The sequence continues at coordinate 4,755,705 of CM067220.1, read as the reverse complement.
TTGTCACCCAGAACAAGTTTTTTTAAATGTATTCTATTATTATTGTAATGCGATGGAAGTCGGTGTCAGTAGGTCATCTCTTTGTAAACGTGTACAATTGTTCACCGCTATAAGCTATAATTCAACTGGGTTTGTCGTACATGTAAAACGTATTTAGAGGACGTTCAGCCTACATTAACTCATTATACTTTTGGTAATGTTATCAAAAAATGTTCGGCATGTTAACAACTGTTTAGACATGACACACTCATTGTTAATTAGGATTAACAAGTAGGGCTATTAAAATCTGAAAATAAAGATCAAAATTCAAAATTTGAGTTTTAACCTCATTCTTATTTAACATGGAAGTACAAAACACGCAAGTGTCACCACAACACAGAGTGTCACTGAAAAGAATTTAAATCACAACTTAAACGTCCAGTGCCACATAACAGTTGGTTTTAGAAATGAACTTGTCCGCTAAATAAATGCTTTAATAGCAGTGTATTAATTAAAATTGATTGATACACGGGTGTAACAATGTACTATTTCAATATTATATCACATAAATACTTATTAATTTCGATATCAGTATGAATATCAAACAATTTTGTTCGTTCAAATGTATTTCATAAACCGTGACACGAAATTTTTCTCTAGTGTGATTCGTACTTGGCTCCTCCAAGCTAGATGACAGAACAGTCTTACATTTTTTCAATTTTATGTTGTATGCTCTACGGTAGATGTTAGTTTAATATTTCACTATTTATGTCGACTCTATGATATCATAGACATAAACTACCATAGAGTGAGCGGTTACAACCTTAGAGCATATAAGATTTAGTCAAGTGACGTCACCATGTTTTTTTCGTCGTTGTTCATTCTATCTCTGTTTAACACAAACAACATCAACCATCTTGTCGTCACCAAAACTTGATTATGTGCTCGGTCTATTGTAATGTATATCTCTATGAATTTATATAGCAAATTGACAGCAGTTGGGTTGTTCGTAGATCCCTGTTGCCAATTCTTCCAAGAAAAAACATTTTCCGCGAATGATCGATCTCGACAGTTAGCTGTGCCAAAATTCCATTCGCAGAGAATTTTTCAAACGTTTCGAATTGGCAACGGGTGCCTACAAACAAGTCAAATGCCAACACAAAGTTTTGTCTTCTGTCAGTGTCAAAGTCAAAATGTTGTTCACCTTGCGCTTTATTTACTGAAATTGTCAACCTTTTTAACGCTCCTAAAAAATAAATGTGCACACGAAGAGATATGATTGAAGGGGCGCACTAATGACGGAAATTATGATTTCTGTGAATGTGTAACTGATGTGGAATAAATGTTGTACAAAATGTTCACTGCCATGAATCTGTTACTAATTGTACTATAAACGTGATGCCAAACAATGACTTCCTACAATTTTATACTTTCCTTTAGTGCAGTATTATTTTACGTTTGTGTTGCTGTAGATCAAGGTAATTAAGTTTCAATCTAGGTATTTAAATTGTTTCATTTTCTAAAAATATATGTAAAAAAATCTTATTTTTTACACAAGGTACTTATTAAATTTTTTTTAGCATCTTTCTATGGAAACAGTTACATTTTCATTCCTCTGAAGGAAGCAAAGAGCATTACCGACATACATTTCAAATTGAAGACACATCTCTCTAATGCAGCAATTCTCCTAGTAGCAGGAACGACAGATTACTGCATAGTAGAACTTGAAAACGGTAGGATAAAAGTGAACATCAATTTAGGTGCTGGTGAATCTGAAATTTTAACGCCAGCCAGTGTGAAATTCAATGATCTTAAATGGCATGTAGTTACTATTCAAAGACGTGAAGCCAATTTGACTCTGGTTGTAGATAAGTTGTACAAAGTACAGTAAGTATGTTTTGGGGTCACTAAAAGTACATATTAGTTATATTTTGATGTTTCGTTATTAAATCTATTTTGATTCTAAAGCTTTTAGATTGTCAGTATTTTATTAAATCAGATTATGTTCCATTACACTATTAGTCTTACTTTGTTACCCAGATGTGACAAAGTTATAACATTGTATTGCTCCCTTAAATTTTATTTAATTGTTCAAATTTGATGTTTGCAACATATTAATCTGATTTAATTAAAATATTACACTATGAAATGTATTAGAAGTTATATTTTTAAATTTAGTATCATCATGCTTATTTTTTTTTATAAATTACAAGTTTTAACCTTCTTCTAATTGTTATATGAAAATGACACTTGCATGTATGTAACTTGGATGACAATAAAATAATTTTATATCACAGGCCTAATCCTATATAAATAATACTAACAAAATATTATTTTTTATTAATAACTGATATTATTTTTGTGTTTTTGGGCAATAACAACACAATCGAAATAAAATGACTTATATTGATGGAAAACCATCAATAGATGTCGTTTTATTTTGATTGTGGTGTTATTGCCCCAAAAAACATAAAAATAATCCAGAATATGTCACAAACAACGTTTAGAAGACAATTAATAACTGATATATTGACAAAAATTTTATACATTTTATTTTAATTTTCTAGATATGTTTTTTTATATATAGTTTATTTAATTTTGACAATCTGAAAAAAATATGTTCGCATTTATACATACTGTATGTGTTCAAGTTAACTAATTGTGTTTATATTTTTTCTCTTCAATAATATGAGTCTTAATTGAATTTGTCAACATTCATAGGTTCAAATAGTCTAATAGACACTCGAATATTCAGCTTGATGATAGAAATCCATTATGACTGTAGAAAAATGAATTACTTTGTTATATATCACTAATTTATTTATTTATTACTATGACTAGTTTCAACAACAACATGTCATTTTCAAACAGATACAAATTCATTTGAAAATGACATAGTGCTATTGAAACTAGTCACATTTTTTATGTTTATTGAATTAATAAATAAGTATCACAAAGTAATGGCTTCCACCATCAACTAAAAATCCATTACTTTACAAGAAGTAGAAAAATGATGATAGGTTATATTTCATTTTTTTTTTTTACAGAAAATCCCTACCTGGCAAATTCTTTGAATTAAACATTCACTATGGACTTTTTGTTGGTGACAATAAGAATAAAAATAATACAGATATCTTTTTTGGACATTTGGAAAAATTCAGAGGATGCCTTTCTGATGTAAGTTAATATTGATTCATTTTTGTTTATTGTTTACTTAAACTGGAATTTTCTATTTGTTTATAATCAATGTTTGATACAAAATAAATGCTATCATCCATCCAAACTTGTTAAAGGGGATACAAATTATACAATGAAAGTTTCAATCTACCTATCAGTTTCCATGCCCTCCATGAGATAAAATTTTTCATGTCTATATCACTTTTTTGACTTTTGAATTGGATCTAAAGACATAACTCTTTTCAATACCTCCTAATTTTATAGCTCGTCAAATTGTTGTACCAGAATCTTCAAAAGAAAATCAATTTTTAACGAGTAAATTACAAAAATCATGCTTTATAAAGTTTTTTGACAAAATGATTTTCTTTCAGTTAAGGTACAATGACATAATGGTACTGGAACAAGCAAGATTCCGTCAATCACAAGCTCTGGTACAAGGCATCACCTGGAACTGCGCTGCGGAATTCGAAGCGACAGCCGACCAACCAATCAGCTTCGTCGAAGACAATTCCTACATGATACTACCCCAGAAGATCCACAGCAAAGAAATCAAAATGCAATTCGAATTCCGGACGATATCAAAAGACGGCTTGATCTTGTACAACGCCGGTCACAAACTGAAATCGGACTTCCTGTTGCTGGAACTGAACAACAACTACGTCAGAGCCTTGATCAAAATCGACGAGAAAATTTCGAAACTGGCGAACAAGAATTTCAAAATATCCGACGGGAATTGGCATAGGATCGTTTTCAAACTATCTCCTACGATAATCGAACTGACTGTGGACGGTAAAAAGAATTCGGAAAAGAACAATCACGGTTTGTTCCAACTCAGCGATTCGTCGTATTTGGGTGGGTTGGAAGTAAGCAAAAGGTTTCGAGCTACACAGAAAGGATGCACCAAGTCGTGCGACAACAGCTTTAAAGGCTGCATTAGGGACATTTCCATCCAAGACGTACGGATGGGATTTCGGCAAGCTCTTGTCACTGAAGGCCTGCTTTCTGGTTGTGTGTGGCAGTATCCCTGCTTGCATAATCCTTGCAATGACAACGGAGTGTGTATCCAACAAGGCTTGGACTCATTCAAATGTAAATGCCAAGAGGAATTGTGTGTTAATGTCAACTACACCGAAGGCTACAAGGTGTTTTCAAAAAGCAGCCTTGCCACAGATTTGGAGATACTCTCCGTCGAACCTCTGGATATTCTCGAAGGAAAAAGTGAGGTTATAACGACGAGGAATCTACACGTGATACTCGATTATCAAAAATACGGCATCAAAGACTCAGGCATCACTTTTTACATAATAGAGGCCCCTGCTCATGGAAGTATAGCTTTGGATATTTGGCCTCACGAAAGGAATTTGTTTTCCTTGAACGATATAGCTCACGACAAGGTCCACTACGTTCACGATGGTTCGGAAATGGTGCACGACAACATCGTTTTGGAAGTTGAGTTCTCTACTGATGACGCTTTCATTTTGCCTGAGTATTTGCAAGGCAGATTTCGGTTTAGCCTTGCGGTTAATGTGATGCCTGTCAACGATGCTCCTATTTTGGATATTTCCAATACCACGGTTTTTAGAACGGTCCAGGTAACGTTGCTCTTGTTTTGTTGAATGCATGGATTTTAGATTGTGTGATGTAGATTTTTTTGTTGTTTTTCTGCTGATGAGATAGATAATAATTGAGGTGGGAATATAGTCATATAATAAGTACCCGAGCAACCGAGCGTCACTCGTGAATTAAAATTTTGACCGAGTATATATACATATCCAAATTATATTGAGTATATACTATGTAAATTATTTTTTCTGAATGTAAAAAAAACAATCTAATCTTATTTGTCAGCGCTAATATATGCTGACAGTTGTGTTATCGCCAGTTGCGCAATAGGTCGAATACTTGAGAACCTAGATTTTTGCGGCCAGAGTCATAGTTTTCCGAAGTTTCTCCTACACTTATAAGGGGCTTGTTCAAGGATGAGAAAAACAAAACAAATGTAACTTTCCTTGCGGCGACTCCATTCATTTAGTCTTTTTCTCACAAACACACTTTGAAACTTCACTTTTATTAAACTTGTCACACTGACGCACAAATTGGTTAGGTTACAGTTTGTGAAAAACTTTGTTTATATGCCGGTTTAGTTCTTTGGCAACACTAGAAAAAAATGAGAGCGTCTACATCAACTGTGGGCCTCTGATCAATACAAAACTATTGTACACTTGTAAAGTGGTCGTCATAAGGTATAACCGTGGTATAACGATGATACGAGTTATGAGTACGAACGTTTCTCAAGTGACGTCACTTGAATTTAATTGAAGTAAAATAAGCCCTTGCTTTCTCCATTATCCTTTCTTTCTAATCTTGTCAGGATGTTTGTGCATTGCAGAAGCATAAACTCTAAGCTCTTCACTATTAATCTTCTGTTAATTATTCAGAATCTGGCGTATCTGTCATGTTGAATTGTTTAATATTACTCACATATACAATTTTTTCCGAAAATAAGATCTTGACCAACAGATCGGATTCTCATTCAAGAGAAGTAAAATTTTATTTTTGTTGATTTCAAGTACTTTTTATAGATATAATTATTTATTTATTTATTCTTATATGGGTAACCCCATGTACATAAAATACCAAAAACAGAAAATTTAGTGTAAATAACATTAAATCTAAAAAACATATAAACCTAGTTGACATGTCTAACATTGGACTCAAATTTTAAAAACAATACAAAATACAGAATAAAATATAGTTAATTAAAATTATAATTAAAATACACTTTGTCGCGAAGAGAAGATAACACATCAAAACAAAACAAATGACAGCATTAAATATTATAATATAACGAGCGCTTGATAACATTGACGGTGTTATAAAACACATCAATATGCGAGGAGTACTGATTGGCTGTACGCATTAACCTAGTCATTGCTGAACAAAATCCATAGTTAATTCTATGCAATGAAACATGGAAGAGTTCTGAAGAATGAGTTCTCATTGTCGTGTTCAAGGAAATTCTGTCTAGTAAGGACGGGCAGTCAAGTTCACTTGACAACAACTTGTATAGAAAACAAATATCAGCTATGTTACGCCGATTTTGCAAAGATTGTAAATGCATTTGTAATAAAATATCACTATATTGAAAATTGTCCCTGCTCAAACCCATTTTAAATCCTACTATACGAATAAATTTATTTTGAACTTTCTAAATATTAGTTATATGTGTGTTATAGTGGGGGTTCCATATGACAGAACAGTACTCCAGAATAGATCATACTAGTGAACAATATAGTAAACGAATTGTATTATGAGAAAATGTTTTAGATGAACGATTGATAAAACCCAAAACCTTGTAACTCTGGGAAACAACTAGATCAATGTGTCTACGCAAAGTCAGAGAATTATCGAAAACGACACCAAGGTCACGAATTTCACTCGCTGTATCGCTTGTGGATTAATAACCTATGAAATGATTATAGGTTGTGACATTTTTGCAAAAGTAATAATAAAACATTTATTGATATTCAGGTCAAGATCATTGCTAATACACCAGGCAAATAAAGAGTTTAAATCGGATTGGAGTAACATAGCATCATTGCAAGTTGCAATTTCTTTAAACAGTTTGAAATCGTACATTAAGATATTACAATGATTAATAATTTTGCCAATATCATTAATAAATAAATTAAAAAGGAATGGTCCCACGTGAGAGCCCTGTGGAACTACCGAAGACACATTTATAATCCTGGAAATAATAACCCCCACTTTAACATAATGGTATCGGTCTGAGAGATAACTCTTTGTCCACTATAAAAGTGGCCCATAAAATCCTAGAGCATGAAGTTTGGCCAACAGTATTCTATGGTTAACTCTATCAAACGCTTTAGCGAAATCCGTATAAACAGAGTGAACTTGTAGTCTATTCTCCAAAGTTTTTACTATAAATGACTCGTAGACGGCCAAATTGGTTAAAGTAGATCTACCTGAAAGAAATCCATCCTGTTCGTTAACAAAAATGTGTTTAAATTGCCATGATAAGAATTGAGAGAAAAAGTAGTCCAATAATTTCGGGATCTCCGATTGCAAGCATACAGCTCGGTAATTCCCAATATTTTCTTTAGATCAAGTAAATATTGTCCAATCTACACATCACTATTTGAAATGGCCTTGTGTCTGAAAAATATAGTTTATTTTTGGCACACAAAACATTTGTTTATATATCTTTGACATAGGAAGGTTCAAAATACTTGATTAAAGTTGTAATTAAGGTCCTTCCTAATCTCATTTATTAACGAACTCATCACGAAACTGACCCCTAAAATTGCTAAATATATAGATGTGTTGACTTTATCAATTTAATTTAAATGCAACATTCTTTTGTTTTGAAAGCATGCTGAATTTTTTTATTTTTGTTTCAGTTTCATTAACATGCACACGATTTTTTTGAATTACATTTTTTTAGAATGAAGTTTGCAGAATTTGTTCATATTCTGGCATGATTAGCAATTAATACACTTCTGGGTAAGTACAATTTCAATTGCCAAATATCCCATATTATTAAAATATGAACACAATTGTAATATTTACAGGGAACCAAGAAAGTATTATCTCCGGAGATATTCAAAGGCATCGATGCTGACAATTCCCCAAACGAATTGGTGTACACGATCACGAATTGCGAAGGTTTTTTCGAGAAAATCGACAAACCAGGCCACAAAATCACGTCATTTACCCAGGAAGATGTCGACCAAGGTCGAATAGTGTTTTTCGATAGAAGTTCCAACACGAACACCACGTTTATATCCATGCAAGTTTCGGATGGTATCGAAACTAGCCCGGTTTATCAACTCAAAGTCACCGTGTCACCTCAATATTGGCGAATGGAACGTAATACCGGCTTAATAGTTTTGCATCAGACGTATTCGTTGATTACGCCGCAAAATTTGAGTTTCACTTCGAACGTTGTCATTCCCGATTACTCTGCGCATTTCGCCATAGTTAAGAAGCCGCAGTATGGTCAAGTGGAGGTGGAAAAGGACGTTAACGTATGGGAAACTGTAGATAGTTTTACTGGAAACGATCTGAAACAACACCGGGTACGCTACAGGCACATTAATGGTAAACCGGATTTCGATGAATTTCAAGTAAGTCTAACTGTTTTAAATCTTTGTTAAAAATCTGTTTGAATTAGATTACAATACATAATAGTTTTAGTGAAAAGTTATAAAATCGCGGTCATTTGTACTAACAAAAACATGGCTGTTATTTTACTAACAAAAACATGGCGGTCGTGAGACATTTAAAAATAAATGCCGTCAAGCGGCAGATGTAATGTTAAAAATAAAAAAATAGATCAATAACAAATACCATTAAACGCCAAAACTCTATGAGTAAATACCGTGCTTCATGTAATAAATGAGTAGAAACAAAATTTAATATATAGTTCTTTAAACTCCTTTCAACACTATTTATGCTCAAAATTTTTAAACCAAAACTGTTTGAATATTTCTTGCTTTTCTTTTATATAATTCATTTATGTTTAGTCAAAAAACAAAATATTTTTGTTTATCTCACGGGGAACGCGAAACAAATACGGGGAAGGCCTTGGTAAAATCTGGAATCTGAATAATTTGATTAGATAAATAAATGCCTACATTATAAACTATTTACGCATATTTGAAAAGTTGCCGGTATTCTTTCTATCGGGGTTTATGCTATTCGTTAGTATCTAGCTCGTTCTTTTCGTTCATATGACATTATTGTTAGGGCGTAAACTTGTGTTACTAGAATTTGGAAAATTGAATGTTTCAATAGCAATTCCATTTACTAATGGATGAGTTTTTCCAGTATCTCTGTCTTGCTGGTTGTCCGATTTCTATCTGTATTTTTCCATCTAACTTGCCTTATGTCAATAATATTCCGTTTGTCGATCTATTTTTACAATTCAACTATAGAATTTTGTAATAGATATACCAATATGTTTCTAAGAGAGAACTATATGTTTTTGAAGGACATTAGATGCTCTACAAAAAAGGTCTCATTCTTTAGATGTCCTATATTTTTGTTTCATTGTTGCTTCCAGTTATTTATCTGCTTAGTTAATAACTGATCCTTCACGTAAGCAAACTTAAAAAACAAAGACATACTCATCGACTTGAAGTCAAGACATATCTGCTGAAACGTCGTCATTTTACAGAAGATCTCACAAGGGATCAGTTACATACTAACGCGATAAATTAAAAACAACCGAATGTAAGATAATAATCTTCTTTATTTGTTTTAGTTTCGAACTTTGGACAAAATTCAACTTTACACCTTCAGAATCACATTCATAAAATGCACTCTGTACATGTCCCAAAAGAAGAACCTCCAAATGATCGCCAACTGGGAAACGGTAATCTCCATCGATCAACTTTCCTATGAAACCAAACCGGTAAAAGCCCTAACTTCAATCAACTACGTGATATCGAAAGCCCCACAATACGGATACCTTTTCTCACCTGTCACCAAATATCGAATGAGAACATGCGACACCTTCACCCAGGAAGACATAGCGTCCCAAAATGTCAGATACAGATTATTCCAAATGGGCTATTCAGACGTCGAAGACGATTTCTCGTTCGTGGTCCTGTCGCCAGGGTGCAACAACGTCACTGGGAATCTGACTATAAAATATTCGGCATCTGTCGATGAAAAATCCAAGGTGAACGTCAATTTGCGACCTCTAGAGGTGGAAGAAGGCTCTGTAGGTGTTGTGGATCCTTCACACCTCTATTTGCATACGGATTTCGTCTCCGAGTTGGTATACAACGTCACGGCAGACCCAAAACACGGCGTGTTGCAAATAAGCAAAGGAGAGATTTTGAGAAACCAGACAGATCACTTCACTCTCAACGAATTGAAAAATAATCTCGTCCATTACGTTCACGACGGTACCGAAACACAATCGGATTCGTTTACCTTCCTCGCCTTGGCTACAAAGGAAGACAATTTTCAATACGTTGGTCATTTCGATTTCAAAATCAATTTAAAAAACGATAACAGCCCTGTTAGGATGATCGACAAAGTATTCCACGTCGTCGTTGGCGGGGAGCGCCCTCTCACGGGCAAAGACTTGAAATACACTGACGAAGACTTGGGCACCCCCGTTTCAGCAATTGTTTACACCTGCAGAGAATCCACCAATGGATATTTTTACAACGTCAATAACAAAGGAGAAAAAATCACGGAATTCACGCAAGAAGATCTGGACAACGACAGAATCGTGTTCAAACACAAAGGGCCTGAATACGGTAAAGTGAGGTTATGGGTGACGGACGGTCAGTTCCATGTGAACGGCGTTTTGGAAATTCAAGCATCTGCACCGTTCATACGGGCGGTGATTAACAAGAAAATCGTCGTACAACACGGCAAAATGGTGGTCATTACTTCCGAGCATTTGTCGTACTCCACTAATTTGTATGCTTTCGATACGGACGTTCGATATGAAGTGATGAGCAAGCCCATGTTCGGAAACGTGATCTTGGCTCACAATCGTGAGGTAAGTGAACCATGAAAGTGTCGTAGATATTTCTTTACTTTAAAATTGTAATCGAACACTAATACATCCTATCACATTCAACCTTTAGAAACCATCTAAACCTGTTTTGTCCTAAGATTTTAAGAGATATTAATAATAATCGTTTATTTAGCTCAAAATGCATTTATCAGTAACATTTCATTATTACCTGAAGTATATTAATCACTATCACTAGACAGATATATACGACCTTTTAAGCAACAGGTGGCAACATACTGGTTGGGTTGAGAGCTGTTTTTGTCCGCAAAATTATTGTTTGTTCACGGTTAATTGAGATAGATTTATACCTATAACAATGCATTTTTACAGTACCGCAAGTACAAAAAAGCATTGTGATTGTTTCAGTATTATATAATATAAATACTTTTTAATGATTATCAATGTAAATATCAATGATTTTTTTTGCGGAACAGTGTATTTCTCAAACCAACCGTCGCGTGACGCCCCCATCGCTTAACAGGTGGAGTACATAGGGAGTCAGTCAAAAGGTTCCTCCCCCTAGTATCTTTTGATCGGTTTTATTTACACCAATGAAATTTGGAGGGTGAAAATCAACAGCAAAATTCTATAGTGAAAATAAACGGTCGTAAATTTCTCTGCTAGTGGTAAAAGATGACTCACAGTGCCACTATAACCGTTCAAAAAATACGAGGGGAGGGACTTTTGACTAGTACTGTATATTATATTATTGTGTACCTCTTCTTTTGTTTTTGTTGGTGACTCTTTATCTATTTATCTTTGAAAATTTCGATCTGTTATGTTTGTAAAATGTATGCAAGACAAAATTTAACTTTAGGCAAAATTCTTCCCATAGTCATCAATTATGTGTTGTTTTCGTTGTAGCCGATAAAGAATTTCACCCAAGCCGATATCAGGAACGGAGAAATTGCCTATTTGAACGAACATCCGGGCGGAAATGCAGACGACATCGGTATAAGGATTCGATGCAGTGATGCTATCAATGTCGCTCATTTAGGCGTGTGGATGCTACCTTCGAACTACTGGGAACCATTGGAACCTAAAAACCTCAAAATGCTGTCGGTTGAAGAGGCTACCAGTGTCTTGATAACCAAGAAAAATTTAGAGGTAATAAATGTAGTAGTTTTATGTAGGCCGTTAGACATTTCTGGCCTGAATATGATCAGTAGTAGGTAAATTATATATTATGTTCAAAAAACTAACCATTATTAACCGACTTCCAAAAAGGAGGAAGTTATCAATTCGTCGCGTATTTTTTTTGCTTATTTTTTTTGTATGTATGTTACCTGATTTCTTCTCCTGTGGTGAACCGTTTTGAATGAATACGGTCTTGTTTAATAGAGTATATATCCGGATTGGTGAAACTTCAAATTTTGGTAAAGTGATGAAATTGTGAATGAACACATGCGTGTATGGAAATCGACCAATATCCCTAATATTTTAGTCGATTTTTCGATAACTCCTTATGGATGTGTATAGTTTTTAATGTTTAATCTATTAAGGACGATCCCTAGGTGATCTCATATACTTTTCTGCGACGTGCAACTTGCAGTTTTGCAGAATATCGCCGAAAATTCCAAAATTCTTATAAAAAATTTCATCGAAATGACATAACGGACATTCCCTCATAAATATTTTAATTCCAACGTAATAGTGCGGGAATTGTAGGCACTGGAAGTTTTAATTGCGAATTCGAAAATTTTCTATGAACATCTCAAGCATATAGGTAGTAAAGCATAGTATTTTCGGCTCCTTAAATCAATGAGTACCAAGCTCGTTTTGTTTGTATACCAGGCAAATGCCTATTTAAATGCCAATTTTTTCATTTTGCGAAGACGGTGCTTTTGGTTGTCACATTCTCCCGGCTTAATAGAAAATTCAGTGACAACACATGTCAAACTTTAAACTGCTATTTGGTGCGTTTGTACACAAGGTGTTTAGTTATAGCAAACAAAATCACAAAGTAAAGTGATAGCAGGAGTTGCATTTATATGATGATTGAAATATAGGACGGAGTAGAATGATAATGGTCCATAGGCAGCCGTATATTCAGGATGGTTGGAATATAGGGTGGACTGGATGTTTGGTGGTATAAAAATTTTGGAAAAATGTGAAATTAAAATTATATAGGGTGATTAAAAAACTGTTATAGGATGTGGACATAAGCAAATCATATACAGGATGGTTGAAATATATGCTGGATTTGAATTATATTAATACAGTGTGATTAAAAAATTATTTCTTTTATAGCCCATAAGAAGTTGCATAAAGTGTGGAGAGGAATTAATGTTACACAGGGCAATAATATAAAATGTTAAAAATGAAATAATGTATGGGGTAGCCCACAAGCAGTTATATACTATGGTTGAAATATAGGACGGATTTGACTCCGTAAATATGGGATGGATTCTACCCCATCCTATAGTTTACAGAAGGCAGCTAACAACTTTATGCTTGTCCGTGGCCAGTTGTATGTACATGATGGTTGGTACATAGGGTGGAGTGGATTTATCTATAGTTTTACAGAGTTGTCAACAAAAGTTGAAAAAAGGTTACATGGCGTGGTCCATAAGGCTTAAATATATTTTGGGCTTATTAAGTCAACGCGTAATAGTACATTTTGTTCGTAAACATTTACCTGTCAATTTTAATGAAAATGTATCATTGTGTAATGTTGTGGCTTTCGATGTTACCTGGTTCTGTCTATTAAGGTCATAAAAAATAAAGAATGAAAACTACCTGAGTTCAAAAAAACTAGAAAGTTGAAAATAAAACATTTTTAAAATAAATATAACCGACTTCCACCTATAACTAAAAAGCTAAAATAATTATAACAAAATACAACTCTAGCAAATTCAATGTTGTTAGGTACATACCCAGGAAGTAAAAAATGTAAACATTAAAAGGTGCTCATTCTGTACAAATAAATTACCTACCAATCTAGTATATTTTTGAAGTCGGTGCCAAGCAACAATCAAGTTTGATGAAGTAGTAGAAAAGTATGCAATGAAGGATTTTAGATTTGCTTGAAGAGGGCAGATGTGACTCTGCCGAAACGTCGTCATTTTACCATCGATCCCGGCAGGGATCAGTTATCAACTACGCGGATGAATTCCCGGAAACCACCTAAAACATATATATATATATATATATATATATATATATATATATATATATATATATATATGTAAACTCGTTTTTTATGACATGCTATTGAGTTTTTTTCCAAGATAGAACCAATCTCAAAATTACAGTCCACTAAAATCCCCTTTCAAAGCATATTATACACTTGTAATACTTGTAATAATAACGAACTTGAACAAATAGTTTCTATATGTCAAAATATCAAATGAATCTAAGTGAGACCAGGTGTCCAGTTGCAATTAAATTCAATTTTGAAATTTCGGAATAGTTATTAAAATCTGATAACAATTTTCTCCTTAAATCGTTTCACAAAAAAAACAAGATTTTACAGGGTAATCCATTTCAACTGTTGCTACTTTTCTAAAAGTTTTTTTCAGTAGTTTGGTTTTCAGCTCACTATCATTGCTGTTAGAAGAAGCAATTGAGGTTAAGTGCTATTGCACTCTGGGCTGCTTACGTTATTGTTCGATAAATGCTAAATTGCAGAAAACGTATATTTGTTATCTGTTATATTAAGCGGACAATAACAGTGTTGTCGAGTAAATAATAGTTGTTAAACAGCAAGTATGTTAATAACTTCACACACTAATTTTTGCACTACTCTGACCAAAGAATGAAACAGAGTCTCATTATGATTGTAAAAATCAACAACTTCCATTCAAAGTTATTACATTTCTAAAAAGCACCTAATTTCTGTATTTTTTTCCAGTTCTCTCAGCTAAACGTCCCGCCTTCCTCCATATTCTACCACATCGTCGAAACACCAGAATCCGGCTACATAACCATACTCTCCGAAACCAAGAACGGCAACGAACCCCTAAACGTGATGACCTTCAGCCAGGACGTGGTAAACGAACACAAGGTGCTCTACATACAATCGGGCTCGAATCACACGCACGACCAGATCGTGTTCAACGTGACGAACGGCATCGTGTGGCGGACAGACGTGCGTCTCGACATCGAAATAATCCCCGAACGGCTTCAGTTAGACACCAACAATCTCGTAGTTAACGAAGGTGGTGTCGCCACCGTCACCGTATCACACGTGTTCGTCGTCACGGATTACTATAAATCGAAGATGAGCTCGTATTCGATCGAAAGCGACGTCAAACACGGCTGCGTTCAGGTACACAAGCGGTGCATCAAATCGAAGATGTTCTCGCACAAGGAACTCCAAGCCGGGGTTGTGCAGTATTCCCACGACGGGTCGGAGAATTTGGAGGACCAGTTGGTGTTGGCTGGGGATGCTGCGCAGAAGAAGAGTTTTCCTGTTACGCTGAAGATTATCGTGCTTCCGGTGAACGATCAGAGACCTAGGTTGGTGAACAACACGGGTTTGGTGATGTGGGAAGGCGGCGAAGCTGTCATTACTAATACGATGTTGGGTAAGTAATTCACTGCAGAGATTTTTTTTTCTATTTTATTTTTATTACCTACCATTATTCTTAAGTGATTTGAAGAATCCAATACCTTTTTTTACCGAAAATTCAAGTCTCTGTCAATAATGCACTGTCATTTTGGGAAGATTACTTGAAAAAAATAAGTATGGTAGTGAATCTGAAAAACTGAACAACTGCAAGCATTAAATAACAAATGGTGTCGAAATAGTAGGGCTCCAAAACTCTTTTAAAAAATATAATTTAGAGATAAAAGTTATACACAATATTTAACTACATATCAATTATCACAAAACTTCTATTTATGGATTGAAATTTATCGTGTTAAAAACCAAAAACAGTCAAAGGATCCCACTGGCTCTAAATATTCTAGAATTTATTATTATAAGTAAGTTTATATAACAAGAACCTTATGTTATTCAGATATTTTACAATTGCGATTTCCATTTCTAAGAAGAAAATACATGAAACGAACTAAGCTGTAACTATGAAGATGCAGTATAAATGACAACAATACACAAGTACTTACATATTAGGTCACCTTAAACTGCCAATGTATATATAATCTCAGTAATTTCAATTTAATACACAAAGTTAGCGATGACTATTTCTGCATTATATAAAAAATATAAAGAAATACAATGCTCCAGCTGTTAATTTATGTTAAAAATACTTTTTATTCTGACAATTTTTGTAAGTGTATTGAAATTGAAAATGTTCAAATAATACATTGATAATTTTCACATTGAATTGAAAAGGTACATTAACGGCTAATAGTGTTATAATATGTTAAACTCATACCAAATTAGCTAAAACGAAGATGGCCGTGAACATTAGAATTATTGCCATGATGTCATATTTATCTATTTATCTTAAATCTCACTAATTTCATATCATGGGCTTTCTTAAGTTAAACTGTATGAAATGATTAGCCTTTAAAATAGATACAATATAAATTAAAAGTATAATGTTAAAATAATAAAATATTATCGGAAACACATTGATCAGTTGCCACATAATACACAATTCTAATTTTGGTTGACAAACCATATTTAGAAAGAAATGAAGGTTTCCAACTTGCGAGTACCAAATAAATGGTTATTATCACATAATATTAATGTATACGTGAGATCTGAATAACTTTCGGAATATAGTTTGTTTTTCGAGCATTGTTTGGCATTGACAGTGTGGACGTAAATTATGTTTTTTTTTTTAAATTTTAGCACTCTGCACTGAATTTCGTCAATAGCTCCTAAACAAAACAAAAATAAAGAAAACCGGTTCAAGGACAGATGAGAAAATGGTACTGAACCGTTTTGTCTTTGCCTATTTATATATAGATTCTTCTGACTACCGCTCTTTTTTAAAATTTCCTTCTTTCAAAAAGGTCTTTGTTTTCTCCCAATCTATCTTATGGCTGCTAGTGCTGGTCAATACATGGTTGACAAATTTTGATTTGTCCAGATATTTTCTGGAATATTGGTGTTCCTTTTTCCTTACTTCTAAAGGTCCTTGAAGTTTGAAATTTTTTGATGCCCAGCAAACTTTCAGTTCAAAAACTGGATTTGAACTCTGAAACTTTTAGGAGTTCGGAAAATTACTAGATTCAAGTTTTCTGTCAAAAAATATCTATTAAACGCGGTATAAAACAAAAAATGACTTTTTATTGGGTCTATAAAGCAATAAATTCTATAGAAAATATTGTGCAAAACTTACTAGGAGTTTACATTTAAAATAATATCAAAATTAATCAAAATTTTTGGTTATGCATTAATCTTGCCTAGAAATATCTATGCTTTATATTTTAGCTTCAGTGGACGACGATTTGCCCAAAGAAACATTAAAATATCAAGTACAGAGTTGCTGGTGGGGTATAGTTGTATTGAAATCAAATACTTCAACACCTGTAAATTATTTTACCCAAGAACAGATTGACAAGAGCCAAGTTATCTTCCATCATCAAAGTAAGTAAATATATCACTATCCGTAGAAACGATCAGTACCGAAACAAGTTAATTATATTTGTTTTCAATTTTTATCATTCATGTTTTTGTAAATGTTTTTTTCTTCATAACGTTTTTGTATATTGCAACACATTTATCAGCTGTTTCTGAGGAAATTTAGCACCTGACATTATATTACAAATTTAGGAACCTGGTGTTAGATCAGGAGTATGAGGAGGTCATGAAATATCAGTTGCTAAAATGTCCACTAAGTAAAGCTAATAAGTATTCGGTTTGCAGCATTATCCTGTTGTTTGACTCCATTATTTTCTGCTTTGAAAATTTTATACGCGGCGTAAATTATTTAAATTTGTAAGAAAAGTTATTAAAGAAATATTAGCGAAAGATATTTATATTAATTTAATAATTATTTATAAAATATTTATCTTTGAACAGTAAAATTAATAGCGAAACAAATAAGACATCTTTTTATAATTATATAATACCAAGAATATTTTTTTAATGCTAAAATTGAAATAAAACTAAAAAAAACTTACAGAAAGAAACCTTCTTTCTGTAAGATAGAATTTCACAAATTTATTTATTTTTTTTTTTTTGAATAAAAACTTAAATCTTGCACTAAATGAAGTTTGTATGATTTCATGAAATAATTAAACACGTGAAATTTCTATATTTCGTTATATATGTTATTACAAATTTCATTTTTGTTTTTCTGATAATAGGATTTTTTTCCAATAAGACTGCTGAATTTTATCAATCAAATAAAATTGATTCACTTCATTAATTCCTTTACAGTAAACTCTATTTTAAGAAATTGTTAAAAAATATTAAATATACATACTAATTATTTTGATTGTTATGTTTAAACTCCGCCACTGAACTTATTGCAAGTAATACATTTTCGTTGTCCGCTAGATGGCGCTGCCGAAATTACCACAATTTACCTGACAAATATCGAACGAACACTTTTAACTATCCTGTGAACACTGAATGAAGTTAACTTTGCGCAGTGGCAGTATCGTAACCAATGAGGTTTATCCGAGGTGCGATTATTGCTAGTTGAAAACTTTAACCAATACCCCGCCAAGTGCACGTGAAATACCGTGCGCTAAGGCAATTTTTGAAAAACCCCTAAGGGGGTTTAAATATTAAATCCAAACATAATTAAATTTTTTACAGAGATTAGAGTTTGTTATGATTAGGATACAAAATGTTAATTTTTAATTTTAAATATCCAATTGAGCAGTTTTCAAGTTTGTTTATTAAGAAAAGAGATTGCGTTTAATTGGATTTATAAGAAAAAAAAATCGACTCCAGTCAGTGTCAGTGGTGTTTTTTTTTAGTTTTCTTCTGTATAAATATATAACATGGTTTCTTCTATATATATATATATATATATATATATATAAAACATACGGATAGATGATAGATACCCTTATATCAATCACCAATGAGGAACACAAATAAATTAAAATTAAAAATAATAGTTTAAAAGATATTAACGAAAATATACAAAAATTTACCGATTCTCCCCTCCTCTTTCTTCGAAACTTAGCTTTACCTGAATTTTATCGGAAAAAATAAGGACAAACCCCTAATAATTAATTTTAGGGGGCAAATTACAGATTTAAATGAAATATATATATATATATATATATATATATATATATATATATATATATATATAGAATTCAAATTATTTTTAACGCATCAATATATCAAATCAAAGGACTCATTTTAACGAATATAAACCTATTTTTTTCATGTTTTTAAAATAAATTATTTAAAAGATATTTACAAAAAAATTTAAAATTCCCTCCCTCCTTATCTCCGAAACCATAAATTGTTATAAAAATTAGAGATATGGGGCCTCACTTGAACATGACTGGAAAAATAAGAAGTTCCTAATATTAATTTTGGGGGGCAAATTACAAAATTAAATGGAAAATATATAATTAAAATTATTTCTAACGCATCATGTAATATATCAAATCAAAGGGCTCATATGACAAACACAATACAATATAATTTTCATATTTTTAAATTTTTAAAATAAATATTTTAAAAGAGATTAGCAAAAAATATAAAAAAATTTACAGAGAAATCCCTAATATTAATTTTGGAGGGCAAATTATAGAATTAAATGGAAAATAAAAATATATATTTTTTGAGCGCATAATGCAATACATCAATTGAAATTGTTTTTTTCGATTGGTTTTCGGAATAAAAATATTTAAAAAATACTTATTCCTCCTTATTTCCGATCTACAAGACCTAACTAACATTTAAAAATAAATAGGCTTACTTGACCTTTTTTTGAAATAATACTAATTTTGGGGCAAATAATAGAATTAAAGGGAAATTCAGACAATAGATTATATAGGGCTTAACTGAAAATTTAGTAAAATAAAACCCTAACATCAATTTTGGGGACCAATTAGAAAATTAAATAAATGTTTTTATAAAAATCATGTAGCAGATAAAATAAAAAATCTCTGTATGAGAAATAAAAGTGTATATTTTTTATAAATTTAAAACGCTTAGTTAAAAGATATTAAGGTAAATATAAGAAAATCCACTCATTTACTGCTTGTCTGAAACTGGAATATTATTAAAATCTATACTTTGATTGACCTAAATTGTATCAAAGGTGGTACGGAACCCTTAGTGTGCTTCTAAATACTGTAAAAGGGGTAGGTACGTGCAATTGGTGTGAAGGTACTGTTTCTTGATACTGTTCACCAATAATTTTTTTTTAGTTCGTATAAACACAAATCAGGTGTGATTTTGTATAATTTTAGGGACCTAGCCGTATAATGTAAGTTGGCCCATAGATAAGAGATGACTTGGCCCTACCAGGCCTGGTTTTTTAACTCTATTTTATATTTTTATTGCTTGGATTACGGTACTGTCATTATTTCGGCCGGTATCCATACCACCGCCGCCTGTGATACCCTTTTGCTATAACTTTCTATTGTTTTCCAGACGGCACCGAAGGCAGATTCGCTTTCAACGTCAGCGACGGCTTACACACAACCAAAGATTATCTTTTCCAAATCAAAACGAAACCGGTCACCATTAAACTGGTCAGCAAACCGTTGCACATCTTCCCGCTTCAAAAGAAATATCTGACGGCTCATCATTTGCTCACCACCATATCGGACGTGAACAGGAAGGTCCATTACGACGTGACGGTGCCGCCCAGCCTGGGCAGACTTATGATGGAGTCGGAGAGAGCTGGCATCTTCAAGGTCGTGTCCACCTTCACGCAAAACGATTTGAACAACAGCAAGGTGTTTTATGAACATACTCATCAGTTCTCTGATCTCTACGCTAATGATTCGTTCGTTTTCAACGTTCGGGCTCATTTGGCACATAAATTGACTAGACAGGTAAGTTTTGGATTTATCATCAGGTAGGCATCATGACTAATTTTGAAAAAGGATCTTGTTTTTGCGAAAAAATGAAGGTTTGGTATGACTAAATACCATTTTAATTTGAATTTTTAAATCCACGTCAAAATGCCCCGCTTCAGGTAGTGACGTCACTCCCAAAAAGTGACGTACGCATTTGTCAGAAAACGAATGTTGATTGTAGAGTAATTTAGTCATAGTAAATCTAAATTCTATAACGTTTAATTGGTCCTGTTATGCCTCACAAGATAATATCAGAGGGCGTATAATGAGAGTGGTGCCTAGCTCGAAAGCAACGGCCATTTTTCGCTCATTTTCCGCCAATAAGAATCAACTTAAAAATCGACAACATGACGCCTTGTGTGTTATGCAACCGTGCAGATTTTTAAAAATCATGCAGGGTTGCCAGATTGCTTGAAGAGAGAATTCCTAAAAAACCAATATCTTTTACGCATTTGACTCAACGAAAAATATCATTCAAGACATCAGCCATTGATCTTAAAAGTTTATATTAGGATTAATTACCTACAAAGTAAAAAAATAGGTAATAAACAATTTCATGTACCTACCAATTTTGTCTTAAAAAATGGAATATTGATAATAGTTATTAAAAATTTTCTATAATCTAATTGGTGTAGATAGTTTCATTTTTAAATTCCCCAACTATCGTAAGTACGCAGACAGCAACTCTCAATACTTTGTAATAAGCAATTTGTCAACTAAAATCAGGTTGATGCTACAATCTTCTGATAACTATTGATTACTGTTGCCAACATTTTATAATATAGGTGGTTTGTATTTTTGCGGCTTAAAATATAACTAAGAATACCAAAATGATAAAATTATACATCTGTTCTCCCGTTGTTATAGTAAATCCGAAATTAGTGCAAAAAATGGCGGAACCAATCAGCATTTAACCTAAACCTTCGCAACACTCTTCTTATACACACTCTGGATAATATATACATAAAAAAGTTATGTACTTACGTTTTTGAAACATTTATGTCCCAATTCTACAATTTACTTCTGTGAAGATCACTTTGACGTAAGTTTTTATCTATTTCCATAGATTCTAAAATATTTTGTATTTTGTATATAATAATGATTTAATTTAATGATAAATCCATCCTCTTTTGAGGTTAAGTTGTATCTCTTGAATGCTAAGACTGTGAAGGGATAGAAGATAGTACTATCGCGACTATTATAGTTTGAACTATCGTTGACTATCGATTGTAAATTCTATGGCTGTCATTTTATTTATTTTTGGAAAAGGCGGGACAATTAAAACTATGAACGTAGTTATAAAGAGCAAATAAAAATCCATGGATTAGTATTTTTAGGTACTGTTTAAGTTCAAGTCACGTAAAATATTTTATATTAAATTTCTGATGTTTTACTTCACACTGGCGCCATCTAGTAAGTAGCAAGGAACGAATAACCTATCAATAATTTTTCACTTCTAGTTCCGATTGGCATCCAATGTATTATGCCGGATTTTTTAAATTTTGCAGTTTTATTTTTTCAAAAAGACTAGCAGTAACTCTAATTCATTAGATAAATACATAATTTTAGTAAGTTTTAACCGACTTCCAAAAAGAAGAAGGTTATCAATTAGTCGGCACATTCCAATGAATCTTCACTGTTTTCTCTAAAACAGCTGAATCAATTTCAATACTTTAGATTGTATTCTAGAAAAATATATTCTAGCTTGACCACATATTTTTCTATAAGCTAAAACACACTGTTTTTCTAAAAATCGTAAAAATATGTGCAAAAAACGATAAACATCAATGTAAATGTCAAATTTTCATCAAAAATATCTAGCTTAAATGTCAAGATATTCCATAAAAGTTTATCGTAAAAGGTATTTGTAACCATTTTCATTTTGATTCATTTGAACTCAGTTTCTTTATGAAACGAAGTTATGTTACGGGCCTTACAGTCGAGTGAAATGGCAGAAAATATTCCATTAGTGTATCGAAACGAAAAATTGTTAGGCTGGCGATCTTTTCTATATGGTATACGGCTGTAGGTGTATGTGTGTGTGTGTGCATGCGTGCATGTGATATTGGGTGATACATAAGCAGTTGCATATATAGGATGGTTGAAATAAAGGGTGGAATTGACTTATAGTTATACAGGGTAATTTTTGATTTGTCATCGTGCCTATTACGGTAACGAGAATTTAAATTCCTTATTGTAATTATTTTCTTTATAGACCAAGAGCCAGTAACATATTTTCAGTTGTCATTTCTAGTCATGAACAGTTACTCACTGAATCTTCAATACCTGTTCACTAATACACAATTCCGGCAATGACTAATGACGGAAGGTTTTCTACCCTACAGTTTTTAGAGAGTAGCCAAAAGGATTTAATTTATTTATATTTCGAAAATTATGGCATTCGGTTCTAGTCTAATGCGATCGATTCATTAAATTCTGCAAATTTTTTAGTCTGTCGACAGAAACTCGGTTCTTTAGATGACTACACAAGAAGAAATCTATTGGTGTCAAATCTGGAAAATTTGATGGCCGGTTACTAATTCACACCTATCAATATATCTTTCATTAAAAGTGTGTGTGTGTGTGTGTGTACATGCATATACTTGATACCGCAGACTGTATGTGTTGAAATGAAAACCACGTATACTGATGTTGTTTGTAAACCACTGCTTTTATTTCAGGTCTTGAAAATTGACATCTCAGTGTCGTCGGGTGGATTAGATGCGTACGTCAACATCCCGAAAATCGCCGTCGACGAAGGTAGCATGACGAACATTCCTCTCAATCTCTCCGGCGTCGTATCGTTCCTAGAAAACCACGCGGGCTTACGCTCCCCCATCATTCACGCATCCGCCGTGGTACCTATGCACGGCCAAGTCTTCTTACAGAACAACCGAAACCTGTCCGTCTTCACGCAACAACAACTAGAAACAGGCGAAGTGTATTACGAACACGATCATTCCGACTCTTTGGGTGACAACATATACTTTTCCTTGTACTTAATCCCGGGCTACATACCCTTGTGTAACG
Organism: Octodonta nipae; assembly: GCA_034190945.1. NCBI lineage: Eukaryota > Metazoa > Arthropoda > Insecta > Coleoptera > Chrysomelidae > Octodonta > Octodonta nipae. The sequence goes on along the minus strand of CM067220.1, from coordinate 4,732,037 downwards.
TCACTGTTCCGATAATAGTCAACCCCATCAACGACCAGCCGTTCACGCTCGTCACCCCGGCACCCAGCTTGACAGTCGTCCAAGGCGAGAACCACACCATCACCAAAGACGAACTGGCCACAGAAGACGCCGACACGCCTTCCAACAAGCTCAAGTACGATTTGATATCGGGTCCTACGCAGGGTAAACTAGTTTTATTACCCGAACGAGTTCCTATTACGTATTTCACGCAAGCGGATATCGATGAAAATAGGTTAGTTTATATCCACGATGGCGCAGGGTTGACGGATTCCTTTCACTTTCGAATTTGGGACGGAAAATTCCGACCGGAATTCAATTTGTTTAACATTCTGATTAAGCCAGTGAACATTACAATATCATCCGGGTTGCCAGTTCATCTTCTGCAAGGTTCTGACGTTGTGTTTTTATCCAGCAAGCAGTTTTTTATAAACACCAATGCCGACAAGGATAAAATAAAATTTTCGTTAAGGAAACCCACTAAACACGGAGTGCTATACAAAGACAATCCTGTCAATCCTTTCTATAAAGACAAACCCATGACATCGTTCAACTACCTAGAACTAGCTAACGAAAAAGTGATGTATCTCCAAACCGATATGACGACAGCTAACGACAGTTTCCGAGTTTATGGTGAGATTTACGCGGGCAACCATTCCTTTGGGAACGAAGTTGACGTGATCATCAGAGTGAAGCCGTTCATGCACATCCACAACTTTTCAGCTAAAGCAGCAGAAACCAACAAGCTGACGCTTCACAGTCTGGACGCGACTCCTTTGGCGAAGCTAACCAACAGCAATCCTCGGTACACCATCACGACATTTCCGAAGAACGGGAAAGTGCGGAAAATCATACGGAGTTCCGGTGAAAAAAGAAACGTTTTGGATACCATCGTGAAGAGTTTCACCCACGAGGAGGTGCAGAGTGGACTCATATTTGTGGAGATCAACGATATCGAAGTACCTTGGGATGGGGTGCAAGATAGGATGGAGTTTATACTTGCTGCCAGCATATTTCAACCGGCGATGGGGGAATTGAAGATAAACATCAAGTCTGCCATAACCAATGAGGTTTCCTCTACGTTGGCTGGTCCTAGTGATCCAGCTGGACACGAAGGCGGGCTTCATTTGGCTACCCCTTCGGGGACGAAAGATTATTTGCTGATAGGTAAGTCCAATTTTGATTACCATATTTGTACATATATTTGGTACCAAACTTGCTAAGTAACTTACTACAACAATTACTTCAGTTAATTAATAAGTTGCTAAGCTATAGGTACCAACAAGAATATTGTTATAAAGTTCGTGGGTCCAATTAAAATTATACAACTAATATTCACTTTCACTTTTCTAGAACTTCTATTTACATCAAATTATACAGTACAGCTGATTCAAATCACAATAACAATTCTACATATAGGCTCTTCGCTGTACTAACTGACTGCCGCGATTTTGGGTCGGTCCTTTTAAAACCAGCATCGAAAATTCTCATATAATCAGTCATCAACTCCACAGCCGCCGAGCCATTTCGAGAACATTTTTTTGTCCTAGAAGCGATCGGTGTCGTACTGAAATGAAACAGGGTCGGCTTAGGTAAATTTCGCAACACTGCCCCCCTTTAATTCTGATCGTCCCGGTCAGAAACATCCTCTCCATGGTAGAGAGTGAGTCTATCTAAATAACCTTCAACTTAGCCTTGGGGTTTCGACGGATCCGGTAGACGACGTCATTAAGCCTCTTGACCACCTCGTATGGACCCTCCCAGCCGGGTGTACGCTTTGGGGATTTACCCTTGCTCCGTTGGGGGTGAATTGGCCTTGAGGTCGTATCGCGTCTTCATCCGGTCACTGGTGGCCAACATCTGCGTTCGGGCTAATTCGTGTATTGCCAGCATGTTATGTCGGAGCTGGTCGGCATAATCGTCGATGTCTTAGGGAGGTTCTTCGGGGGAGTATAATGCCAAATCGCAGGGTAATCGCAGTTCCTTTCCGAATAGGACCCTGGCTGGAGTCAGGCCTGTACTATTATGTACGGCAGAGCGATATGCCAACAGGAATAGGGGAATATGCTCATCCCACTTCTGACACCAAATTGTTATAAAGTGCAATTTCTTTGACAAGAAAAGATGGATTCCCCTCAGGACCCGACGAGATTTTATTGTTTAACTTCTTAACACAAATGAATGAATGATTTACTCATTTTTTTTCTTTCAGTAAGTATGGTAGTGGGCATCGTCTTGATAGCCGTCGCTATCGCTGTAATAATAAAGTGCCGTTCGATGAATTCGCAAATGAACAAAGAAGAGCAGTGCGCCCAACCGCTGCCTCTGCCCCGTCCTCATGACAGATTCTTGTCGACTTCTCCATCCCCCAAACCTTCGACGGAAGGCTACACGGTCACTATGACGGCGGGACTGCCCCAGTGCAAGGTGACACCGTTGACTAGAAGCGAGGCCGATTCCCCGTCGCTGGGGCCCTGTTACCCGTACGGGACAGACGAACAGCCCGACGATTGGAGCAGCATGGACGCCTCGGACGTACCGTCGTGCCCCACGAAGAACATCATGCTGCGCAGGAATCAGTATTGGGTTTGATTTTAGGAAAGTTGAAAAGAATAATAATAAGACTGTTTTTTTACTCGATTCTTTGCGAACTATAAAACATCTGCGATACCTATATTTTTCTTTTGTCTTCGTAACGGTCGACTCAGTATTTAATGTATGATTTACGTCTAGAGGAGTGTTCATTTAATGTTGAATCGTCAGAAGTCTTTTCATTGAAAACCCTCAGGATGTTTTTATATTTTCAGCGATTTTTTTCCAAATATTCCAACAGGTTTCCGTAGAAACTCGTGAAGGTTAGGGTGACCCACCCAGTATACTCTATCCTGCTTCTAGAATACACTCGATTGTTTAGTCGTCTTCATCAGAGGACTCTAGAAAATGTTTTTTATGAAACTTTTTAATTTTGATTTCAACTTTTTCATTTTTTTAAGACAGGGGAGCAGTTAAAAACTAACTGATAATTGCTCAACACGAGCTTATTTAGTGACAGACTTTTCTTCTTTACTCAATTCACAAGTTATGGGAAGGACTAGTTTTTGAACTTCTAATAGCAACTGTATTACGATCAACATTGATAGAACAAACCTCATCAAGGCCTTACATAAGATGTTTTACCCATATCAAATATGGATTCATCAATCATAGCACGGCATTTATTTAAGTATATCTGTGTGAGATGGTAAAATATTTATAAAAAAAAACAAGCTATAACTTTTGGAAATTCAGTATATGGAGTGATTTTTCTGAGTTGAAAACTTAAAAGAAATATATTGCACTGGGATTAGAAGTCAACTTTGGAAAAACTGAATACCTGATGATAGAGGAAATATACATACGAACTGGAAATCGACGAAACACCATAGTGATGATTATAAATCAGAAAAATATATCGAAGACAAAAAAAAACATGAGATAGAATGCTGACAAAGATGCTGCGGAGTAGTCAGAACAGATCGATTAACAAATGAAATTAGAAAAAAAATGGGCCTGTAGATAAAGACGCCGTAATCATCACAGAAGAAATAAATCTGAATTGGCATGGACACATGAGAAGTTGCAGTGATAGTAGATGGATGAACCAAGTGAGTTTCCTATGGGAAAGAGGAAGCGTTGAAAACCGAGGAGATCTTACAATCTAAGATACATTTCACCTTTGAACGAGAGAAAGATAATCGTCTCCGATTCCAGCTATCAAAACACCAAATGAACAATCTCATTCCACAATTGTATAAAACCAACATACACCAATAGAAACCTTTCTATTATTACACAATATAACAACGTACATATTTTCAAAATTGATTTGACAAAACCAGCTACGTCAATGATTTTTTCCAATATGTAACGGTGGCCCAAGCGCTGATCCTTGTGGAATTCCAAACTTCAATAATTTGCTGCAACTGATAATTGATAGTGTTAACAACATTCTTCTAATCCCAACGGTTTTAGGCTTCGATTACTTAAATTACTTGTGATATTGTGCCATCTTTTATACAGATATTCTTAAATGGTTTAAATTGGTACCCAACAAAATATGCAATATTTAGTTGAACTAAAATCGCTAAAATTGCAAACAAAATTCAAATTTGTTTATAAATAACTTTTTGGGGACACATTTGTTAAATGGAAAAAATATAAATTAATTTAAAAAATGAGAATTAGTATAAATAGTTCTATTAAGTAGCAAGTGGAACTAAAAAATGTATTAGTTATGTATTCCCAATGAATTTTATAAGTATAGTGCATATCATTTGAAGAAAATTATTAATATTTTGTCAATGTTTAATATATAGTCGTGAAGTATTTTCGTATATATTTTTTGCTTAGCAAATTTTTCCAAATATATTTTTCTTTACTATAGCTTTTAGGTTTAAAGTGTCTATCAAATGAATTAAAAGACAAAATATAAAAATATTTTTTGCTCCATTTTAATTCTTCAAAAGAGCGGCAAAAATCGAAAATTTAAAATAATTATAGATTTTAATCAAACCCTGTGTGCAAAATTTTGTTGGGTTAAAACGGATATGTATAGAAATAATGGCAAACTACTTATTGACGATAAACGTATTGTAGAACTAATTTTATTACTTTTAAAGGTTTGTATACTTTAATCAATTGTTATGACAATTACAAGATTTTATAATACTTCGACAAAATTTATATTTAAGAGTGCCAAATTTTATTTAATAGTTACTAGAACTGAAACATATTTTATTAATTAAATTATAGAAAATAAAAGCTCGAAAGAATGATCTTCTAGTTTTATTTCTTTATGCGCAACACTTAATGAAAATGAGGCATTTTATATTTCTACTCTCCAGCAAAACCGCCATTGTTGGAGGCAAGGCCGTAGCCAGCGGGGCGGGGTTCAACCCCCCCCCGAAAAATTTTGGAATATTGGGTTTCAAGATTCACTTTTAACCAAATAATCATCTTTTTCATGAGAATAAATTTTATATATCCTGGATATATATGAATACAAATACAGATTATATTTTACTTGTAATTGTATACTTTTACTTTGCGTGATTTACATGAATTGAACTTACACTTGGGTACCTTTAATGATAGAAAGAGCATATCACGATTCAATACTTATATAATTGAAAGAAGAAAAAAATCTAGTAGTAAAATAATGCAGTAAGTGCCTGTTAAAAAAATGAAGTTATTCGTGTTTAACGTTCTTAAACTTTGTGGATTATTGTTAAGAACGCCCTGTATAAATGAACATCAATCAGTAGTATAAGTCTCAAATCTGAACTATAGTTGTAGTTATGGGTAACACTTCAGATTTTGGAGTGCGGACACCTCAACATACGCACGGCTCGGTGTTATGACGCAATTATGCCATATAGCATAATAGAAGAGTTGATTGACAGTTGACGATTATTATAACCCAGTTTTATTACTCTCATTTGACTTTCCAAGCACAGTTTAATTTAACAAAATATATACATTCGCGTACAGTATTTTTAAACTCTCTCCTTGTCCTATTTTCTACCTTATAAACAAACAAAAACATCTACAATCGATTTTATTCCGAATTACGAAAACTAGTTTACGACATACCTTAAATATAGGCAACAATATTTACGCGTACTCTAATTATGGGTTGCCTTAAGCCTAACATTCAGTAAATCATTAATTTTATAGAACATGAGTCTTTTAAATTTAATGTTATTGGATATACTAAATTAATGACAAATTCAAGGTAAAAACATTTTTGAAAAAAAATGTTAATTGGAAAGAGAAAACAATGCCGTGCACTTTTTTTCTTTTTGAAGGTTATGACTTTTTATAGGTGGGGTTTGTATTCAAGATTTTATCCCAAATTATCTAAAAAATTGCAAAAGTGATATACAAAATGGTTATAAAACTTACCTTAGATTTTTATTCATTCATCCTAAAAAACACATCATATACTACTTATAATAACAAGGTTACAGCCAACTTCCGGTATAACAGGAAGTAGCGCTGACAGTTCAAATCATTTTAGATACAAGAGCACTCTTGAAAACCTCAATCCCCGATTTTCAAATCTCTTAATATGTTTAGATTCTCTAAATCGCATAACTTACCACATATTTTGAACAATTTTGTTAATATTACTTAAGAGAAGGCCCATATAAGATCCGTGAGGAACACCTGAACATACATTAATCGCTTTTATATATTTTGTCAATGATTGGGCCAAAATGGCATAAGAAGTATCAGCGATATTCCAGACACACCACGTAGTTACAGTTTTTGAACTAGCAGATTATAGTTAGTTTTTGTTGTATCAATATAGTCTATTTGTGATTTTACTTGCACAGCCTTTACAATTTTCTCTTTATGTATACACCAGATTCGTTAAGATTGATATATTTAACACAGTAGCATGTTGTCAATAATTTTTTTTAGGTAACAGGCTACATGTTTATCAAAAAGTGGGAATATTACAAGGGTATAAAAAATGAAACTATGCTAAATATAGAAATATAATAAATACGTATTAACAACGACAGTTAATGTCTAATAGTTTATTTTGTTGTAATAATAAAAAAATATATTTTGTTACTAACTGGTAATTGTTTGGTACAGGTACAAGAGCAGCATACCCAGGAACAGCAGGAAAAAGAAATGTAGAAATTTCTGGAACCAGTATAACCTTAAAAAAACAAAAGCTCTTATTCGTTTAACGTAATGTTGATAAAACCGAACCCATGCTTTCGCAAATCTGACCTCTGAATTCGAGGTCAGATTTGCAAAATTCAAAATGGCAAATTCAAGATGGCGGATGAAAATTTTTAAAATCAACCGATATACGCAAAAATCGGTATGTAGGGGTTTTTGGGCTTCCAGATCATGAGTCCGGAATTTACAAAATTCAAGATGTCGGACGAAATTTTCGTGTGTGTGTGTTAGGACTGACCTTTTTAATTTGAGCCTGGATTGCGGCAACGTGTCCAGATCGTCTTTTAGAATGTATTGTCTGACTCCTAATATAAAGTATTTGACGTATTCATCCCACGTGAAATCGCTGTACAAAATATCAGTTTCGAAAGTATCACTGGCGTTCACGCTTTGAACTGCTTTGCTTAAATCGATCATATTTTTGTTCCCGAACTGCCATTCGTTGGTAGAAAAGAAGCTTCCTGCCAGTAGTGCTGTGTAGAATTTCTGGCTAATTTTCAACATCCTGAAAGTCAACAAAAAAAATGTTATTGAGCGACATTTTAACTGAAATTTTGAAAAATGATTATAAATTATGCCTTTGAAATTATCATAATATGACGGGAATTCCTCCGATAATTCGTGGAATCGGCATTCATCCGAAATTTCGGGGAATCCAAAATGTTTTCCTGGCGCATCGAGGTCGGCAGCTTGCTTTGATGTAGTTCTCGAAGAATCTAGTCTAGTCTCGGCAGCTCTTTGACGTTCTAGAGAATTCCGAGAAGTAATATATAAATACAGAGAGCCGACGCATTCATTCATTCAGTATTCGACTATCGTATAGTAAATATAAATTGTAAATAGTTCTGTGAATATAAACTGTGTTAAAGTAGTGGAAATAAATTAAAGTGTGTTTTTAAACAAATCCGAGAACTGAACTGAACCCGAAGAGTGTGAAAGTAAAAACATTACAATAATGATTAAAGAGGTGTCTTCTTACTTAGAGAAGGATTTACAAAATGGGGGGGGGCATGAGGGCCCATATATCTTGTTAATTTGAAATATGACAATACTAATTATGTATTGACAGAACTTTGAATGGAAGACTAGTTAATTGTTTCTGAGCAGGATTCAGTGTCATATAACATCGAAAAACGTTGCTAAATACTTACATCGGTTTTCTTTTAATGATTATCAAATAAATATCCAACAACGCCGAAGGTATGATATGATACAATGTGGCGCATATTTTGTGAATCGTCCTGTTAGTCCTGTAGGTAAAACCAGGGTACCAGGTGAGATACTTGCTGGGATATTTCATTGAGTACTTGTGTGTGAATCCCCCAAAATCTTTCCACGTTATAGGGTTTGAACTGCCGCTTGTGCAGTTATAAACTTTAACGGTGCGGGATCTGGAAGATATTTAAAATAATTTTAACAAAAATGTTTGCGTTTGACGGATTTTTAATTTACTTTTGGGTATGTATGTGCCATGCAGCTGTGATGAGGGTATTGACGACGATATCCACTGGTATAATGTCCATGTTGTAGTTGTCGTTACATATTATAGTTTTAATCGTACCTCTTCCGCATTCCATAAATATTCCTGTGATGCCACTCACACTGTCGACCCAACCAGGGAAAGGCTCCTTCCATGCCCCTGTAACTGTAAATCAAAATGTTAATAAAAGTAGGTAAACGATTTTGTGGTACCAGATAGGTACTCTTCCATGAACTTTCTTACTAACATACATATCAGATCCCCCCACATTATCTCTAACTATTTCCCAATAATAAGGAAATTTGTGGCCAAAACTTCCCAACAAGGTAATTTTAAATATCACTCTCTACGGTATATCGTAAAAATGCCTCGAAGCTTCTATGCGATGTAAACATTTACACAAAATATTTAAACTTGTCAAATGAGCTCTTGAAAAAGAAGATCTGCTTATGGGACAGAGTTTGTGGTTATTAATTTTATACCAAACAATTCTGCATGGTCTAAAACCCAAAAGTAGACCACCCAGTATATATTTTTTTAAATTTGTATGTTGATGTTTTTCCGACGAGGCAACATTTTGTTTAAATGGTTCAATAAACAGGCAAAATTTTCGATGTTCGGCATCAGAAAGCTCACATTGGATTATGGAAAGTCATAAACAGTTTTCCAAGAAAATTAACGTATGGGCCGGAATTCTGGGTACTTGAATTGTGGGTCCTTTTTTTATTGAGGAAACTCATAACTCGGAAAAGTATTTAGGCCTCTTACAAAATGACATAATACCCTGTTAACAGATTCAGTATAGTTTCAACAGGATGGAGCGCCCCCACACTATTCGCGAACAGTGAGAGATTATCTTGACAATATTTTCCCAAATAGATGGATCGGAAGGAGGGGTAATATCGAAAGGTTAGCTAGGTCTCCAGATCTAAGCCTTCTAGATTTTTATCTTTTGGGTTAGGTGTAATCGAAAGTCTACTTCAATAATCCGGAAAATATCGAGGAATTAAAGAATAGAATTAGGGCCGAAATACAAGGAATCCTGCCACAAACGCTAAATGAAGTGTTACGAGAATTTGATCACTTTTCATTTAAAATAAACATGGGGTGCGAAATGAAAATAGAAAAACAGGACTTTTTTGCCCGAAAAATTCTAAATGGTGGAGGTTCCTGACTTGTTAAAGCTCACCATTTCACTAATTTTATGAGTGAGATATCTATAAGATTGCGGATATGGTACTAACAAGATGGTTACCATGTGACAGTAAAAGTGATGTAAAAAATACCTTTTTCAATGGAACACTATTTTGGACCGCTAGGTCTTCAGACTTGAACCCCTCTGATTATTTCTTGCTGGAGTATTTAAAACAAAATCTATACCTTCAGACTCCTTTTCAAAATGTGAATTGGAAAAACTGTAGAACCTTTAGTATAAATTTCGACAATTCGAAAAGTCAAAAATAAAAAAAATGTGTCTGGCACCTTGGTTATAACATATCAAATCGCCCGATTCAAATTGACAAAGGTCTAAAAATAAGGCAATTGAGAAATTTAAGTGAAAAAAATTGATATACAAAATAATTTTGAAAAATACATGATGACCGTATACTTCGGGTTCCAGTCTTGTTTGATCTAGATATATAAATAACCAATTCATTTATTAACCGACTTCCAAAAAGGAGGAGGTTATCATCAATTCGTCGTGTATTATTTTTTTTGTATGTATGTTACCTGATTTCTTCTCCTATGGTGAACCGTTTTGTATGAATATGGTCTTGTTTAATAGAGTATATATCCGGATTGGTGAAACTTAAATTTTGGAAAAGAATTCTATTGGTAAAGTGATGAAATTTGTAAATGAACACATGCGTGTATGGAAATCGACCAATATCCCTAACGTATTGGTGGATTTTTCAAAAACTCCTTATGGATGTGTATAATAGTTTTTTAACGTTTAATCTATTAAGGAAGATCCCTATGTGATCTCATATACTTTTCTGCGACGTGCAACTTGCAGTTTTGCAGAAAATCGCCGAAAATTCCAAAATTTTTATCAAAAATTTTATCGAAATGACATAACGGAGATTTCCTAATAAATATTTTAATTTCAACGTAATAGTGCGGGAATTTTATGCACTGGAAGTTTTAAGTGAGAATTTGAAAATTTTCTATGTACATCTCAAGCATATAGGTAGTAAAGCATAGTATTTTCTGCTCCTTAAATCAATTAGTACCAAGCTCGTTTTGTTTGTATACCAGGCAAATACCTATTTAAAGGCAAATTTTTCCATTTTGCGAAGACGGTGCTTTTGGTTGTCACATTCTCCGGGCCTAATAGAAAATTCAGTGACAACACATGTCAAACTTTAAACTGCTATTTGGTGCGTTTGTAGACAGGGTGTTTAGTTATAGCAAACAAAATCACAAAGTAAAGTGGTAGAAGAAGTTGCATTTATATGAAGATTGAAATATAGGACGGACTAGAATGATAGTGGTCCGTAGGCAGCTGTATATACAGGATGGTTGGAATATAGGGTGGACTGGACGTTTGGTGGTATAAAATTGTTGGAAAAAATGTGAAAATAAAATTATATAGGGTGATTAAAAAACTGTTATATGATGTGGACATAAGCTAATCATATACAGGATGGTTGAAATATATGCCGGAGTTGAATTATATTTATATAGTGTGATTAAAAAATTATTTCTTTTATAGCCCATAAGAAATTGAATAAAGTGTGGAGAGTAATTAATGTTACACAGAGCGATAATATAAAATGTTAAAAATGAAATAATTTATGGGGTAGCCCACAAGGAGTTACATACTATGGTTAAAATATAGGACGGATTTGACTCTGTAAATATGAGATGGATTCTACTCCGTCCTATAGTTTACAGAAGGCAGCTAACAAATTTATGCTTGTCCGTGGGCAGTCGTATGTTCAGGATGGTTGGTACATAGGTTGGAGTGGAATTATCTATAGTAATACAGGGTTGTCAAAAAAAGTTGAAAAAAGGTTACACGGCGTAGTCCATAAGGTATAAATATATTTTGGGCTTATTAAGTCAACGCGTACTAGTACGTTTTGTTCGTCAATTTAAATGAAAAAGTATCATTGTGTAATGTTGAGGCTTTCGATGTTACCTGGTTCTGTCTATTAAGGTTATACATACAAAATAAAAATTAAAGAATGAAAACTACCTGAGTTCAAAAAAAAACTAAAAAGTTAAAAATATAACCGACTTCCACCTATAACTAAAAAGCTAAAAATAATTTTAACAAAATACAACTCTAGCAAATAAATAACACATTCAATGTTGTTAGGTACCTACCCAGGAAGTAAAAAATGTAAACATTAAAAGGTGCTCACTCTGTACAAATTAATTACCTATCAATCTAGTATATTTTTGAAGTCGGGGCCAAGCAACAATCAAGTTTGATGAAGTAGTAGATAAGTACGCAATGAAGGATTTTAGATTTGCTTGGCACCCACATTGAATGTGTTATTTACTTGCTAGAGTTGTATTTTGTTATAATTATTTTTAGCTTTTTAATTATAGGTAGAAGTCGGTTATATATTTTTTTAATGTTTTATATTTATTGACTACTTACTGATTGAAGGTCTGACTATACCAGCTGGGATTAAAGATGAATTTTCAAGAACGATATACTCAGCCATTGCCTTGGTTAACGTATATGTATTTGGATGTTTACCCTAAAAACAATTAAGTTGTATAATTAATTATAAAAACAAGTGCATTCTAATTGAGTATCTCTTACCAGCAGCCTTTTTGTAAATACTTTCAGTATCTCACTTGGCAGAATATCAATGCATTTCAGTATGGCATATGGATCGTAAGGAGGTTTGTACACTTTTTCATCGATTTTATTTTTATCGGAATTACTGAATGCCGTCGATACATGGATGAAACTCTAAAAAGGAGAAGGGGTAAGATTATAATTTTCTGCAGATACTAGTGAAAACAAACCAAGAGATTGCAGTTGGTTTAGCATAATTTTTCTGAACTTTTTTCCTGTTTTTTCTTAAAATGTAAAGAATATGTAAAATCACAAGTTCGGGACTTTATAGCTGTAGAGGTAAGTGAGGAAGAGTTCACCAAAAATCAGGGTACATGTGGCCCAGATGATAATATACAGTAAGGATTAAATCGTGAAGAGAGTTTGACTGTTGAAACACCCATAAGTGTAAAACATCAAGTTTTATTACTAATCCTGTATTGCAGAATGATAATTTACAGTGAAATTTTGACAGACACGAGGCAGCAATCGATCAGTTAATAACAGTCGCTAAGTGGTAACATCTTTTTTTCTGAAGACGACTCAGAAGAGTTAGGTCAAACCTCAACCAGATGAAAGTGATCCAACACATTACTTGTGAATAGAATTTCAATTGGTCTTGCTGTTTTCAAATTTCAGGCAAGTATACGATGCCATTATAAGAATAAAGTTAGGAGTGTCAAAAGAACTCAACAGAGATGACAATCAAGAGAACAGAAATAAAATTATCATCAATGGGTAACTGTTTGAGGAATTTTTGGATCAACCGTTGAGATTGTGCTGATGTTGAGGTTAAAAGTATGAAGTAATGAGGTCGTTCTAGTAATTAGAAAAGAAAGCAAAGTATATGGTGAATAAATCGAAATATTTGGTGATAAAAAAAAAGGTACAAGTGGTGCCAGCTGACGAAATAATTAACGCAGGAAATAAGAAATAAAAAAGTGCAGGACATTGAATATTTAGGAGTAACAATGGCATTCAAATGCGACAAAGAGAAAAAAATAGAAAATAGAGATTTTAAAAACCTGAGAAACAAAAGTAAGCGTGTACCACACAATAATGAGTGCAAAATATGGAAAATGACAAAGTATATGGAGAGAAGGCTACGAGTTATTATGAATGAACTAAATGCCTGGACCAGCAAAGAATAAGAACAAATAAGGAAATCGAGGAGCTTTATCAAAAACCAAGTACTGTTCAGGAGGTGAGAATGTAAAGAGCTAAATGGCTGGGACATATAGAAAGGATGCCCACCAAAGCTGGGACAAGAAGTGAAAAGAAAAAGAAGACAATCAGTGAAAGAATAGCTGAAGATGTTTATCTTTTCAGACAATGTATGCCTACTAGTGTTTAATTGACCGTCGCTGGAATTTCAGGATAGCGGCACCTAATAGACGGTTGTACTGACTTAAAATATCTTCGTTAAATACCATACAAACATTTGAATGTTTTTTTTGTTTGCATTGTTAAATATAGTATTTGTTATCATTGTTACAATGTTTTTTTTGGTACTGTTTTGAAGCATTAGTTCTTAGGATTCTCCAATACCTCCGGTTAGGATGCCAGGGACTTTCTTCTTGGGGCTCCTTCCCTATTGATTACATCACTTTGCCTTGCCCAAGACGCTGTTCTTCCAATTTTTTTGGTAAAGTCCTAGATTCTTTTTTTTCACAATTTTAGACTCAATAGTTTCGACGATAAGGGAGAATGGTCGATTTTTGTAAAATTTCTCCCCAGAAGTACCCTCCAAAATCAGATTTTCCTTTATTTACGCTCCTGGTAGAATCTCCAAAAAAAAAATTGGAAGAACAGCGTCTTGGCAAGGCAAAGTGATGTAATCAATAGTATTTGTTGTTTTATGTAGATGTTCACTTGTCTTTGTTTACATAGGTCGTAAATAAAATCGAAGTAGGTGTACCTACCTTCAGCTGTTTCATCTCCTTGGCTAGATCTAAAACTCTTTGAGTCCCCAAAGTGTTGTGTACTATTGCATTTCGGAGATTTTCATCAAACCTGCAATCAATTAGTTTTTAAACAAATGGGGAAACTTCCCGTTATTTAATGAGTTTTATAGAACAAAGTTTTAGTACCACAAAATTCCTGAAACAAGGGTTTGATTAAAATTGTATCAAAAAGAAGTGTTAAAAAATAATAAATGGCTACAAAAATACAACCAGGTATGCTTTGCCTATGACCAAGTGGTGGTATCCAGGACTATGAACAGTATGAGTCATTAAAACTGAGCATAAGATGAGAAACGTCATATTAGGAGATAAATTAACGACTAATAGAGTTGTTACGAGATCAATTATCAAGGAAAGAAGCCTTAAAAGAAGATGTCGTATACAATTTATAATATGAATAGATTTGGAATAAGGCTATATCACAAGAAAATAATCATTGAATACATAAATAACACCATCAAAAGATTAATTACATATAGATCATAAATATGAGCAATTAAAGAAAGAACTACAAACACCTTGAGTGCAACAGAAATAGGAGAATTTATGAATTGAAATGAAAGCGAAATTTAAATTTAATAAAACCGCTAGTTTAATTTGTTTACAATCACACAAATCCTAACTTTTTAAATCATATGGTACGCTTGCACAAATTACAGTGTTATAAAATAGATATTTTTTTCTGTATCAAGAATAAAAATGTATTTATAGAATTTCAAATTTAACGAGGTTATTATAGTAATTCAGTTGTAATTTTTTAATTGCTATCATCCATTGATTACTAACACTGGAAATATTGATGCAAATTTGATTCATTAAATTGTCAGCAACATCACAAAATTCCCAACTTGTTTTCTTTCGATCATTAAATTATAGTTAAAGAACGGATGTCACTTTTTTGGGGTCATATAAATATAAAACAAATACATTAATGAATTCTTAAAAATTAAGTATTTTAATTGTGAATCTAGGATTTTTCGTCCCAACACTAATTGTCCTCTTTTTAACCGACTTCCAAAAAGGAGGAGGTATTTTTTTTAACCGACTTCCAAAAAGGAGGAGGTTTTTAATTCGTCGCGTATTTTTTTTTCGCTTTTTTTTTGTATGTATGTTACCTGATTTCTTCTCCTGTGGTGTACTGTTTTGTATGAATATGGTCTTGTTCAATAGAGTATATATCCGAATTGGTGAAACTTCAAATTTGGGAAAATAATTCTATTGGTAAAGTGATACAATTTGTGAATGAACACATGCGTGCATGGAAATCGACCAATATCCCTAACATATTGGTCGATTTTTCGAAAACTTCTTATGGATGTGTATAGTTTTTTAACGTTTAATCTATAAAGTTAGATCCCTAGGTGATCTCATATACTTTTCTGCGACGTGCAAATTGCAGTTTTGCAGAAAATCGTCGAAAATTCCAAAATTCTTATCACAAATTTCATCGAAAATGACATAACGGACATTTCCTCAGAAATATTTTAATTCCAACGTAATAGTGCGGGGATTTTAGGCACTGGAAGTTTTAATTGCGAATTTGAAAATTTTCTATGTACATCTCAAGCATATAGGTAGTAAAGCATAGTATTTTCGGCTCCTTAAATCAATGAGTACCAAGCTCGTTTTGTTTGTATACCACGCAAATACCTATTTAAGTGCAAATTTTTCCATTTTGTGACAACGGTGCTTTTGGTTGTCACATTCTCCCGGCCTAATAGAAAATTCAGTGACAACCCATGTCAAATTCTAAACTGCTATTTGGTGCGTTTATACACAGGATGTTTAGTTATAGCAAACAAAATCACAAAGTAAAGTGATAGAAGGAGTTGCATTTATATGATTATTAAAATATAGGTAAGGCCGTTTAGCCGTATATACAGGATGGTTGGAATATAGGGTAGAGTGGACGTTTGGTGGTATAAAAATGTTGGAAAATATGTGAAATTAAAACTATATAGGGTGATTAAAAAACTGTTATATGATATGGACGATATTTTGTTATAATTATTTTTAGGTTTTTAGTTATAGGTGGAAGTCGGTTATATTTTTTTTAAAAATGTTTTATATAAAATTCCAAATATCAATCAATAAGTTCTCTTACCTAACTGTGGCTGCCGAGTGAAACACGATATTAATATTATCACTAACAAAAGTTTTGTGATGGTTATCCAATCCTAAATTCGGCAGGGATACGTCTCCAGGGATTGCCTTTACTTTTTCAAACAGTTCCGGTTGTTTCTCACGTATTTTGTTAAAAACCTGCAAAAAATATCATCAAAAACCCCTAAGAATTCAATGGCTCCTTTCTGATAGTCCAATATCATAAAACAATACGTTTCGAGACAATTCTTAAACGACGTTACTACCTTCTTACACAATTTTCAAACACGTGTAGCAAACTTCGAGGATCATAGCTAAAACCTTTTGATTATAAGGAATTTTATGGACAAGGGAAATATACTCCTAGTGGGTAAGTCGTTAGGTAATAACAAAAAAGGATTTCCTCAAGGAATGTGGTAAAAATTTGCGAACTACATCAAAACTACCAAACCAGTCGATTATAGTACACTGAACTTATACAGGGTGAGTTTTTTTTTTGATGATCAGTATGGGGAAAGTGTAAATAACAAAATTGAAGGGAATTGTATCCCGAATATGATTGTCATGTCCTCGTTTGCGTGACAGCTCTCGTTTTCGAGATATGACACAAACTTTAGGTACTTACTAACAACTTAAGAAATTAAAGTACATAATAATGGTTACAATTTATGTTCGAAAAGTCCACCATTGTTATTTAGACAAAAATTGCATCTTTTTAAGATTGGCATTACCGTTTTCCTCACAGACCGCCTATCAATTTCTTCAAGTGCTTGTAATACCGCCTCCCTTAGGTCACCAACTATCTCATATTTTCTTTTGTATACTTTTTTAAATAGAAGTCTATAACTGCCAAATCGGGAGACCGGGGTGGCCATTCGCGTGGGCTATTTCTTCCTATCCAAGAGTTTGGATAGATATTATCTAAGTGTTGTCTCACTAATAATGAGTTATGAGCAGGTGCTCCATCATGTTGGAACCACTCAATTTCTCAACGAGTTCTCAAATTCAAATTATGCAACATTTCTTGAAAAGTGTATTGCAAGAAATGCACGTAGCGCTCCCTAGTAAGTGATTCGTCATAGATAAAAGGCCCCAAAATAGTAGACCCTATGATACTACACCAAACATTAAAACCAAATTTTATCTGGGGTCGTCTTTGTTCTACATGGAAAGGGTTTTCTTTAGCCCAGATCTGCTCATTGTGTCTATTGAACATACCGCAGTTAGTAAATCTAGTTTCATCTGACCATAACACCTTTAATGGAAACTGTGGATTGTCAAGGCACATGTCTCTAAACAATGTACAAAACAAAATACGTCGATGTTCGTCACCAGCATGCAAAGTTTATACGGGTGGAACTAGTGCGCTTTCAGTACCTTAACTAAAGTTCGTTGAGATGTGCCAGCTTCTGCCGCAATCTCACGAGTTGATGTAGATGGATTTTGATTTACCATTGCCAAAACATTTATTTGTGCTGCTTCGTTAATTTGATTACGTCCTTTGGTGGTTTAGTAAAAGATACATATCTGCGTAAACTATCGTAAAGCCTGTTAAATATACATAGAGCAGGCTGACGACGATTAAAATATCTATGAACGTATTTCTCAGCTGCACGAATTGAATTTTTATGGTATATGATATAACATTCCACCATATTCAGTTTTTCTTCGTTAGAATATTCCATTTTATCACGAAAACTTGTCAATATCGACTGTCAGTTCAGCACTACTAATGGAATTACTCTCAAATGAGGAAACGTCAAAGTGAAAACAATCTTTTTCATGGCTACCTACATTAAAAGTGAAAATAAGAGAGAAAAGCATCCATAACTCCGTTATTTTTATGAATAACTATATCGAGTATTATATCGTTGAAAATCTCTAAAAATGTCCGATTTTTTGAGGTCATAGCCAACTATGGTTTCCATTCAAAAAAAGATAAATTTGTGTCATGTCTCGAAAACGAGAGCTGTCACGCAAACAAGGATATGACAATCATATTCGGGATACAATTCCCTTCAATTCTGATATTTACACTTTCCCCATACTGATCATCAAAAAAAAAACTCACCCTGTATAAGGTCAGTGTACTATAATCGACTGGTTTGGCAGTTTTGATGTAGTTCGCAAATTTTTACCACATTCCTTGAGGAAGTCCTTTTTTATTATTACCTAACGACTTACCCACTAGGAGTATATTTCCCTTGTCCATAAAATTCCTTATAATCAAAAAGTTTTAGATATTTACACTATTTTTATAAAATCAAAAACAAATGAGCTAGAGGGATTTGACTAAATCTACAGAATTTCGTTTCTTCAAAATATCTAGTAAGCCATGACTTTTTACAAAAATCCGAAAGTGTCATTAAATTGGGCCTGTAAAACTGCAAATCTTTCTCAATTTAACCATTGCTCTATCTCCGCTACTTTCCGAGATTCCCATACTGATCATCAAAAAAAAACTCACCCTGTATAGCAGCAAAGAACACTACTACCAAAGAACTTAAGAATGGACTTCCGGAATAGCCACCACATATGTACATAGTTCTTTATTAAACGACGTTTTTTTTAAACATAAGACAGAAAAATGAAAATAATCGTAATAATTAAGAGCGAAAGATGCTCTAAATGTAATAGTGTTATCTATTTTTTCACTAGTTTCCAAGTTTATCCTTGATCCAGAATCCTACATTCAAAAGACGCTATTAGAAGGGTAAATATTGAAATTTCAAATCATGTAATAGGACAAAAAACATATCTTCACCCAGAGAAATATTTACCAACGAAGAAAACAAAAACGAAACAGGACGGGGCTCAATAGAACAATAATGAAACAACCAAACATAAACACCAACCAAAACACCATACCATATATTCCGGGTTTATTCGAAAAAGTGAAGCGCTTGGGAACTAAATTCGAAGTTAAAAACGTTTATGAAACAAATGATACAATGCAGTCTGTTCACATGCATACAAAACCGCCTAACGCAGCCCAAAATAATAAGAATTGCGTATATAGTGTACCCCATGTTTGTGGTCACATATATACGGGAGAGTCTTGGAAACCTCTAGAAGTTCCGAAGACATGTGGACAAATCAAACTTAGCCAATCACGTATTAAGCAGCGTTGATAGTCATAGAATATAATGGGACAACAACAAGATTTTAATGAAA
Source organism: Octodonta nipae (assembly GCA_034190945.1). Lineage (NCBI taxonomy): Eukaryota > Metazoa > Arthropoda > Insecta > Coleoptera > Chrysomelidae > Octodonta > Octodonta nipae. Next base: position 4,712,761 of record CM067220.1, on the reverse strand, counting down.
GAAGAAGATATAAAACAAAGGATACTTAATTAAGGACGCTAACTGCATGACGATTAATAATTTGGAAACAGCAGGACCGGCTCTAGAACTAAATTATTCATAAAAATCAGTATAAAGTGATGTAAATGTCAGATAAACTGTCACTGTCAATGTTAGGTGACCAACAGTGACAGACTACGGCTCTATAATTTGAGTTGAGTCGTCTCTACAACAGATAAGTATACACAATATACAGGGTGAGTTTTTTTTGATGATCAGTATGGGGATCTCGGAAACTAGCGGAGATAGAGCAATGGTTAAATTGGGAAAGATTTGCAGTTTTACTGGCCCAATTTAATGACACTTTCGGGTTTTTGTAAAAATAATGGCTTACTAGATATTTTGAAAAAACGAAATTCTGTGGATTTAGTCAAATCCCTCTAGCTCCTTTGTTTTTGATTTTATAAAAAAAGTGTAAATATCAAAATTGAAGGGAATTGTATCCCAAATCTGTATGTAAACTATCGTAAAGCCTCTTAAATGTACATAGAGCAGGTTGACGACGATTATATCTATGAAAGTATTCCTCAGCTGCACGAACTGAATTTTTATGGCATATGATATAACATTCAGTTTTTCTTCGTTAGAATATTCCATTTTAATACGAAAACTTTGAAAATAAGAGAGAAAAGAATCCATAACCCCGTTATTTTTATGAATAACTATATCGAGTGTTATATGGTTAAAAAGCTCTAAAAATATCCGATTTTTTGAGGTCATAGCCAACTATGGTTTCCATTCAAAAAAAGATAAGTTTGTGTCATATCTCGAAAACGAGAGCTGTCACGCAAACGAGGACATGACAGTCGTATTCGGGATACAATTCCGTTCAATTTTGATATTTACACTTTTTTATAAAATCAAAGGAGCTAGAGGGATTTGTCTAAATAGACAGAATTCGATTTTTTCAAAATATCTAGTAAGCCATGACTTTTTACAAAAATCCGAAAGTGTCATTAAATTGGGCCAGTAAAACTGCAAATCTTTTCCAATTTAACCATTGCTCTATCTCCGCTAGTTTCCGAGATCCCCATACTGATCATAAAAAAAACTCGCCCTGTATAATAGATCTATTTATACACCAGAAGACTGGTTGATCAAAATTTTTCGAAATTGTTACAGAAAAAATGAGGACAGACCTACTCAACAATCATTTTGAATATACCATATTTTTTTCTTATTAATTCATCTACTTAACTTACAAACAGAAAACAGAGTAAGTAACTTTTTGTGTGATCATCATCTCACAAATTGAAAAATTATTACTCTATACACCTTTGTAGAACTAACTTACCTGGCATTTAAGAAGCTGCTCCAGTCTCTCGTTTTCATTCAATCCTCTCTTTTGTCTCACCAAAATATTGATAGTTTTTATGCCATCGCAACTTCGAAGAAGTTTCTCGATTAGAACTTTCCCGACGAAGCCAGTTCCTCCCGTAATAAGAATATTTGTGTCCTGATAGAATTCATATAAATCCATCTTGGATGTATTTGTAAAATTTGGGGTATCGTCTGCGTTCTCTTACAAAATGACACCTACAACATCGAGAAATGAAAGTTAACTATTATATAAACTGAAAAAAATTCTGTTGTATACATTATTATTAAATATATATGTTTATTATTTTGAGTTTTACAAACGTTCAAATGTAAAAAACTGCGCTATTATTGTCAGACTATGATTATACCTATAATTTAAACAGGTGTCCTAATATTTTGGCAATTACATCATTCATGGCTGACTTCTGCTGCTATTGTTATTATGAAATTAAAGCTAAACAACAATGAACTTTTTTTAGCAACTAGTTAGACATTTTGTTGTCATTGACTTTGCGAAAAAAAAAAGTTAAATTAGAGAAAGTTGTACAAAATTACTGTAGGTTGAGACAAGGTATTTCTTTATTGCAGCTGGTAAAAATAGTATTTAGTTAATATACTCACTGACAAAGAAATTGCAACACCCAGAAAGAGATGTTCAAATTTAATGTTTTGCTAAAACGTAGATGCTACAGTAAAGAATGAGCTTAGTATCTTTTGAGAAAGCCAAATATGATTTTGGCGAAACGTCAAGTGTTCTTTCAAACGAATACAGACGAACGGATGTACACCGGAATAAATCATCAACCATATATATATATATATATATATATATATATATATATATATATATCAATGATATGAGTGAGTATCAGAATTGCGATCAGTTGCATCTATTTGCTGATGATACTTTGATGTCTGTTAGTGACATTAACTGCAATAGAGCCATTAGTAAAATGAACAATGAGTTAAAAAATATTTCACGATATTTAAAAATAAATATGCTTAAATTGAATATAGACAAAACAAAAGCCATGATAATTGCAACTCCTCACAACTATAAAAACCTTGACATTAATTATTTCAGTGGATTTGAAGGTTGATGGACAGAGTATTGAAATAGTAACCAATATAAAATATTTGGGTTTTATATTAGACAACCATTTGCTTTTCAATGCTCATTTTGATTATATACATAAGAAGATTTAAAAAAGTGTATTTCTTTACAAGGGTATGTCAACATCTAACACCTCATACTCGAGTCACTGTGTATAATTCTGTTTTGCAACCGCATTTTGATTATTGTGCAACGGTGTTGCATTCATTGGACTTCAATAAAATTAATGTACTTATGTAACAAAAGTTGCAAGATAGGGGTATGAGGGTCATATTAAGATGCAACAGGTATACGCCAATTAATATGATGCTGTCCGCACTGCAGTGGTTGTCGGTTAAATATAGACTATATATATATTTCAACAATTATATTAGGTACCATGATGACATTCACGATTATAATACCCGACATAATCAAAATCTATATGTACCAAGGTGTAACACGAATAGAAATGTCCAGATATTATTTGTTAAAGGCCTGCAAATGTATAATCAATTACCAATGTATTTGAAACTTTGTCCTAACCTAAGATTATTTAAAATTAAAATTCTTGAGTAAGTAAGGGTGAACTGTGTTTGACAATAGTACCATTATTATATGTGCATTTAAGTGATGTTTGTATATGTTTTTGATTTGTAATTATTTTGAGTTTTTGTATATTAGGACTGTCCGATTTCAAGTAAAGTGTATATATAAAAAATAAAGAATCAAAACTAAAAGAGTTCCAAAAAACTAAAAAGTTGAAAATAAAACATTGAAAAATATATATATATATAACCGACTTCCAAAATTAACTATAAGCTGAAAATAATTATAACAAAATACAACTCTAGCAAACACATTCAATGTTGTTAGGTACCTATACAGAAAGTAAAAATATTAATAGGTGCTCATTCTGTACAAATTAATTACCTACCAATCTAGTATATTTTTTGAAGTCTATATATGTACATGCAGAATTAGTGTTGGTAGACCAGGAAAAAAATGGGTAATGGGCAAAAACCCAAAAATGAACAAAAAGATACTGTTTATGTCAAAAAATTTTGTCCCTTGAATTTAAACAATATAAGCTGTTCTTGACGACTTCCAAATGTTGTTTGTTATACGCTATTGATCATTTTTCGGTGAAAACGAACTAGAATTCGATAAAATGGAACATGTTTGTCTAGTAGCTTTCTAAAATTAAAGCTAACCCAGTAAGCACTGATCATACTTCTTAACCATTCGGAACGAATTTAGAAAATAGCGTAAAATATTCTAGCAGGCAAAACCACAAAACCTACTAATTAAAATATACAAACAAACCCGTGAATAATAATAACAATTTTTGTTGTATACTTACTGTATCGTCAGCTATTTCATACGGTGTAACCACACTGTGCACTTCTGCATCATTAGATGAGAAACTGTAACAGGAGTTGAAACGAGAAAGCTGCGAGAAAGTTATACACATATATCGTTATATAATTTCTCTCATTTTTTTTTTATATAAAATACCACTATTGTACAATTAGGTCGGTCGCTGTTGTATTCTCGCTGATTCGTCTGAAGAACAAAACTTACCAAAACAAGAAAATGTGTAACTGTGTGTTTTTGGGTATTTGTTAAGAATGGACCCGGAAGCAGCTTCAAATTTATGGATTCTTTAAATGTTGTAAATTTATTTCGCAAACAAGAATTCATAACGTACGGAAAAAGTGTGTTAAGCCTAAATACTTCCAATTAAGTGTTTCAACATTTTATTTTATTAAAAGGGGTAATGTAATATACAGGGTGTCCCATAACTAATGGACAATACGATAACTGCAGTTAGAGGCGATGAAAATATACCGATTAATACGAGGGTGAATCAAATATGAACCGGACTTTGTTTTAAAAATTCTATTGGTACGATCAATACAAATTTTAATACATATTATTTTTCTACATAGTCTCCTCTCTTATGTATACATTTTTCCCACCGAATCGGAAGTTTTTTAATACCTTTCTCAAAGAATGAAACTGGTCGTGTCGATAACCAATTGCGCACAAACGTTTCTACACCTTCGTTGTCCTCAAAGTGGTAGCCTCCCAGTTCTTCTTTAAGTGGCCCAAACATGTGGTAGTCACATGGCGACAAATCAGGACTGTAAGGCGAGTGTTCAAGAGTTTCCCAATGCATTTTGTTCAATTTTGCTTGAGTCAATGCAGATGTATGTGGCCGAGCATTGTCATGCAACAGAATCACACTTCGGATAGACATATCCCGCCTCTTTTGCCGATAGGCAAGTTTCACTTGCTGGAGTAGTTCGCAGTAATACTCAGCATTAATTGTACGGCGTTCGTGCAGAAAATCGATCAACAGTACGCCTTTCGAATCCCAAAAAACTGTTGCAAGAATTTTCCCTGCAGAAAGACGGGTCTTAACTTTCCGCGGTGCTGCCTCTGCAGGTTTTCGCCACTCCATGCTTGCACGTTTGGACTCCGGAGTATAATGATGCACCCATGTCTCATCACAGGTAACAATATGTCTCAAAAACTCATCCCCCTCTGCTCGATATCTTGCTAACAGCCTTTCACATACGGCAAGACGGTTTGCTTTCTGATCTTCCCTTAGAAGGCGAGGAACCCATCTTGCACACACTTTTCGGTAACCCAACTCATCTGACATGGTTGATTGAGCACTCCCGTATGATATTCCAACGTGTTCAGCAATTGCCAATACTGTAAGATGGCGGTCACCTTCAATCAGCTCACGAATTGCGTAGATATTCGCCTCATGGATGCTTGTCGTGGGACGGCGTGCATGAGGCTCATTTTCCACTGTCTCTCGGCCATCTGAAAACTTTTTGTGCCAGTCGTACACTTGGGTCCTTGAAAGTGTTTCATTGCCGAACTGTGCAGATAGTCGACGCAAAATTTCAGACGGTCTAACGCCCTCCCGCGCCAAAAATTTGATAACAACACGTTGCGCAACAGACGTATGCACCTCTTACTCTGACATGATGCTACTAACAGCCATAGAAAAATGAACTATATTGTTCTATGCTAACAGCGCATCGACTACGCCTCGCCAAACCGACGAACTCCCCTCTTCTTAACATCCCTACCTAACATATATCGAGACGTCACGCCACACAAATTACCTACAGGGCGAGAAACAGAAAAGTCCGGTTCATATTTGATTCACCCTCGTACAAACATGCGATTTATCGACGATAAATAATGAAACTGCCATAATTTCAATACAAAAAACGTATATTTGTTGAATCTCCATATTTCAAGGCGTTTTCGAGATATTACCATTTTAAGACTGGCGCTTAGTCATTTAAATAAAACATTAACGGTTTCAAAAACATTCAATTTAATTATGAAAACCAAAAAACAAACAAATAGATTCACTTCATCAAATGTTGAAATTGAGCACCATTAGCATCAATGCATTTTATTACACTTTTATATGAAAGGTCGTCTTATCTTGAAAAAGGTTGCAATGTCCCCGACTTGACCATACAATGTATGACATCACACTTCCTCTAAGGCAAGCTAAGAGTGCCTCTAGGGGAAAATTCACTAAACCCCAGATATCCTAGATATCAAAAGGGTTTAGCTCTGTGGGAGCCCTTGCCAGGTTTTCAGGCCCGTGGTTGGAGTTGTGGCGGCAGTTTCCCATGAATTACCTGACCGTCCGGGTCGTCCCTAACAGAACGGCTTGTTGCATTTTTTTGTAAAGATGTTCGTCCAGACCTAGGTATTTTAAATTGTTTAATAGATGTTTTGGGACTAGTCCTGTCGTTGACATAACAATTGGTACAGTTCGTATGTTGTTCATGTCTCACTGAGTTTTTATTTGAACTTCCAAATCTCTATATTTGGTTATTTTCTCAGCCTGCTTGTTTGTTTTCCGAACGACTTTATCTACCAAAACTATATCTGGTATATTGTGAGCAACAGTCCGATCAGTCAGTATCGTGCGGTCCCAGTACAGCTTGTAGTTGTTATTTTCGAAAATAGATTCTGGTTTGTATTTATAGTATGGTAATCTTACCGACTGTGATAGTTCAAGTTTCAGTGCTAGTTCCTGGTGCAGTGTTATAGCCACAGCATCGTGTCGTTCTTTGTATTCAGTTGCAGCGAACGCTTGACAACCTCCTGTGATATGCCGGATAGACTCAGATGTTTGGCAACCATACCTGCATCTGTCGTTGTTAATAGAGTGGTCTTTAACGATGTACTTTAGATAGTTCTTAGTAGGGATTACTTAATCTTGGATTGCCAATATAAAGCCTTCAGTTTCAGGAAACATATGACCAGAAATCAACCAGTAGTTCGACGCTGCACTGTCGACATAATCTTGGTTGACGTCATATATGTGTCTTCCATGAAGGGGCTTCTTTTTCCATTTCAGCAATTTCTGATCAGTGGTCTGGTGGTGTAATTGGACGTGTTGTTGTGTCAGTCGCAGTGGTGTTGAGTCATCAACCTGGCACATGACTCTGTGTAGATCAGAAAATTCTCCGAGTTTCTGGAAATGACTACGCAAAATAGAAATTTGTTGATCTAATAGTTTGCTTAGATCTGCCAATCCTTTTCCTCCTTCATACCGTGGCAAAGTTGTACGTTCAACAGAGCTCTGTGGATGGTGATCTTGAGCTTTTGTTAGTAAAACTCGAACTTTTCGTTGTAATTTTTCAATGTCAGTCTTGCACCAATTAACTATACCGAAAGAGTAACTGAGCACTGAACATGCATAGGTGTTAATATCCTGAAACAGATTTTTACTGTTCAGTTTGGTTTTCAACAGTCGTCATACCCTTCTATAAAACTCTGCTGTTAGGTCCTTTTTCATAGTCAAGTGATCAATACGTTGAGCCTGCTTTATTTATAAGTATGACCTTCCCCCATAGATTCAAGTGATTCAATTATCCACTTCATAGAGTTTCAGTGCCTTAATGAGCTAATCATGTGGAACTGAATCAAATGCCTTTTTGTAGTCCACATATGCCATGTAAAGATTTCGTCGTTTGGCGTGGGCTTGATTGCAGACAACGGAATCAATTATCAGTTGTTCTTTGCAGCCCATCGAATTTTTCGCGCATACCTTTTGTTGTTGAGTAATTATGTTGTTCAGCTCACAATGTTTGAAAATGTGGTGATTAATGCACGATTTTATGAGTTTGTATAAGGTTGCAATTTTATTATTAAGATTATTCGCGGCTTGCTGAATTTTTGCTAAAAGCTCGTTTCGGGTATCAATTTCATTGCTGTACACCAAAGATTTAATGTATTCCCATATATGAAAGTCCATAGGATTAAATTCTGGAGTACGAGGCGGTCAAGGGAATTCACTGCCACGTCCAATCCAACGATGCAGAAAGTAGTCACTTGAATATTCCTGGACTATAAGTGGATAATGTGGCGGCGCGCCATCGTGCATAAAGCACATATGGTGCCTTGCAATAAAGGAACTTCTTCGAGTGAATTACCCAAATTATTTTCCAAAAATTCTAAATACTGTAACGCATTTAATCTCGTCGGAAGTTCAATCGGACCAATGAAGTGATCGCCAATAATTCCACACCAGATATTAATGAAAACTTCATGCTGAAAATGAGCTTCACGATACTTATGAGCATTATCAAAATCATAATAGTGGTTATTCCTCCAATTAAAGACTCCACGGCGTGTAAATGTAGCTTCGTCAGAAAATAGGATGTTTTCAAGAAACGTTGGACCTTGAATGATTTTATGGTGCATCCACTGACAGAATTGTAGTCTACGTGGTAAATCATTGGGCAAAAAATTGTGTACAGGCGTAAAGAGATACGGATACATTTTTCTGTACGTAAAATTCGTGATATACTCGATTTACTTACACCAGTAGCTGCTTGCAAGCTCCGAGTACTTAATACACGATTTTCCACAATTCGAACTAAAATATCATCTTCATGATCTGTTGAAATTCTGTTAGGTCGGCCACCAGAATTTTTTTGTGAAACGAACCTATTTCACCTAAATTTTCGATTTGGATATAACAGTGCATATCGTTTAACTGCAGCACTTGAATTAGAATTTAGTTGTGCATAAACACAAATCATATCCCTTAGTTCACCATTTGCAAATTCTTTAATTGTAGGCAGATTTAATGAAGGCTTTATTCCCATTACTCACTTTAAAAACACAGCAAAGAAGAAATCAATAGTACATGTCAAATTCACAACCTACTTTAAAAAAATGTGTTTTTTGAGGTTGCTTGCGGTGATATGCAGTATACCGTATTTGGATTGCAGTATCTCGAAAACGCCTACGTTTTTTGTTCATTTCATTATTTATCGTCGAAACGCAAATTCTACGGGGTGTTAAAAAAATTAATATGGATTTGCATAATTCGACTTTCGTAACAAACACGCTGTAAGAGTACCATGAAAAATGATAACGAATTCTTGTTTATCGCCCTTGAAAACAAGGCTGTACCAAATTTGAGTTCAATATGTGGAGCCGCTTTTTAAATATCACAAATTTTCGAAAACCAAATACCCACTTTAGGATCGTCTATATAGTTTACTACAAACATTTTACTAAGACATGTTTGTGTTCGGTATATTTTCACCGCCTCTAACTGCAGTTATCGTATTGTCCATTAATTATGGGACACCCTGCATATTTTTGAAGCGAAAACATATTAATGGCGGCCAAGCTTGCCCATATCGTAATTGTTGAATATGGTAATGAATGCAAAAAATAAAACTGAGTTTGTTTCGACATTAGCTCCGACCGTAATTTGTTTATAATATTTGCGAGGCTTGTTTATTTCAAAAATCCATACAACTTAGTTTTCCGTGTAAAAAACAGGGACCAGTTTACATATTAAGAGTTTCTTCGTTTATAGAAAATCAATAAATTCAAGTAAATAAACAAATATAACATTCAATTAATTTACAATACCAGCACACATAGGGGAAGACTCGTAGTGACAAGGATGATTTCGTAAGAAGCTTTCGCTTCCATCGTTCAATCTCAAGTGACTGCCGTTCTTTTTTTTTCAAATATAGTTTTTTTTGAATATCACCACACTTTAGTTGGATATCTGTTATTTCCAAAAATCAATCGATCACAGTCAAACAAAAATTTCGTAGTTTTTTTCTCCTGATCGGTGCCAGAATTTGCTCCTCACATCACAATTTTTTTCTAACTCCCAGGTAACTGATCAAAAATAACAAAACTGATGTAAAAAGATGAGTAAGTAAATCAAAGAATTTGTTTTTCACATATTCCAGGTTTTTTTATATGTAAATGGACCCTCTAAATCCGAAATTTTCAAAAAGTAGTAGCTATAACTGATTATATTTTTAGAAAATTCTATACTAATTGTTTTAATCTTGAGATATTTAACCAGAATACGAATCATCTGCAAAACATGCAAAATAATCGTGTATTGCAAGCTTAAGGTTATCAAATATTCCAAATCAACATTACCTGATAGTTTTCTGAATGATACTTGTGGCATATTTTCAATGTCTAAGTGCTTCTTGGGAAATAACACCACAGTTTAAAGAAAATTGCTGTATATTCCAAACGTTTCGGGGTCTAGATCAGACCCCGTTGTCAATGGTTAAGAAACTACGGATAAAAAAGGCACAATTCTAAGATGTATATTAAAATATTTGACAATGTGTATTATTTGATTTTTGACGTAACTAAGAGAATTTTATTTGTCACATACACGGTAGCACAGAAATTTCTAAAGATCATCTAATCATAAAGTTCCTCTCAAATTGGAAGAATTTGAAAGGGAGATCTTCAGAATTTTATGTGGCGCTCCTAGGTGCGACTTTGTTATAAGATCGCTAAAAATGCGACCAAAGAACTTTGTTGATTCAGTGATCCCATTAAAATCATAAGCTAGGAAAAACCTTATGAACTATCCCGATATTGGGTTGGTCACAAGGACATGACCATTAGCAATTTCTTCCTTAATCATCGGCAACCAGGAACGACTGAATTCTACGGAGGTAGTAGCGATACAATCGTTTTCATTTAACAAAATTAAAGCAGACTCTTTTAGTTTTCTTTTGGTGTTGTGTTCTTCTTTGTGTAATATAACTGAATTTTGAAACTGTATTTTATGACCAAGGTCCCAAGCATGTTCACAAATTTTGGATTTTTCAAATTGTCGTTTTTTATGTAATTTTTGTGTTCGTTTATTCGAACATTCAGAGGTATAGAGGTTTCTCCAATATAGAATTTATTACATTCACACGGGATTTTATAAATGCAATTTTTTGTATTTTGAGTTGTGTTATTTGGTTTGGTTTTTGATATAATTGATTTTAGTATATTTCTTGTTTTAAATGATGTTTTGATATTATATCTGTTTCCCACTCTTTTTAGTCTTTATGATAGACCCTGTATGTATGGTATAGTTATTGTATTAATGTGATTATCTTGGGAACACTGATTGATGTGAAAGAGTATAACCGGAAAAGTAAACGTAGTAACAATCAATCATGATGAAGTAGCAGTTTTTAGGTTTGCTTGGCACCTACTTCAAAAATGTACTAAATAGGTAGGTAATTAATTTGTAAAGAATGAACACCCTTTATTATTTACGTTGTTTACTTTGTGTATAGATATCTAACAACAGTGAATGTGCTATTTATTGTACAGTATATCCTACTGTCACCAATAAGTCGAAATTTGGGAAAAAAATTCCACTTACGCTTATAATTTCCTTGAATATTACATGTTAAAAAATATGATAAATAAACAGATCAGAACACTTTTTGGTATGTTCTATGCAAATATTGATGTCAACTAGAAAAAAAAAACGGTGTGCTGGTATAATGATGTTAATGATTATTGCAAATATTTTAACTAGATAAGATGAAAATATATTTGAATAATATACTACCAAGAGTACCAAGTAACACGCAATGTTGGATCGAGTTGGCTGATACTTGGTGGAAGTTGAAATTCATGATGATTTGAGTAATACACTTATTACAAACTTACACTTTATTTAAAAAATTGTGACAATTGTTTCGCGTCCGATGGAGCTTAATCATACAATTCATTGTATGATTAAGTGTATTACTCAAATCATTATAACACGCAATGTTCTGAAATAAAAAAAAAAACACATTCGAAATTTTAATATTGCCAAATTTAAAAATGCCTTTAAATTACAGAAAAGTTGCATAATTTTTTTAATGTAAAAATAATTATTTTGAAATTACTGCAGTTGTTATTTGCTTTTCGTATGCAATTCTGATTGTTATAAATTAGTTGTATGTTTCTGTTTGAAAACTTAAATAGGGATGAATTACTTAGAAGTGAGCAAATCGACAATCACACTCAAAACAGTGCAACAATACAAAAAAAGTAAGCATTCCCAGTATCAGTAGAAAATAAATACACCATTTATGTACTCTCTTCGAGGTGTCATTCCTTTGTACGCGAGACAATATATATTATATATAAATATAATATATATTGTTTCTGGTCAGGGAACCTTCATCAATTGCGCTTCCCACAATTGAATGTCCTCTCGAACACTTCTTTATGCATTTGATGCATTTCGTTAAATTTGACGCGAGATGTAAGGACCGACATCTAGGATTTTCGAGAGAATCAGCACACAGAGGTTCCGAATCTGGAGCCGTTCCGTGTAATTGCTGTTCTCCCTTAACTCCTAGGACAGAATGTCACGATAAAATTTTCAGGTTACTTCACCTGTCAAAGATATTGAATACTCTCTTCGAGGTGTCATTCCTTTGTACGATATATTATATATAAATATAATATATATTGTTTTCTGACCAGAAACAATATATATTATATTTATATATAATATATATTGTCTTGCGTACTTTTTTCTCACTACCGATCGTGTAATAGGCCGCTCCGGATACTTCATATTAAACAATTTGCAAAATTTCTATTCGCTGTTTTTCAATTAAACGCACCATATTTTGAAACTTTGCAACTGCATTTGACAACTACTTATATGAAGTAAAATTATATTACAGCTTCTATGGAAATAAACAAGTGTTAAAAACTCCAGCATTAAAAAAAAAGATTTCCATTCATGCAATTAAAATACCGCCAACAATCATAAAAACCAGACGTAAATAAATAGGTTCAAACCAACATCTTATCTTTACCGTTGTTTTCTTAACTTTAGAAAGATATGTATTTTTTTTAATGTCTGTTAATTTTCTGTATAGGACATTGTACATGAACAATACTTAGAATTCATTGCAGATTCAAAAATAAAATAAAAAACAAATGTTTCCATTTGAAAAAATGAAGTTGATGGGTTGCAATTTATTTCTAGCCCACACTGTATAAATGAGTTTATACTCACAAAAACCGCAGTACAAAAAAAAACCGACATGTCCGAGCGTTTTTCCAAAAAACCAACACCTGCATTTTAAATGAATTTGTTCCAACCCACGCGTCCTCACAGTATATAGAGTGTAAAACAATTTCCCAAAAAAATGAACACGGGAAATTTCACAGGTAAAAAACTAAATACTGATAAAATAACATATTAACTCACCTATGTCAGCGGTCTGCAGACCGAGGGATCCAATTAAACTAAACTTGAACAATAATTTACCTATTGCTAATATTTGCAAATAAACTAATAACAGATAATTGAAAAAGTAAAGATGTTTTATTGCAATACTATATAATTCCCATATATTTTTGTTGTACACGGATTTCAGGTAAATTTAGCGTTTGTATGTTCAGCACAGAAACTACATTAAAACTCTTTGATAAATTAAACAATTAGTAGAATTTTACTAATTTCTGTACAGGTATCTTTAATTAATTAATTGAACTTAATGATATATGACGTTGTTCTGTAAACTATTCATTAAATATTCCGGTTTTCTTTAAGGTTACCATGAAGATCGATCAAGGTCCTGTAAGGTATGCGGTCGTATTTCTTACAAATTTTATACAATAAATTTAGGCATATTTTTCGTAAAAAACACGTTATGCGTATATATTTAATAAAAAAATATATAACCGATGTTGATTAGGTATCAATGTAACGGAATGTTTTAAGATAATTTCACCAAATCCGTGACCCCTTTAATTTTAAAATTTGCCCCTGTATTAACAACCGATTTTAATACTTTAATTATTGTGTTTTATAATAAATTAAAAAGTAACAAATTTTGCAACTAAACAGATATGATCCAGCCAGCAAATTTTGACTTTCTTGGTTGAAATGAAAAATTATATTAAAAAAAAACTGAAAAATTCTTTGTAATAACAAATAAAACTAAAAACTAAATAATTTATAGGTATCTATTTGTTTTAATTATAAAAATCTAGTAAAAAGCACCCCAAGCTTTTTTAAAATAAAATGCATTTTTGTCAATCACAATATTCTTATATTAAACTTATTAAAATTCATTTAATTCCACTGCTATTGAAGAAAATCCTTGCAGTTAGAAAGCGTATGTTTTTTAAACTATAATTTATTTTATATTTTTGTCGAATGATTTTCCTAATTTTTTGACCTTATTATTAAAATCAAACATTTTATGCTACAAGATTTTTGTTTTAAAATTAGTTCCAAGAATATTTTATATGAAGCTTACATTATAAGATTTTTTCTTTAAAGATTATATTTTTTATTAAATTTTTCAATATAATTACATTTAATTAAAGAAAATTTTAAAAAAATTAGGGAAGCGTCTTAGCAACATTTGTGATATCATAATTCTACTATTTTCTATAAATGCTTTAAAGGTATTTTCGACAATGAAGGGCAATATTTACTTACTTCTCCAGATGGTAGGTATAATTCGAAAAATGAATAACCTTTTTAACCTGATGATTTACCCTGGACATTGGTACAAAATTAACAAATCATTGTAATTGGTTTGTGGCATAAACTGGGTGATTCATATTGAAATTGCAATTTTTAAATGGTGCACCCTATATCACTACATATTTAGATTTCTCAATTAATTTTAGTATGACCTTATGTATCACACATGGTATCTAAATCCCACCGGTTAGACGTTATTTTGTCTAATTGTTGACGTCCAGAAACAGTTGAATATCAGATGTTCTGTTTCCGTAAGCTGGGACACCTCCTCACTTTGCCCGTGGCTTAATAATGCATCCCATTATAATTGGATGGGTAAGGAAGGCCCAATACGTTGGCCAGTAAGATCGCCGGCCATAACAACCTTTGAAGTTATTGTTTTTTTTTTCAAAAAGTCTAACTGAACAAGAACAAACAACAACGGCTGAAGATATAAGATTGTGAATAAGCAATGCTATCGCTTTTATCAGTCAAGTAAAGTTAAACAGGTTCTAGAATTCTTTTGTCTGAAGAATTCACATTTGCCTTCAAAATCTTGACCATTTTCTTTGATGTTATGTTGTTATGTATTATTTGTTTACTGAAACATTTTGTAATTATTTGTGATCTTTGTCGATTGATTTGAGTCTTTGATAAAGATTTTAGTGAACCCTTGTCTGTATTCCATGGCTAACTTTTTTAATCTTCGAAAAAAACTCTATAGTAAGATTAGAGACAGATACAGATAATCTTATATCGATTCAAATTTAACTCCACGGCCTTCTATGATTAAAAATAGTTTATGAATAATTACAACTTGTTAGAATACGACAAATATATATACATAATCTTATATTAGACTAAGGGATATTCAATTCATTCAAAATATGGGGGTTCCATTTGAAAAAATCAAGTCATCCATGATTAAAGTTCATAAAATTAGAGTAATGACATGTGACACAGTAAAGAGAAGTCATTGTGGCGCTTGGTAGTGTGGAGGGTGTTCAATAGTGTCTTGCCTCATATGATACAGGACACATCTGATATTCAACTGTTTCTAGACGTCAATATTTTCTCAACTCAAACGGTACTGAGTTGATTCGGCCGATACTTGTTGGAAATTCATTATGATAATTAATTGATACTACAATTGCAATTTCCACAAATTACGTTTTTTGAAAACTGTCCGACGCGTTTCGACTAATGTCTTTGTCAAGGAACTTGACTAACTGGGTATTTCTTGAGGAAGTTGTATTTATATTCAAGAAGTGATATAATTACCAGGTACTTAGTTTTAAACAGGATTATTTAATTTTATTACAGGTAAAAGGATTAACTAAAGAGGTAAAATAAAGGGTAAACTTCAAGGGTAAAGGCATTAAGAGAAGTTTACCCTGACAGCAAAACCAATAATGATTCATATAATATTATAACCTATTTTGGCAAACCAAGTTTAAAAATAGCATCCTTTTTAAGAAAACAGAATATTAACGTTACATTCAAAACAAACAATAGTCTTGGAAAATTTATCAAAAATAATAAATCAAAAATCAATCCAAAAAATAAATCTGGAGTTTATAAATTATCATGTGGGTCATGCCCTAAAGCCTATATCGGTCAAAGCGGCAGAGCGTGTAAAAAACGTATCTATGAACACTGTAATTCTTTTATTAATCCAAAAACAGATTCCAATTATGCCGAACATTTAGTAACAGCAAATCATCTTTTCGACGAAAATTTTAAATTATTACATAAAGAAAATAAAGGCAATAAATTAAACCTTTTAGAATCATTGGAGATTAATAAACTTAAAAATACCGGTAATTTGTTAAACGACCAGACAGAAATAAATAATTCTCCCTTAATAAACCTCTTTAGTTAATCCTTTTACCTGTAATAAAATTAAATAATCCTGTTTAAAACTAAGTACCTGGTAATTATATCACTTCTTGAATAGAAATACAACTTGCTCAAGAAATACCCAGTTAGTCTAGTTCCTTGACAAAGACATTAGTCGAAACGCGTCGGACAGTTTTCAAAAAACGTAATTTGTGGAAATTGCAATTGTAGTATCAGTTAATTATTAACTCAAACGGTGACTTTTCGATGTCATGTATGATACATAAAGTCAAACTAGAATTGACTGAAGAATCCAAATATCTCAAACAATGCTGAGTGTTTAAAAAAATGCAACTTCAAAATGAATCACCCTGTATATGACTCATTTCTCTCACTACCCTTCATCATGGCGACAGTATAGTCACAATTTTCCGTTCCCGCACTATTGACCCACCCTTACTAATTCAAAGTGATCAACAGTTATTGGGATTTAAGTTTTTTTTGAAAAAATCAGTATATTTCTAAAACATTGCTTCAGTATATCCTTCGACAGCAGTATTGACGTATACATGCATTAAAGAAATGGGATTCAGGTCAGTCATAAAGTCGTACACCTCCCATAATCTCCACAGCACTGACTTTCAGAATAAACAAGCCTTTGCTTTCGAATCTTTCGTCTTGAACGCATATACATGCACTTATCGCGTTGTCTTTGTGATCCCTAACGAAAACTTCGTACTTGGACGGCGTCCAAGTTGGAAAAGTGCCAACGCAGCGTGTGCGCTGTATGGGGAAAAACAAAAGACATCCAGTTGGAGACAATAACATTTACTACTTATAAGCGGAAAAGCGACTGAGCCGATCAAGGTTTTCAAATAATACAACAAAATTTTAAGTGCAGAAAAGATTTCCTTTCGCCGCTGTGCTGAATCTTTGTCGAGATCTTTTTGATTTTTATATTTTTCAAATTGCACACATACGCAAGTCTATTGAAACTCTAATATAAATAGAATTCGTGTCATGTTCTGAGGCATTCTTGACGTAAATCACAGTGTGGAGTGTTTTTATTCGGGAAATTTTGGTCCATTTTGAAATATCGAAAGATTTCCCTTTTGGTTTGCTGGAAAATTGTATTTTATATCAACAGGTATGTTAGATTTATTTACGCAGTTGCTTTTTTTTTGTTACTGATGCTACAAAATAAGCTTTGAATTGCAATGCTTGATATCTAAGTACAATTTCATTTACTTGAAATGCTTCGTTTGTTTTCTGACAGTGTGCAAGCTTATCAACTTTTCTAGCTGGCATCGAGAAACTTATGTAAGTTTTTAAGGCTGCGTGGTAGTTTTTCGTTGAAAATTTTCCGTCTTACTATTTTAAAATTGCTAAAAATGATTTATATTAAACAACAGAGGGTAGGCGTATATTCAAGGAGTTTTAGCATAAAATTATTTTTCCTGGCTATTTAAATATGTTTGTTCCTTGACGTCCAATTTATTGCTACGACTTCTATTTCGATTCGCAGGAAATCGACTACAATTATAAAAACTAATCAATTGTAAATAAGTCAAAATTATTTCTCCTTGCAAGGTAGCAAGGTAAACAAACAATGCAGGATTTATTCTGTCTCCTATTCAATATGGCGGACCTGTCTAAATCACCTGACTTGGATACATATTGCTGCTAAACCCATGACTCCTAACGATAAATATTATTGTTGTTTTCGATGTTTATTTGATAATTGTTTTATTTTGGAGAATTTATTGATCTGTTTGAGGTCAAATAAAGGAGATTCAGCAATGTTTTGTTTCTGCGAAGAAGTGTTCCTATGGAAGTAAAAATATCAGCCGAGTTTTATCGAAGAATTATTTTTTTATTACAATTTATTAGCAATCACATCTGATTATTGGTTTGAGTTCGATATATCAGACCTGGTAGGACACCTTGATCGAATTCTCTATAATGTAGATGTGTGGATATATTTTATTTTAACCGACTTCCAAAAAGGAGGAGGTTAATAATTCGGCATGTTTTTTGTTTATGCTCAGCGATTATTCTGAAAATTGGAAAAATATGTGCAAAACACGGTAAATACGAGGGCTGCCTTTTATATTTCGGGATTAGAGAACAAAACCAAATATTAATCATCGAAAATCGCTTTATTGTTTTTCAAAATATTCCCCATGAAGATCTATGCACTTTTGCACGCGTTTGAACCAATTGTCGAAGCACTTTTTCCACTCTAATTGAGGTATCTCCAAAACATGCATTCTGAACGCAGCAACCGCTTCTTGAGGTGTGGAAAAACGTTGACCTCTCAGTTTGTTTTTTACGTACGGGAATAAAAATAAGTCATTTGGTGACAAGTCAGGACTATACGGCGGATGACTCATCAAATCGATGTTTTGAGTGGTCAAAAATGCAGTTGTTTGAGCCGATGTGTGAGAGCCCGCATTGTCGTGGTGAAAAGTGATCCGTCTTTGGCGGTTGGTTTTCCTCATTTCTTGGAAGACAACTGGCAAACAAATGATTGTGTACCACTCAGAATTGACTGTTCTGCGTTGTTCTAGTGGTACGGTTGCGACAGGTCCAGTTTTTCCGAAAAAACAGGCGATCATTTGCTTGGAAGTGCTTCGTGCGCGAACAACTTTTGTTGGATTCGGCTCATCTTGAAACACCCATACAGCCGACTGCTGTTTACTTTCGGGCTCATACGCGTAAATCCACGATTCATCACCTGTCACTATGTCATAAACGTGTTTTGAAGCACCGCGATCGTATTTTTTGAGCTTTTCTTACGACCAATCGACACGAGCCTTTTTTTGAACGGTTGACAAATTGTGTGGGATCCAACGCGAACATTTTTTTTTGTCATTCAAATGTTTATGCAATATTGAATGTATGCTGGTCCCACTAATGTGTAAGGTTGACTCAATCTCACGATAGATCACATGACGATCTTGCAATATCAGTTCGCGCACAGCATCAATGGTTTCCGGAACAACTGTTTTTGGACGACCTTCACGAAATTCGTCTTGGAGTGAACTACGACCTCGACTGAATTCACCATACCATCGATAAACAGTGGTCCTTAATGGAGTTTCATCGCCTAAAATTAAATTAAGTTCATCCATGCACTCTTGCTGACTTAATCCACGTCGAAAATTGTAAAAAATAATCGCACGAAAATGTTCACGATTTAATGCCATTTTTTGGCCGAGATGAATCCTTTAAGTTACTGTAAACAACGCATAGCGCTCGTATGTCAAAATGTTCTGAGTACGTATAACCTCAAAAATGTCAAAATTTACGATAGAGCTGTCAGTTGTCAGATTGCAACACTAGGGTTTTCCAATCCCGAAATATAAAAGGCAGCCCTCGAAACAATGTAAATGTCAATTTTTCATCATAAATATCTAGTTGTCTTTCATTTTGATTCATTTGAAGTCAGTTTCTTTTTGAAGTTATGTTCGAGGCTTACAGAAGACTGAAATGGTAGAAAATATTCCATTAGTGTATCGAAACGAAAAATTATTATGGCAGCGATCTTTTTTATGATATACGGTTGTAGGTGTAGTTGAAATAAGCGTGGAGCAAAACCATAGTTAAACAGAGGGATCAAAAAACGTTAAAAAAAATTTTAAATCAGCATATGCAGGACTGATATTTACCTTATAGGATGGAATATAATTACAGTTATGTAGAATGGTTCAAAAAATGTTAGAAACAGTTGAATATACAGGTTAGTTGAACTATAAGCCGGAGTAGAATTATAGTTATACAAGGTGATTAAAAAAGTTATATTGTGTGGAACATAAGTAGTTGCTTATACTAGGCGGTTAAAGTAAGGGTGGGTGCAATTATTGTTATTCAGGGTGTATCAAAAATTTCTTATATAAGCATAAGCAGTTAGGAATTATAGAGCGGGGTATAATATAGTTATAGAGATGGGTTTAAAAATTTTAGAAGCAGTTGTATATACTGCGTTGTTGGAATAAATGGTAGAGTAAAATTAAAATGTGGTTAAAAATTGTGAAAAATTTTATTATGTAGGGTAGACCATGAGCAGTTGCATAAATAGAATACGTGACATAAGGAGCGAAGTAAAATTTAGGTATACAAAAATATTTTAAACAATAGAAAAATAGAAACAGTGAATAGAGTGAAGAGGATTTATACATATACAGGGTGGTTTTTAAAGATATTAGGGCGGTTGCAATATCGTGTGGAGTTGAATTAAAGTTGTACAGAGTGGTTCAGAAAATGATAGACAAACAATTTATATTGGGTGACCAATACACAGACCTATATACAGGGTGATTGCGATATAGTATGAATTAAAGTTGCACTTAAAGATGAAATATAGACTACAAATGATAAAACAACTAAAAAAAGTTAAAAAAATATGTGGAACAAATAGAAAAAGAATACAAATTAGAAACAAAGAGGTAGAGAGAGAGAGAGAGAGAGAGAGAGATCGCAGATAAATTCTCATCTTCCATTTGTATTTATTTCTAATTCAGAAATAATGGCAATTTTCGCCTTAAATTACACAAAATGAGCTATAGATATAAACATTCTTTTTGTTAGACGTGATGAGGTGATTGACTCTTGTATCTGTAAATGACCCAGGCATTGAAACAGCTTCCACGTACAGGTGTTCAACAATAGAGTGACAGTGACCGTCGTATGGATTGAGTTATTAATAAAGATTCGCAATTTTTTTCTTTTTTAAAAATAAATGTGACTATTCGAATGCTAAACGACTTAATTAGAGTTTGTTTGGGTGTAAGTTATATTTTTAACGTGCGTTAATCTTTGAAAGAATTGAATGAAATCCATTTCAACAAGCTAATGTGCCTTTCATCATATGAAGAATAATATCTAAATACTTACAGCTTTTCACCTCATTTAGCAATGTTGTAACTTAATTGAACATTAATGTGAGAAAAAAAAAATTATTTATGTGTTTGCTCAAGGTAAGATAAACGGTTTGATATATATGATAAATTACTATAAAATTAAGCACTGATTTAAAAAAATCCACCTGAGAACGTATCAATTAAAGTTAATAAATTAAGAAAAATAAAAAACTCGATTATTTACTGTTTATTTACTATCTATATTTTTATACAAACATAAAGGATGTTTCAATAATGGCGCAACATTTTAAAGTTCAATAAAATGTGTTTTTTGTAAGGAGGATTTACAACATTTATTGCCTAATATTGGCCTTCAATTCTTAGGTGCTCACGGTCTTCTCGGAGACAGACCACAGCCAGAAGTCCAAAGTTGATAAATCGAAAGACCGTGGCGGCCAATTGTGGTCACCAAAGAGGATAATGACACGATTAGGAGCAAACCCATGTAGTTCTAGAAATCTGTCATTTAGTCAAACACCAACGTTAATCAGCATTTAATTAAATTTAATCTTTCTACCATATTACATCATAGTTTTACCGGAAGTAATATCAATTTTAAAATTTCCAATGAAACACCCTGTAAAGTATTTTAGTTTCTGATCAAACATTTTATTGAGAATACACAAATATCGGGTTTGATATTGTTTACTTCAATACCTACCGAGATATTAACAGAAAAATAACTAAGGAAAGGAAAAATTCAATGGTAGCTAAACTCGGTTCAGATTTCATTTACGCCCGATATAAACAAACCGCTCATTAAGGATTTGTATTTCTATTGGCCAATCGGTGGCATTATACCGTCACAGCCAACAGCACTGCTTGTTCCATAGTCGAATACACGTGCGTTTCTTTAAATCAGGCGTAAATTAAATCTGAATCAAGTTTAGTAGTCCATGAAATTCATTGCAGAAGTGACAGTAGTTGTCAAAATAAGTTATTAGTTTCTTTTATTTGAACGTAAAAAGATTATATTGTTTTAATTTGATCGTAAAATGACAGAATTAAGTGAAAGAGAAAGAATAGAAATATTAATGATGATTGGGTATGGGGAGAGGAAAAGGACGCATCAAGAAGTTTGTGACAATGTTGTTCATCCGAATACACAAATATCCCGAAGGTACGACACAAGTGAAACAGTTAGCAATTTACCAAAAAGTGGACGGTTAAAAAGTGCAAGTAATGAAGGTGTAGCTCAAAATTTTGCTATATCTTTGGAAGAATATCCTCACTTATCCACTACCGACCTCGCCAATATGCATGGAATTAGCCGTCGTTCAGTAGGAAGGAAATTAAGTCGGGAAAAATATCATACGATTTCGATAGACGTTTGCAATTTTGTGAAACGATGATGGATATTTGTAACCGTGATAATAATTTTATAAGAAATGTGGTTGTCTTCTAAACGTTGTTTGTGGCATATTCTTGATTACTTTTATGTTTTTTTTTGGGCAATAACACCACAATAGAAATAAAACGACGTATATTGCAGGAATACCAAAAGTTTCAAAGTCTATTCTGACTTCGTTGTCAATGGCTTTATATTTATTGATGTAGATTGCAAAATGAAAATTTGATTTATGACATTTAAAATTGACATTAGAAAATTTGTTGTTTTTAGATATATAGGTAGCCCAAAAAATTCTAAAGATAATGAATTAAAGTTAACCAGCTTTCAAATTAGAAGAATTTGAAAGAGTTGTCTTTAGAATTTATAAGTGGCGTTCCTAGGTACGACTTTGTTATAAGATAGCGCATTCGTCAAAAATGCGATCAAAGAATTCTATTGTTTCAGTGATCCCATTAACGTCATAAGGGAAAACCTAGAAAAAACCTTATGAACTATCCCGATATTGGGTTGTTCAAAAGGAGGTTATCATTAATAATTTTTTCCTTAATTGTCGGTAACCAGATACGATTAAATTCTACAGAAGTAGAAGCGATACAATCGTTTTCATTCAAAAGAATTAAGGCAGACTCTTTTATTTTTCGTTTTGTGTTATGTTGTTCTTTGTGAAGTATAGTTGAATTGTCACATTGTATTTTATGACCTAGGTCCCAAGCATGTTCACAAATTTTTGATTTTTCAAATTGTCGTTTCTTTATGTAATTCTTGTGTTCATTTATTCGTACGTTATTCTTGTTTGGAATGTTGTTTTAACATTAAATCTGTTGCCCACTCTTTTCAATCTTTCTGATAGACCCTGTATATATGGTATAGTTGTAACTGTAATGTTGTTGTCTTGAGTAGTAATAGTGTTAAGAGAAGTTCTGGGTTGATTCGGAAGGTTTGTTTTCTGTTCAAGTTTGTTTAACTCTTTGTTGATAAATTTTGTGGGGTAATTGTGTTTCCAGTGAGAACATTCTTTATAATTATTTTTTCTTTGTTGAATTTATTATCATCAGAACAGTTGGTCTTTGCTCTATCATATAATGACTTAATGACACTTTTATTTACTGTATTCGGATGATTTGAATTGAAATTTAGGTATCTGTTTGTATGAGTTGGTTTTCTATAAACTTCTGTTTAGAATGAAGATTCTGTTTTTGTTATTAATATGTCTAGGAAAGATAGTTTGATATTTTCTTCAATTTCTAGGGTAAATTTGATAGTTGGCTCTTTGTTATTTATGTCATTTAATAATTTATCTAGTTCTTCAAGATTGTGTTCCCAAATTACGAAAATGTCGTCAACGTAACGCTACCTGTTTATCTAAAAACAACAAATTTTCTAATGTCAATTTTAAATGTCATAAATCAAATTTTCATTTTGCAATCTACATCAATAAATATAAAGCTATTGACAACGAAGTCAGAATAGACTTTGAAACGTTTGGTATTCCTGCAATATAAGTCGTTTTATTTCTATTGCCCAAAAAACATAAAAGTAACCAAGAAATGTGGTGTTTTCAGACGAGGCTACATTTTGTTTAAATGGTACGGTTAATCGACATAACTGCCGCTACTGGTCGCAAAATCCTAATTGGGTACAAGAGGCTCATACACAACATCCCCAAAAATCGAACGTTTGGGCCGGCATTTATAACAACAGAATCGTTGGACCCTTCTTCCTACAAGAAACTTTAAACGGAGATAGGTATTTAGGTATTTACAGCTCTTGGAGACACAAGTTACTCTGGCATTGGAGGTAAATGGACAATTACCAAATAATATCTGGTTTCAGCAGGATGGAGCTCCACCCCATTACACTCGCATTGTTCGAGGTCATTTAGATAGGACATTTCATCACAGATGGATTGGAAGAAGGGGTACTTATGAATGGCATGTACAAAGTTCCGACCTTAATCCACTAGACTATTTTCTGTGGGGTTACTTAAAGTATAAGGTTATGTTGATAGACCAAATAATTTGCAAGAATTAGCTGCAAGAATAACTCAAGACATCCAGAGAATTACACCAGAAGTAATAGCTAATGTTACTAGAGAATTTAAAAACCGACGTGCTTATTGTCAAGAAGTAAACGGTGCTCAGTTTCAACATCTAATACATTAAGTTTAGTTAAGTTTCAATGTTTTGAAAATCACTTAGATTTAG
Organism: Octodonta nipae; assembly: GCA_034190945.1. Lineage (NCBI taxonomy): Eukaryota > Metazoa > Arthropoda > Insecta > Coleoptera > Chrysomelidae > Octodonta > Octodonta nipae. The sequence goes on along the minus strand of CM067220.1, from coordinate 4,688,163 downwards.
TTAATAATTATGATTATGTTTTTCTTTAATGTATATTAGATTTATCCTTTCCTTTATTACTTTTCTGTTAATATCTCGGTAGGTATTGAAGTAAAGAATATCAAACCCGATATTCTTGTGTTCGCAATAAAATGTTTCATCAGAAACTAAATTACTATACAGGGTTTTTCATTGCAAATTTTAAAATCGACATTACTTCCGGTAAAACAGGACGTTCAAAATTGTAATAAAAATTGGAAACAAATAGGCAATCTACTACAGTATTCACCTTCCAAATTTCGTTTTGATATCTCTAATAATTCCAGAGATATTTGCTTGGTTCCACATATTTGCCCATCACTTTATAAGTACAGACATTTATATACAAAAAAAAGTATAACTGTTTTGAACTTCTTTGATCGACCCAAATATCCTACAGCTCAATCATTTCTGCAGGTGTGGAAAGAGGAAATAGTCAGTGGGGACCAAATCCGGAGAATATGCTAGATGGAGTAGCAGTGGGTCAATTTATGGATTTTTTGCCATGGTCACTACATAAGCTATTACAGGTGCATTGCTTTGATGGAATAGCATTTTTTTCTGCGTCAAATACAATTGTTTCTGCTTCAAATCAATATCTAATCTGTTCAAAAGTTCTGAATTCTCCGGTAACCGTTTTGCCCTTGTTCAAAGTAATCGTTGCGAATAAAAACGAGTGTCTTCCAAAACCTGTAGCAATGACCTTGTTGGCCGACCAACCCACCTTGGACATCTTTGGTGCAAGTCCATGTAGAGAAACCCACTGCCTTGTCCCTTAATCTCTGGTGTTTTCAGATGGATTCATGTTTCACCCACGGTCAAAGTGCAAAATAAAACCAATCATAAACTAAATAATGTAGCTTACTCAAACATTGACAAAAGTCTAATAATAAATGGCAGTACACAGGAACACTGTTGCATTTAAAGTTTTAAACTTTTGTAGATAATATTGTACTACACACTGACTGCACCTTTACTTTTATCAACTATAACCTCGAAATACAATAATCATCTAGACATCTAGCCTAAGACTTTCCAGACGCCTTTTTGAACGTTGGTTGTAGCATCTCATGCGCTTTTCTAGACTTTTCACTATGTGTGATCTCTGCTGCAAGCGTAGGCATAATTCTTAGTCGGCAGTACCTTGTGGGACCCCCGACTGAGCTGTCATCATATAGATGGGATTTGATACTTTTTTTACTGTTGAATGTCAATGAACCAAACATCCCAATGGCAAATAATAATTTCATAGGTAGGTGTATCATTTCATTAATGAGTTGTGATAAACAGACTGTTAGACAAAATACTCAAATATGGTAAACAAATTAAATAAATGATTAACGGGCTTTTGATATTGATATTTTCATTTATATTGTTGACCTAAAACATTTAATGATCACGATTATTGCCATGACACTAACCTTACCAACTCCGTTCTAAGGTTAAAAATAATGTACGTCAGTCTATGTTTATTTTTAAAATTTAATAGAGGTAACTGCTAAATAAATATGTCTGAATGTGTTTGTTGTAGAAACTAATCATCTCTAAGTCGGGCTACTTACTTTTTCGATATGTTTAATTTGGTATTGTATAATAAAAACTACTACCTACAAAAGGTTTACGTGAGTTATTTTTAGATTAATTAAGAAAATTGTTGTGATTTTGTGTTTTTGTATGTGTTTTCAATTTAATTTATTGCTCATTTGCAAGCAAATTTAATGTTTTTTGCTTATCTTATTCAACAAATAACTTATCTAATGGAATGTAGTAAATGTCAACCGTAAGTATAATTAAATACCTGAGTGAAACTATTAACAAATGTCTTTTTTTATATTGTACTTTACGCTTAAGCTTTACTCTCTGGACTATTGTACCTATAGTGAAGTGCTGATTAAGATATCTGCGAAAACTACGAACAAATATTTATCTATACTTTTATACAAAATTAACTTTTCATAGAGAATTCAATTTGTGAAGGTTTCAACATTTCCCGAGGATATGAAAATCACGGATTTTTTGTTTGACATTCAGAGCACAAACAAATCGGCCTTTGAACTGTTATAAGAGGCTTAACTGAAAATTTTCAGTTTCTGAAAACCCAAAAAATCACTTTTGTTTGTAGGAAGTTTGTCATTTTTTTTATTTCCTTAGAAAATAACACCACATTGAAGAATAAAGCTGTATATTCAAAAAATCCCAAACGTTTCAAAGTCTTATTCTGACTTTGTGATCAATGGCATTAGAATCTGCATAAAATATGGATTAGAAACTGGAAGCAATCGTTTTAACATTTTCAACGAAGAAGAATATCGTGTTATTGTTTGAATAGAATTAAATCAGACTCTTTTAGTTTTCGTTTGTGATTGTGTAGCACAGTTGAATTGTGAAATTATATTTTATAGTCTAGATCCCAAACATGTTTACGAATTTTAGATTTCTCGAATTATCGATTTTTGATGTAATTGTTATGTTCATTTATTGGTACATTTACAGGTCTTAATATTTGTCCAATGTAAAATGTATTATATTCTCAATAATTTTTGTAAATTCAATATTCGGAAGAATTTTATTGCTATAATAACGAAAAAAACCCCCCCTTTTTTTTAATGGGTCTTTGGATGGAAGTTATTAAATTTTACACACTGGGAATTAGGTGCCCTTTCAGAGGTTTTTCAACAAAGAAAAATTTGAGGTCTTTGTACACACATTTTCTATCGCTGATTTTTATACTTCATATTCGCAATTCCACTCAAAGCGTACTCAACCGTTAACCTAGTTACTCGAATAGTCCAGTAACTAGAAACGTAAGCAGACGGCTACGAGAGTTATGCGAACCGACCTGAAGAGGGCAGATGAGACTCTGCCGAAACGTCGTCATTTTACCATCGATCCCGACAGGGATCAGTTATCAACTACGCGGATGAATTCCCGGAAACCATCTAACACACACAGATCTTAAATCAGATAAAAAAGAATATAGGTAGAAAATAGTGATTGACTTCACACGGTTTTTAAACAGTTTTTATTTTAAGCCAGTTAAAGTCCATTCTTTTTAGGGTTCCGTATATACAATATACGGATACTCTTATAATATCACTCCGGATTTCTGCCTATGTCACATCCCATCTATTTTCTCCTAAACTACTGGACGGAATAGGTTCAAATTTGGTATCAATGTAGAGTTTGGTGACCCAATCAGAAGTATATATCGTAAAAGAAAAAAATTTGATTTTAGGGGTACTTCTGGGGGAAAAACTAAAAAAATCGACCGTTCCCCCCCTGATCTCCGAAACTACTGAGCCTAAAATTTTGAAAAAATAGGAAATATAGAACGTTGCCCGAACTTTACAGGAAAAATAAGGAGAAACCATTAATATTAATTTTGGGGGGCAAATTATAGAATTACATAAAAATTTAAAAATAAAAAAATTCAAACGCATCATGTAATATATCAAATGAAAGGTCTCATTCTGAAGAATACAAATTTATTTTTTTCATATTTAAAAAAATATATTTAAAAAGATATTAACGAAAATATACCAAAATTTACCCCCCCCCCCTTATCTCCGAAACTATAAAAGGTAAAGTTTTGAAAAAAAATAGAGGTATAGGTTCTGACCTGAACTTTACTGGAAAAATAAGGAGAAAGCTCTACTTTTAATTTTGGGGGGCAAATTACAGAATTAAATGGAAAATATAAAATTAAAATTGTTTCTAACTCATCATGTTATATATCAAATGAAAGTCATTACGACGAAAACAAATATATTTTTTTCATATTTTTTAAATAAATTAATTAAAAGATATTAATAAAAATATAAAAAAAATTACCCATTTCCCCCCCTTATCTCCGAAACCATGAGCTGGAAAATTTTGAAAAAAAAGGAGGTATAGCCCCTCACCTGAACTTTACTGGAATAATAAGGAGAAACCCCTAATATTCATTTATAAATACATCATATTTTTAAATCATTTGTTTAAAAGATATTAACAAAAATATTAAACATCGAATTAATTCCCACTTTAGAAACTATACTATTTAAATTTTGAAAAATATATATTTTATTTGTATTTTTTAATAATTTGAATTACAGATTTAATAATTTATAATTTAAAACTTGAACTATTTTACCCTTTATCTTCCAATCTACAGAGCCTCAAAACTCAGACAATAGATTATAAAAGACTGAAAGTTTATTAGTAAAATAAAACTCTAATGTTAATTTTTGGGGGCCAAAGTAGAAAATTAAATACATATGTATTCTGATAAAAATCAAGCGAATCCTGAAGCAGATAAAATAAAAAGTCTATGTGTGGAAAATCAAAGTGTATATCTTTTATAAATTTAAAACGCTTCCTTTAAAAGATATAAGGGTAAATATAAGAAAATGCACTCATTCCCTGCTTGTCTGAAACTGGAATATTAGAATCTTGAAGGTGGTACAGAACCGTAAGTATGCGATTCCAACTCGCACTTGACCAAATTATTTAAATATGAATTATGTTAAGCTCTGTTGAACCTGCCTTTGTATTATAATATGTAGTTTTTATATTTGTTTCCCTTTATTAAATTGTTAATAGATAACAATACTGTTCTAATATTCAGATTCACCATATATGTAAAATAAATATAAAAATCAAACAAGAAAAGATCAAAGAAGTAAATGTTATTTCATTAAATGTTCTAATTCCAGATTATGCCTACAGAATGCATAGCCAATCCTCTTCAAAGAGAGCTGGCCGACTCTATCATACGAATGGTTCCACTGGACGAAATACGAATTCTTTTGGCATGTGGAGCTAAGGTAAGATACTTATTGATGCAAATACCTGCCAAACAGCATACGTTTACTTAACTAGAAATGTTAAGGTGTTAAATTTTTTGTTGTATTTCCCCAGGTAAATGAACCTGTAACCCAAGGCCTTATGCCCTTGCATTATGCAGTCTGGCAACGATATTACGAGGCCGCCCAATTGCTACTCACGAGAGGCAGTGACGTCAATGCAACTGATGAATGCGGCTACAGTCCTCTGCATTTGGCTGCAGAACATGGGTAAGAATAAATTACTACAAAATTTACTAAGAAAGCCTTGGAGGTGAGGTGATTCTCGTGTGTAAGGTTTATTTGTCGTGCTTTTGACGAGACCTCACTCACCTTCTTCTACTACTATCTTCACGTATATATTTCCAAAAATCGCATTTTCATTTTTCCAGCTACACAGAAGTGGTTCGTCTTCTTCTGAAGTCTGGCTGTAAAGTGGACTACAGACCCAACACAGACGAAGAGTTTCCACGTACCACTCAATGTGATGAACCTTTAAGACTTGCAATTCGAAGCAAGCATTACGAAGTGGCACGTCTGTTGTTAGAGCACGGTGCTGATCCCAACAAACGTTACTTCTTCGGTTCCGAAATCAATCTGGTTACGGATCTGGAATTTCTAGAATTGTTGTTGACGTTCGGAGCCAATCCAGACAGTAGAGATAGAGCTGGACTGACGCCACTCATGAAGGCCGTTAGACAACCCGGGGTAAGTATCTCGGTTTCGGCAAGAAAGTCATTTCGGGTTGTAAGAAATCAAACATTTTTGGTAATTTAACTTAAGATGTAGTATGTGCTTTTCATCCCACTTGGGCTATGACCTTTTTCGGGTGATGAAGCAATAAAAATCAAATGTTAATCAACAGGTATAGCTATGTGTTTTATAATGGTTTCAAGTTGATTCATATATAGTTAAATCTGATGTCCCACAAGGATCGAACTTGGGACTGTTGTTATTTCTTTTGTACATACATGATTCGTGCAGCACAATAGCAACAGAAAATGAGATTTTGCTGATGAGTTTATGATATTCAGATTTAGTTATTATCAATTAAATACATAAAAGAGCATATTTTTGCATTAACATTTATGTATACTTACTACTGGTGAAGAATATTAGTATCAAGGCTCAGAAATTCTTTTGATGATAAATAAACCACAAAATCTAAGAAAATAACTGAAGCGCTAAGGTCTCATTTAGCAGTAAGGCCCCCACAACAAGTATACACATACAATTTAAATAAATTTAAAATATCGCCAATAAATTAGCATAAGTGTAAAAATTGATATATTTCTGTCAATTTTTATTGATGATTTTTGTTCTTGACTGTTTTCTAGGGTATGGAGGCAGCCTTACTGCTTCTGAAAAACGGCGCAGACGTTAACGCCATAGCTGACGAAAGACATGATTACAGAACAGTATTACATTATGCAGTATTGTCGGGAAATCTGGAGATTATATCTTTGATGATAAAACAAGGCGCTAAGTTAAATTATGACGAAGAATACGATTTGGGGAAACCCAGTCCGCTAGATTTGGCTATACTCAAAGGTGACCCGAAAATTGTAGAAATGCTGATAAGTTACGGTAAGTAATAATCTATCATTTATAAAATTACTTTTTTAGATTATAATATAGTATTTTTTTTATTGACAGAGGAGTTGATAATGTTGTAAATAAGATAAGTTATTAACGAAACTGACTAAACTAGAAACTTTCAAATAAAATATAAACCTAGTCAAAGTGATCAAACTATTTATTTTGTTCTCTATCCCTATTCTGATACTTAGATACTAAGTTTCTGTATAGGATAGGATCATTCCACTGGCCGACAAGAAAAATCGTAACAATCAGAGCCTATTTTAAGAAAATTTTAAAACTAGCCTGAAGGTCCATAACTGTACTTTTAGCAATTTTTGTAGAAGTGCCCATTTGGTTAGGTTAGGTTTAAAACTAGCCTGAAGGTCCATAACTTATTATTAGTGCTATTAATAAATTGTCCCTGCATTTCATAATATAACTAGTAAAAAATAAAAAAAAAACTGTACTTTTAGCAATTTTTGTAGAAGTGCCCATTTGGTTAGAACTGCCCCATATATATGTACTGGTAACGACATAAAGCTGACTAGCATATTGTAGTAGATTAAACTTAAAATAATTTATATTTAAAAAAGAACCGACTTGACGTTTCCTCATTGGAGAGTAATTACATTAGTAGTGCTGAACTGACAGTCGATATTGACAAGTTTTCGTGCTGAAATTGAATATTCTAACGAAGAAAAACTGAATATGGTGAAATGTTATATCCTATGCCATAAAAATTCAGTTCGTGCAGCTGACCAATACTTTCATAGATATTTTAATCGTCGTCAACCTGCTCTATGTACATTTAAGAGGCTGTACGATAGTTTACGCAGATATGGATCTTTTACGAAACCACCAAAGGAACGTAATCAAATTAACGAAGCAGCACAAATATATGTTTTGGCAATGGTAAATCAAAATCCATCTACATCAACTCGTGAGATTGCGGCAGAAACTGGCACATCTCTACGAACTGTAATTAAGGTACTGAAAGTGCACAAGTTCCACACGTACAAACTTTCAGTTTCTCAAACTTTGCATGCTGGTGACGAACATCGACGTATTTTGTTTTGTACATGGTTTAGAGACATATGCCTTGATAATCCACAGTTTCCATTAAATGTGTTATGGTCAGATGAAACTAGATTTATTAACTGCGGTATGTTCAATAGTCACAATGACCATATCTGGGCTAAAGAAAACCCTTTCCATGTAGAACAAAGACGACCCCAGATAAAATTTCGTTTTAATGTTTGGTGTGGTATCATAGGGTCTACTATTCTGGGGCCTTTTATCTATGACGAATCACTTACTGGAGAGCGCTACTTGCATTTCTTGCAATACACTTTTCAAGATATGTTGCATAATTTGAATTTGAGACCTCGTTTAGAAATTGAGTGGTTCCAACATGATGGAGCACCTGCTCATAACTCGTTATTAGTAAGACAACACTTAGATAATATCTATCCAAACTCTCGAATAGGAAGAAATGGCCCACGCGAATTGCCATCCCGGTCTCCCGATTTGGCAATTATAGACTTCTATTTATGGGGTGCGCTAAAAAACAAAGTATACAAAAGAAAGTATGAGACAGCTGGTGACCTAAGGGAGGCGGTATTACAAGCAACTGAAGAAATTGATAGGCGGTCTGTGAGGAAAGCGGTAATGTCAATCTTAAAAAGATGTAATTTTTGTCTAAATAACAATGGTCGAACATAAATTGTAACCATTATTATGTACTTTAATTTCTAAAGTTTTTAGTAAGTACCTAATTATTTAGTTTTTCGTTATATCTGATATACATAATAATATATAAATCAATCTATTTCATGGATAACTACGTTAAAAGTGAAAGTGAAAAGAGAGAAAAGCATCCATAACTCCGTTAGTTTTATGAATAACTATATCGAGTATTATATCGTTGAAAAGCTGTAAAAATGTCCGATTTTTTGAGGTCATAGCCAACTATGGTTTCCATTCAAAAAAAAAAAGTTTGTGTCATATCTCAAAAACGAGGGCTGTCACGCTAGAGCTAGAGGGATTTGACTAAATCGACCGAATTTCGTTTCCTCAAAATATATAGTAAACCATGATTTTGATAAAAATCCGAAAGTGTCATTAAATTGGGCCAGTAAAACTGCAAATCTTTCCCAATTTAACCATTGCTCTATCTCCGCTAGTTTCCGAGATCCCCGTACAGATAATAAAAAACGCACCCTGTATAAGTAACTAATTCACTCTATATTCGCAACTAGTTACGTGCCACCCAATACAATATTTCTCGAACCACCCTGTATAACTAATTCAACTTATGTACACTATATTAAACATAAAATATATATTTTTAAATACACTACAATAGCAAAATTCTGATTTGCCGATTTGGCCCCCGTTACAAGACCAAAACCTGTCTTTGTAATTTTAGGGTATATCCAGGGGCGTACCCAGCTTTAGTATCGGTAGTGGCTAATTAGAAAAAAAATTGTCCTAGATAGGGGCAAATCACATTTTTTTGTCTTAACGGATTTATGGGAAGTATTGAAGGTTCCCGGCAGATTTCTGATGTACAGTGGGGGCACTTGCCACCCCCCCCCCCCCGCTACGCACATTGCAATATCTATTTTTGGTTTTTATCTACCTTAACTTGGTTCAGGTTTATTCCATGTTACTTGCTACTTGTAAATTACAAAAAATACTGTTTTTTTCAGGCTCTAATGTCAACTGTAGCTCACCTATAATCGGTTCACCTTTACACGTCGCATGTTCTGATAATATTTCCAACAGATTCGACATATTAACTGTAAGTTTTTAAATTTAGTGTTGTTGTTTGGTTTTTTTCTATGACATATGAATCTGTTTCAGATGCTTTTAGAAGCTGGTGCTGATCCAAACTTGAAAGTATTCAACGATGAATTCGACAGAAATTCCCAATTAAGACCAGTGTTGGTGGAGTATCTGGCCAGCAACGAACACCCTAGTTTGGAAGTCGTCCAGCTTTTGTTGCGATATGGTGCGAAGGTAAGCTTCAAATTATACTCTAGTTGAGAAATTTAAAAAAAACATTCAGAAATCTACAAGAATGATCATGCGTAGTTAAACAGCTCTCAAGTTGGAAGTACTTGAAAGAGCTGTCTTTAGAATTTGTAAATGGCGTTCCTAGGTACGACTTTGTTATAAGATAGCGCATTCGACAAAAATGCGATCAAAGAATTCTTTTATTTCAGTGATCCCATTAACGTCAAAAGGGAAAACCTAGGAAAAACCTTATGAACTATCCTGTTCAAAAGGAGATGGCCAGTTGGTCGTTGTTCTACATATAGTGACTTAATAACACCTTTCTTTACTGTATTAGGATGAGTTGGATTGAAATTTAGGTGTCTGTTAGTATGTGTTGGTTTTCTATAAAGTTCTGTTTCGACGGGAGATTCTGTTTTTGTTATTAATATGTCTAGGGAAGACAGTTTGTTATTTTGTTCAACTTCTAGGGTATATTTGATAGCTGGTTCTTTGCTATTTATGTCATTTAACAATTTATCTAATTCTTCAAGATTGTGTTTCCAAAGAACGGAAACGTCGTCAACGCAACGCCACCAAACTAAAGGTTTATTTTCTTTAGACAAAATGACTTGTTCAAATTTTTCCATAAATATGTCACTTAATTTCGGTGAGTGCCAAAATCTTGTTGGTAAAAGTCATCGTTTAACTGTAAGTATGTAGTTTTAGTGCAATATGTTAATAGTTCCATTATTGTTTCAATTAATAACTGAATTCGTTCACTTACTGAAGAGTCCCGTTCTAGTAGTTGTTTTACTATAGGACGTTTTTTTTTGGAAACAGGAATATTATTGTAAAGATTTAATATATCAAAACTTGCTATTGTAAATGTATTTTTGTATTCTATATGAGACAGTTTTTCCAAGAAATGTGCACTGTTTTTTAGATGAGAAACAGAACTTCCTGTAAGAGGAGAAATGTTTAAAAGAAATTTTTAAAGTTCATTACAGAGAGAATTTATAGAACTGACAATTGCTCTTAAAGGAATGTTAGATTTCTGATTTTTTGGTAACCCACAGAAATGTAGTGGTTTAGTATAGTGTGGAGTGAGTGCTTTACATTCTCGTTCAGTCAGTTCATGTTTGTGTTTGTACAGTAAACGATATATATTGTTTTCTATTGAGCGTGTTGGATCTTTTGTTAGTTTAGTGTGTTATCATGTTAAGTCTTTTTTCTAACACTGAAGTTTCAATAGCGTTTAGTTGTTGATGTTAAGATTTATGAGAGTTTATTACGTTAAGTCGATTTTCTAAGCCTGTTTTTTAATTCTTTAAACTATAAAAATTTTATTCTATGAAATTCAATATTGATAATTTTAGAACCGAGATTTTTGATTCCAGTTCACTCATTTACTAATACAGTTTCATTCGTAGGTAATAATGAAAACTCAGTTTCGAGACTCAGACGGGATGCTCAATTCCCTACACAACGTGATAACAGACAACTGTTACGCCATCTTCTTCTTACTTCTCGAAGCCTGCGAGTCCTTTGATCCTTGCATGATAAGGAGAAACACCTTAATGAACGAAAAACAAAAGGCGGCTCTACTGGAACTAGCCAAATACCCGCTAACGCTGAAGAAACAAGTGAGGCTCAACCTAAGGAGGTGGTTGAGGGGCAAACTATACTATGCTGTGGATGATTTCTCCGTTCCCAAGAGTTTATCAAAATATCTGCGGTTCGACTACAGTTAAGAGGGGAGGTGACCACGACTGACGTAACGCTTGTGATATCTTTTAGTGATAGACTAAAAGATTGTGATGTCTAAACGAATATTTTGTTATATACGAAGAAAAATTGTATTTCTATTGAAAACTGATGGTCTATTACAACATTTACCGGTCACAAAATGTATACTAATCTTGTGTTTTTTGTAACTAACCCTGTTTTTTGTTAATCCTACTAATGATTTGAAACTAACTTGTGCTATTTATCCTTAGTTTTAACCTTTAGTGCCAGCAGTTATAAAAATCAATTAGCAATTGCTTTGTTAACAGTACAGATGTTTTATTTGTAACCCATAGAAATTTTGCTACATTTATAACAACTCAGCTTGAACGAATTTTGTGGCTTAGAAGCATACCAGTACTACAACTTTTATGATGATATTTTTTGCTATAAATACATACATTTGCCAAGTAAAGCCTTATTAAAAAACTTTAATATTAAACGCTGAAGGGATGTTCAAAGATTTTCTAATGTTGTAACATTGATAAAAAGTAACACTTAATGGTATGTACTTTACTAATTAATAATTATCACCAAAAAAAAAACATATAAACGGAGTATTTTATAAAGGATATGGCCTTTAACCCCACTAATACTCACATGTTTTTATGACTTACGTTTATTACCAATGTAATATTTATGTATTAACGATTTCTTGGCATTAGTAGAATTCATTTAACGGTTAAAAAATAGTTAAAACGCTTAAAATATTAACTGTTTTTGAAGTAGACATTGCAATTAACATCCTCTGTTATTGTGACCAGGTAACTGCACTCATACTGAATTTGTATTATCAGATTTAGCAATTCACTTAGTTTCAGAAAGTTGTTTATTGTATAGGCAACCTGTTGATAATGTATGACTATTACTGTAGAAACGCTACTGTAAACTATTCATAAATAGACCACAGGAATTAAACATCTAATGCTTATAATTTATTAATAGAATTTTGTATATATCCTATATATTCCATATACGTAGTTTTGTATATCCCATTTTTGTATATCCCTATTATTTGTATATTTTTATCTCAATAAAAACTATTAATCATGATACGGTTTTTCTTCTTCTTTTAATTTCTTGTTTTACCCAAAATATGGCGTTTATTTGACCTTGAAAATATAGTAGCCTGGGTCACTCAATATACAGAAAACCAACACACACCGACAGATATCTTCACGGCCGGTCCCATCATCATCCATCTCAGAAACGATCAGTAGTGAACTCTTTGGTGCATCGAGCTATCCCAATTCCCGAACTCTAAAGTCTGAGAAAGGAATTAGCTTGGGTAGAGGGTAGGCTATTAAACAACGGCTACAGTAAATGAGAAATTCATAATTCCATTTCTCGTCATCCAAATCCCCTTCCTAAAAAAGAAATGGTACCTAGTAAACCTGTAGCATATTTGCCATATATCAGCAAGGTCACGGATAGGATTGGGAAGCTTCTCTATAAGCACGAGTTGAAAACAGTCTACAAACCACTATCCAAAATCTCACAAGTATTACCCTCTCCAAAGGATAAACAAACTCCTCTTTCATCCAAGGGTGTTTATTCCATTCCATGCTCTTGTGGGGCACTATAAATCGGTGAAAGAGGTCGATCTATAAACACCCGACTATGTGAGCACAAACGTTGTTTAAAAACGGGCCTGCTTTCAAACACTGCTGAAGCAGAACATCACCACGAAACGGATCACCAAATCCTCTTGAAATCGCAAAAAATCCCAAAAATTTTAACCCAAAGCTATGGAACTTTCGTCCATCTGGCATAAGTCAGTTACATTACCTACTAATAGAATTCGAGGAACTTATTCAAAATCTCATCACAACCATAAAACAACCTCTAACCCTTCTTTTATCTGAAATGTCGGATGGCCAGTTATTAAAAACAAAAATCCCCAACCAACGTCGTTGGCTATATCCAATGTGTAGACATTTACAATTTGTGCTTCAGTGAGAAAAGTTTAATTAAGTGAAGTTTCAACATGTGCTGTGAGAAAACAACTAAACGAATGTAGTCGGCCCAAGGTAAACAATATTTGTATTTCTCATCGTTGAAAAAGCCCCATACAAGTGTGGGTCGGAAAACTTTGATAATATGATGGTTAAGATATATTCGAGAAAATTACGCGGTCTAAATTCGGAAAAAGCAGAATCAAGTTTATTTGACCTTGTATATGGAAATTAAGTGACACTGTCATTTTGAGAAACTGGTAACTGACAGTTCAAGAAAGTTCGTGATTCTAACAGGCAACGCACAAGAATTTTCTAGAAAATTCAATAATTTGTTATCATCGTTAACTAAATTTTTTTATAAATAGGAAAACGAGTGTAATTCGCACCCATAATATTCCACAAGAATATAAAAAAACATTTTCTAAAAATCTCAGCTCTCAATTATAGTGTGTAGCTACTTTTGCCTCAGGCTCAATTGAAAATAGAGTGACAAACCATATACCGGGTGTCAATTAAGTGCCGGGACGCTGAATATTTGCTAAAGCACTTCATTTCTGGAAAAGGTCAAAGTCATTCCTTAGTGACTTTGACCAAGGAATCCAATGGTGACCTGGATTTGGCCTTAAACCTCATTTTTGAGGTCAACCTCATTTTTTTTAAAAGAGAACCTCTATTTGTGACTGCAGAATCGGAAAGAGCATGAAATTACACGTCCGGGCATGCATTGAGGTAGGAGGTTGAGGTAATCCCTAGAGGTCCAATAGAGGTCAAATAATAATGACTTCTTAAAAATCTCGCGAGTGCAGTGATAAAAAAAAACAAACAAAGATCATGAGGTGTAAGGTCAAATCCAAGGTCACCGTTGAGTTCCTCGTTAAGACTTACCTAGGACATCACCTTTGTTTGGTTTGTTTTACCACTGAACTAGTGAGAATTTTAAGAAGTCATTATTTGACCTCTATCTGACCTGAGATTTCTAGCTCTTTCCGATTCCGCTGTAAAAAATAGAGGTTCTTGTTTAAAAAAAAAAGTTTGTCCTCAAAATAACCTCAAAAATGAGGTTCAAGGGCAAATCCAAAGTCACCATCGCATTCCTTGGTCAAAGTCACTAAGGAATGACTTTGACCTTTTACAGAAATGAAGTACTTTAGCAAATATTCAGTCATCCCGGGACTTAATTGACACCCGGTACCTACACAACAGAAACCAAGAACCAAATTAATTGGCATAAAGAGAATTTGACATTAAATCGAAATTCATTCTTTCTTCTTCATACTCCTAAAATATATGAAATCTTGGGGCAACAAATCAGGTATTCTCGTGGGCCATTCGATAGTACTCAAAAAACAATAAAAATAATATATTTAAAAAGCCACTTCAAATAAATTGATTTTTCACCTCTGAATCTCCCTTAATGAAATACAATTTATTAATAATATCCAAATTGATCAAGTCATTTCAAAGAATTCAGTGGAAATTAATTGAACTGTAGTCTCGTCATAACTGTTTTTATTCAATTTTCTGAGAAGCTATAATATTTCGGAATGTGCCTTATCACAATGCACTTTAAATTATCGAAATTGATTAAGCCGTTTATACAGTGATGGGCAAATGTGTGGAACCAAGTAAATATATCGGAATTATTAGAGACATCAAAATGAAATTTGGAAGGTGGATACTGCAGTAGATTGCCTATTTGTTTCCAATTTTTTACTTACTTACTTTACTTCCTGTTTTACTGGAAGTAATGTCGATTTTAAAATTTGCAATGAAACACCCTGTATAGTATTTTAGTTTCTGATGAAACATTTTATTGCGAATACAAAAATATCAGGCTTGATATTGTTTACTTCAATACCTACCGAGATATTAACAGAACAGTAATTAAGGAAAGGAAAAATCTAATATCCATTAAACAAATACATAATCAAAATTATTAACTAAATCTAAGTGATTTTCAAAACATTGAAACTTAACTAAACTGAATGTATTAGATGTTCAAACTGAGCATCGTTTACTTCTTGACAATAAGCAAGTCGGTTTTTAAATTCTCTAGTAACATTAGCTATTACTTCTGGTGTAATTCCCTGGATGTCTTGAGTTATTCTTTCAGCTAATTCGATGGTAGCGAAACTCGGTTCAGATTTCATTTACGCCCGATATAAACAAACCGCTCGGTAAGGATTTGTATTTCTATTGGCTATAAGTTATTAGTTTTTTTTTATTTAAACGTAAAAAGATTGTATTGTTTTAATTTGATCGTAAAATGGCCGAATTAAGTGAAAGAGAAAGAATAGAAATATTAATGATGATTGGGTATGGGGAGAGGAAAAGGACACATCAAGAAGTTTGTGACCTTTTTAACATTGTTCATCCGATTACACAAATATCCCGTTCAGTAGTGACGAAAACTTTACGAAGGTACGACACAAGTGGAACACTTAGCAAATTTACCAAAAACTGGACGGTTAAAAAGTGCAAGTAATGAAGGTGTAGCTCAAAATGTTGCTATATCTTTGGCAGAAAATCCTCACTTATCCACTACCGACCTCGCCAATATGCATGGAATTAGACGTCGTTCAGTAGGAAGGATATTAAGGTGAGAAAAATACCATCCATACAAAATTCGCCTCGTTCAAGAACTCTCCGAAGACGATTTCGACAGACGTTTGCAATTTTGTGAAACGATGATGGATATTTGTAACCGTGATAATAATTTTATAAGAAATGTAGTGTTTTCAGACGAGGCTACATTTTGTTTAAATGGTACGGTTTATCGACATAACTGCCGCTACTGGTCGCAAAGTAATCCTAATTGGGTACAAGAGGCTCATACACAACATCCCCAAAAATTGAACGTTTGGGCCGGCATTTATAACAATAGAATCGTGGGACTCTTCTTCCTACAAGAAACTTTAAGCGGAGATAGGTATTTACAGCTCTTGGGGACACAAGTTATTCCGGCATTGGAGGTAAATGGACAATTACCAAATAATATCTGGTTTCAGCAGGATGGAGCACCACCCCATTACGCGCGCATTGTTCGAGACCATTTAGATAGGACATTTCATCATAGATGGATTGGAAGAAGGGGTACTTATGAATGGCATGCACGAAGTCCCGACCTTAATCCACTAGACTATTTTCTGTGGGGTGACTTAAAGTATAAGGTTTATTTTGATAGACCAAATAATTTGCAAGAATTAGCTGCAAGAATAACTTAAGACATCCAGAGAATTACATCAGAAGTAATAGCTAATGTTACTAGAGAATTTAAAAATCGACTTGCTTATTGTCAAGAAGTAAACGGTGCTCAGTTTGAACATCTAATACATTAAGTTTAGTTAAGTAAAGTTTCAATGTTTTGAAAATCACTTAGATTTAGTTAATAATTATGATTACTATATAGTAATGGATGAGAATAAAAAATGTCCCATAAATTTGTTAAACAGTGGCTATTTGTAGTTAAATAAACCATTTTATTTCAACTAATGACATGAACCTTCCCGTGAATCATACATGACCAAAATTACGATTGTTTTTGTATAAAAGAACAATAAAACGGGCATTTCCGTCAAGGTCAGTCAAAGTAACTATCTCAAATTGCTCTTTTATTTAATTAAATTTTAAATTGTTTACCTATTATCGACATGCAGATCGAAAGTAAGCCCCCTACGCTAACACAAAAATGAATCTACAATCAAGTGCCATGGAAGATACCTCAGCGAATATCACACTTTCGACCAATAATGGAAACCGAAGTATACCGTGGCTGTTCGATATCAACATCGAAGATAGTAACTGGATTATCACCAGTTCCTTCATGATTTTTACTATGCAAACAGGTAACTGAATTGATATTAGCTAAAGAAATTAATTTTAATTTATTGAACTATTTTTCAATACTTACTGCCTTTGATTAGATTAATTGTAATTTTCTGCCATTAAGGTAATGACTTCAGAAAATGTCCTATCTCTATTTAGTGTCTCCTTTTGTCCATCAAATTTCTGAAAAGTACTTTCTTATACCCAGAGGTAACTGTCCCACCAAAAATGTTGAGAACAAATTAATTTTGAGTTATTACACAATATTCTACACAATGCCAATCATATATTTTTCTTGCCCCCCCCCCCCTTCCATATTTCTTCCCCCTAATCAAAATGCTGCTGCTTCTACACTTTTGAACAGTTTCAGTAATTCTTGGGAAGTATATGTCTTCATCACGCTGACTATTTGTTTAGTTATACTAAAAACCCTCAATTAAATTTAAGATGGATGTATGATAACACTTCCCATTTAAAAAATGCTAACTTCTACAGTTATTCAGTAAGAAAGCTAAAGACATTAGCTGCGATATCGGCTTCAATTTTTTCTACCTGCAGCATCTATTTTTTGAGTCATTTTGAAAATGTTAGTTCTATCCCGGAGTTGCCCCTAAGAGTGGAACGTCTAGACACTCTTTTTCCACATCAAGTATGATATACGAAGCACAAACGTAAACAAATAGTAACAAATGGGCATGACATTTAAAGATCACAAAAATAACACCGGATAAGAAACATAATAAGCAATAGTGAATTATATTGGTCCTAAGGGGCCCCCCTCACCCTTGTCAGCAAAAGTAAGCCAAGTTCTTACCACCAATGTCATCAAAAATATCAAATATAGGCAAAGGATACACGACACCACCGCCCCCCGCCCCCTTGAACGGCCCCTAAGCAGGAAATGTATCAAGAGCTAAGGATGAAAAAAGAAACAATACAATCCTGACATGAATGAACGATATAATGATGTTTGTATTATTGAGGAACAACAAACAACAAATGTCAAAAATAAGTGAGATCTACGTCCAAAAATGAAAGCAAATGAGAATTTTATTTATGTTGGCCAGTATAGACGTACCCAGGCCAGTATTTCGGGGACGTTCGTAGCTGGCCAGATTTTTGGGAAGCCGTTATTTTTTCGATAAAATGACGCGGTCACAATCCGCAGCCGTCTTCGCAGCTTACAACAGTTGAAAAATAACAATTCACTTTAATTGAACATCTTCATATGTTTTCAGGATTTGGGATGTTGGAATCTGGATGCGTCTCTATCAAAAACGAAGTAAACATTATGATGAAAAACGTTGTAGATATTGTCCTTGGAGGTGAGTTCCAAAACTAAATTATTCTTTAATAATTTTCCCAGTTTAACATATTATAGTTTTATTCTTGTGTTGAATAGTTGGGTAAAAACATAAATATAGCACAGACCTCTTCATTGTGTAAGATCTGTGTGATGTGTTGGTTCTCAGCCAACAATATCTTAAGACATACTGGACATTAATCTTGTTAACATCTGACAGGTAGAAAATGTACAAATAAAGTAGAAGGGACCTTTAGTGTAACAGCAATATTTGCTCCAGTGACAGCTCACACCGAAATTCATTTATTATTAAACACAAAACAAAATTTGTTGTCACTAAATCTTCTTCATATTTCCTTTGCTTCCGATGTGTTAGGTTTAATGCCTAGTATGGTTCGTTGACTTTCGGATACTCCTTCTTACTTTACAATCATAATTATGTACATTAACCAGGAGGCAATCTTCCTCCTTTCTGCCCAAATGTTATTTTCATTGTAATTCTTTATTCCTTGACTGAGGCGAAACTTTACCCTCTTCATTTCTAGTATACGTTCTTCTTCTTTTTTTTTTTGTTGTTGATTGCCAGAATCCAGCAACTATCTTTCAAAATTTGAGCTAAGTAACTTTCCTAATGCATTTACTTTTGTTCCATGTCAATAGTGTAACTGTAGGATAGACAAGAAGTCTGATATTGTTCACCAGTCCTAATAATGCATCTTTGTTCAGATGAGTTGTTTTCCCGATAATGTAATAACTTTAGTCTTATTGAAAAAGTTTGTCATATCAAATCACTTGCTCTTCCAGGAACTATAATCCTTCTGTCACCATTAACACCAGGTAGTCCGTGTAAATCAGAAAAGTTTACAATTGACTATCTTAGTGGTTAAGTACCTTTTGAGAAATAACAACACAGTTTCTAAAATTGCTTTATATTCCATATATACAGCAATTTTCGTAACTGTGGTGTTATTTCCCAAGAAGTTCTCAAACGGTGAAACATATGCCACAAATATCACTCAGAAAATGACTTTCTTAGCTTAAGTTTTGTGTGCTCTAGTTATTACAATTATTTTTACTGTCCATGTTAAAAACTGAAATAATCTTAGGGTTAACTCAGTATCTGGGGATCTCTGCTTTCTTCCAATACATTTTTATGGATGAGTGATATATTGTTTTTTGTAACCTCAATTGCTTTAATCGATTCGAATAAACGGTATCATGCTTTTAGGACTAACATATTGGATGTTCGGATTCGCTTTTTCATTCGGCAGAAGTGAGTGGAATAATGGCTTCATAGCCTTGGGAGACTTCTTTATAGATCCTCTGAATACAGATCCTCTTAAAGGAGCAATATTTGCTGCGTTTTTGTTCCAGCTATCCTTCGCAACTACTGCAACGACCATCGTCAGCGGTGCAATGGCTGAAAGGTAAACAAAAAATATAATTCTTGATGACAACAAAATTCGCACAATGTCTAATTGGAACGTTGTTGTATCAGGTGCAACTTCAAGGCCTACTGCGTCTTTAGTTTTTTGAACACAGCAATTTATTGCATCCCAGCTGGATGGATGTGGGGTGAGCATGGATTTCTTAACAAACTAGGGGCTGTGGATATCGCCGGTTCTGGAGCAGTTCACTTAATAGGTAAACGTTTCAGAATATTTTCGAAACAAGTTGTTGTTGGGTATCAAAGTCAGATTGTAGGAAATTTATTAAAGTATGTAATAGAGGCTGGTTGATGCAGTTCAGATATCCATTGCAATCATATAATGTCTAGCTTTATCCAATGAGAATAGCTGATCTAGTAGTTGTTCAGTTATTCTACTACATCTAGAATTAGTAAAATCTACATCTAGAATTAGTAAAATTTGGATGTAGTGTTCAATAAAATAGGCAGTTGATCTACTGATCAATGCGTTAATAGTTATTCAAACTGGTTGCATAAATACGAGTCTATTGCATCATACTGAACCAACTCCAATTTTTATGTTATATAATGGAGAGGTGTTAGGGACTTTTATATTCTGAGTTTTCATTGAGGAGAAGGGGTGGGGACAAGAAGATTAGAATTCTGCGTAGGAACCAAATACTAAACACTGCCTGGAATAGTAGTTTTGATCAATGAACAAATCAATAAGGTTCTGAAGCATTTATTGAATATAGTGAAACTATTTTAGGAGGAAGTGCAGCCTTTGCCAGTGCAATGATGTTAGGACCCCGACTTGGACGCTACGACAACGGATTGACGCCCCTTCCTTTGGGGAATCCCGTAAATGCCGTCATGGGACTATTTGTTTTGTGGTGGGGCTGGCTGGCTTTCAATTCTGGAAGTACCTACGGGGTATAATACCTTTGCTAATATTATAATTAAATCGATTTAAGTACTATTTACTATGTTGTTATATATTTGTTCTAGTTAACTGGTGAAAAATGGCACTATGCAGCTAAAGCGGCAGTAATGACTATGATGTCAACCTTTGGAGGGGGAACAGTCAGCATATTCTACACCATAATCAAACTGAAGGGGAAAATTGATGCCATCGACATCATTAATGGTATCCTTGGTTCACTAGTATCAATAACAGCGGGGTGTTTTTTATATCAAGGTGAGGAACAAAAATGTACGTGTTATACCTAAAGGTTCATTGCTGTGAATAATCAAAAAAAAATGCTACAGGGCTTATTAATAAGCAGTATTGTTTGATGTAAACACAATTATATTACATGAATACATTTTTCTTCTTGATTCTTCTTGGTTTGAAATACGTCGAAATGCAAAAGTTGTCATTTCACTGTATTCGTCAGTTACAGTACTGACAGTGATTGGTAAATGCTATATTAAATTCAGCAAAAGAGGCTATTCTGAATCATGGTTCTGACAACGAATACTGATGATTAGCATGGACGACGTGCAAAGTCACCTGGTGATTTAGTTGGTACTTTTCAAACAGAACATTGGTGAACAAATCGAAAATTTATCTAAAATATTGATCATGCAAATTATCATAAAATAAGTCATAGAAAAAATGTCCAATAACGATAATCAAATAAATACATTAAAAAAAAACAAAAACCGACTTCAAAAGAAAATTAACTAAAAAGTATGAAATAATATTTTGCTACAATTAAATAATTTTTATGAAGCCGGTGCCAAGCTAAAGTGAAAATATTTTGTGAGGTACGTTGATGTTCAAATTGGAATCGACTTCATAAAAAAAATATTTAATTGTAGCAAAATATTATTTCATGCTTTTTAATTAATTTTCTTTTGAAGTCGGTTTTTGTTTTTTTAAATGTATTTATTTTACAATGTTCAGTGATGCTATGGCTGTAATTGCTAATGAGTTATCCTACAGCTGTAACATTCTATTAACATTTTTTTAACCATCCTTCATAACAATATTTGTACTCCGCCCTGTATGTCAGCTACCATTAATTTCCAACTGCTATGAGCTACATTATATAATTATTTTTTCTTGCTTTTTACTAACCATCCTGTATGCTATAATTACATTCGACGCTATATTTTAACCATCTTGCATAGCAAATCTTATGGATCTCCTAACATTTTAATAACTACCCTATATAATTTTATTTTTACACCACAATTTTATATTTATATGCGTGAAATTAATATGCAAATTCATAAGATTTTACTCATGCAAAAATCGCCTGCCTTGGCAATTTTATCACTTTCAAAACTTGAAATGTCCAGGTGTAAAAATGTAATACTAGGAAAATATGAGGGAGGCATTAAATAATTACTTGTTCGGAACATACAAATACAATTTATATTGAAAAATGATTACAAGAGCAGTTTCACTCTCAAATCACCCTGTATTGAAAGCATTTTTACAAGACGAATCTCACTCTTATGTAGGTTACCAAATCACCCTGTATTGAGCACCTTTAAATTACAAATCAGCTATCTTGATTGTCGCAAACTGTCAATAACTTTTTTAATTATTTAATTTCTCTGCAAAACGATTTTCCCAAATATGAGAACCTAACCAATCAATTTCTATCCATTGAAACTTCTAAATAGGAAAATTTCATCGAAATCGTTAGAGCCTTTTTTCCAGAACTCAATTACATATATACATACTTATATATATACAAATCTTGTTCGTATTATAGTATTAGATTACTTCTATTTGATAACAATTTTATATCTTAACAGAAATGAAGATACTTTAATTTATAATCGAAAGTCCTCTTTGAAGACAAACCTTGTCTACAGTTAATAACAATTGACATGGAATGATTACTGTTTATGTTTTAGACCATGTAAAAAATCTGTTTGTGAAGAATACCTTTTTTCTATTAAAATTGTGAATAAAAAGAAATCGTTTGATTTATGAATACACACTGTATATTCATATTAACTGACACTTATTTTGATTAATGCAACTTATTTACAATTTACCCCAAGTTCCGAATAATTAATAGCAGTAACTCTATCAAATCTTATAATACCGGCGACTCCACCAAGACATAGAATATAAGAAAATAGGTAAAAAGTTTTCCCCATTCTATAAGAAACAATACAAGCTATGTTATTTGAAAAAAATTTCTGACCACTTTGAGATATCACGGAACTAATCCAACCTCTTTTCAATTTGTTCCACGTTCCGAACAAAATTTTTCAAATTTTATAATAATACCGGCTCCTCCACCAAGGCATAGAGTATATGAGAATAGGTTTTCTCCATTTTCTAAGAAACGGTGAAAGCTATTTTAATGAAAAAAATATGGGACCACTTCGCTGTCTCCCTAAACAGGATCCCGTAAAATGGTCGAAATTACTCGAGCCGTTTCCGAGTAATCGGTGAACAAACATAAGGTCAGTTTGGTATTGACATTTTCTAACGAATACATTAGTTTTATCTCTAATTCTTTTATACTCCTCATAAGCTATTCTTCTGTTCGCCACGGGTGCCAGGTTTTCTTTCTGTTTGCATTTTTTTTAAATCCCTTTACACAACCATGGTGTTCATGTGACAGCGTTCAAAATAGCTATACTCTCTACAGATGTAACTTTGCCCAAGAAACTCTATGTCAAATATTGTAATAACTGGTTTTTGTTTTTCAGGATGGGAATCAATAATTATAGGTTCGATTGGATCTCTTCTGGTGTGCAGTTCCATGCCTCTGTTTGATCGGGTAAGTCAATCAGAATTTGCTAGGTATGTCATTCTGTTAAAGAAATTTTTAAATTTAAGATGGGGATTGATGATCCTGTAGGTGCCAGTGCGGTGCATGGTGTAGGAGGCATTTGGGGTGAGTTTACAAGGTTAAAAATGCTATCACCATACCTGTACTTCTTAAATTTGTAGGAGTTTTAGCAGTCGGACTATTTGCTGAAAATCCTCATCCCTTGGATACTACCAGCGGAAGAAGTGGTGTTCTAAAAGGTTAGAAATTCCATTCTAGTCAGTGTAGCATTCAACCATGTAAACTTCGGTTTATCAGTCTTCTTATTTGAACAATTTTTACCTTAGTTTTGGGCATTTGTCTTTATCTTGTACCTTTCTACCTGACATCACTCCAGCAGATTTAGATTAGATTAGAAGAATCATGAAACGCCTTAAAGATAGTTTTACACCTGGATATGATATGATTATCATTATCACCGTTATACTCAATATTCAACTTGAGTGCTGGAAACAAATCTGATAACAAAGATATCAAAACAAGTTACAGACCCATCGCCATTATTCCTAACTTTGCTAAAGTATTCGAGATGTGCATTTATGACCAGATTTTCCCTATTGTCAGATCACACATATCGGCGGACCAACACGGTTTCATAAAAAATAGATCCACACTCACTAACTTATCGATTTTCACCCAGTTCACAGCTGCAGCCCTTGACTCCAAAAGTCAAGTAGATGTAGTCTATACGGATTTTACCAAGGCTTTCGATAAACTTCATCATCCTACATTAATCGAAAAATTATCGGTCTTTGGTTTCAGTTACCCGCTGGTTACTCTATTTAAATCGTACTTAAGTAACCGCCATCAATTTGTTAGCTATAACGGCTTCAAATCAAACATATTTACTATCAGTTCAGGAGTACCCCAAGGTTCCAATCTCGGTCCGTTATTGTTCCTGATATTCATTAACGACTTCTCAAGTATACTGTTATTTGAAACTCTTCTTTTTGCAGACGATCTGAAATTATTTCTTAAAGTCAATAGCATCAATGATAGCTTACGGCTACAACATGACCTGAATCAGCTCACGTTAAGGTGTACCATAAGAGTTATCAAGGAAGTTTGTTAATAAATTCTTCAATAAGGGTCCAAGTTAAGCAAAACCAAAACTTCTAGAACACACTAGATCAATACAAGTGTATGAGTCCATACAATTTGAATTTTAATGTTCTGCTTACCTTCCCAAACGCAGCCTAGATAAGGTTTTCCTATTATTCACTATTGAAAGATTTATCGTGCCCTTTATTTATTTATCCATCATTTATGTCCTGGTGTTCTAGATTTCTTCATTTGTTTTAATGCGTAGTTCTTTGGTTTTCATACCTGGCATTTCTTCTGAAATCACCCGCACATAATTGTTCTGCTTCTCTTATAATATTTGTCCAAGATTCTCATCCCTTTACTTTTAGGTGGTGGATGGTATCTCCTAGGAATCCAAGCTTTAACGGTATTATGTCTGTTGACTTGGGGTTTAATCTCCACCATAACTCTGCTATGGTTAATTAACATCTTCATAACAATAAGAATGGAAGTCCACGTGGAACTGATGGGTGCTGACCTGACAGAACACCTGGTTAAACATCGACATGTAAATATAGTTAGTTGATTTTAGCATAGCTTGTGAGATTGTCATGGCATGTTCCGAAAAGTCTTATAAATAATTCGGGCATTTTCCGCCAGTTTTCACACCTTCATTACATTTAAATAATATATTTATCAATTTTTAGGTTGGTGTTTCAAGGGCACTCTCAGCATTTCGTGCGCTGATGGATACCACCAACGTGGAATACCTCAATGACGTAGGCTGTAACCCAGGTCACTCTAAACATCTCGATATGGTTAGCATGTTGGGAAAAAAGAAACGATACAAACTGTCCAGAGTTCTGAGAAGGATTACCAAAAATAAAAACCTTGGAATAAATAGAGTGAAAAACCTTTTTCCAAAGAAAAAGACGGTATCACTGAAATCTGCTAAACCAAAAACAGCGCAAGCCGAAAACGGGTCAAAATTTACTCCTTTTCCTGAAAATGGAATTGGAACTACTCTAGCTTGGGTTAACGAAGTGTGACTACATTTTAAGTTATTATCGTTATTTTAACACTCTCAGTGTCTGTGTTGAAGAATTACTTGTAAGACTTTTAAATTATAGTTAAATTAGTTATAATATATTTTATTGTATTCAATATAATTGAAGTACCTACTCTTAAGAAATGACTTTTACCTTCCCAAGAGAACAAGAAACAAGATTTTAGATTTAATAAACTTATTAAAGTCAAGTATTTCAAGTTCCACAAACAGTCATTCAAGTCAGAATTTACAAAAAACAACGGTGGGTCAAAATATACCCAGTTATGGGTTATTCTTATAATTTTTTTCCTGTCTTCTTGCACAGAAAGTCGTAAATTCTTGAAAATAATTACGTATACAGAATATTCATCATAGATTTTTGGCAGATTTGTAATTATACCAGGACGATCTTTGACTGTTGACATAAGCAGTTTTAGGATGAACAACACCAAATATTATAGGGATGTCAACAATTGGTGTATACGAGGGCTGCCTTTTATATTTCGGGATTGGACAACCCTAGTGTTGCAATTTGACAACTGACAGCGCTATCGTAAAGTTCGACATTTTTGAGGTTATACGTACTCAGAACGTTTTGCCATAAAAGCGCTATGTGTTGTTTACAGTAACTTAAAGGATTCATCTTGGCCAAAAAATGGAATTAAATCGTGAACATTTTCGTGCGATTATTTTTTACAACTTTCGACGTGGAGTAAATCAGCAAGAGTGCAAGAATGAACTTAATTTTTGGCGATGAAACTCCATCAAGGACCACTGTTTATCGATGGTATGGTCAATTCAATCGAGGTCGTAGTTTAATCCAAGACGAATTTCGTGAAAGTCGTCCAAAAACAGTTGTTGTTCCGGAAACCATTGATGCTGTGCGCGAACTGATATTGCAAGATCGTCATGTGACCTATCGTGAGATTCAGTCAACCTTACACATTAGTAGGACCAGCATACATTCAATATTGCATAAACATTTGAATGTCAAAAAAATTGTTCGCGTTGGATCCCACACAATTTGTCCATCGTTCAAAAAAAGGCTCGTGTCGATTGGTCGAAAGAAAATCCCAAAAAATACGATTGCGGTGCTTCAAAACACGTTTATGACATAGTGACAGGTGATGAATCGTGGATTTACGCGTATGAGCCCGAAAGTAAACAGCAGTCGACTGTATGGGTGTTTCAAGATGAGCCGAATCCAACAAAAGTTGTTCGCGCACGAAGCACTTCCAAGCAAATGATCGCCTGTTTTTTCGGAAAAACTGGACATGTCGCAACCGTACCACTAAAACAGCGCAGAACAGTCAATTCTGAGTGGTATACAACCATTTGTTTGTCAGTTGTCTTCCAAGAAATGAGGAAAACCAACCGCCGAAGACGGATCACTCTTATACATCGGCTCAAACAACTGCATTTTTGACCACTCAAAACATCAATTTGATGAGTCATCCGTCGTATAGTCCTGACTTGTCATCAAATGACTTCTTTTTATTCCCGTACGTAAAAAACAAACTGAGAGGGCAACGTTTTTCGACACCTGAAGAAGTGGTTGCTGCGTTTAGAATGCATGTTTTGGAGATACCTCAATCAGAGTGGAAAAAGTGATTCGACAATTGGTTCAAACGCATGCAAAAGTGTATGGATCTTCATGAGGAATATTTTGAAAAACAATAAAGCGATTTTCGATGATTAATATTTGTTTTTGATCTCTAATTCCGAAATATAAAAGGCAGCCCTCGTAATTACTGGATCTACGAGAATTTTATAACAAGTAGAAGGACCTTCAACGGGGTCATCACTGTCTCTAGTAGTAACAAACATATTCATGGACCTATTATTGGGCACTGTACCCACTTTTTTTATGCCAGCTTCACGTTTAAGTTTATGTAACAATTGCTTGTATCTAAAAAAAACTTATTAAAACAATTTTTTAACCAAATGTTATCCATCTACCTGAATACTCATTATGCATCATTTTCAATTCGCAGAACTCTGTTATATTTTTCCTCATTTTCCAAGCTCACACGCCCGAGGGCTCATTAACAGCGTATGTGCATAACAAATCATCAGTTGTCGATCTTTCTTTATCCCAGTTGTCAGAATTTATTCGCAGCGACGTATCCAGCGTCGCGAGCACCAATTAGGAACGCCTGGTTTTGTTTTTGCGGTCAAATTCGAAAAAGATATCTCAACTTTCGTTGTTATTTCTTAATCGTCAGATAAATCTACACCCATAATGATTTTCAAGATAATGTGGTAAGTACCAAAAAACGAAATAAATTCATTATTCTGTAGACATTCAAGCTCTTTCGTTTATTAAACTTTAGATATAGACAATCACTAAAGTTTTTTTACCTTAAATATGTTACAAATATTCAATCTTAATTGTAATGGTTGATTTTTAAATGCCAGTCGTCGCGTGCCATTGTAGACCACGTCATGAATTTTAAAAGACGCCTAAAAATAAAAAAGTAAACAATCAAAAAGACGCGCATTCATGAAATCCCTCTATCAGCGTGAAATCATTTTAATTTTATTGTCTCTATTTTGGGAATTTATGCGGATGGTCCACCAAACATTAGAATACAGTGGGATTCGTTTATTTAAGTGATGCTACACGTGCAAGTAGTGTGTTTCGTACTCTACCCAATCGTTATTTTCAACTAAAATATTAATTAATGTAAACAGTTTTAACAATGAAGGCCAAAATCTTCCCGAATAAACATGTGATCTCAACACATAGTAGTCAGATTTTCCATCAACTGATAAATAACAAAAAAAACAGATTTTGTAATTAACAAATGAAAAAACTTATCCCAGTTGTTGTGGAGTGGAATGAATTGACAGGAATGCAAATTGTTTTAGTCTTTTCAGTTTAAAATTCAAATGAATATAGTAAGTTACCTCTTCTAAAAAGTAATCTGTAGCTCTTAAGTACAAATGTACGAGGTGTGGTTATTAAATAACGGGACTGACACTGCAGTGGAACGAGTGCGCATGCGCCAATCAACATTGACTAATAGGTGTTTAGTTTGAGGCTTCCCCTTCAAAATGCAGTTAGTCTCGTTTCTGTAAACAACATCGTTGAGACATAACCTTAATTTACGTTAGTGTTATTATTTTATTTTGCCGGAAAAATGGTTAGCATAATAATAGAGCAACGAATTGTTATTAAATTCCACTTTAAACTTGGAAAAACCGCTACTGAAACCTATAATATACTAAAAGAAGTGTATGGCAGTGAATGTTTATCGCGGACTCGTGTTTTTGAATAGTAGAGTTTTCAAGATGGTCGACAAGACGTTGAAGATGATTCGCGGCCAGGTCGTCCTTCAACATCAAAAACGGATGGCAATGTGGAAAAAGTTGCTAATTTGATTCGGTCTGACCGTCGATTAAGTATTCGAGCAGTTGCTGAATCTGTAGGCATTAATAAAGAATGTGTACGGCAAATTTTACGTGACAATTTGAACATGCGAAAAGTGTGCAAAAATGGTACCAAAAATTCTCACGATCGAACAACAAGCAGCTCGCAAAAATGTTTGTATGTTATTAAAAATGACCCAAATTTATTGGAAAGGATAATAACATGTGATGAATCGTGGTTTTTTACTTATGATCCGGAAACGAAGCACCAATCCATGCATTGGAAGACCCCAAATTCACCGAGAGTCAAAAAAGCAACGATGAGCAAGGCAAAATTTAAAGCAATGATGATTGTTTTTTTCGAGATTCATGGGATTGTGTACCTTCACTGGGTTCCTGAAGGTCAAACAATTAATCAACATTACTACATTGAGGTACTTGATAAACTACGTGAAAGAGTAAGAAAAAAACGACCCAAAATGTGGAAGAACAAATCGTGGGTTTTGCACCAAGACAATGCGCCAGCTCATTCCGCGTTATCTGTTAAGCGGTTCCTAGCCAAGTTCAGCATCCCAGTATTAGAACATCCACCTTACTCACCAGACCTAGCACCATGTGACTTTTATCTCATCCCTAAGGTGAAATCTACATTGAAAGGTGCGAGATTTGAATCCGTAGAAGCTGTTCAAAAGAAAGCGGTAAGAGTCCTGAAAGAGTTGACAGAAGATGACTTCCAGCACTGTTTCCAACAATGAAAAATTCGCATGGAGCGTTGTAGGGATAGAGAAGGGGTGTATATTGAAGGCGATAATAAGTAATTATGTATAAAATAAAAATATTTTTTTTTACAATATCAGTCCCTTTATTTAATAGCCACACCTCGTATAGTAGTGAACACATATTTTATTTAAATGACAAAACAATTACGCAGAAAAATCTTATAAATAATAAAAATACTAATGAAAAACTTTAGCTTTTTTATACTGAAACATTAAAAAGCTAAAGTTTCTCAATAGTAATTTTATTAAAATAATATTTTATAAAAAAATAGATCATATAAATTTTGTACAGCTTGAAATTCTGAACAAAATGAGTACCTAGTAACTAAACATGTCTAATGAACATTAACTTTACAACTATTTGAAAATTTTGCTTAGATCGATATCAAACTTTTAGGTTTAGTTGTTTTGGTGATACCACTCACAAAGAAATTGCAAAACCCAGTAAGAGATGTAAGTAGTAAGTAAATGATTAAAATTTGAATTAAAAATACCAAGAAGTTTTATAACTTATTTAAGGCAAGCTACTTATTTATCACATTAAGGTAGTAATTTATTTGTGTTCGACTACATTCCAGGTTTTCCTGTTGAAACACATTTTTTATTTTGTATGTATAACCTTAATAGACAGAACCAGGTAACATCTAAAGCCTCAACATTACACAATGATACTTTCTCATTTAAATTGACAGGTAAATCTTTACGAACAAAATGTACGAGTACGCGTTGACTTAATAAGCCCAAAATATATTTATGCCTCATGGACTACGCCATGTAACCTTTTTTAAACTTTTTTTGACAACCCTGTATAACTATAGATAATTCCACTCCAACCTATGTAACAACCATCCTGTACATACGACTGCCCACGGACAAGCATAAATTTGTTAGCTGCCTTGTGGGCTACCCCATAAAGTATTTCATTTTTAACATTTTATATTATCGTCCTGTGTAACATTAATTCCTCTCCACACTTTATGCAACTTCTTATGGGCTATAAAAGAAATAATTTTTTAATCACACTGTATAAATATAATTCAACTCCAGCATATATTTCAACCATCCTGTATATGATTTGCTTATGTCCACAACATATAACAGTTTTTTAATCACCCTATATAATTTTAATTTCACATTTTCTCCAACATTTTTATACCACCAAACGTCCAGTCCACCCTATATTCCAACCATCCTGTATATACAGCTGCCTACGGACCACTATCATTCTAGAACGTCCTATATTTCAATCTTCATATAAATGCAACTCCTTCTATCACTTTACTTTGTGATTTTGTTTGCTATAACTAAACACCCTGTCTATAAACGCACCAAATAGCAGTTTAAAGTTTTACATGTGTTGTCACTGAGTTTTCTATTAGGCCGGGAGAATGTGACAATCAAAAGCACCGTCTTCGCAAAATGGAAAAATTTGCATTTAAATAAGTATTTGCCTGGTATACAAACAAAACGAGCTTGGTGCTCATTGATTTAAGGAGCCGAAAATACTATGCTTTACTACCTATATGCTTGAGATGTACAAAGAAAATTTTCAAATTCACAATTAAAACTTCCAGTGCCTAAAATTCCAGCATTATTACGTTGGAATTAAAATATTTATGAGGAAATGTCCGTTATGTCATTTCGATGAAATTTCTGATAAGAATTTTGGAATTTTCGGCGATTTTCTGCAAAACTGCAAGTTGCACGTCTTAGAAAAGTATATGAGATCACCTAAGGATCCTTAATAGATTAAACGTTAAAAAACTATACACATCGATTAAGAGTTATCGAAAAATTGACTAAAATATTACGGATATTGGTTGATTTCCATGCAAGCATGTGTTCATTCACAAATTTTATCACTTTACCAATAGAATTCTTTTCCAAAATTTGAAGTTTCACCAATCCGGATATATACTCTATTAAACAAGACCATATTCATTCAAAACGGTGCACCACAGGAGAGAAAAAAATCAGGTAACATACATACAAAAAATGAGCGAAAAAAAATACGCGACGAATTGATAACCTCCTCCTTTTTGGAAGTCGGTTAAAAAATTAAAACAATGGGGCTATGCGATTTGTAAAATAGTACCTCCATAATGAGAATTCTTTCAATTACGTTTTGTACTACTAATCGGATTACCAACATGTGAACTGATACCAATTTTAGCCTTTCCATACAGTAGTTACGAAGAAAATAGGCTTCGACAGCCTATAAAAGGGGCTATTAAAATTTATAATCAAACGATACAATTAACCAGCTAAAGACGTGACAATTCAGTAATAAAGTGTATAATAATAGATGCAAATACGAGTCATCAAAGACAATCAACAAATAAAAACTGCAAAATAGACGCCCTATTTTATCACCCTTAAAATTATGTACCCGGAGAACAGTATACGTTTCTTCTTCTATCTCAAATATTACATTTCTAAATGTCAAATGTGAGTTTGGGAAAAGGTCGGATAAACTGCTCTATCTAGAATTCAAAACCAAAAACAAGAGCTTTCAAAACTTTGGATAGCCGCATTACATCGAACATTTAGAACTGCAAACTGTTCTGCTTTTAACAAACTTTGTTTCACTTATACACCTTGAAACCGATGAGCAAAACTAAATTTTCGACTAAAATTCCTCAAATTGAATTCGAAAATTTCCCTCTCGAATTTCCCGCAAGCCCACATCGTCCTATATGGTTACATATATTTATTAATGAAACTTGACCTATCACAATGCGCCTACCCTTAGCAGATTTGCGCATGGCTTCCGCGCCAGTGTGACGTCACGATCGATATAAGCCCTACTAAAATCACTCCAAGACTTACATTTGTGTATTACCTTTTAAAAAATAAGTTTTAATACATTTTAAATCATGTAAGTATTACCAAACGTTGCTCTAGTTAGTTAGTTTTGATTTTTGAACGTTTTTCCTGTTTGAACCGTCTCCAGTGTTTCCTCCATGCCAGAATGCGAATCTGGCATGAATTCCATGAAAGGTGTATGGAAGGACTTTTCCGAAAACCGTCAAGTTACGACCCCGGAAATAAAAAGATATATCTACGTCGTTATTTTTATAATTTAGTACTAAATTGAAAAACATATTTTCAATTTCATGTTTTGAAAATTAAAGAAAGCTCATTGTGAATCCTAGACGCTTTTTCGTGGAAATGTTCTTATTTTTTTAATTTTCGTGGATATAAAAAATGATTTTTAAAGGAAATGCACAAATTTCGGGAAATTTTTGTGCAAAAAAGTGCAAAACAAATTCTGAAGTTAATAATTATTGGCATGTATTTATAGATATATATGTGCATATGCAGTTAGTTCACTAGAATAAGGAATAATTTAATTAAAAACTTTACAATTGAAGTAGGTGTAGGAAATTGATTTCCAAAGTAAATTTCAAGGCGCATGCGCACTTTCAACGCCGTGTTTTCATTACCAGAAATGATTTTTGTGACAAATACACTGCAACATATAAAATATTTTTTCTAGTCATTCAGTTTGAAACAATGATTTCCCATGGCCAACTTCGACAAAATTGTAAGTTAGCCCATGCCAGAGAAAAACTTTTTTTTGATTTATTCAAAAATACCCCAGATTAGCGAAAAAATAGTTTAGTTTTCATTAAAGGTTTTATTTTTGGTAGGCTTTTATTCTTGTAGTTAGTCCTCCCAGTATCCTTGTGAAGAATAAGAATGGCTGACACCTATTTCTCGTTATAAAGCTTTTTTGTACTTTTAACTTCATGTGGATACGGGACTTTGATTAATCGAAGTTACTCAATACTTCGGTGTCGGTATATTTTTTATGTAAGCTCATCAATTACTCTAAACCCGCTTAATCCATTTCGAAAATTTAAACTGCACTGTGTAAGCAAAAGTCATGAAGGGGGTACCATTTAATTTTCAATACCGTGAAGTTTATAGATTTGCATAAAATAGGAAAACAGACACTCATGAATCCCCACTGATTTCTCTGAAACGGCTTAATCAAATTAAATATTTTTAATTGAATTCGATTAATGGATAATCAGATGTAATTCCATGATTTTTTCAATCATGAGTCAGAGTGCGTTACTATGGATAATAATTATTGTCAGCAGTTCCCCTCAACAACCGTGTTCCCCCCACTACGCGAACACATTCATACGCTCACCAAATTTTGGTGATGTTTGCTAAAATTTTTCGTATATTTCACAGACATTTAACGAAAAATGAAAATAGAGGCGTTATAGAATGATACCTCTACTTCCAATATCTCTATTCTAAATTGATATTTAACGATCCATGTCGCATGGAGACGCACTGCAAGAATAGTGGACTAAAAACTTCATATCACAATTATTCAAAAACTAATAAACCGATAGCGCCTGTTTTAGTCACGCATAAGGTAGATATCAATTACTATCAGTTCCCACAAGCCCAGTTCTACAACTTCGATAGTGACGGAGTTATGATAATATAAAGAAAACCGCTAAATTTTCCAGTATTTTTTGATTTTCCGTGTACCAATTCACCTGTTGACACCATTGAGATTAGTTTATTATTTTTCATTTTAAAAACATGCAACGAAAAAAAAAACGCAATTATTTTCTTGTTTCAATTGTTTATAATAAAGTAAAAAACCATAGTTGCCGAGTGGAAAAGGTAGCAAAATATCACTAAAAATCGTTCTTAATGTGATGGCACAGGCAGTATCCTGATAGTATTTTTTGCACTAAAAAATCTCTATTGATTGGTCTATAAAATTGTTAACGACTCTAGAATATCTGTACGGATCATTCATATAAAGACAATCCGGCATTTTTCGTATTTGTCTTACTAGATTTTCTTCTCCATTTACAAGTTTTAAATACAGGAAAACACTTTGGAAAAGAAACCCTAATGTATACACAAAATAACCAAAAACCTACACAACAATCATTGAGAAAATATCTACAGCAATAGCCACATTTGACGAAATTACAAATGTTTTATCTAAATAACCTCTCTTTAAGCTTTTGGTTTACCTCGTTAATTTGCTGTGCAATCAAATAATTAGCAAATTCTAAATTTGCTAAAAACAAGAAAACAGCTCTCCTATCATTTATATCCATGTCAGTTACAATGGCTTTCCCAAGTCATTAATTTTCCCAGCAAATTTAAGAAAACAGTTTTGCCTCAGTTTAATCTAAAAATAACCCCACATAACCCCGTTCATCTTTTCTGCCGTTGAAAAATGTTTAACATAAATCAAATAAACATTTCCGACAAAATTGATAAACGATGTGTGCTCTCCAACGAACTTATGAATTGTGTTTAACATGTAAGACCGAAACGTATAATTTTGAAAACTTTTTGTTTTTAGGTCGACCGGAGATTCCCAGACCCCGGCAGCGGGCAGTGCTGGAGCGGACGGGGAAATCGTGGGCGGACCACGGACGGCCCAGCAAGTCGCAGCCCAAAGGCGGCTGCAACAGACGCAAGCCCAAGTGGATGAAGTCGTTGATATTATGAAGACAAATGTTGAAAAAGTTCTCGAAAGAGATCAAAAGTTATCGGAACTAGATGATAGAGCAGGTAAAAACAAATGATCACTTCTGAATTTTTAACCGACTTCCAAAAAGGAGGAGGTTATCAATTCGTCGCGCATTTTTATTTCGCTTTTTTCTGTATGTATGTTACCTGATTTCTTCTCGTATTCTATTGGTAAAGTGATTAAAATTGTGAATGAACACATGCGTGCATGGAAATCGACCAATATCCCTAATATTTTAGTCGATTTTTCGATAACTCCTTATGGATGTGTATAGTTTTTTAACGTTAAATCTATTAAGGAAGATCCTTAGGTGATCTCATATACTTTTCTGCGACGTGCAACTTGCAGTTTTGCAGAAAATCGCCGAAAATTTCAAAATTCTTATCAAAAATTTCATCGAAATGACATAACGGACATTTCCTCATAACTATTTTAATTCCAACGTAATAGTGCGGTAATTTTAGGCACTGGAAGTTTTAATTGCGAATTTAAAAATTTTCTATGTACATTTCAAACATATAGATAATAAAGGATAGTATTTTCGGCTCCTTAAATCAATGAGTACCAAGCTCGTTTTGTTTGTATACCAGGCAAATACCTATTTAAATGCAAATTTTTCCATTTTGCGAAGACGGTGCTTTTGGTTGTCACATTCTCCCGACCTAATAGAAAATTCAGTGACAACACATGTCAAACTTTAAACTGCTATTTGGTGCGTTTGTAGACAGGGTGTTTAGTTAAAGCAAACAAAATCACAAAGTAAAGTGATAGGAGTTGCATTTATATGAAGATTGAAATATAGGACGGACTAGAATGATAGTGGTCCGTAGGCAGCTGTATATACAGAAATGTTTGGAATACAGGGTGGACTGGACGTTTGGTGGTATAAAAATGTTGGAAAAAATGTGAAATTATAATTATATAGGGTGATTAAAAAACTGTTATATGATGTGAACATAAGCAAATCATATACAGGATGGTTGAAATATATGCTGGAGTTGAATTATATTTATACAGTGTGATTAAAAAATTATTTTCTTTATAGCCCATAAGAAGTTGCATAAAGTGTGGAGAGGAATTAATGTTACACAGGGCGATAATATAAAATGTTAAAAATGAAATAATTTATGGGTTAGTCCACAAGGAGTTATATACTATGGTTAAAGTATAGGACGGATTTGACTCCGTAAATATGGGATGGATTCTACTCCGTCCTATAGTTTACAGAAGGCAGCTAACAAATTTATGCTTGTCCGTGGGCAGTCGTATGTACAGGATGGTTGGTATATAGGTTGGAGTGGAATTATCTATAGTTATACAGGGTTGTCAAAAAAAAGTTGAAAAAACGTTACACGGCGTAGTCCATAAGGTATAAATATATTTTGGGCTTATTAAGTCAACGCGTACTAGTACATTTCGTTCGTAAAGATTTAACTGTCAATTTAAATGAGAAAGTATCATTGTGTAATGTTGAGACTTTCGATGTTACATGGTTCTGTCTATTAAGGTTATACATACAAAATAAAAAATAAAGAATGAAAACTACCTGAGTTAAAAAAAAAACTAAAAAGTTGAAAATAAAGCATTTTTTAAAAAAATATAACCGACATCTACCTTTAACTAAAAAGCTAAAAATAATTATAACAAAATACAACTCTAGCAAATAAATAACACATTCAATGTTGTTAGGTACCTACCCAGGAAGTAAAAAATGTAAACATTAAAAGGTGCTCATTCTGTACAAATTAATTACCTAACAATCTAGTATATTTTTGAAGTCGGTGCCAAGCAACAATCAAGTTTGATGAATTAGTAGAAAAGTACGCAATGAAGGATTTTAGATTTGCTTGACACCGTCTTCAAAATATGCTAGATTGGTAGGTAATTAATTTGCAGAATGAGCACCTTTTAATGTTTACATTTTTTATTTCGTGGGTAGGTACCTAACAACATTGAATGTGTTATTTATTTGTTACAGTTGTATTTTGTTATAATTATTTTTAGCTTTTTAGTTATAGGTAGAAGTCGGTAATATATATTTTTTAAATGTTTTATATCGAAATCAAAATCCAATGTTGGATCTAGAGAGCTTTAAAGACCAGTTCGAGTTTGGTCAAACGAAACTTATTGTAATCTATGGACGCGGTTCTATCGAATAACTAACTCGTTCACCAGATTTAACACCTCTTAATTTAACCACTAATTTCTATACAAAAAATTTCGAGATTATAACTTTTAAGTAGGTACATCAACTGGCCTATAAATAAACTTTGGACCTTCATTGTCATTTCAAACATACCTTAAGTGCTTTAGCTTGAAGCCGGGCGTAGAGATGACTGCCAGGGATACTAGCTTCCATGGACCAACTCGCCCCTTAATCTTGTCCTAGGTGCTCTTGGCTTTGTATGACATTTGTTTATCAAATTGTGAAATAAATTCGCATTTGACCAAAACCCTCGAACAGTATTTTTTAAGGAAATTTTACCCAGCTATCCAGTTTATATTAGAAGGTGGATATCTGATGCTTTATTGCTCTTATTAATAAAAATTAAGTATTATCAAGATTTAGATTGTTGATTTCAATGCTTACCTTGTAATGGTTTCTATTGGGAGTCCTACAAGAATCCAATTTGGGCCCGTTGATATTTCTTTTGCCTAAAAATGATTTGTGTAAAAGAAACGAGAAGAAAGGTCACCTCAAGTTTCTGACCTATGCCTCTCTGAGCGTTCTTGGGAAAGACTCAAAAAAACTGGAAAGGATCTGGCAACCAACTGGTGAATACAATGTAATTAATCAAGAAAGAATATTCCTCAGGAACTTATTCTAAACAATATTTCTAGTCCATGCGTTATCAAAATCTGGCTCACTCTAAGAAAATGACAACTTTTTTAAAAGTCATTAGGTGTGAATTATACAATTTGATGTTCCAAGGTCGGAACATGGTTTTTATTTTTTACATTCTAATCATATTATTTCTACAAGGAGATTTATCAATGTAGTTTACGATCACAACTGTTTTACTTAAATATATATTTAGATTGACTACTTTTTAATTAATGACTGCCTATTAATTTGTGAATATTTTGACTTACAGATGCCTTACAACAAGGAGCATCACAGTTTGAACAACAAGCTGGAAAACTTAAACGAAAATTCTGGTTACAAAATTTAAAGGTGAGTCAAAGTTGATTGTATTTGTATTGCGAACTTGTTGCCTAAAGTTGTTTTTAAATTCGCCTTTATATAATACTGAAATTTGATGAAATTTAAAGTAAACTAAATTTAACATAATTTTGAAGACACCACATCAAGTACTTGTATTATATTTTCCGGTCTTTTGTCACATCATTTTAATTTTTTACGGTTTCTAGGTCATTGCGCTGTAAAAAATAATCTGATTTTAAAACATGATGTGGCAAAAGATTACTAAAAAGAGATAACACATGATACCCCTTTGTATTTAAACTTCACGTGTTTTTTTTGTCTTTTTCCTTTAAAGATATTTTAACGGTTATTTTGAAATGAAAACCATGTATAAAAATAAAATTAATGTGAAATAAAAAAGTGAAAAGTGATAGTTACGAGGGTTGCCTTTTATATTTCTGGATTGGACAACCCTAGTGTTGCAATCTGACAACTGACAGCTCTATCGTAAAGTTTGACATTTTTGAGGTTATACGTACTCAGAACGTTTTGACATACGAGCGCTATGTGTTGTTTACAGTAACTTAAAGGATTCATCTCGGCCAAAAAAATGGACTTAAATCGTGAACATTTTCGTGCGATTATTTCGACGTGGATTAAGACAGCAAGAGTGCATGGATGAACTTAATTTAATTTTTAGCGATGAAACTCCATCAAGGACCACTGTTTATCGATACTATGGTGAATTCAATCGAGGTCGTAGTTCAATCCAAGACGAATTTCGTCAAGGTCGTCCAAAAACAGTTGTTGTTCAGGAAACCATTGATGCTGTGCGCGAACTGATATTGCAAGATCGTCATGTGACCTATCGTGACATTGAGTCAACCTTACACATTAGTGGGACCAGCATACATTCAATATTGCATAAACATTTGAATGTCAAAAAAATTTGTTCGCGTTGGATCCCACACAATTTGTCAATCGTTCAAAAAAGGCTCGTGTCGATTAGTCGAAAGAAAAGCTCAAAAAATACGATCGCGGTGCTTCAAAACACGTTTTTGACATAGTGACAGGTGATGAATCGTGGATTTACGCGTATGAGCCCGAAAGTAAACAGCAGTCGACTGTATGGGTGTTTCAAGATGAGCCGAATCCAATAAAAGTTGTTCGCGCACGAAGCACTTCCAAGCAAATGTTCACCTGTGTTTTCGGAAAAAGTGGACATGTCGCAACCGAAACCACTAGAACAACACAGAACAGTCAATTCTGAGTGGTACACAACCATTTGTTTGCCAGTTGTCTTCCAAGAAATGAGGAAAACCAACTTGACTTGTCACCAAATGACTTCTTTTTATTCCCGTACGTAAAAAACAAACTGAGAGGTCAACGTTTTTCGACACCTGAAGAAGCGGTTGCTGCGTTTAGAATGCATGTTTTGGAGATACCTCAATCAGAGTGGAAAAAGTGCTTCGACAATTGGTTCAAACGCATGCAAAAGTATATAGATCTTCATGGGGAATATTTTGAAAAACAATAAAGCGATTTTCGATGATTAATATTTGTTTTTTGTTCTCTAATCGCGAAATATAAAAGGCAGCCCTCGTAACAAGTCCGTTTTTTGTTTAAAAAATATTCAAAGACCGATAATTTTTGCTTCATTATTTTTTAATAATCATTTTCTAATTGCAGATGATGATAATAATGGGAGTAATTGGTCTTGTAATTTTAATCATCATTATCAGTAAGTAAAAAAAACTTTTATATCTATTCAATACTCATCAATCAAAAACTCACCAACAAAAATATATGCAGTGTTGCCGTTTGCTTTAAACAAAATTTACTTTCATTTTCAATAAGCTCAGAAGTAAATAAATTGTAAAATATGCTGTTATCAAATAGAAAAATAAATGGCGCAAACGGTGACACTTTAATAATTTAAAATATAATCACATTCACAATCGATCAACGTTCAAGAACAAATGAATTAAATAAACACACAGGAAACACAACTAACAAAAAAAAATTGAATAAAATTGTACGTAACGGTATTCAAAACAGAAAATTTCTTTTTTCCTAGTGAACTTCATGTAACTCATGGGCCAAACATTCGGTAATTTTGAATGAAGTTTGTGTTTTTAATGTAAAAGGCTTTCTGTCTGTCTTTCTGTCTTTAGAATCCCCTCGATGATAAAAAAAAAACATAAATATCTCTTCCTTCATCATCCCAGCATCATATGTTGTAAAATCAATCATTTCACCACGCAACGTTCAAATTATTGCAATATTGAGGAAACGTTGTTGTTTTCTGCATTTTTCCGATTTTTTTTCTGTTTTTATTGCAAAAATTTGAAAGTTTTAGCTATCGGTGTCAAAGCATGTGCACAGTGCATGATTGTCGTATAGTAGTAGTTTAATTTAAATGAAAATATTGATATGATCCTCAATAAGTGCGAAATTAAATTTAAAAAAAGGTTTCTACACAACTACGG
This sequence comes from Octodonta nipae, assembly GCA_034190945.1. NCBI lineage: Eukaryota > Metazoa > Arthropoda > Insecta > Coleoptera > Chrysomelidae > Octodonta > Octodonta nipae. The sequence goes on along the minus strand of CM067220.1, from coordinate 4,647,276 downwards.
AGGTGGTCCTATAAATTTTTATACAAACAAACCTCATTGTGTTTCAAAATTGTTTAGCGTTCAAATCTATTCGATCACCTGTCATCTCAATAATATCGTTAGTTTTGCTTTAAATAGTTTTAATTAAATCTAGCAATCACAAACGAATGTTTATTATTCTGTTTGTCTAGTAGAGTTTTTCTCCTTATTTTATCCTTTTACAGATAATTTATAGAAAAAAACTGATGCGGGAAAGTCGTTTCAAATTTTTGTTGTTGACTCAAATCAGATTCAGAAACGTAAAACAAATAAACAAGTGTTTTTTTACGAAATTGATTATTTAAAGACTGACATGAAGAAACCCGTTGCATAAAATTTTCTTTATAATTAAATATGTAAGCGATAATTTCGTACAAATAATTAATTTTTCCAAATTTTCTCATAGCGGATCAACCCTTTCAGCGGCTCAAAAACGTTTCGAAGGTAGAACTTCCAAAATTTGTTGGGTATTTATTTTTATTAAACAATTTTGAATGGCAAAATTAGTTTATTAAATACATATTTTGAAAAATATTTTTTAAAATGACACTGATTTTAGTTAAGCTAAACGAAATATATATTTTCCACAAATTGAGTAAGAAAACTATGAAATGAATAGACGAAGACAACGAAAATTTCATAAATTAAGTAAAATATAGTATTATAAATATTTCTGAGTGTTTAAACAACCCTGGACTATAGATTTTTTTTCGTCTTGTACTCTTATATCCAAAAAATTAATTTGGAAATTGTTTATAAAAACAGCGCCCACTATATTTGACAGTTAATTCCTAAAATGAGTCATATATCTAATTTAAACATGTATATTCCTACTACAGGATAAAAAAGCTCAGATTTCGCACTTATTTTGGTACATTCAGAAATTAGAAATTATTTTATTGATACTCCTTTTTATAAAATGTTTATAATGATAATTGTACCATACATAAAAAATGTAATATAAAATATACGTTGTTGGTTAAATAGAACATTTTTTAAAGTTTTTATAAGGATGTTTTCAATGTTTATTGAAAAAGAAAACGCTTTGAATATAATAAAACAATTCATATATCAAATAAGGTAGGCTTTTGCGTTCAACATGAAAAAAAAAAACAAAAAAAAACAATTGAACAAAGATCATAAATATTATGGTAAAGCTACAAGTTCCTACTAATAGATTAGTATAAGCAAATTTACGCAGCACAGACTTCACTTAGACTTCTATTACATTAAGTCTGTGTAACTTCACCGCTCGGGTAATTGTTGGTACGATTAGAAAAGTCTGTGGTTTTAGTGTAATTAGTTTAGACGAAATCATTTCAAGCCGTTTAATCCTCATAACAATTTGTTCCTTTTACGTAGTTATTTGAAACCTGGTGCTGGTAATAAACATACATGTCTGAACTTAAGTCTGACCTTTGTAAACGCACATTACGAACAACAAACTGATCATATGCGCAACAAAAATGTCGGTCTCATACTCTGCGTTTCCATAGGACAGACTTTTGTGCGTGCCGACATGTGTGCAGACTACAGCAAAGTCTAAGCTAACTTTAGTTCAGACTTCCCAGTATTAGCCCGGGAGATGCCGTTATTTTTTAAATATCAATATCATTGCGAAATTATAGTAGTTTTTAAGTTGCACAGACTTAAAACTATATAAGTCTATTTCTGAAACTGTTGGCAGCTAAGTAAATAATAAAAGTAGTAAATAAAGATACGCTAATAAATTTACAACTTTACAACACACAATTTATTTTTTTTATTGGTCAAATAACAGGCACTAGATCTGACGAACTGAACTGTACCACTAAATTGTTCCAAATTAAAACTGGGCAAGGCCGAAGCCAGAATTTTGTTTGGGGGTTAATTGCTTAAAATTGAAAACTAAAAACCAGAACCTCAAAATGGAACCCCAAACCGCCCTAGCTCCGGCTTTGAACCTGGAGAAATAAAAGTAGTAAAGCGACATGTCCTGTCGCCGTCGATGGCCTAATACACTAATACATTGGTGTTTAAAAGTACTTTGATCCCCTATAAATTAATTGTAGCAAAACGTTTGCCTGAACCGAAAATAAAATATTTGTTGTAGGTTGTTACTCATATGAGTATGTCCTTATTCTCCTAATTTTTCAGTTCCTTAGACCAATTATTGGACCAGTTTGGTCAAATTATGAGCACTGAATGCAGCTTTCTGATATCCATAAAGATGCCTACATGTCACTCTACGTGACATGACAATCTTCTTCAATTTCCTTGCGCAAAGGTTAATTTTTTTAGGCAATAACAACCAAATTTGGAGAACTTAACACAAAATTCATCATTCACCACAACTAAATATATATCCCTCCAATATCCCTATGCCAATAAAAACTTTATAACAATTTTCCTGTAAATTGTTTCTCCTACTCGGTCAAGTTTCTGCAAACACCTTTATTCTGTTAGATAATTGACGAAGATAATTTTATCTTCTCCCTCAAGTACTGACAAATTTCCATTTGACAAAGATACCATGTCAATAATACTAGATAAAAAAATAATTTTGAGAACAACATAATATATTCCAATTATATACATAGAAAACTTCTCTTAATATTTTATTACTACAGATTTATTCATTATTTATGATAGACCGTATTGGTAAATATCCGGGTTACGATAAACATTTATAAATACTCTCGCTAGGAAGCCAAACATTATTATAATGTAAATAAACATATAATATGCTATTTTAATCTGAAAAAAGCTATCTCCCGTGAACTTTAGAAAGCATGAAAAGCATGATGTGTGTTTTGACGGTATAGCTGAGATAGCAATATTGGTAAAAATATTTGGAAAAACAGTTGACCGTTTCTTCTTTAAATTTGTCTATATTAAATATAAATAACGACATTTGAAATAGTTTCTTGACAAAACTGAATAAAATAATCCAAAAACTATTTCAAATTAAAATATACAAACAAAATACTGGATTATTTTGTTGAACTAGCTGTAACACTACAATACCGATAATGTTTTTAGAGCTCTTGTCTAAATATTGTAATTTAAAAGTGTTCTAGAATTTACCGTCCTTATATTTTATTACAAGCAATTCCATAAAAAAATTGTATTCCATTTTCAACTGACACAAGTTTTAGTTTCTTATTAAGTTGTTATTGGTCAAGATACTTCTTCAATGCTGGAACAAAAATGGGGTAGGGCTCTATCAAGCAAAAAAATCAAAATTCTTCTTATATTTAATCACACTTCTAAAAGAAGCGGAATTGATTTTCAGTATTATGCAATATTTTCGGACATCCTTCGAATACTCCAGATTTTATTACACATAATGAAATGGTCCTAGTTAAAAGCATTTGTCCATTCCTCGCTCACGTGATACAGTTTAAACATTGTGGAGTCTCCTCGACATGGTTATAGATAATTTAGCAAAAAATACTGTTTCAACCTTTCTCTGTTATAAAAAGTGTCAAACGTCGCCCTGTCTAGAGACCGTACTTCTTGCATTATCAGAGTTGTTCGTATCCCATAGAATGTTTCACAGGAGCTATGGAAAATTGGAAAACATCAAAAATCAAAATTGGAACTGATCTATCATCCCGATTTGTGAAACATGGAGGAATCCAAGCATTGATATTACCAAATTTTCCTTCTTCTCTCATTGAAAAGTCACTTCTTGAACAAGTAAAATATCAACTGTACAAGTCTCTACCACTTTGGTTCAGTTTTATCTACAAGAGGAAGCTATGAAAGGGTCCAGTTTCAAAGTCAGAAGGACTTTGGCTAAGGGACACGGAACGTCATGTATTGGATTTGTCTATTTCTATTTTTTTTTCTCGAATTCTTCAGACGAAAAATACTTTTCAGAAGTATCAAGAACCAAATCTCCAGAAGTCAATGATTCAAACATTTGCAGAAATTTATTAACTTGTTTAGCCATAAGCTTTTTGGCTCCGAAATTGATCGTATTTTCGAGCACCTTGCTTCCAACAAATGTTGTAAAGGTGTAAGTACGAGGGCTGCCTTTTATATTTTGGGATTAGAGAACAAAAACAAATATTAATCATCGAAAATCACTTTATTGTTTTTCAAAATATTCCCCATGAAGATCTATACACTTTTGCATGCGTTTGAACCAATTGTCGAAGCACTTTTTCCACTCTGATTGAGGTAGCAACCGCTTCTTCAGGTGTCGAAAAACGTTGACCTCTCAGTTTGTTTTTTACGTACGGGAATAAAAGAAGTCATTTGATGACAAGTCAGGACTATACGGCGGATGACTGATCAAATCGATGTTTTGAGTGGTCAAAAATGCAGTTGTTTGAGCCGAGGTGTGAGGGCTCGCATTGTCGTGGTGAAAAGTGATTCGTCTTCGGCGGTTGGTTTTCCTCATTTCTTGGAAGACAACTGGCAAATAAATGTTTGTGTATCACTCAGAATTGACTGTTCTGCGTTGTTCTAGTGGTACGTTTGCGACATGTCCAGTTTTTCCGAAAAAACAGGCGATCATTTGCTGTTTACTTTCGGGCTCATACGCGTAAATCCACGATTCATCACCTGTCACTATGTCATATACGTGTTTTGAAGCACCGCGATCGTATTTTTTGAGCTTTTCTTTCGACCAATCGACACGAGCTTTTTTTTGAACGATTGACAAATTGTGTGGGATCCAACGCGAACAATTTTTTTTACATTCAAATGTTTATGCAATATTGAATGTATGCTGGTCCCACTAATGTGTAAGGTTGACTCAATTTCACGATAGGTCACATGACGATCTTGCCATATCAATGGTTTCCGGAACAACAACTGTTTTTGGACGACCTTCACGAAATTCGTCTTGGAGTGATCTACGACCTCGATTGAATTCACCATACTATCGATAAACAGTGGTCCTTGATGGAGTTTCATCGCAAAAATTAAATTAAGTTCATCCATGCACTCTTGCTGACTTAATCCACGTCGAAAGTTGTAAAACATATGTCAAAACGTTCTGAGTACGTATAACCTCAGATATGTCAAACTTTACGATAGAGCTGTCAGTTGTCAGATTGCAACACTAGGGTTGTTTAATCCCGAAATATAAAAGGCAGCCCTCGTATCATCAATGTGATAACGAGCCACCGTATTTCCATAATTCTGCATTTATTCTCTCTACACCAATTGCGTTCCTGTTTTTATGTAGTATTTTTGTCCAATTCGTCGAAATCTATTTCATTTAAACCTTCCATATCGTCTTCGTTGAATGTATATTGCCTTCTTTCCTTAAATACCAGTTGTTATTGATCTTGTACCTTGTCTTGTTATTTTACATTGTTTTTGTCTATTTTGTCGTTGCTGTATATATTCATTCATATCGAAGTATTTTATATACTCATTGGTTTTCTCTTATGGGTTTCTTAATTTCTTAAGTGAGGTTTCTTAGATTTTTCCGTTTTCTGGGTTCTTTTTTCTTACTTATAATTCCTTTGTTACCTTTTTAAAGTTTTTTTTTAAGAAAAAATTAATGTATTGCCCTTTCTTTTGATATTTTCGTCATATTTTAAATGCAGTACATTACATAATATTTTTATCAGAGCTACTACAGAGAATGTGCTTAACTTTTGCCTGGTACAAGGAAGTTCCTCAAGTGTGGTTTATTGTTTCAACCAAGAATATCCGTTTTTTTAGGGAATGGACAGCCTAGGGCTACACTGCTATCGACGACATAGCAGTAGGAAGATCTGCTTTTGTTACATCGTAAAAAATCTCATTTCTCACCTTAAACTCTCCAAAAAGCATACAGGGTATCTCACAAGCATGGACACCCTCAATAACCCTACTAAAATGAATTTTCTTAATAATGTTAAAATAACAAAAGTTTCAGGATATTCCTCTAATTATTCAATGGGGAATTAATGACTTTGACATTGACTCTCAATGTCATTTCAAGGTCAATTCTTTCCGAATGAGAATCCTGATTTTTTATTCCAAAATTGTAACGAACAGGATCGCATACGTTCAACAATGACCTTGACCATATCATTGACCTCTACCTTCAACTTTGACCTTTAAATGATTTTCAAGGTCAAGGTAAAATGCTCTCTCGTGAACGGCTAGCGAAAAATCTTTAAACTCTTGTATTTAACTTTGCACCTCTAATGAGTTATTCAGGGATTTCCATATTTTTGAGAAACCCTGTTTTATAAAACGTGTACTCTGTAATATATTACAGAGTACACGTTTTCCATGAAATCATTTCAAAACCTCTGAATTACAAAATTATTTTCCAATTGAGTTATTTCAAATTACGAGTGCATTTGAATTTAGATCGTTGGATAATTGCCAATTGCATTCTGGATGCAGTTACTGCATTTTTTCTTGTGTTCTTACTTGTTGCGTCTCAGCTGTTCACGTCAGTTAATTTGTGTGTAAAAGATGATTACAGTTAACTTATAAAATGAATTTTTTACAGCGCGAATATGTGGCATCAGAAAAACAACCACTTATAAATACAATACACCAAGAAAAATTATAAATATTAAAATAATTATTAAAAATAGAAACGATAACGGTAATAGATAAAATGAAATAATAGGTCTGTTGGTTAAAAAAAAAAAGAAAACATTGTAATCTGTTAATATTTTAATGATACCTAATTACGGATCAGATTTTTCGAATGTCCACTTCGAAATTTTGAAATAAATTATCTGGTCTATCGTTAATTTTTAACATTCATTCACTTTCTGTAAAGGAAGGAACTGTAAAAATAATTATTAAATATTAAAAAGGAATATATAGCAATGTAAAAAAAGTTGATATTTATTTCAGTTGTGCTTGAAACTAGAAGTAAGGATGGTTTTTGAAAAATTTAGAGATCTGGCATTCTTAAATGAAAGTTGGTCAAATGCTACACACGCAAAAAAAAATTTGTAATGCAGATAGGACAATCTCTAGACCTTCTGAAGTAAAAAAGAAGTTCCTATAGCAGTTTATCTTCTATAGTTTTAAAACGCTGAAGTCAATTCCTTGATAAAATATATGAAAAGTTCCAAAAATGGAATTTACCAAAAGCATTTAAATATTCCTGCCAGCAAAAAAAAACAAGGAAAACCTATGCAAAATTTGAAATAGTTAAATAACGAGAATGCATTTTTATGATTATAATGATTATTTAAACATAAATGGCCATGGTGATGGATTGACAAGGCCGACAAGTAAAAAACATTTGAAATTTTATCAGAATTCGATCTACAGGACAACTTTTGGAATATGGCAGAAAAACAGAATGCCGAATTCAATTATATATTCTGTTCAAGTAGATTTATAAAACACCATTGGAGGTAGCGATAAAAATCAAGGGCCTATGGTAATTGGAAATCAATTTATATGCTAGACAAATGTCCCAATAATCATCAATTAATAGCAAATTAAATATTTTTGGTAACTACAATCAGGAAATGGAGGCCCTATTTGAGAAAGTCTAGAGGACCCCCTTCTTCTTCAAATCAATTAGAACGATTTTGACTAAACAGTAGCCTTAGTAGCCAAAAACTACTGAAAGGAAACAAAAAATACTGCTCTACAAATATGTATGGACTCAATATGCATGCAAAGTGTTGAGAGTATCTTTGAATTCCACCTTCAAATTATATGGAAGTGAACTTATCTCTTTTGAGTATGTTCCAAGGACCTTTCCAGATTTACACAAAACAAGTTCCAAGATCGACTATAATGCAGCTACTACTCAACAGCCAAAACACTACGTAAATATTAATTGGAAAATCTTACTGAAATGTCCAAAGAATCTTTCATTGATAGGAAATCTGAGCTAGCTAATAAGGTCACTTAAGATTTGGGCTGATCTAGAGTATCTACGTAAACTTGGACTGAGTTGATAAAATTTGGGTGGAGGTAGCTGATAAAAGCTGCTTCTCTTTTATACCAGTTTAAAATAGCAGTAATAATAGAATTTAGGTCAAAAATTGCCAAAAGGAAGCAAAATCTTACTGTTCTGTTTGTATTATTCCGGATAACAAAAATGGCGATGTCCCTGGTAAAGATGTTGAACGAAACTGGACTTATCTTTGTCTGAATATATTTCCATAATCTTTCCAGATTGATTATAGGTGAGATACGTAGATTTTCACAGCTACAGCTTATTCGGATTTGTCGTGATTTGGACCCCATCATTTTCCAAAAATACTTAATTTTTGTAAGTGGCTTGGTTTCAAGAATACATGGTATATTCTCTTTTTTGAGAAAAATATAAATCAAGCTTATAGGATATTGAAAGCTAACACATACCTATTTTTCCAGGTATTGAAAGATTAATGAAAACCTTAAGGTTATGGAAATTTTTTTCGGAAAGCCCCATGTTTTTATCTTCCACTTAGTTGTAGGTACAAAGCTCCAGTTAAAATTCCAGGAAAGTAAAATAATTATCGTAAATAACTCCAAAGTAACATTTCAAATGGAAGGTTATTGGGCAATTAAACCTTAAGAGTTGCTACATCACTATTTAAAAAAATAGGGTTCATACTCAAAACATTGTAATTTAGTTTTAAATTCTATGAAGTATTCATTTTTGGATAGCAGATGACGCTTGAGTTTCAGAATGCTAGATAAACTCAATTCAATTTTGATCACGAGAAAATCCTTGCTAAACAAAGATTTCTAGAAATAGTGGAACATGATAAACAACAAAATTAAACAAATATGTTGTTTTTAAACATTTCTGTTACTATAAGAATGCTAAACAAATAGGTATGATCCTATTTAACAGAAACTATCTCCACATTAAAGATCTTCTTGTGTTAAAAATGCCAGTGTTTTATTTTATTTTTTTTGCTTTTACGTGCGAAAAAATAATTTCGAATGTGGAGGAAAAGCCTTAAATCTTTACAAAGAAATTTCAACAATGAGCTTGTCACTAATTTTTCGAAATACTAAAATAAACGAATGTAAAAAATGTAGAAACAATTATTATTATTGTTAAATGGTATATTTTTATTTTGTTGTTTTATATAAGCGTGTGTGATTGATTGAAATCCCTTAATTAGCAAAACTATCAACTTTCTAATTTTTGAAAATCCAACATAAACGCAATGCCTTCGTCGCCAAAGGTTTAGACGTGATCATATTCCTAAATCTTAAGTTTGAACTAGTCTCATGAATCAACAAGGATGATTCCTAAATATGTAGCCTTCATTTTCTCAAAAGTCCTCTTAGTGCGATTTTTTTGTGTAGCTTGAGTACAAATTTTACTAAAGTAAAATACTGTATTTTGTAGCGACCAGAATCATTCCTTGAACCATTCCAGGTAAATACTACTCCACAATCGGTAGGTTTCACCAGATATAAACGTAGAACTGAAAAGCCATTGTCACTAGCTAGGGTGATGTGACTGACCTTTCAAGATTATTCTTTTGTTCTGTGTGTTTGTGAAAGTAGGACAAACAAAAGAATTAGACACTAGAGACATCAAAATAGATGAAAACTTATTTAGTTACAACCTATTCTTTCGCCACTTGTTTGCAACCTACAGATATTCACAATCCATCATAAGTGAAGACCAAGAAGAAACCGGACTAGTCATAAATGGGAACCTGTTAACAATATTCGATACGCAGACGACACATACATCATGGCAGAGACATCAGCGACTTACAACGGATTGTTTAGGAGGATGGGCTAAGAATGGACCTGAAAAAACGATTTTTTTGATCTCCTTTACACAGCTAAATACAAACGTGCTACAAAAATCAAGGAAAGCTTGGTATGTTGTTAAACAATGAAGAAATTGGAGCACCCTCTATACAGATAGATGTAACATCGCAGATCCTGTCGAATGAAAGTCAAAAAAATTAGTCAAGAACACAATTTCAAAATTGTTGAACAATACTGATAATTACGAAAAACTCTAGAAAAAGCATTATTAGACAACGTAAAAACACAGTTTTGCACCCTTACTTATAAACTGCACTGTCGCTTTTTGGGGAAGTGAAACGGTTTTTTAATTCTTAACTTAACGTTCAACATTTTATTTTTCATCGATTGCTAGATTTGGTCGGTCAAGCCTTGATGGACTTTTATTTTGAATATTTTTCATTTCCATGTTTCGTCTTTATACAATTCTTTATAGAAGTTCTTCTTCAATATCTATAGTATAGTTAGGTGTTTTTAATTCTTCATCATAAAGATCATGGATAGAATCCATAACAACATCAACGTAAAGTATCAAACGATGGAAATCAGAACATACTGGGTGAATACATTAAAAGATTCTTTTATGAACTATGTTGGATTTTCAAAAAAAGGTACCAATGCGCAAATCCCTTATGGCTTTTAAAAAAGATTTCAATGAAATCATCCCATATATTTTATAATAATCGTAGTAAATTTTAGTGATGAAAAATTAGATAGTTTATGTACAATAATCCAGCGCTTCTCTATGATAATAATAATAACATTAAATTGAATATTACCTGGACAAATCCTTTAACAAAAATATCACTTACGTAACTGATTATTTCAAGCCAACTTGTGCAACACATAAACATTCTTCTATGCCCTTTAGTTTTGTTGTTTATAGTGAGTGTTTTCGTAAAAAAAACATTTGAAGCATTTAGGAGTGAGACTTTGTTAATTCTTTACAGTATGTACATAAAATTTTAGTATGAAGTTACAGGCTACATGATTGATAAGGTGATGGTTGTTTGAAAAAATTGGTATAAAATGAAAAAAGTAAAATGGAGAATTTTTGAAAAATAGCTGTTATTTCAATTTTGTTTATTTTTACTGTAACCTATTTGTAAATAATACCAAATGCTAAAAAAACAAAAGAAATATTTATTTTTTGTGACTCTATTCCCTAATACGAATCAGCCTGATACTTGCAGTTTTTGTTTGGGTTTTAATTATTACTTTGGCATCGTAAAGAACACTAGAAAGCTACCTGACTAAACTCTTTTGTCTATTTCCCTGCTGGTTCTGGTGCTTAATATGGATCCCAGATATTTAAACTTTTTTTGGTCAAGGCCTGATACAGAATCGATCATTGATCGATTATTAAAGATATTTAGTAATGAAGATGTTAAACAGCATGGGGCTTAAGGCAAATCCCTGGAGAACTCCAGAATTTACTACGAAACTTTTATTGGTGAAGGTGAATCACAGGTGGTTGGATAGTTCTACATTTCCTGTTTTTCACAATAGTTGATAGTTTTCAGAATGAGAATCAAGCTGAATTTCTTTCTATATAGCAAATTTATTACGTGTGCACTGTAGTGAGGTCTACATAAAGAACCTATTTCAACAAATCGGAAAAATGAGGAGTTAGCGTCAAATTTTACGCCACCATAACGGTTAAGAGTCAAAGCTGATGTTTATGATTTTCAAAGTTAACTCTGATGGGCTAAAAAGTCACTTATTACAACTTCTAACTTTAACAATATTGCGCTTCAAATTTTTGAGGTTTAACAGCATTAATATATAGACTGTCTGCAAAATACTAAGATTTCCAAGCAGCCATCACTCATTTGTTTCGAAACCAAAAGACAACATGTTCGTTCAGGATTGTATTATTCGTTAGACGAAAAATGTTTATAAATGTATATAGAATATAACTCAATAATTTTATAATGCTTGGATTCTTCCGAAATTCTAACGAAAGTTGAAATGTGAGAATATTATTATGTTATTAACCGAACATATCCTTTGGAACTTCGAAAATAAAAAACAAAAAAAATTGGATCCAAGCATACTCAAGAACTGAATGACCTATACTTAGAATTGGCAATTGATTTTTGTTTAAGTGATACGTTTAGTTTGTAAACAATTGTAAAATATTCATTTTCAAATAAATATGTGGCACTAAATTTTCGATTTTTTGGTTTATCCGTACTACTAGTTTGTAGTTAAAATTTCTTACAGTTCCCATAACCAAACAATGTTTGTTTTGTACACCATGCCTGTTAATTAACTTTCTTAAAGCCTTTTTTTCTATGAGGTTTATGTTGTTTCAGTAAATAAGGCTATATGTCTTTTTCCACAATTACAATTTCCATTTCGTCTAATTAATGTAATGTAAACATGTTTAAAACTTAATCTCTTAAACCTTAACTTCCATTCTTGTGGTAGTTTTGATTTACCAGAGATATTAGTCATAAGTTGTGTCAGAGGTTCAACTATTTCCTATTCTGCATATATTGTCTGCCCCTGGAGATTGTTGGTCTTTCATTTGCTTTACACAGTTTTTAACCGACTTCCAAAAAGGAGGAGGTTATCAATTCGTCGCGTATTTTTTTTCGCTTTTTTTTTTTCTATGTATGTTACCTGATTTCTTCTCCTGTGGTGCACCGTTTTGAATGAATATGGTCTTGTTTAATAGAGTATATATCCGGATTGGTGAAACTTCAAATTTTGGAAAAGAATTCTATTGGTAAAGTGATAAAATTTGTGAATGAACACATGCGTGCATGGAAATCGAGCAATATCCCTAATATTTTAGTCGATTTTTCGATAACTCCTTATGGATGTGTATAGTTTTTTAAAGTTGAATCCATTAAGGAAGACCCTTAGGTGATCTCATATATTTTTCTGCGACGTGCAACTTGCAGTTTTGCAGAAAATCGCCGAAATTTCCAAAATTCTTATCAAAAATTTCATTGAAATAACATAACGGACATTTCCTCATAAATATTTTTAATTCCAACGTAATAGTGCGGTAATTTTAGGCACTGGAAGTTTTAATTGCGAATTTGAAAATTTTCTATGTACATCTCAAGCATATAGGAAGTAAAGCATAGTATTTTCGGCTCCTTAAATCAATGAGTACCAAGCTCGTTTTGTTTGTATACCAGGCAAATACCTATTTAAATGCAAATTTTTCCATTTTGCGAGGACAGTGCTTTTGGTTTACACATTCTCCCGGCCTAATAGAAAATTCAGTGACAACACATGTCAAACTTTAAACTGCTACTTGGTACGTTTATAGACAGGGTGTTTAGTTATAGCAAACAAGATCACAAAGTAAAGTGATAGAATGAGTTGCATTTATATGAAGATTGAAATATAGCACGGACTAGAATGATAGTGGTCCGTAGGCAGCCGTATATACAGGATAGTTGGAATATAGGGTGGACTGGACGTTTGGTGGTATAAAAATGTTGGAAAAAATGTGAAATAAAAATTATATAGGGTGATTAAAAAACTGTTATATGATGTGGACATAAGCAAATCATATACAGGATGGTTGAAATATATGCTGCAGTTGAAATGTATTTATACAGTGTGATTAAAAAAATATTTTCTTTATAGCCCATAAGAAGTTGCATAAAGTGTGTAAAGGAATTAATGTTACACAGGGCGATAATATAAAAGTTAAAAATGAAATAATTTATGGGGTAGCCCACACGGAGTTATATACTATGATTGAAATATAGGACGGATTTGACTCCGTAAATACGGGATGGATTCTACTCCGTCCTATAGTTTACAGAAGGCAGCTAACAAATTTATGCTTGTCCGTGGGCAGTCGTATGTACAGGATGGTTGGTACATAGGTTGGAGTGGAATTATCTATAGTTATACAGGGTTGTCAAAATAAGTTGAAAAAAGGTTACATGGCGTAGTCCATAAGGCATAAATATATTTTGGGCTTATTAAGTCAACGCGTACTAGTATATTTTGTTCGTAAAGATTTACCTGTCAATTTAAATGGGAAAGTATCATTGTGTAATGTTGAGGCTTTCGATGTTACCTGGTTATGTCTATTAAGGTTATACATACAAAATAATAAATAAAGAATGAAAACTACCTGAATTCAAAAATACTAAAAAGTTGAAAATAAAACATTTATATATATATATATATATATATATATATATATATATATATATATATATATATATATAACCGACTTCTACCTATAACTAAAAAGCTAAAAATAATTATAACAAAATACAACTCTAGCAAATAAATAACACATTCAGTGTTGTTAGGTACCTACCCAGGAAGTAAAAAATGTAAACATTAAAAGGTGCTCATTCTGTACAAATTAATTACCTACCAATCTAGTACATTTTTGAAGTCGATGCCAAGCAACAATCAAGTTTGATGAATTAGTAGATAAGTATGCAATGAAGGCTTTTAGATTTGCTTGGCACCGACTTTAAAATATACTAGATTGGTTGGTAATTAATTTGTACAGAATGAGTACCTTTTAATGTTTACATTTTTTTACTTCCTGGGTAGGTACCTAACAACATTGAATGTGTTATTTATTTGCTAGTGTTGTATTTTGTAATAATTATTTTTAGTTTTTTAGTTATAGGTAGAAGTCGGTTATATATATATATATATATATATATATATATATATATATATATTAACGTTTTATTTATTTTTTCTTCTGTTATTATAGCTGAACTGTTTCCTTCTGTAATCTAAGTTAGACCTACCTACATGCTTTTGGATGTCTGTTAGAAGTTACTCTAATGTGTCTCCCAATCCCGTATCGACATCAACTTCTTCGAATTTCATATGCTGTAATATTTTCTAATCCTTATGTTTACTTTAAAGAAAATGTGTTAAGTGAGGTCCAGTTCTTCATTTAAGTTAACATCGCTAACATAACGCGAGTTTATGCACCATTTTAGCTTGTTACAAACACCTGCATAGGGTTTAAGTCAGGCTTTCCTGCTGGCCACTCTAAATCTCCAACACTAATTTAATGACGTTGTTTAGTTGTTATTCTACCGCCAGTTATCATACAAGAACAGAATTTCGGCAGTTTATTAATGCTCCAGAATATTTCACCTATGTAGTGTCAACAAAGGTTCAAGGCTACTCAGCTTTAACCCGATATTATAAAACCAACAATTATTGGATTTTTGTTATGTCACAAAATGACCAAATTTTGGTTTTTGCACGATGAAAAACTGTTAACATTTATAGCACAATTTCTAAAATTTGTACTTTTTGAGACGCGTGTATTTGCGTATCAGGTGGTCTTGTGAATCATACGGTGTAGCTAAACGCTGCTGCCGTACATTCAAGTGAGGTGAGTGTCAATATCGAAAATCCACCAATCATGGTGACATGACTTGAAGAATCAATTTAGACAAATCATTGACACTGACTTTTCTTGTTATAAAGTCTAAACATTCTCACAAGAAAACTCTAAAAGTTCAAGATGGGTACCGCGAATGCTGACTCCAGTTTTTCACCCATTATTTCGAATCTAATGGACCCTCTGGCATATTTTAACGTGTTTGAGAAGATGATTAGTCGCGGAAGCCTATAACAACCACCGAGGAGAACCAAAGGAACGAACGTGATGGAAGTTCTTATCGACAGGTATCTATTTCAAATATTTACTACTATTAATATTTATTTCTCTTTTTTCTGCATGTTATTCCAGGTACATTTCCACTTACACACGAGACATTTTCATGATTGTGTCGTTCAAAATCAAATATTTCTCACGAACTGTCACGATACTGCCAAATGTTACAACTTTGCAGAAGCCACACTATTTTAATTTTTATCTGAATATGAGAACATAGTCACTTTGTTAAAAAAAAACCGTAAGCTTCTGTAAAACTACATTACTGATCACCATATATATGTCAAGCTAGTATATAACATTGAAAGACAGACAGATTCAACACGAAACAATTTACATGACACTTTGAACGCTATCGTTCATCAATATGGCCGCATTCAAGTAAGTATACGATTCTGAGAGTATTTATGGGGTGACCGTTTTCGGAAGCAGGATAGTTGATTCCTTCAGCTTATATCCGTAGATTTTTGGGTAATAACTACCTGGGAATCTAACACTTTAAATTAAACAAAACTGTTGAAGTTCAAATTTGCAATTTAAAATCATATTTGACTATAAGAATATTAGACAAAAATTTTAATCATAAGTAGATTTACAATGTACTAATCATAAAGATTTGAAACTTATTTGGATATTAATCTTAAAAATCGAGTTGAACTAGGCAATTCAGTTTATTGAAAATGATCAAATTTATAATTTAGAAACTGTTTACTCTATGTCAGCCAATAATCAAATATTGATATAAAATTGAATTGTCTTCAAGGATGAATAGAATAGATAAATAAATCTCCGCTCTTTCTTTGTTCACTGTTTGCTACTAATGCTCTATTATATATATTTTCACCTTTAATTAGTCAGATCAAAATCTCAGACCCCGCCATCAATCAAAATACAACGAAAGCGGAATATTTAGTGATACCTTTAAAGATAATGAAAAAACACAGTTTTGCACCGTAACTCCAAACCTTTATTTTAAACACTCAACTCCGTTTTAACAACTCTTGTCATCACCAAACTCAGTTTTATTACTCCTTGGTTCTAGTTAATGGACTTGTCTTTAAGCCCTTTAAGGGATCTGCAATTTCTTAAAGTAAATGACTGAACTTTGAAAACATCCTGTAGAATATATCCTTTCAATTTGGAAAAGTTACCACTAATGACTTTATATTTGTTTTCTGAATTTTAATTGTGGCAGCTCTGGTTTTTATTTTTTCTGAGTTCTTTGGGAATAAGTATCACATAAACTAGAAAGTGTGTATATCTCGAAAGTCCAAACGTTTCAAGGTCTAAATCATACCTCGTTTTCAAATATCGAAATCAATGTTAAATTGTGATTTCGATATTTGTTATTGCCAATATTCTTAATTTTTTAATTTTTTGGACTTTTGAAATATACAGACTTTAAAGTTTATATGGCAGTTATTCCCAAAGAACTCAGAAAAAATAAAATGACGTTTTTTCTTCATTGAATTTATTGATATTAGAACAGAGCAAAAACCAACTGTTCTAATATCAATAAATTCAATGAAGAAAAAACTTTTATAAAAAATGTACTTTCTGCCAATCATTACCCAAATAAATATATTAATAACGAGTTAAACAAAATGGAATACCAAACAGTCCCTAACAACCAACATCAAACTTCACCAAGCAACATTAACTCCCAAGATAATCACATTAATACAATAACTATACCAAACATACTGGGTCTATCAGAAAGACTAAAAAGAGTGGGAAACAGATATAATATCAAAATATCATTTAAAACAAGAAATACACTAAAATCAATTATATCAAAAACCAAACCAAATAACACAACTCAAAATACAAAAAATTGCATTTATAAAATCCCGTGTGAATGTAATAAATTCTATATTGGAGAAACCTCTAGACCTCTGAATGTTCGAATAAACGAACACAAAAATTACATAAAAAACGACAATTTGAAATATCCAAAATTTGTGAACATGCTTGGGACCTTGGTCATAAAATACAGTTTCAAAATTCAGTTATATTACACAAAGAAGAACACAATACCAAAATAAAACTAAAAGAGTCTGCTTTAATTTTGTCAAATAAAAACGATAGTATCGCTACTACCTCCGTAGAATTCAGTGGTTCCTGGTTGCCGATGATTAGGGAAGAAATTGCTAATGGTCATGTCCTTGTGAACAACCCAATATCGGGATAGTTCATAATGTTTTTCCTAGGTTTTCCCTTATGATTTTAATGGGATCACTGAATCAACAAAGTTCTTTGGTCGCATTTTTGGCGAATCACTATCTTATAACAAAGTCCCACCTAGGAGCGCCACATAAAATTCTGAAGATCTCCCTTTTAAATTCGTCCAATTTGAAAGGAACTTTATGATTATATGATCTTTAGACATTTTTGTGCTACCCTGTATATTACAAATAAAATTCTCTTAGTTACGTCAGAAATCAAATAATACACATTGTCAAATATTTTAATTTACATCTTAGAATTGTGCCTTTTTTATCCGTAGTTTCTTAACCATTGACAACGGGGTCTGATCTAGACCCCGAAACGTTTGGAATATACAGCAATTTTCTTTAAACTGTGGTGTTATTTCCCAAGAAGCACTTAGACATTGAAAAATATGCCACAAGTATCATTCAGAAAACAACTAGAAATATGACGTCATATCTTGTATTATGAATTATGAAGCATCAGAACTTTTAGGTGGCACTATCACTCCCATTTTCATGAGCAAAGAAAGAAAGTAGCATCTCGAACATTGAAATTACAACAATAAATAATTTTGTTTAGTGAAATTTATGCCGGAGAATCCGCCAGCTGCAGCCCCCGCTCCAGTAATCGTGCAACAAAATCCTGGACTAGAAACAGTTCCTGGAGGTGGACAAATTCAGGGTGCAGGTATTCCAGCGGGTCATTCAGCAGGTGGGACACCACAAGGTTAAACTTAAAACATCTGTGGATAATTTAATTGTTACATGCATTCCGGAAGTACGTCATTTTCTTTAACAACTTTATGGAAAGAAAAGATTATGAAGTGGGAAGAATTTTCATCATTTCTATGGGGAAATCTGTTTTGACTGTACGTTTTGGTGAGCATTTATTTCAATGTATTAATAGTCATATCAAACGAAGTCTAGACAACATACTAAAAAGTTTAATTATTCGAATTTAACCAAAAACAGACGATGCAGGGTTCTTCAAGCGAAGTGGTATGTTAAGTTAAGGAAACTCTCAATATGTTAAAGATTTGAAAATTGGGATTGATGGTTATCAAGAATGCTCGTTTTAACTAAAAAATGTTCAACTGTTGGCCACTTCTGGTTATATTGGAAGTTGACTATAACCATAGAACAATGATTTACATTCATTTTTCTATGACTATAGCTTTGTTATTTTTACTATAATGGTTTAATTTGTGTGACAAATTCTTATGAATATCAAAAAAAAAGTTTCATAACCATTTTCAATGAAAATTTAACAAGCCAAATTTTAATATAGTATGAGCCCGGGTCCCATATATACAGCCGATAAAAATTGACTTGACAATACAATGTATGGCATCACACTCCTTCTAAATTCACTAAACCCCAGATATACTACATATCAAAAGGGTTTAGCTCTGTGGGAGCCCTTGCCAGGTTATCAGGCCCGTGGTTGGCGTCGTGGCTGCAGTTCCCCATGAATTTTCTGACCGTCCGGGCTCTTCCTAACAGGACGGCTTTTTGCAACAGTTGGTAAAGATGTTCGTCCAGACCGAGGTATTTCAAATTGTTTAATAGATGTTTTGGGACTACTCCTGTTGTTGACATAACAATTGGTACCGTTCGAGTGTTTTTCATGTCCCATTGTCTCTGTATTTGAAATTCTAAATTCCTATTTTTGACTATTTTCTCAGCCTGCTTAATATTTAAATTATTGTTGTTAGGGATTGCTATGTCAGTTAAGGTTGTTTTTCTAGAGAATCCACCAAAACTATATCTGGTCTATTGTGTGCAACAGTCCGATCGGCCAATATCGTCCGGTCCAGTACAGTTTGTAGTTGTTATTTTCTAAAATAGATTCTGGTTTGTATATATAGTAGGGTGTTCTTACCGATTCTGATAGCTCAAGTTTAAGCGCTAGTTCCTGGTGCAGTATTTTTTGCCACAGCATCGTGTCGTTCTTTGTATTCAGTTGCAGCGAACGCTTGGCAACCTCCTATGATATGCTGGATAGATTCAGATGTTTGGCAACCATACCTGCATCGGTCGTTGTTGATAGAAGGGTCTTTAACGATGTACTTTAGATAGTTCTTAGTTGGAATACTTGATCTTGGATTGCCAATATAAAGCCTTCCGTCTCAGGAAACATATGACCAGAGACAACCAGTAGTTCGACGCTGAACTGTCGACATAATCTTGGTTGAGTCATTTATATGTCTTCCATGAAGCGGTTTCTCTTTCCATTTGAGCAGTTTCTGATCAGTTGTCGGGTGGTATACTTGAACTTGTTGTTCTGGCAGTCGCAGAGGTGTTGAGTCATCAACCTGACATATGACTCTGTGTAGATCAGAAAATTCTGCGAGTTTCTGGAAATGATTACGCAAATTAGAAATTTGTTGATCACGTAACTTGCCTATATATGCCAATCCTCTTCCTCCTTCATATCGTGGCAACGTTGTACGTTCGACAGAGCTCTTTGGATGGTAATTTTGAGCTTTGTTAGTAGAACTGGAACTTTCCGTTGTAGTTGTTCAATGTCAGTCTTGCATCATTTAACTATTCGGAATGAGTAACTGGGTACTGAGCACGTTTACGTGTTAATAGCCCGAAACAGATTTTTACTGTTAAGCTTAGTTTTCAACAGTCGTCTTACCCTTCTATAGAACTCTGTTGATGGGTCCTTTTTCATGGTGGAGTGATCAATTCGTTGAGCCTGCTTTATTCCAAGGTATTTGTAAGCATGGCCTTGCTCCATGAATTCAATTGAGGTGCCATCTCCCATTTCGAAGTGCCCCTGCTGTATTTTGCCTTTAACTATATTAATAATTCGGCATTTGTCTAGGCCAAATTGCATATGGATGTCACTAGAGAATGTAATTAATTAATATTATTATTTATTTTTTAGGAAGTACTTACTAATTTGACTTGCATTTAACATTCTTTGCCATAACAAAAACCTTCACTATTAGTTTAAGAATACAAAATGATTTTAAAACTTTCCTTGATTTATGAATTTTATACGAATTACATTTGTCTATTAGTAGGCCGTGGTATATTCAAGATATAAATATTCCATTTAAAATAAGAAGGTTAGGATAGATTTGAAGAATCCTCTATCTATAATAAAAAGGTGTAGGTTTTCAATCGATAAATTCAAGGATTTTCAAAAATACAAGGCGTTAATTTTAAAAGCGTCCATATATGGTGTATTAAGTTATTTGATAGTTATATAATTAATATCCCGTTGAAATTTTAAAAAAATATTGGCCAACTTAAACAAAAGATCACATCAATAAAGCGTTTAAATTAAAAAAGAATGACACCCTGTATATTTTAGATAATTTGGGAATTATCTTCTGTAGACTAGACAAATTTTGTAAATTCGTAGCTGTCTTGCCTAAATATTATTATTTTACTATTTCTAGTACATTTTTTAATTAAAGCTTGTAATTCTAAAATGAACTATCGTTACTATAGTAACGTTTGTTCATTTTGAACAAGTATGCTTGTTCATATAATATATATAGCAATTGAATTGCATAAGTGAAACATAAGTATATTCATAGTAGTTGTTAAAGAAATTGATGCTACCTAGTCATAGATTTTAACAATTGAAATTGATATTTGATGGATTGAAATAAACAAAAAGAATTAGATTAATCACTAAATTGGCCAATTCAACGATACTATAGTATTTATCTTTACGTGTATATATACCAAAAAATATATATATATTGAAGCTAGGGATTATAATGGTAATAAAATTAATTTAAAAAAATCGAAGGTATTAGTCACATATTAAAACCATGTGATAACGTTAAAAAAAATGGTGAAAATCTCTGACAAATAAAATATTATGTTAATGCAAAACGTTTTTAATATAATCCAAAGCTTTGACACTAAATTTATACTTTAAAATTGTTAGATGTAATATTACGTATATCGTTAGCAAAAAGAGAAAGAAAATTGTAGCTTTAATTATAGTGGTTATTACTTTTACCTACAGATCAATTATTCTAAAATGATATCACCTCAGATTCATTTTTACGCTTTTATTATATTGAATATGTATATAAATAAAATGTAAAAATTATACTATTAATAAATTATTTGAGCCAAAAGTGTTTTTATGGTCTGTAAGTTGATAATGACAGGTGAGTAATGAATCCGATTTTATATATTAAAAATAAAAATAACAGTATTTATTTTTTTTCCTTTGCATATGGGTTCTAATGCTATGCTTTCATGTATACTATATGTTTTTGAATATACCTGAAAGTCTGAAAAGAAAAACAAAAAAAATGAAAAGCTGTATCTGGATTTTGGATTGATATCAATTTTAATTTTATATTTTCCATTTAAATCTATAGTTTACTCCCTAAGATGAATATTAGGGGTTTTTCCTTATTTTTCCAGTAATGTTCAGGTGAGGGGTTATACCTCCATTTTTTTTCAAAATTTTCCAGCTTATGGTTTCGGAGATAAGGGGGGAGATGAGTAAATTTTTTTATATATCATTTGATATATAACATGATGGGTTAGAAACAATTTTAATTTTATATTTTCCATTTAATTTTATAATTTGCCCCCCAAAATAAATATTAGGGGTTTCTCCTTATTTTTCCAGTAAAGTTCAGGGGCTATACCTCCATTTTTTTTTCAAAATTTTCCAGCGTATGGTTTCGGAGATAGGGGGGGGGAATGGGTAATTTTTTTTATATTTTTGTTAATATCTTTTAATTAAGTTATTTTAAAAATATGAAAAAAATATATTTGTTTTCGTCGTAATGAGCCCTTTCATTTGATATATAACATGATGGGTTAGAAAGAATTTTAATTTTATATTTTACATTTAATTCTGTAGTTTGCCTCCCAAAATTAAAAGTAGAGGTTTCCCCTTATTTTTCCAGTAAACTTCAGGTCAGAACCTATACCTCTAATTTTTTTTCAAAACTTTACGTTTTATAGTTTCAGTGATAAGGGGGAGGAATGGGTAAATTTTGGTATATTTTCGTTAAT
Source organism: Octodonta nipae (assembly GCA_034190945.1). Lineage (NCBI taxonomy): Eukaryota > Metazoa > Arthropoda > Insecta > Coleoptera > Chrysomelidae > Octodonta > Octodonta nipae. The sequence continues at coordinate 4,624,713 of CM067220.1, read as the reverse complement.
ATTTTTTAAAATATTTTTTTTAAAATATGAAAAAAATATATTTGTGTTCTTCAGAATGAGACCTTTTATTTGATATATTACATGATGCGTTTGAAATTTTTTTTATTTTTAAATTTTTATTTAATTCTATAATTTGCCCCCCAAAATTAATATTAATGGTTTCTCCTTATTTTTCTTGTAAAGTTCGGGCAACGTTCTATATTTCCTATTTTTTTCAAGATTTTAGGCTCAGTAGTTTCGGTGATCAGGAGGGGGAACGGTCGATTTTTTTAGTTTTTCCCCCCAGAAGTACCCCTAAAATCAACGATATGTACTCCTGATCGGGTGACCAAATTATACATTGATACCAAATTTCAACGTCTTCCGTCTAGTAGTTTAGGAGAAAATTGCTGTGATGTGACAGACGCAGAAATCCGGAATGATATTATAAGGGTATCCGTATATTGTATATACGGAACCCCAAAAAGTATCGCAACACCACAATAACTGTTCTGAAATGAATTATCGAAAAAATGTTTCATACAAAATTTATAATGAAAAATGGAAATGCAAAGAGCAAATAAAATTCAGATATGAAGTTATCATAATTTTGACCATTGACCTTGACAACTAAACCCATTTTAAATTCCAAAAACTTACTTTTTTCCATTTTCCTCTACATGATATTCTGAGTTAAGTTTATCGAAGTATATTCAAAGATGATTGATAAACTGTCACCGCTCAGAAAAATAAGACACCCGGTCTGGGTTTTAAAAAAATCAACCACATCAAAGTACTAAAATATCTTATTTATTGCAATATTAACATTACAAATAGTAAAAGAATACAAAAGTTTTATATAAAATAATTAAACTAATGGAATGAACTTCCGACAGGGATTCAGTTACCCGAATAAAAATCACTGGTATTTTTTTCATAGAAAAAAACATTAAAGCTACAGGTTGAACTCCAAATATATTATTGCTTAATAACAGTATTAGTAACTTAGAAAATATAACGGAATAACAACGGCTGCAGTAAAATAATCGCTCATCGTATTCCCGTTTAAAGTATAAAAATCTTAGCATACGTTCAAACAGCATTTCCTAATTACTCATATTAGATTTTATTACATAACGTAGTGTGTCTACAAAATATAGTGACTATTTCTTTTCTGGCTACAATGAAATTTAACAAAGAATCCAAATATATTTCGGGATTAGGTAATCAATGTATCCAAGTGTGTCAGACCCAATTTGACATCTATCTCACGACTTTGGGTATTCAACAGTATGTCATGACGTACGAGCCCTATTTTTGTAGTATAGAATAACTTTTTACGTCAATTATTTCACCATCATCACCATCCGTCGTATCGTCCTGATTTGGCACCCATGACTTCATCTTTTCCCAAAAATAAATCAAAGAGTAAACGTTTTCTGAAGGTCAAAGAGGCATTTGATGCATGATTTGAAGGTATCACATGTGTCATTGAATTCCGCGACTGATAAGCATGTCACCTTAGTGAAGATGCAGCAGGTAAGGTGATGACATCTGTATTTTAGAACACGCACGTAATTTTGTGCATCGACCTTTTTCCGAAATGCCAGACAATCTACAACAACCATAATTTGATTTACTTTTCGAATTGCTTCAACGCCACCATATCCACCAGATCTAACCCCATGTACCCATGTGCATGCTACCTGTTTCACGACAAATATTTGAAAAAATAAACATACATTCAATTAATATTTGTTTGGTAATACAATAACTACATATGAACTGTAATCCACAAATCATTTACATTTGGGTTCCTTCTTCATAAATACATACAAACATAAAATCAACAATCAGTTGCGACAGTTTTCTCATATAAGACCATAAGTATGGGTTTAACTTGACTCTGGATGCGTTTTGTGTTACAGATTTTTTGGAAAATCTACAAATACGGATTTTTAAATCGATCTTCGATTATGAGTATGACGAATCTATAATTCAGAATGATTTATGTGAACAGTATCCACTTTGTGTATCAAAAACAACAAATACTCCAAGCAAATAAAGCAGACCAACGCACCGATAAGATAATTTACACGATTTTTATTTTTAATTTTGATAAAATATCAAAGTTTAATGAATTTAATAATAAATATATTTAATTAATGCGATTTTCAAAATTAAACAATAAAATCGCATTTGCTCCAGGGTTATTCACATGTGGACGTTTACTTAATATTAAATTTAAAAACACTGGGGGAAAGTGAAAACGGAATTGAATCATTTCTCTGATCGCCAAAAAAGTAATTTAAAAAAAATATATCATGTGGAAAAATTAATATACAGAAACTAACAAGCCACACTGTACTCAGATATATACATTTAAAAAATACATTAAATCTACTCTTTTTGTTGCTGCCGTTTGATAATGGAATGTCAAAACATTTTTAAAAACCAAGTAATACAAGGATCACCCAAAAAGTTTCTACAAACAAGCATTGAAATAAATCATAATATATCAACTTAGGGCAAAGCTCTTAAGTAGTCTTTTACTTCACATTACAAAAACCAGTTATTGGAATAATTGTGTTATGATCTTAAATCACATTTTGAAAAAAATGAAAATCATAAAGATTTTCGGTGGCATTTGCTTCAAGCTATATCACAAGCAAGCATTTATGACTTGTTTGCCGAATCAATCGAGATTGTACCAGATGATTGCCCACCAATTTGATAAAAGACCTCCCCAAAGTGATATCAATCCAAACAATCACATAACTACATAATTGAGACACATCCACATGGAACTTACAGCACAATTGAGGCACCTATAAACCTTGATATGAATACAAACTACATATATCCCATAATTGTTTAGGCTATATCTCATAATAATTTAGCTTACAAAGCTCACACATAAGAAAATCACGAATTGAATCAAATTCCATTGACTGAAGACCAGTTTCAAGGTTTTACACAAGATTCAAACCCACGGATTTGTCTAAAGAAAAAGCAGAATTACTTGGTTCTAAGCTAAAAGAAAAACATTTATTAGAACCTGTAATATCTATTTGCCATTATGGAATAAGAGATGAATAGTTTACTCAATTGTTTTCGGCAGGACGATGATTTAGTTTACTGCCATGATATTGTCAATCCAATGAATGAATTTGGCATTGAATGTAAAAATGAAGACTTTTTATATAATCATCAAAAACAAGTTTAAAATGAGTATTATTACAGAATGCTTTATTGTCTGTTGTTCATTTAGTTCATATGCAAGAAACTTACAAAAACCTTAATGTAACTTTAGATAAAATTGACTATTCAGCTAATGGTTTGATGCAATATGAACAAACTTGTTTCCATGCTTCTTGTTCAACAAAAAGGATTTAAGAAATGTCCTTGTTTTATATGTGAGTGAGAAAGCAGACAGCAGGGATCAACTTTGGCCAAAAAAAAACAATGACCCATATGAAAAATTTTGTCTCCTGCCGACAAAAACATTTTGTATAAAACTTCAAATGACCTCAAGAAGATTCTTCTACCACCACATAATATTGAGCTCAATGAAGCGATTTATAAAAGCTTTGCCTAAAAATTGTGATTGTTTTAAATACATATGTGGAAATTTTCATAATTTAACAGAAGCTAAATTGAAAGAAAGGATTTTCGTCGGATCTGATATTCATAAATTAATGTTTGATTTCAACTTCAAAGCAATGATGAACAAAAACGAAAAGAAGACTTGGATATCATTTAAAGAAGTAATGACAAGTTTTTGGGTAATGTTAAAACCCCAAACTATAAAATAATTTAAAACTCTTGGTTGTGATGATCCTTAAACTGCACTTCTTGTACAATCATCTTGCCTTTTTTCCTGAAAACTTAAGTGATATGAATGAAGACCCAGGACAATGGTTTCATCAGAACATAAAGGAGATGAAGAAACGATACTATGCAGTAAGTGAATTATGCAGATTCATGTGCAAAAAATGCCAAGTAGAATTATGTGCATATTTACATGCTTTATAGAGTTCAAACTAGATGCCAGCATGAAACTATACCGTTCGCTAGGTAGAACAACTGGTTTCAGCAAATGCAAAATCGTCTAAGCGTTCAGTGCGAATATTTTAAACCGAAACTTTTTATAAACAGTAATGTTTACTCTTTGAAGCTTGTGTAACTTTTTGGGCAAGCCTTGTGATAAATAATGCTAAAAACACGGAATGTTAGTAAATACTTCAACCTGAATCCTTATCCCAAATATTGACTCTGGTAATCGTCAATCGCCTTGACAAGTGCCAAAACATTAAACATTTTTTTGTCGAGTAGACTCAACAAGGGATATCCCAACTGTAAAACCAGTTTTCAATATTCAACTTAAATAATAAGGCCGTCACGTTCGTCAGCAACGTTGTTCAACGCGTCAGCCGTTTCAAATTCCTCTTGCTTTGCTTGGAGCACGCCGCGATCTGTTTGGTTCGAGGGGGGCTGGAAGGTGGTTCGATGATCTTTTCGATGACTTTCTGTGGCGTGTCTTCGATGGGAATCGTCGGAACCAGGGTTCTTCGACGGGATGGTCGTTTCGGTGGGGTCGATGTCACAATTCTGTTGTTGTTGGCAAATATTTCCACTTTTTTCTGCAGAACAACCAACATGGCAAATACATAACTAGTGAAATTTAAATGATTTAAGATCTATATGGATGAAACAAACTTTTTCAACTGGCATTTAAAAAATGCGTTAGTCGATAAAATGGTGGACAAAATTGTTATTTACTGAACATGTCTAAGCATTAACAACAACTATAAAGTCTGTGTTGGTAACATTATACTAACTGGGTGACCAATTATTCCAAATATTCAGACATTTACTCTTAATTTTTCTAAGTCTTTATAAATAATAACTCTTCATAATATTATTTCAACCACCATGAATATGAAAGTGCTTATGGACTACCCAATATACAGTGATAGGCAAATGTGTGGAACCAAGCAAATATCTCTGGAATTATTAGAGATATCAAAATGAAATTTGGAAGGTGGATACTGCAGTAGATTGCCTATTTGTTTCCAAATTTTTTTTACAATTTTGAACTTCCTGTTTTACCGGAAGTAATGTCGATTTTAAAATTTGCAATGAAACACCCTGTATAGTATTTTAGTTTCTGATGAAATATTTTATTGTGAATACAAAAATATCAGGCTTGATATTGTTTACTTCAATAACTACCGAGATATTAACAGAAAAGTAATTAAGAAAAGGAAAAATCTAATATCCAGTAAAGAAAAACATAATCATAATTATTAACTAAATCAAAGTGATTTTCAAAACACTGAAACTTAACTAAACTTAATGTATTATATGTTCAAACTGAGCACAGTTTACTTCTTGACAATAAGCAAGTCGGTTTTTAAATTCTCTCTAGTAACATTAGCTATTAGTTCTGGTGTAATTCTCTGGATATCTTGAGTTATTCTTGCAGCTAATTCTTGCAAATTATTTAGTCTATCAACATAAACCTTAGACTTTCAGTAACCCCACAGAAAATAGTCTAGTGGATTAAAGTCGGGACTTCGTGCAGGCCATTAATAAGTACCCCTTCTTCCAATCCATCTGTGATGAAATGTCCTATCTAAATGATCTCGAATGGGGTGGTGCTCCATCCTGCTGAAACCAGATATTATTTGGTAATTGTCCGTTTACCTCCAATGCCGGAATAACTTGTGTCTCCAAGAGCTGTAAATACATATCTCCGTTTAAAGTTTCTTGTAGGAAGAAGGGTTCCACGATTCTGTTGTTATAAATGGCGGCCCAAACGTTCAATTTTTGGGAATGTTGTGTATGAGCCTCTTGTACCCAATTAGGATTACTTTGCGACCAGTAGCGGAAGTTATGTCGATTAACCATACCATTTAAACAAAATGTAGCCTCGTCTGAAAACACCTTTCTTATTAAATTATTATCACAGTTACAAATATCCATCATCGTTTCACAAAATGGCAAACGTCTGTCGAAATCGTCTTCGGAGAGTTCTTGAACGAGGCGAATTTTGTTTCGATGATATTTTTCTCGCCTTAATATCCTTCCTACTGAACGACGGCTAATGCGGTAGTTGATAAGTGAGGATTTTCTTCCAAAGATATAGCAACATTTTGAGCTACACCTTCATTACTTGCACTTTTTAACCATCCACTTTTTGGTAAATTGCTAACTCTTCCACTTGTGTCGTACCTTCGCAAAGTTTTCGTCACTACTGAACGGGATATTTGTGTATTCGGATAAACAATGTTAAAAAGGTCACAAACTTCTTGATGCTTCCTTTTCCTCTCCCCATACCCAATCATCATTAATATTTCTATTCTTTCTCTTTCACTTAATTCGGCCGTTTTACGATCAAATTAAAACAATAAAATCTTTTTATGTTCAAATGAAAAAAACTAATAACTTATTTTGACAACTACTGTCACTTCTGCAATGAATTTCATGGACTACTAAACTTGATTCAGATTTAATTTGCGCCTGATTTAAACAAACGCACGTATATTCGACTATGGAACAAGCAGTGCTGTTGGCTGTGACGGTATTATGCCACCGATTGGCCAATAGAAATACAAATCCTTAACGAGCGGTTTGTTTATATCGGGCGTACCATCGAATTTTTCCTTTCCTTTCCTTAGTTACTTTTCTGTTAATATCTTAGTAGGTATTGAAGTAAACAATATTAAACCCGATATTTTGTATTCACAATAAAATGTTTCATCAGAAACTAAAATACTATACAGGGTGTTTCATTGGAAATTTTAAAAACGACTTACTTCCAGTAAAACAGGAAGTTCAAAATTGTAGAAAAATTTGGAAACAAATATGCAATCTACTGCAGTATCCACCTTCCAAATTTTATTTTGATGTCTCTAATAATTCCAGAGATATTTTCTTGGTTCCACACATTTGTCCATCACTGTATATATACTCAGTGACAGACATGTTCTAGGTGTTAAGATTTCTTTATAAGTGAGGATATATTTTTATTAACATAACTGTATTTTGTAACTCTAAAAGTAGAATAAATATTGTAATATTGTACTAACCTTAGATGAACCGTTAAAAACATGTGACAAGTTTTTCTTGACTTTTTGCTTTGGTGTATGATTTTCACAATCAGAAAACACTCCAGAAATGTCACTCTTGTTAGATAAATTTAGAATGCATGAAGATGAGAAGAATGAACCACTCGTATCTGTGATGTATCCACTTGTGCCAGAATTGCTCAAGTCTCCTAAAAGACTCCTGCAAAAATAGAAAATCTATTGAATTATATTCCATAATTAAAACCAACCAACTTCAATCAGAAATGCATGAGCCATAAATTAAGACTCACAAAATATATAGGTCAAACAGGTACATTTTTTAAAAAGGGAGTGAATGAACACTACACTTTGACAAAAAATAATTCCAAATTCTAATTACACTAATGATTTCACAATATATATCAATCATTACATATAGTTTATTTGAATGAGTAAATGCGACATATCTACAAAGATGAAGAAACCATTTAATAAAAGCATAAAGTTATGATTTACCTTGACTGATTATTACATTTGTCTTTGAAGTACTTAGGATTATATGCAAAACTGTTACACTTTCTACAATGTATGTAGCCACAGCTAATGCCTTGACAGTATGCAATAGAATTTTCAACTACAGAAGCTTTACTACACATTGGACATTTAATTAAATGCTGGTTTTGATTCAGCTCAGCTGCCATCTGAAAGTAAGAACAGATCTGTAAATGTCATTCTAGAATAAATTTACAAAAACTGAATAAGTCTCTTTAAACAAAAATGTTTAGATATAGGTTCTGTTGTAATTTGCTATTTACTGAATTACTGTACTTACTTCCCAGAATTCCTGATGTTTCCTGGTACTTGGGCTTACAGAACCTGGTTCTTCCTCCAACTTTTCAGGAGAAGATGGGGGTGTAATTTGATAATTCTCTTTGATATTATGATAGCTTCTCTTGAAAGTATTGAACCTAACAGAAGCATCACCATCAGTTAGTATGGCGTTCTCAAGAAGCTTTGAAGCTTGCGACAGCCTATACAAGTCACCATTTGAAAGATCTTTAAGAATTTTATGCATTATAATAGGATTTGTCACCACTTTTCTAAACAACTCCTTTTTTGACAGAGAAAACAGACACTTTTTGGCAGGACCTGCACACCGTTCAAGGCGATCTTTGAACTTTTGTGGTGTGAGAATTTTCTTCTGAGATTCTAATGGTGGAAGATCAGGATAAAGAATGTCGTAAACTTCTTTGTTAAGTGGTGACTGAGTATTGACAGAGACTTGAGAGAAATTCTTTATGAAGCTGCTAGTGTTTGCTTTCTTTGAATAACTCACATTAGTACTGATTTGTTTTTCCGGAGTATTTGGAGCTGATTTGAATTTGAAATCAAGACCTCTTGATATTTTATTAGAGAGAGGACCATTTTTAAATCCATCTGATTCATTAAGGCCGCTGACATTTCCTGAAAAGAATAGACATTATTTGTTAACATCAATTTCTTTTCCATTTTGCATATAAGTATATGGCTTTGGTTATGCTGATCACAAAATTAATGTGAGAGTAGTATCATGACGTCTTCTACAATTGTCTAAAAAATCCAGATTTTCTATATCTAGATGACTCGGACACATTTCAAGAAGGCCACACAAATGATCGGTAAAATTAATAATAAAACGAAGAAGACAATGACCTATCAATTAATTATAACCATAATTTGGAACTAGGTTAATACCAGCTTTATACAGAATGCAACATATGTGTATATATGTAGTTAAAACTTAAGAAAAGCTTACTTTTCATGAGAATAATTCAAAGAATTTTGGTACAAATAATCATCCTTTAAACATAAGCATTAACAAATTATGCAAAATTTTGGGTAAATTTTAGCTGGTAAGGAATAAATTAATGTTTAATATTTCAGTACATTCAAAAGAAAAAAAAACACTGTTGTCATAACATTAATAGTAGAAATAATGCCAACACCAAAATATCACGAATTTACTCACCTTTATATTTTGACAAACTTTCATTCTGTAAATGAAACTTTTCCAAATTTTCCAAAAGAGATTCATTGAGAGTACTGGAAAATTGTGGAGCATCAGGAGGTGATTGAAAAGTCTCATCAAAACAAGCCTTTCTCTTTCTTGATAGAGGTGTATCAGCTCCAACATCTGAATTCTCTTCCAACAAAGAATTTGAAGTATCTAGACAATCAGAGTCTGTTCTCCTAAGAGATTTTAAAAACTTTTCCATTTTGAACACAACTGTTGAAACACTTTATTTAATATTAATTAATGCTATAAAAGTCTGCAAAAAGTCTACAAAAAGTCACTTTATAAAAACTTTCACAAACACAAGAAATTTTAAAAAGGACACCTTGACAACTAAAGGCGCCAGAATAATAACTCTTTAGAGCATTGTGAATGGTAATGAATATGTTCGTATTTGCACACAGAAAAAACTTGCTAATATACAATATTCAAATTGTTATTAAAATTAAGCAACAAGCATTCATTACCATTCATTTTCACACACATTAAAAAAAAGTAGCTTTCAAACATTGCAAGATACAAAACACAAGACAAGAAGAGACATGACATAAAGAAATATCAAAATGCAAACGTCAATTTAACTTGAAAGTTCACAGATATCGCAGAATAGACCACTCAGAACTTAGATGATTCATATGTGCCCTCTGGTGGCGGTTTATTGAATTAATGATAGATAGAAGCAGTTCCCATTTAACCGAAATAGTCTGTTGCTCTCTATTGGCCAGTCTTTCCAGTCTTGTGAAGATATAAATGTCCATTGTAGGCTACCTTTAGAAGTATATGCTCTAAGGTTGGTAGACATTTGTACCTCCTGTCCTGTCCTATTATTGCAGAGCCACACATGTTTTAAAAGGTTACATATACTTGTTCCTATTACTCTATGACTTTTGTTGACTCTGCCACGAGTGTAATTTAATGCCAACAGTAAACTGTTAACACCTCCAGTCGTATACGCTCTAACTTTGGCAAGCATATATTTTACAAACCAACCATCACGTAGCATCAGACATCTTTTAACAAATCACATATACTTGTTTTTATTACTCTATGGCTTTTGTTGCCCTAAAATGATATTAAGTGAACTATCACCACCTCCAGTTACATATGCTCTAAGTTAGCAGAAATGTATTTTGCAAACCAACTGTCACGTGGCGCCACACATTTTTTTTTAATTATATATTCTATGATTTTTGTCAGCACATCCAGTCGTTAATGCTCTAAGTTGGGTAGGCATGTGTTTTTTAGACCCACCGTCATGTAGCGCCACATATCTCTCAACAGATCGCATATACTTGTTTCTGGTATTCTATGACCTTTGTTGTCACTGACATATTGTGACTTAATGCCATCAGTGAACTATCAATTCAGCTGAATTAGTTATAAATGAAAATATAAATTTTAAATATTTAAATCTTTAAAATAATAAATAATTGTTGTTGTTCTTTTAATGAGTAAAAACCTTTTCGCATATTTCTAAAATGATTACAAAATTTAAATACGAAAATTGGGCTACAGAAGTCGAATATTCAGCGACTTTAACCGAAGATAAATTTCAAAACATTTTAGAACAGAGTTTTGCTGCCCTTAGCATAGGAAACAAATACAGTCAGTACTGAACTATATCATATTGTTAAATGTATCACGTTTTATATTCCTGTAGGTTCTGACTTGGTACTTGATGGACCAGAAAAACAATTTCACACTTTTTTACTCACAGTTAGTGCTGATTTTGTAAGAAATGATACCAGTAAAGAAGATATAGAACAATTTTTATTAAGATCATGTGGCATATCTTCCCCTAGAGTGCAGAAATATTTGGAACTATATGAGAAAAATAAACAGTATGTACGGTTTTCACTTCTGAATATTGGAACATTTCTACCACATATAACAGATGTCAAGTGGAAGATGGATTATATAGTAAAGGTGAGGAATTACTTCATTTTGTATTTATTCAAGTAATTATGTGCAAAGCAAATATCATTCTATTTAGAAATATCTCAACTTTGAAATAACTCGTCTGTGTAACATTGAGATTATTAACGAAACTCTGTGTTAATGTCATGTCTTGTCAATTTCTTACAGTCCAGCATGGTGGAAGAATCAGAAGGACCTCTCTTCAGGATATCTTTGGTGACTGAAAAATATGACGAAACTGATAAATGTAACAAGACCAAAAATATTAATTTCACATGTACCAGTCAAGAACTTAAAGATCTTGTCTACAAACTGAAGGATGCTGTCAGGCATTGTAATACTTTAACTAACAAATTTAATTGATATATAATAAATATAAATAATACAGCTGAGAGTAATTATTTCTTTATTGTATTATACGTATTAAACAAATTATTTACGTTAAAGTTTTTCAAGTTTGAAGTAAATGGGTTGCTTGACTTTAATTACAAATGTATCAGGATCTAATTCTAATGGTGTCTCAGTTTTTGGACTTAGTGTCACTCTGTAATTGCTTAGAATTGTTATGAAGCCTATTTTTACTTGTATTTTGCCCATTCTTGCTCCTACAAAGTAAAAGATAAAATCAATAACATGACATCTGAAAAATAAATCATTAAAAGAAATATGAAAAAATGACAAAAAAAATTGAATAAATCATTGTAGTTTTGAAATGAAAAAGAACATTAAATACCAGAACAACTTGTATATAATTTTACTGCTTATCAAGTATGAGATTCCACTGTAAATTTAAACATTTTTTACTTGAGTATTGAAAATAGCTTTAATGTGAAATTTTAATCAAGTGTAGTAGACTGTTACTGTCTCTATTGCCCTCTCTTTCTAGACTTGCCACGATATTTGTGCATTGCAGGGTAACTCTAGAAGTACATTCTCTAAGTATATGAAGTGTGTCCAATTTTGTGTTAAAGAAAAACCATACCTATACAAGCTCGAGGTCCTATTCCAAAACCGTAATAAGGCCGATTTTTCTGTTCCTCTTCTGCAAATCTGTCGGGATTAAAATCCAGAGGGTCCTTGTAGTACATTGGGTCTGTGTGTATACCCAATGTAGGTATAAGTATTGTCATACCTTTCTTGGCTGTAACTCCATGATCACGAAATTCATAATCCTTTACGCACACTCTAGATAACGTGGGTAATGGTGGATACATCCTCTCGATCTCTATAATTATAAACATATAGGGTGATTCAAGTTGTATATGGATTTAAAAATTCTAATAAAGTAGAACTGAATCTATTAAATTTGGTGTGTGATATGTCTTATAAAAGTATTTTTACTAGTGCATCTTTCGTGGTTCTACTCGAAGCATTATTACTTCCAACGGAATAGCCTGGATTTTACAGCATTCGAATTCCGTTTTAGACGAAAAAATATTATAATTTTATAGGAAAAAAATTAAAAAACTAAAAAATTTTTGATTTTCACTGTACCAAAAATGATAACTTCATCTGTTGGATATTGAAGCTGAGTGCTTACTATTAATAAATTTCCTTCAAAAATATTCTTTTTCAAAAATGTCCTGGAATTTTCATTGTAGCCATGGGTTTTGCAGGTTTTTCAATGCTGTGCTTGTGAAAATATGTTTAACCAATAAATCTCGACATTATTATTACATAACTACATACTAAATTTAAAAAAAATATATAGTTATCTAGGATTAGAAGGGTGCACAAACAAAATTACCGTCAATAACTTGCCCTAAATACTTCATTTCACCCAAAGATTCATAGTTGATTTCGCCGTTGTGTTTTTCCAAAACGTCAAGTATCTCCTTCCGTACCCTCTCTTGAATATCTTGTTTCTTACATAGTTCAAAGAGTCCGTAAGTGATTGTTTTTGTTGTAGTTTCAAATCCAGCAGTAAAGAATAGAAACGTCTGAAACAACAAATAAAAAGTGTAAATTAATAATTATTCGAGATTTCAGTCAATTGAGAGTAGCGCAAGTGATAAACGTTCTCTACTAGAAACAGTATATTGTCTTGCATTCAATGCATTGTAAAATCTCGAAAAGATGGTATCAAAAAGTGTATTTGTTCAATAAGTTGTCATAAAAGGGGTCATAATAGACAGTAAGTTTGACTACTGTCTCTTATGACCCCTTTCATTCAGTAGGATGGAGGATAAACGACGAAATAAATATTTTTAAGGGAGTTTTCAGCTATAATCTGATAAAATCAATCTAATTTAAAATTATTAAACGAACAATGTGTACTTGCCGTCATATTTATGCAACCATATATACGTGACAAAATACAAAATAATGCAAGATTTTATTCAAAATATTTACAGAAGCTTAAACTTTCAAAAACTTTCTTCTTGTTTTATAATGTATTATAATAATGAAAAATTAATATAATGAATAGATTTGTGTTTTATTTCAAAAATACATAATCAAAGAAACTGACGTTGAATTTGGTATTTTCAAAATAATATAAATAAAAATTCTATATAGCAATATGTTCATTAGATAGTTGATACAATTTTTCTAAAGCAGATCTATTTTTTTAGCTAAAAAATTAAATTTAAAAGTTGAAATATTAATAACCATTTACAACTGTCAATGCTGTTCTTGTGAAATTATGTTTAAAAGAAGTCACAAAGTATTATCAAAGTTTGATTTTGTTAGTTGGCTAGATTTTTTAACAAGTCTGTCGACTTGAATTACTACCTTTTATGCAATTTCTGGATAATACCCACCTGCCCGATTATTTCCTCAACGGTAATTTGAGAAGCTTCTTTCATGTCGATAAACAATTGCATGATGTCGTTCCTTTTCACGTTATTTTTAGTGCGATATTCAATTGTTTCTTTCACACATTTCGTGAAGAAATCAGTGCATTTCTTTTGAACGTTATTTATTCCAATTTCGGATGATATCTTTGGATAATACGTGGCTAAGAAAATGAACACTTTATCTATAAAATTGAATTCATCGAATACGCTTCTACCGATTGCTCGAAATTCGGCATCCGGATGTTTGAAACTATTGCATTCTATCCCATAAACAAGTGATCCTAAAAGTACATAAATGTTACAGTTGAACGATATATATCTTCTAGTTTCCGGGTATTCATACGCATAGTTGATGATTACACGACGTGAAGAGGACTAATGTGACTCTACAGAAACGTTGTTATTTTACCACCTATATCAGCGATACCCAGAAACTATGTGATACTTTTAATACCGGCGAAATCTTAAGAACATAACAAATCTTACCGATGACATCTGTTGTATATGACATCATCAACTCAAGAATTAGAACATCTTCTTGGGTTTCAGCGGCTTTGTCCATAAAAGGTATAGCTTCCTTGCAACATTTCTGCATTATTTGTAAGTGAGATTTCATTTTGAATCCCGTAAATATAGTGGACATTTTTGCCTACAAAAATACAAATTTTTAAGACTTAAAAATTGAGCAGTACTACTGAAACTGGTATCTGAACTTATCCATTTTACTAAAGAGTAAATTATTTTTTATTTGTTAATTTAAAAAAATTAAGAAAGAAATAAGGATATATTCCCATAAAAAAGTTCACTCAATTGTTGACATAATTTTTAAAATACATTAAAGTTTCTCAAACCAGTCATCGCGAGGCGCTACGAACGCTTTCCTGGTCGAATTGGAAAATGTTGCATACTATTTGTTCAGCTCTATGTCAAACTTGTTCTGTGGTTGGTTAATATTTTGACATTTGTTATTGAAAATTGTGGTTAAGTATTGTGTTTGTAGATTCAGTATTTTTCCAAATTTTGCCATTAAATCAAAAGGTTTTCGAATTTAATATTTTGTAGTCGTCTAAAATATATTCCCAAAATGTCTTATATGTTAGCACATTTACACAACGGCTGGCAGGTTGACCAGGCAATTCTATCCGAAGAAGACAGGGTAGTGGTAATACGATTTGGTCACGACTGGGACCCCTCCTGTATGAAAATGGACGAAGTTTTGTACAGCATTGCAGAAAAAGTAAAGAATTTCGCTGTTATTTACTTGGTGGATATTACCGAAGTACCAGATTTTAACAAAATGTATGAACTGTATGATCCATGTACAGTCATGTTCTTCTTTAGAAATAAACACATTATGATAGATTTAGGTACTGGTAACAATAATAAAATCAATTGGCCACTTGAAGACAAGCAGGAAATGATAGATATTATAGAAACAGTTTATAGAGGCGCAAGAAAAGGAAGAGGTCTTGTGGTATCTCCAAAAGATTACTCTACAAAGTATCGATATTAAGATAGATTTTAGAGCCTATTTTAAGTATTTATTGTAATTTTTAATAGATAAAAATTGTTTTTTGTATAATTTGATATATTTTAGTAATTAAACATTATTAAGTATACATTTTCTTTTTATTTTTTGATCAGCTTTTATTCATTTGATGTATCTGTCAACATAATTTTTACTGACTTCAAGATGTGTGAATGATTACAAAATTTCCATATATAGCAAGGACCAATGATGGTACAATAATCTGAAACTGTCCTAATGTTCTACCCAGGATGATGTATGAATTGTGTAACTTCCAAAGAGAGAAGTCCCATTGCTTTAGGGAATGACACATTGAAAAGGCACAAGACTAATTACCCCTTTGCCTTGGATTATTTGTTTGTCACAAGTAAAACATTTTGTTACCTTAGTACAGAAGAAAAATTGAGTTAAGATTAAACTCTCCTTACTCTAATGTTTTTCCATGCAAGGCCATCTTGGGTAAATATACTGACAGTTATAGGCTGTTTATCCGATTTGTATACCCCTCTGTCTGTAAAATGATCAAAGTCTGATATCATTATATTTTTAATCAGTTCAGGATCATTGACAACTAGAGCTGGATCAAATCCTAGGTAAACACCTGCAATGTGTGAAATAAAAATTTATTGAAAATATGTATAATGGTTGTTGAGATTTATATGAAATTAAATTTAACAAAAACATGTTAAGTACCTCCAATTTTACATCCCATTTTTTTGAACTCCTGATAGAAATCATAGGAAATCTTCCCAATGCCGATTCCTTTTGGAGCACCCCGTAGATTTCCAAACGGAAACTTCGGCTCCAAATATGGCACATTTTTCTTTTTCCAATACAAATATTGATATTTTAAATAGGCAACTGTTACTACAATCACAGTAGTAATAAATACAAGAAGTGATGATAAAAGTTCATCCATTTTAACTGAAACACAAATTATACATTCATATTCAATTACACCATTTCTCATATTAGGGTTAAATCAAAAACGTTTCCCAGAACATTTTCTAGGATGTTGCGCAAGTTATTTTGATAGCTATTTGTTGTTGAAAATAATCAAAGACGTCCTCAGCAATTTTTTCGAAATTAGTTATCTATTGTTCATTTAATTTTCGTATTGTTCTTATTTAAAGAGATTTGTTAATCTGACTTGTACGATTTGATTGAATAAGTCAGCGGTCCTGTTCTCACATACACATACGCACGACAGCTATCTAACAAGTCCCTGAGCCTATAATTCTCAAATAGAATCTTTTGTAGGCTACACAATATTTTTTAACCCTACAAAAATTATCAACATTACCACCATAGCCAATTACAATTTTTAGCCGTTGACACTTCCATGGTGTTAAAGAAACTGCTTTAAATATCTCCACAGAAAAAATTACAAGGCGTTAGATGTGAAGAACGTGGTGGACTAGAAATGGGTCCATTTTGCCTTATGCATGATACCTCTAGGTAGTTCTAAATAAGTTTCACCTAAAAATGTTACAGGGGGGATGAACTATTAAAAATAAAAAAGTCTGCGTTTATAAATGGCGAGGACCCAAAGTAGCGAAAACATGTTTTTCGATTGCTCAAGCTAAAATATGGTTACAAAACGTTGCAATACTTTATTAAACTAATTAGCAATATAAACATTTAGAGACTTGTTAAGATGAATTTGCTTTTTTTCGTTTTTGCAAAAATAAAACTGTCAAAAATCGCTAATTGTATCATTGGTAAATCATGGGTTGATCCAAGGAGGTTTCGATTGAGGTGATCGACTATTATTAATGTAATAGACCAAGAAATCTGGGTTTTAAATTATTTTTAGGTAAATTTACTTACAGGGTCGTGCTTGGATCCGTCCCTGTAGTAAACAAACAATTTGTATTTTTAAGACATCGTAATTGAAAATACACAGGGTTTGTAGAAAAGTTTATCAAATAACCGACTTCCAAAAAGGATTGCCAATTCGTAGGCAATTTTTTTTATGTTTATTCAGAACCTGTGCGAAATTTGTTACACATTTTCCCCAACAAATGGATTGGTAGGAGATGTCCGATTTAATGGCCTGCTAGTTTGATTATTCAAAAACTTGAAATAAATGGTAGATAAAAATTACAGTCATAAAATGTGGTTCTAAAATGTCAATTTTGTTATATAGGGTAGACCGTGAGCAGTTGCATAAATGTAATACTAGACATATGAGGCGAAGTAAAATCGTAGGTATACAGAAATAATTTAAATAATAGAAAAATAGAAAGTCAATAGTGTGGAGAGAATTTATACATATACAGGGTGGTTTTAAAGATATCAGGACCGTTGCAATATTGTTTGGAGTTGAATTATAGTTATACAGGGTGGTTCAGAAAATCATAGACAAATATGTTATGTAGGGGTGATCAATAAACAAAAGCATATGCAGTGTGGGTGTAATATAGAGTGAATTTATATTTGGGAAATATAGAAAAATAATACGAATTAGAGAGAGAGAAAGAGATAGATAAGAATACGCTAAAATATTTAATAGAATTGTACCTTAAATCAGATAAAAAAAGAATATATGTCTGAAAATAGTGATTGATGGCACACAGTTTCTAAACGGTATTATTCAAGCTGAAGTCGATTCTTTTTTAAATATAAATTATTTTAAATAATTCTTATTGATTGCTTTATTTTTCTACTTTATTGCAACAACTGTTAAAATAAATTATATAACTTTAAATTTTGCAAACACCTTCTATATTAGCATAGAATATAGATAACAGAACAATGTGAGAGTAATACCAACATTAAGTTGAAAAAACACAATTTTGCACCCTAAACCAAACCTTTATGTTAAACAAACATTAAGTTATCTGCAATATTTAGAATATTATAATAATTTTTAGAAATTTAATTGCTTACGTGATTTTTATACAATTAAATCAAACAAACTGAAATCAATATGGAACTCGTTTCTTTACAACCGTATACTGGTTAATAAGTTAAATATATATGATTAACCGATAATTATCAAAGACAAACCGTTTAAATAGAACTTTTATCTGCGTAAGAGCTATGTCATGCACTTAACAACACTGAATTTGTTTGGACATTTAGGCGTTTGGTTACAAGAAAACAAACAGTGAAGGCCACTTAAAATGATAATTCAAGAGATCTAAACCAGTTCCCGATATAGAACTACCATAGGCGATTTGTTTATTTATTTTTATTTTATTTACTGTCTTATCACAATTCAGTACATAGGGATACATAATGGACCTAATTATGTATTATTTATTAATATAGGAGGGCAGTTTGATAAGATTGTGACTTTTTTATTAAAAGTTTTATTTTTTAATATTAGTTCGTTACATTTAGTCCAGCGTTTTTCCATTTTTTTAAATCTTTCTAAATACGAGGGCTGCCTTTTATATTTCGGGATTTCACAACCCTAGTGTTCCAACTGACAACTGACAGCTCTATCGTAACGTTTGACATTTTTGAGGTCATACGTACTCAGAATGTTTTGTCATACGAGCCCCATGTGTTGTTTACAGTAACTTTCATCTCGGCCAAAAAATGGAATTAAATCGTGAGATGAACCAATTCCAAATGTGTGTTTGGAATCTTTTGGGAATACGAGGGCTGCCTTTTATATTTCGGGATTGAACGTGTATTGTGTAACAACCCTAGTGTTGCAATCTGACAACTGACAGCTCTATCGTAAAGTTTGACATTTTTGAGGTTATACGTACTCAGAACGTTTTGACATACGAGCGCTATGTGTTGTTTACAATAATGTAAAGGATTCATCTCGGCCAAAAAATGGAATTAAATCGTTAACATTTTCGTGGGATTATTTTTTACAACTTTCGACGTGGATTAAGTCAGCAAGAGTGCATGGATAAACTTAATTTAATTTTTGGCGATGAAAATCCATCAAGGACCACTGTTTGTCGAGATGGTATGGTGAATTCAATCGAGGTCGTAGTTCACTCCAAGACGAATTCGTGAAGGTCGTCCAAAAACAGTTGTTCCGGAAACCATTGATGCTGTGCGTGAACTGATATTGCAAGA
Organism: Octodonta nipae; assembly: GCA_034190945.1. Lineage (NCBI taxonomy): Eukaryota > Metazoa > Arthropoda > Insecta > Coleoptera > Chrysomelidae > Octodonta > Octodonta nipae. Next base: position 4,605,318 of record CM067220.1, on the reverse strand, counting down.
TCGTGATGTGACCTATCGTGAGATTGAGTCAACCTTACACATTAGTGGGACCAGCATACATTCCATATTGCATAAACATTTGAATGTCAAAAAAATTTGTCCGCGTTGGATGCCACACAATTTGTCAATCGTTCAAAAAAGGCTCGTGTCGATTGGTCGAAAGAAAAGCTCAAAAAATACGATCGTGGTGCTTCAAAACACGTTTATGACATAGTGACAGGTTATGAATCGTGGATCTACGCATATGAGCCCGAAAGTAAACAGCAGTCCACTGTATGGGTGTTTCAAGATGAGCCGAATCCAAGCACTTCCAAGCAAATGATCGCCTGTTTTTTCGGAAGAACTGGACATGTCGCAACCGTACCACTAGAACAACGCAGAACAGTCAATTCTGAGTGGTACACAACCATTTGTTTGCCAGTTGTCTTCCAAGAAATGAGGCAAACCAACCGCCGAAGACGGATCACTCTTCACCACGACAATGCGAGCTCTCACACATCGGCTCAAACAACTGCATTTTTGACTACTCAAAACATCGATTTGATGAGTCATCCGCCGTATAGTCCTGCTTTGTCACCAAATGACTTCTTTTTATTCCCGTACGTAAAAAACAAACTGAGAGGTCAACGTTTTTCGACACCTGAAGAAGCGATTGCTGCGTTCAGAATGCATGTTTTGGAGATACCTCAATCGTTATGTCAAAACTGCAAGTTGCACGTCGCAGAAAAGTATATGAGATCATCTAAGGATCTTCCTTAATAGATTAAACGTTAAAAAACTATACACATCCATAAGGAGTTATCGAAAAATCGACTAAAATATTAGACATATTGGTCGATCTCCATGCACACATGTGTTCATTCACAAATTTTATAACTTTACCAATAGAATTCTTTTCCAAAAGTTACAGTTTCACCAATCCGGATATATAATCTATTAAACAAGACCATATTCATTCAACGGTGCACCACAGGAGAAGAAATCAGGTAACATATATACAAAAAAAAGCAAAAAAAAATAAGCGAAGAATTGATAACGTCCTCCTTTTTGGAAGTCGGTTGAAAATATTAGGCGTAAATTCCCATAGAGCACAAAATATTGCTAGAATGTTGCAGGAATATTTTGTAATGTTGCAGATTATATTTCAGAAATATTGCTGCAATTTGAACAAAATCAGCTTGACTTAATATCATAGAATAGCAATTTTTGACTGATTTAACGAAGATATTACAGGTACGTCATTTAACATTCTTGAACTGGGGTGGGTAAAACATCATTTTAATTCGTTTCTTAGATTGTTCAAAATATTATTAAATGTAAAATGCAAATGACAAACAAACAAACATTTTGTTTACGTAGCATTACATGATATATTTATTTACTATGGTTCAGATTTTAGTTATCATCCCAAGTCTGCAAGTTCGTTAACTTTATATTTGTTGATTTGCTGATTCACTAAACCTTATCAACTTTTTAATGACTACTGTGTTTTGTATAACTGAGTTGAATAGATAAATGATTTGTATTTAGAAAATGAATCAAAATGAGAACAGTCCAAACACCAACTGTGCAATCAACAATTATTTTCAGACAAAATAATAATTCACATAATTGGGAAATTCTTTGCAATTTTTGTCTTTATTTTTCCAATTTGCTGAAAAATAGTATGTTTTACGTTATAGAAAAATGTATAGTAATCATCTCTGACTCCACCGTAATATATTGCAATTTATTTTTAAAGAATATCTGACTTTAAATAAATGAAAATGAAAATTTACAAACACCCAGTACCTATGATGCTATTTTACGACATATTTTGACATTTAATTTTAGAGATTTGTCTACAAAATTTATTTGACATTTACCGTTTTTCACATATATTTTTCTATTTTGCAAAAAAACCGTACGTTTTACGTTGTAGAAAAATATACGAAATCAAATCGGAATATGTCTTCATAGAGTACAATTTAAAATATTCAAATTGGTTGATCAGTATTCTGGAATGCACCTGAAAGAAAAAAAAACGAATTGTGATCCAGAAGCGCGATAGGCACCTATATATAAATAGGCAAAGACAAAACGATTAGGTACCATTTTCTCCTCTGTCTCTCAACCGATTTTCTTCACTTTTGTTTTGTTTAGTCGCTACTGACGACCTTCAGTGCAGAATGCTAATATTAATTTATAATATTGGTTCATTCATTAAATAAATAATAAAAATTCATTATTTACGTCCATAATGTCAACGCCAAACAACTGAATGTGTCGCTCCGCCAGACTCAAAACATTGAGTAATTATATATAGAGAGACCAATGCTGTTATACACTTAGAGCATGTACTTCTGGAAGTGGCATGCAAGCGTTGTTATTGTTTAGTGGTAAAGTAATCGTTGTATATTATAATTATACAGGGCGATTCTAGATATGTTAGAAATAATTGTTTTCGTGGGTGGCACATAAGCAGTTGCATCTATAGGGTGTTTAAAAAATAGAGTAGAGTGCAATTATAACTAATAAAATAATTATATAGGGAAGCCCATTAGCGGTTGAATTTACAGATTTCTTGGAATAGAAGCTAGGCGCAGTAGAATTAAAGTTATACAAGGCGGTGCAAAAAATATTATACAGAGATGTATATACAGGGTGGCGGAAATGGAAATGCAACATTCCGTAACCCATAAGCAGTTGTATATATAGGGAAGATGAAGTATAGGGTGAGAGGAATTATAGATATACAGGATGATGATAAAAAATCTTAGAAAAGGAAATGATTTATAGAGTAGCCCACGAAGAGTTCCATATATATGAGGATTGAAATATAGTTCGGAGTAGAATTATAGTTACAGAAGATAGTTAAAAATTCCATAAACAAAAAGAGTAAATACGGTGGCTCATGGGCAGTGGCATATACAGAATGGTTTACCGGGTGGTTCAAAAATGTTAAAAAATATTATGCGTGGTCCATGAGCAGTCGCATATACAGGGTGGTGGAAATATATAATGAGATGAAATTATTATAAGGAGAATTTTAATAAATGTTAGAGAATTGAGTGCAATTATAGCTATTCAGGGAGGTTAGAAAAAAATATATTTGTAGGGTAGCCCATTAGCAGTTGAATTGTTGTCATATTAAATGAAGATTTACGAATTTGAACACAAATAAAGTCCTATGAATTATATCTGAAAAAAACTTGAATTTCGTTACTAATTTGTAGAAGCGAGATGTAAGACCGACATCTAGGATTTTCGAGGAAACTATCACACAGAGGTTCCGAATCTGGATCCGTTTCGTGTAATTGCTGTTCTCCCTAAAGTCCTAGGATAGAATGTCACGATAATATTTTCAGGTTACTTAACCTGCCAGAGATATTGACACAATTGGTCGAATTTCGACCACTGGGCGACAGCTAGTACAAATAATTAAGTAGTTGAAGTCTACGAATTAGTGGAAGTGAATTCAGATTGGCGTTATTTTAAGTAAAAAAATGGAAAAAAGAAAAACAATTATTAGGATTTATTCAAATTTCAGTAATAAGTTATTACAATCTACCCGATGACAAATCAATTAGCTCGCCCTTTTCTGAAATATCTTCAATATCATTAAATTTTTCTTTAAAAGCGTCTGATGGATTCTCAATGATTGCCTCTACTTTCGAGAATGAACTGGCTGTATCCACACCCTAAAAATTAAAAAAAATCATATTTACTTATAGTTTTCAAATGTCACAGAATTGTAATTTAAAGATATTAAAAACTGCTACTTTATTGTTTAGTATACTAAAAACCCTGTCGGTGTACCTATCTAAAGGTCACTTACAAACTGAGTAGCTTAGAAAAAGGCAGATGATCCAACAACTGGCTAGAAATTGGAGAAAAATGTGCCAATGCTTTAATAGATCATAAGCTTCATAGACAAGGTGATTAAATTACTACTATTGTAGACTTTTAAACATTTAACATTTTTGGCACTTGGTATTTTCGACGTTTTTGACAGTTATGGCATTTGACCTTTTTGAGGTTTTTCACATTTTTGACGTTTTCGCCATTTTTGAAAACTGACATTTTGACATGTTAGCATTTGTGACCTTTTTGATATTTTGAAATTTAGACATTCATGTAGCGAATTAGTGAAATAAAATAATTTTCTTTTTTTAATGTTAATTTTTGTAATAAATCACGATAAGTTGAAGATAGGAGTAGGATATTGACATGAATTATGTCTAGAATTTTCTGGAGAATCAAAAAAATAAAAAATATACAGGGGCTTGTCACATGACACACCCTATATAGAGTGTGTTTGCTTAAGTTCGCACCATACGAGAATTTTTTTATTATTAGTTTTATGAAAAAAAGTTATTCTTTATAAAAAGTTCTGCATGGTCTTAACCCCTAAAATGTAACCATCACATATTAATTTTTTTCAATCGTTTATAAGGTTTGGTAGAGAATATGAATTTGACTTAAGGTATATTAATTTTTGAAAATATCGGAAACTTTTATCAGTTATCTCTTTATTCGATGAAAATTTAACCTTTACGTCTCTTAACCTCCATGTTGCATTATTTTGATGATGCATTAAAATAATTGATCAAACCAAAATTATTTATTTTACCCTAATTATCAACTACAGAATACAGTGCTAATAATGTTAATTACATAACAAGCGTGTAATACTTTTATCATCAAATTACTATTGCTTCAACGTATCCGCCTTCTCTTACAATACAGGTTGCCGTTCTAGAAGAAAATTCCCTTAATACATTTCTAATTATATTCGGAGTTATACCCTGAATTGTTTCCGTATTAATTGTTTCCAAATGTTTGTGAATGGCCTGTGTTGATATACTTTTTCTTTTAAGTAACCCATAAGAAAAAATCTAATGGGGTTAAATCTGGCGACCTAGCTGGCCAAAAAATATCGGAATGTCTATGAATTAACCTTCCATTAAAGATGTTTTCCAGGTATCGCCTTACTTCCATTGTACTATGACATGTTGCGCCGTCCTGTCTTGGAAGATCACGAAGAAAATAGTGCAACTGTTTTTGTAAAAAATTTTGATATCGCTGAGAAGTCAAAGATTGTCGGAAAAAAAGGTCCTATTATTTTATCCTTGTAAATGCCGCGCCAAACGTTAGTTTTAAAATAATATTGATTGCAAGGTTTAACCGTAAAGTGAGGATTGGAGTTACTCCACCATCAACAATTTTGTGAAGACTCTGTTCCATTAGACGTAAATGTAGCTTCGTCAGAATACATTATTTTCCTAACCAAAAAAGGTTCGTCTTCTAGCTTTCCTTGGATGAGAAAACAAAATTCTAGTCGTCTGTCTTAGTCTCCTGGTTTTAAAGTATGGATATATTGTGGTTTATATGGATGAAATTTGTTATCTTTAAAAAATTTTGATATTGTATCTTTACCAACTTCATCTGGAAGCGAACATGCCCTTTTTCGCAGAGACAATTTAGGGTTTTCGAGATAACATTACATTTAACTTCATGGCCTCACTTGCAACAGGTTTTCGACGTTTGTTTGTGAATTTATTATTAACATCTCCACATGATTTGAATTTTTCCATAATTCTCATTACTGATGTATGGTGTATTTCCCTGGATGTCTGCTGTTAAATATTTCAGCTGCTTCACGATAAGTTTTATAATTCTCACCAACGATTAACACAATTTCTACGTTTTCTTCCACACTAAATATCACCGGCATGTTAACAAACTATATTTGACGTTCACTGTCAAACAATTCTTGTTGTCAACAAATCATTTGTAAATCAGCGCATCCTAGATTTAACGTTACATTGGCTTTGTCATTGTAGATTTAAAAAAGACATGTACTTGACTGTAATTGCATATTTGAACGTACTTTTCAACTCTAAACAACTTTTCCCAATAACAATTTTCGATATTGTCAAAAATAAAGGTACTTTACCGTTGAGCCAAATTCATATTTTCTACCAAACCTTATAAACTACTGAAAAAAATTAATATGTAATGGTTACATTTTAGGTTTAAGACCATGCAGAAGTTTTTATAAAGAATAACTTTTTTTCATAAAACCAATAATAAAAAAGTTTCTCGTATGGTGCGAACTTAAGCAGACACACAGTATCTTACCGTATCATCAGTAGTGCTAGACGTTGAAGGACTCGTCCTACCATAAGCAGGATTCTCAAAAGACTGCAAATTTGCCACGGATCCTGCCAAAGATTGTCCTTCGAATATCAACCCTACATCGCTGGTCTTGTACCTCGCGAAGTATTTTGATGTATAAGTTGAAATCGGCCTGCCTCCTAACGGGATTCTTAAAACAAAATTCAATACAGATGACATTGTTAACTTATTGTGTGTATGAATGTTATTTTATTGTTTTTATAGTGATAGCAGTAGTACCTGTTCTTTATCCCTTCTAAGTATTCTGTTGCAAATACCACATAAAAGAGTGCGAATGCCAACAGTACGCTCAGTAGTGTTCCAAAAATGCTGAACAATGTGTTTCTTAAAAGTGCCCCTTCGATATACTGTGGACCTGATTGCTTCAGTTGAACAAGTCTGGCACCTATGCTTTTATCTAAAAAATACATTTTTTAAAACTATAAACAGTTACACCAGTCAATGCAGATTTTTAGGTGACATAAAATCAACAGCAAACGCGTAAAAGTAAATTACTTGGGCCTTAAAAAGCCCTAAACATATGGGGTATTTTCGCTTTTTGCTTATAGTGTAAAAAGTAATGATCTGTTCATAATTCATTATAGAAAAATTGTAGACAATCACATCTTCAAAATGAATGTTTATAAATTGTGATCGCAGCAATTTTCGTATAGAAAAGCTGGCAAAACCGGTGTAAAGTGAGTGATTTTAAAAAATTTACAACTTGGTTGTAATAGGAACCTTAATCTCCCTCCTAGTGATAGCTTATAACGCAGACATTAATAACGCTGAAGATCGATATTGTACGTTAAGTAGATCTTGCAGAATTGCAATTTAAATAATTAGTAAAAATATTTTGCAGGACGTATCGTATTAACCACTATAGTTCGATCGCGATATGCAAAATATATTTTGAAAGCTTATAAAATGCACTTAACTTTGTATATATTGGATTCTTGTCATAATGCCGTAAAATGTATTAATACTGCTATTGTATACATATAATCATTAACTTTAACCAATCAAAATATAGACCTATTGGTCAGGCAATGGTTATATAGATAAAAACGTAATAAACTGCTAAGAAAAAACATATAATAATACAATTGACCATAATTTTCATTTCATTTTAAGAAAATTCTATACCCGTCCATGTGCCTTGACAGCTATTGTCAGTACACCGCTGGCTGGTTGTCGCATATTCGTACATTTGATGCAATGTTTACTACTATTTTAAACCAATTTGTTGGTATTATAGCGAAAAGCGAAGATAGACAAATTGAAGTGGAATTTACGAACTTTCAAAATATCTGTAGTATATCCCGGTAGAACTAGTCTCGTTAATACGGTGGGATATGCAAAGTAGCTCTCCAAATTATTTAAATTCGAATTGTTCACAAAACTACTTATTTAATACTATCCATCGTGAGCCCATATAAACTTAACAATTTCATTATTAGCTCCCACAAAGTCATGAATTCTTGAAAAAATCCACCTTTGACCAGTTTTTCTCAGTTTACTCGGTACAAAATGATCCAATCATGATGTATAAACACTCATTGAGAAGGATTTCTTATTTTCTCTACTCCTTTCCTTTTCATTATATAAGCAAAAAAACAAAAGGAATTCGTATTTTTGAGGGTTTGTATTATTTAAATCGTTTATTTCTACAAGTTTGCTGTTAAAATCTTCTTAATAATTATCTATAAACTGTTTCTGACATAATGGTATAAGGGAATTGCTGTTAAATTTTATGTACTCTATAAACTGGCGTAAATGTATGTTATTGTGCCATTACAATATTTATATTCACAAAAACACACTTTATCTATTAATATATTACATTACAATAGTTCCACACAAAGATATATGTGTTGAATGAAGTGGAAACCCTACATCGAATTTTATATTATTTTTAAGGGAGCTAATTAATAAAAGTTCGTATGCGTAATAGGCACTAAAACAGCTCCATTTAAGTACAAGTTTTACTTTCATATAACTTCCTGTTTAACCGCAAATGGCACAGACATTCAACTGGAACACCGTTCATATTTATTTATCTATTTAGCAACTCAAGACAGCAAACGGGCCGTAGGCCTAATCCAGCAACCATAGCTTACTCTGATATAATTACAACCCTAATTTTTTTTTCAGAAAAATTTAAAAAAATACTCGTAAACTTCGTGACCAAGTTTAAAAATGTGCCAGTCAGTCTTAATGATTTTCAAAAACTTTAACATAGACAACATTCTCTGAAATTTCGGACTTTTCAACCGACTTCAAAAAAAGGAGTTCCCCAAATCGTTTTTCTTTTGTTTTTTTGTATGTTCGGCGATTACTCGAAACCGGCTCAACGAATTTGGATCGTTTAAACTGGATTCTGCTTAGGGGGCTCCCGAAGTGGTCCCATATTTTTTTCAAGGACATAGCTTATACCACTTTTAGAAATTCGGCAAAAACTGTCTTATATAGTAATTTTTGGTGGAGGCGATAGTTTAGAAAGAAGGAAATGTCTATTCGAAACTTTAAAACTTTACTGTTCAACATGGCACCGAATTGAGAAAAACTGTTACGTACATATTTTTTGCTTTTTAGTTAAATTACTTTTTTGAAATCGGTTTTTGTTTTATTTTACTCTTTTTTTCTTAATCTTTATTTGATTCAGTTGTTTTAATGAATAGGGTTATGGCATACCTTCGTAACGTAGTAAAAAACAGCGTAAACCAAAATTACGTTGTGGTAGAAAAAATATAATTTATGAAGTTATTTAGGAAAGGGCCTAGGGGCCTAAGTTAATCATGGTGGGCTGCTGAAAGTAAAGCCTGTTGTATAAAACGGCAACGGGCAATTCAGTTAAGAATTCTTCAATTTCATGCTGTAAATATTCCAAACTATAGCACCTTTCAATTCTCTTTGAACAAAAATGGACAAATGTCACCCCACACTCATTCACGCCAAACGTTTCTCGTTCTCATATCTTATATTTTGTCTATAAAATAGACTTTTGTTGACGCATCGTGATTCTTCGAGAAACAACATAAAGTTGATAAATTCTGAATCCACAGTATTTTGTAACAATCATTCACAGATTACTATTCGCCTATCTCATGTTGATGCAACTGGCTGGCACTTGAATGAATTCCAACCATAAATATTTTTTAAATTTCCTGGTAGATTCGTGATGATTTGCAAATTATGAGATGTTTGTTTTTCTCAGCGAAATTGTTGTATCAACCTCTACCAATTCTAATACGTTGATTTTGTTCAATTTACTGTTGAACTCTAAAAATTATTACAATTTGAAATAATATATTTTTAAGTAATAAAAAAGAGATTTTGAGAAATTGAAAAGACTACTAAGTTAAATTTTTCAGGCATTTTAGTCCACTAGAAGTATTAAATAAGGATCATGGCCAACTATATGTAGAATAAAAAACGCTGAAAACCTGTTTAGATATGCAGTTACGTTTTTTGAAAATAGGGACTAAGTTTCAATAAAATAAATATAGGATTTTTATAGATTTTTTAAAGGGTTTTTAGTGTCGCCAGGTTCCAGACTATCACATTTTTATTTGAATACTTATAAATGATTTGAGAAAATATCAATTTGACGCGTCGTTGATTTTTATACTTTATTGTTTATTTAGGGGATTTTCTTAATATTACAGGTTATAAAAACAATATTGGACCATGGGGATCTTAATTAATAGAATATAGTTTATCGTAACCATATCGTTTGTCATTTTCTAGAAATTAATAAGTCCTAAAATATTTAAATGGCATGTTTTTTCCTCTCTTTATCCGAAAAAGCTTAATTACAAAATGAAAAATTCTTAACGTATTTTTAGAAAAATTCCAACCAACTATAACTAAAAACTGAAGAAAAAAATCCTTACCGTTGATCAACTGTTGATGGAAATCGTTAGCCTCATCTAAACTCAACCCCGTGAAAACTTTTTCCGTGAAAACTACTTGAATACGATCCACTTGGTTTATTTTGACTTTACTAGCGTAGGTGTAGGAAGTAAATTGTTTTAATTTTTCTCGGAGTGTTTCTATTTGGAAGTTTCTTCTAGGACTGAACACTATACTTGCTCCTATAAAATGGAATCACTTTATCAATTCACGAAAATAACTTTAAATTAACAATTATGATAAAAGAACAAAAACGAATAAATAATAATGACTTTCGTGGCTGGTAAACAAAAAAACAGAACCGATTTATAAACGTAACAGTACAAATCTATTAAATAGAAAGTAAGAAAATATGTATAAAATAATATATAGGAAAAATAATGAATATTAATCTAACGCAAAAATAGAGAAATAATGTGAATTACCCATAATTTCTAAAATTTAAATGGTTAGTAAATGGATCCAAAATTTACAGTCAAAAGATTGTACAAAATTGTGAACTTGGGACAATTTCCAGAAATACTAACACAATATTACCGATGAACTTAAAACTACTGTTCAAGTAATGTTTCAGAATCTAATCAAAATTTTCGAACAACGCAGTGATTATTCTCCTCTAACGTAAACTAAAAACTTCAAACCTAAACAATTACAATAAAGAAACTAGATTTTTGTTTAATTATAACTTATTCCAAATTTTCCGAAAATTACACGACATAATTTTTGAATTTTCAGAGCTTTGTCAAAATTATTGTTATAACCTCTAATTTTAAAATGCTACAAAGCTATTTGCTAAATGCACTAATGATGGTAAAAATTATTATCGAAAATTCCATCCTGATTGCGAAGAAGAAGAAATTGAATACGTTAGAAAGAGTGATCATTACGGGAACATTCGAGAATATCGAGAGCGACTGCGATAGTATATGTCGGCTGACGTACAGCAGCAGTAGAGATCAGTAGATAACAAAGAAGTGAAATAGCTAATTATAATTAATTAAATTAATAATAATTATTTCGGTATAATTGTATTTAACGTTTTAACGCGAAATAAATATCGGCATCTAATTTACCTGATAACTAAAAAGTGAGAGATAATTTTAAATTATTAAGATGTTATCCAGGGCGAAAGAAAGTCAACTAACTAAATAAAATTAAGAAAGTTACATAGAGGTTAAAATAATAGTACTGTGATAATTAAAAAAATACCAGTATTATAAAAAGCGTGGGGTAGATATTTCTTTAGTAACACTATTTTTTTCTTTTAGTTCAATCTTTTTTAAAATATTATTTATTTAATTTATGTTTGTGACAATTTTTCTCCATTAAATTTAAAAAAAGGAGATTTCGGTCACATGACAAATATTTTTTGTTTCTAATTAGGAATTGAAAATAAAACTTACCACACATATCGTTACAAAACCCTTCGGGTTTTATGGGAGTTAGACAATCAAGTTTAAGGTTAAGAGAATACGAGTAGTATGGCTCGCTATAGCATGTCATATAGTTGTTAGCATCGTTGCTGCAAGTACACCCGGTAGGATCTCCACATTCATCTCCAGTTATGTCTAAGTAGGTTCTAACATCTCCATACACTTTGAAAATCTCTTAAAACCAAATCAAGTGTGAAAATAGATACATATACGTACGCCTAAGTAAGTAAATGTTGTGGAAATTCAGGTATCCAATAGGGTGCCCATGGGGTAATTTTTAAGGAGATATTACTAAAGGGCCATCATTACGAGGAATTACATTATTGGATAGAGTATTTTTTCATATTTTTAAAACTAGTTGTTGACAAGATATCTTTTAACATAAATTGATATAAAAAAAATGTCATTGAATCTCGCTTTATGTCCGAAACCATACTACCTACAGTTTTGACAATATAATGTCTAAATAGGGATATCTGACAAAAGGGCTCACTTAAAATTTATAAGAAAAATTATTAGAAAACCCATTCCTTAGTAATTTTAGGGACAAATTATGTACGCATTAGTTAAATAGACAAAATGAAAAATTCAATTTTCAAACGTATCATGTGATATATCAGATCCAACAGTAGGTTCATTCGAAGATGTGAATTACAAATTCGTGCTTTTATATCATATTTGGAACAACATTAAACTCTCATTTGCGACACATTAAAATATGAGACGCGCGATTAACTGGAGAGAAAAAAATATGACAACGCTACCTCATGTCTCACGTCATCAAGACTTGACAAATTGCCCCACTTCCAGCCTAGGACCTAGCCCCAAGTGATTATCACTTATGAAAAAAATTAACTTGGGTGGCCTATTACCGATTGAAAAGGATATTCGATTTCAAAGGATAGGCGGCACAATTTACAAATTTTAGAAGTAATCGTTGCAAAAGTGTTTATAAGAGATTTAGAAAAATAGCGTCAGTTTATAATTTAAAACTTTGCCCTAAGTAAAAATATATCTTCTGTTTTAATCTACATGGGAGCCTTATTTTACAATACCCCTCGTATTCCAGACAGTATAAATTATTTTACGAAAAAAAACTGTTTGAATTGAAACCTTTATCCCAAAATTGTTTGCCTTACTTCAACCAAACATGATTTAATTAAAAACATCTCCGTTAGATAGAAGTAGCATTATTGAGTATACATACTTGCAAAAATGTCTTTTTGTAAATAATAAGCAAATTCTTCGTTGTTCCACGAGTCATTTCCAAACGTCCAACTTTTGATTTTTGCTCCGTAAACATTAATCGACAATGCACGAGTTTGAAGACCAGCTGGAAAAAACACATCGTCATACCGGCATGGAATTCTTTCAACGTGTGGAACAGCCTCGTTTCCTTCAAACCCAACCATAATCCAGTTGTCTGCCACCGACCAAGACAAATCAGTAAATTTGGTTTCGTTCAGAGTTATGCCTGAAAATTGCAAAAAAATAAAGTCTGTATATTCAATATTAACGTGAAAACGCAAGACAATATATTGTTTTCAGTCAAAATCTAGGATTTTCATAAAAAAATCATCTCATAAAGACTCCAAATTGGAATACCAATCTACAAGTTTTTCGGAAAGAACACAACCAACATCCTTAGAAAATCAACGTATTGGCCGGAATTCTCGAAAATAATATTATTGATCCTGTATTCGTGGAAGAACATTTAACTGGCCCTGTATATACTTATGTTAACGCCCTGAAATACTTTAGTCTCGATAAAAATATTTTAAGATATTGGTTTGATTTGGTAAGTATTCCGAAATTAACTCTTAATACCAAAATATCGTTGAACAATTTTAATAAAAATATGGACCGTGAAGTTTCGACAATCAGTCATTTTCAAACGGAAACAAATATGAATGACGACAAAGTTTGAAAAGACATAGATTCGAAATTCACTATAAACAAAGTAATTGGGGTATGGCTTTCAACTATTGATATTAACAGTTTATTTCCGAATAATTAGCAAATCAAACCAATAATTGGATATGTTTTTGAATGAAGATATAAATCAGATCGCGTTATCAATGGATGAATTGTAAGTTTGAAAGTGAAGTGTTTAACAAATTAAATTGAATTATCCATCAATATTTTTTTAAACATATCAAGTACTTGGGGTCAATGAATGTTCATTTACTTCAAATTGCACGCACTTTTCAGATCACAGGCTTCTCAAGTAAGACGGTATTCAATGAAAATGGTGTCTGATTTAGACCCTGAAACAGTTGACGAATTTGAAATATACAGCCTTTCCAGCAATTATGGTGATGTTCAAGTATCTTCCTCCAGATGGTATTCAATGAAACCGACTGGTAACAAAGTCTGATTTATGACCCTGTTATAAACAATTGAACAAGAAAATTACGGTTTTTTTTCTTAGCATGTTTATAAAATCAAAAATAATAAACTAATCTCAATTTTGAACAGGTATTGTAAAGCATGAAAATACCAATGAAATGAGCCCAGGCTCGACTAATTACTAACAGGGAAAAAACAAAAAATACTGAAAAATGTAGCAGCAATGTATGGTGTATGTTCCCAAGAAATCTATTTTGCATTTACCCCCATGCGTCATAGGTAATATTTCAGGTGTCATTCTGAAAAGTCTTGAAACATGAATTATCCAAGGATCGATTGTTGAGGGGAACGCATAAGAACAAGTTCTCCACACGCAAGACCCCCTATAAGCTTTTCACCACGAGATGACAAATACGATAATAATTTTTAAAAAAACCGTGTCCCCCCCACTATCGAACACACATACGTTCACCAAACTTCTACATTTTTCGTATATTTATAACTATAAAAGCTAAAAATAATTATATTACAAAATACATAGCTCTAGCAAATACATAGCCCAGTTCACAATTCGATATGTTGTTAGGTACCTAGTAAAGAACTTATCGGATCGATCCTGGGCTCATTCCAATGCTTTACAATTAAACCACTGAATGTAAACATTAAATAAAGTAAAAAACCATAGTTAAGTGGTCATACAAATCTGTACTGATAGTACCTCCTCCTTGCACGAAAAAATCTCTATTAAGTCTTACCTAGCCTAGATCCGTCTTCAGATTCTCGTCTATCTCTGTACCAAAATTGATCATAATCGACTCAGCGGTTTAGGCGTGATGAGGTAACAAACAAACAAACAACGCACTTTTGCATTTATGATATTAGGACAATAACTGTGTTAATTTTTTCATAATTTGGTTAAGTGGTAACATTTGTTTCCTAAGACAAACTCTTCAAGTATACAAGTACAAGGACAGTTTGATAAGTAGGTAATTTTTTGAATTACCGTTTTTTTTTTCGACAAATAAGCGTTTGTTTTCTCAACATAACCTTCCTTCTTTTAATAATGCTTGAACCACACATGAAATTCACTTGTTTATTTTTATTTTGTGTCAAACACAATGTAAATGTCACAGAATGTTAAAACTTTGACATCACTCTATTCCTAAATGGCAGTATTGCGCGAGAAATTCTGATAAAACAAATTCAATTGTAAAACTTCCCTCGTACATGTAAATTAAGTACTTACAGTTCATTACATCAGTTGAGTTCTCGTTCAATACTAAATTACTGCTCATCGAGAAACTGATATCTCCTTCTACTGGCAACAAAATATCTTTCACTTCTAAATCATGTATAAACGACACCCCTGATATGTGTTTGGGAAAAGCAAATCCATCGCAATATGATTGATCCTCCTCCAAGATCCAGTTTTCTTTGTTGTAGATGTCGTGATCGTACCGAAATACGAATCGATGACTATCTACAATGACAACTGAAAATACAAAAGAGTTGCAATGTTTGCAATATTTTCGTGGAAATATACAAAAAAGTAAACTCAAGTGAAACTATTTTTTCCCTCACTAAAAATTTCCGAGGGCTTCTACCCATTAACACCCAAAGCTGTTCTATGGGCGAAAGATAGGGAGATCTGGGCGGCCATGGCAACAGATTCAAATGGGTCTCTTCATGAAAGTTTAAACTAACTCAAGCAACAATGAGGCCGAGCATTATCTTGTTGAAATATGGACTCCATTAGCCGATTAACGTAAGGGATTACATACGGCTTCACAAGTTCATGTTGCGATCATGTTGCCTTGAACAAAGACTAAAGGAGATTTATTTCTCTGTATAATAGCATCCCATACCATAACGCCTACTGTTCGATGTACATGTAGCAACATCAAATTAACTTTGACGTTTTTCTCCTCGAAATACAATAAAACATTTTTTTACGATAAAACATTTACCACACTCTACCAAATGTTAATCATTTATTTGTTACTGTAGCACCTATGTTGTAATATTGGATTTTTGCTCTCTATATAGCTGTAATTATACTTCGCCCTATATTTTAACTGCACAAATTGCTTGCTCCTTGAATTTCGATGCATAACAATCTTTCTTTTAGATACATTTTCACTTTAAGCCCCGTAAAATGAAAACCGCTACAAACATCCTGTATGATATACGAGGGCTGCCTTTTATATTTCGGGATTAGAGAACAAAAACAAATATTAATCATGGAAAATCGCTTTATTGTTTTTCAAAATATTCCCCATGAAGATCTATACACTTTTGCATGCGTTTGAACCAATTGTCGAAGCACTTTTTCCACTCTGATTGAGGTATCTCCAAAACATGCATTCTGATCGTAGCAACCGCTTCTTCAGGTGTCGAAAAACGTTGACCTCTCAGTTTGTTTTTACGTACGGGAATATAAAGAAGTCATTTGGTGACAAGTCAGGACTATACGGCGGATGACTCATCAAATCGATGTTTTGACTGGTCAAAAATGCAGTTGTTTGAGCCGATGTGTGAGAGCTCGCATTGTCGTGGTGAAGAGTGATCCGTCTTCGGCGGTTGGTTTTCCTCATTTCTTGGAAGACAACTGGCAAACAAATGGTTGGTACCACTCAGAATTGACTGTTCTGCGTTGTTCTAGTGGTACGGTTGCGACATGTCCAGTTTTTCGAAAAAACAGGCGATCATTTGCTTGGAAGTGCTTCGTGCGCGAATAACTTTTGTTGGATTCGGCTCATCTTGAAACACCCATAGAGTCGACTGCTGTTTACTTTCGGGCTTATACGCGTAAATCCACGATTCATTACCTGTCACTATGTCATAAACGTGTTTTGAAGCACCGCTATCGTATTTTTTCGACCAATCGACACGAGCCTTTTTTTGAACGATTGACAAATTGTGTGGGATCCAACGCGAACAAATTTTTTTGACATTCAAATGTTTATGCAATATTGAATGTATGCTGTTCTCACTAATGTGAAAGGTTGACTCAGTCTCACGATAGATCACATGACGATCTTGCAATATCAGTTCGCGCACAGCATCAATGGTTTCCTGAACAGCAACTGTTTTGGACGACCTTCACGAAATTCGTCTTGGAGTGAACTACGACCTCGACTGAATTCACCATACCATCGATAAACAGTGGTCCTTGATGGAGTTTCATCGCCTAAAATTAAATTAAGTTCATCCATGCACTCTTGCTGACTTAATCCACGTCGAAAGTTGTAAAAAATAATCGCACGAAAATGTTCACGATTTAATTCCATTTGTTGGCCGAGATGAATCCTTTAAGTTACTGTAAACAACACATAGCGCTCGTATGTCAAAACGTTCTAAGTACGTATAACCTCAAAAATGTCAAACTTTACGATAGAGCTGTCAGTTGTCAGATTGCAACACTAAGGTTGTCCAATCCCGATATATAAAAGGCAGCCCTCGTACTTTCATGGCATATCTTGACATTTAAGCTAGATATTTATCATGAAACTTTGACATTTACATTGTTTTTAACAGTTTTTTTGCATATATTTATCCGAATTTCAAGAATAACGGTATATTTTACGTACGTGGTAGAAAATTGTACGGAATAGAGCTGGAAGGAAGATCTCTTTGTAGAATACAATTTCAAATATTCAAATTTATTGAGCCGTTTTAGAAAAAACAGTGTAGATTCATTGAAATTCAATGAATTGTAGTTCTTCATTTCTGTTTTTTTTTCTGATTTTCTGGTAAACCATAAATCTTACGTTATAGAAAATTATATGGTACTTGTCTGTAACATTCCTTAATGCAATACCGTTTAAATCATCAAAATTGCCGAAGCCGTTTTTGAATAATCACTGAACATACATAAAAAACCTCCTACTTGTTAGAAGTCGGTTAAAAACGAAAGTAGACTTCAAGCTATACACTTTATTTCTATGTTTTAGCAAACAATATTAAAGTTAAATATATTTTTCTGTTTTTTCCGAGTTCTTTATCAATGACTATATAAATCAACTAGAAACATATGTATTGAGATGTTTTTAAATTGTGAAAAATATAAAAGTATTTATTGTTCGCGATGATGATTTCAAATAAATATAAACCGTGTGTCCTGTAGTCAAATGATTTCTATTAATTAATTTAATTTAAAAATAAGAGAGTTTCACTTATAATTATTCCTGTTTTTTCACAAAAAAATTGTGTTGAGGACTGTTTAATGTTTGATATTTAAAAAAACACAATAAACATACCTGTAGATAATAAAACGACGATGAAATGCGTAAATTTTCTAAGCATATTTTACTGAGTTTCACACTAAAATATACACAAAGCAATAATAATTAAAAGAAATTACAACAGTCATTGCATACAAATTCACCGAAATTTGATACATAAACGACAATGGGTGTATATTTGGTTTACAGACTGAAGTACGTTCAACAGATAGTGACCAAAACATTACATATCTTATTTAATCTCATATACAGAATGGTTGATTTGTGCTAAAATGCCTTGTATTGTCTTTAAAATTCGTATATATTTTTCATTTTTACCCCAATTGTTGTAAACACATTTATTGATTGTGAAATTATATTTTTTGAAAATATTATTATTTTAAACAAAATCTATTGTTTACAATCACACAATATAGGTAAGTTTTTTGCTATAAAATAATATAAGTAATATTTTTTTAAATATTTTTCGTAAGTGTGTTTTCAAATTATCATATATTTTCAATAACTAATTGGACCCCAAAAACTTATATACTTACGAAAAAAATCATCGAGTCATTAAATTGAATCTTTAAATCCAAAATCCCCCTAAAAATTGGAGGTTTGATCAGAGGCGGCTGGTGGGTTATGAAACTGGTCAAATATTAGGAATCAAAGATGGAACAAAACAAACCATAGCTTTGCTAATACTGCATTTATTAGGGTTCCGTATATACAATATACTGATCTCCGAAACTACTGAGCCTAAAATTTTGAAACAAATAGAAAATATAGAACGTTGCCCAAACTTTACAGGAAAAATAAGGAGAAACCATTAATATCAATTTTAGGGGGCAAATTATAGAACTAAATGAAAATTTCAAATTTTTTTTTTCAAACGCATCATGTAATACATCAAATGAAAGGTCCCATTCTGAGGAACACAAATATATTTTTTTCATATTTAAAAAAATTAACTAAAAAGATATTAAAGAAAATATACAAAAATTTACCTATTCCCCCCCTTATCTCTGAAACCAAAAATCGTAGAGTTTTGCAAAAAATTAGAGGTGTAGGGTCCGACCTGAAGTTTACTGGAAAAATAAGGAGAAACCTCTACTTTTAATTTTGGGGGACAAATTACAGAATTAAATAGAAAATATAAAATTAAAATTGTTTCTAACTCATCATGTTATATATCAAATGAAAGGGCTCATTATGGCGAAAACAAATATATTTTTTTCATATTTTTAAAATAAATTAATTAAGATATTAACAAAAATATAAAAAATTTATCCATCCCCCCCCCTTATCTCCGAAACCATAAACTGTAAAATTTTGAAAAAAAAATAGAGGTATAGCGCCTCACCTGAACTTTACTCAAAAAATAAGGAGAACCCCCTAATATTCATTTTGGGGGGCAAATTATAGAATTAAATGGAAAATAAAAAATTATAATTGTTTCTAACGGATCAAGTAATATACCAAAACTAAGGGCTCATTATGACGAATACTAATATATTTTTTATTTATTTTTTTAATAAATATTTTAAAATATATTGAAAAAAATATTTAAAAAATTACCCATTCCCCCTTTATTCCCCAAACTATAACACCTATATTAATATTGGGGGCCAAATTATAGAATTAAACGGAAAATAAAAAAATATTTTTTAACGGATCATGCAATACATCAAATCAAAGGGTTTATTATGAGGAATACAAATACATATTTTTCATATTTTTAAAATTAATTGTTTACAAGATATTAACATAAAGATATAAAAAATTCTCATTTCTCGCTTTACTTCCGAAACCATACTACCTAAAATTTTTTAAATAATTAGGGGTATAGGTTTCACTTGAAATTTAGAAGAAAAATTATTAGAAAACTCCCATAGCAATTTTAGGGACAATTCATACAATTAAATGGAAAATAAAAATTCAATTTTCAAACGTATCATGTAATATATCAGATAAAAGGCTCATTATATTATATGATATATTAATTACAAATATATCATATTTTTAAATCATATTTTGCCCTTTATCTTCCAATCTACAGAGCCTCAAAATTTAGACAGTACATTATAAAAGGCTTCTCTGAAAGTTTATTAGTAAAATAAAACACTAATGTTAATTTTTGGGGGCTAAATTAGAAAATTAAATAAATATGTGTTCTTATAAAAATCAAGTGAATTCTGAAGCAGATAAAATAAAAAGTCTATGTGTGGAAAATGAAAGTGTATATTCTTTACAAATTTAAAACGCTTTCTTTAAAAGATATTAGGGCAAATTTAAGAAAATGCACTCATTCCCTGCTTGTCTGAAACTGGAATATTAGAATCTTGAAGGTGGTATTATTTAATTTGCGATAGGTATACTCAAGCATTTTGTTTTTAAGATATTCCTTTTTTACTAGAATGTTTATAAATTATGTAATTTTTTCGTAAAATTCGTAATTTTCACGGAAAGCAAACTGTAAATCGTAAAATGGTTAACTATAAAAAAATTGTCATACATATTCCGAAGTTTGAATAAAATTGCTGTAAATCAAATCTTAAATTTATCTTTTTTAAATATTTTCCAATATTCGAGAAAATCTTGGCATTTTTTTAAATTAAAATTTTACTCTAACTTTTGTTAGGAAACTTTTTCGGCAATATAAACTAACATATAATAAAAAAAACTGCAAAAACTCCGTTTATTAACTTTTATTTGTTTATATAAAATTTTCCACAGCTTTCTGACACTTTTGACACAATTATTATACCTACATATTTTCTAGAACCCATTTCTACAAAAAATGCCTATTCCCCATTTTTTATGAAATTTTGCTATTTCGTTCGGAGAAATAGTAATCGAAATCTATTAATCATTTAAAAATGACTAAAAAGTATTTAAAAAAAACACAAAAATAATATGTAATTGAAAGAAACGTTGAATTTCCTGCGCGACCACAACAACTGATTAACACATTTCAAATTTTCACTTTTCAACGGCATCAATCAATCGTGCTTATTGCTTGCATTTATAACGATTTCTTTGCCCGCTCCTATACTCGTATATGTATACACAATAATACATAGCCGAAGATTACATTCTCTCTTTAGCTATTTTCATACTCCTCATATATACTATTCCATTTAGTTGTATTTTGTTCTAAAGCGCCAGTTTGTACCGAACAATCGTCGAAATATTACGAACGCCAACCCGATTGTAACGCTGTATCATGACGTCATATAATTAGAGTAAATACAAAGTAGATGGTGGTGTCAGCGTGTGTTGTTTGTAATGTGCTCAGTGATTAAAATTGCTTAAAAAAAATGGATAACAAGGATGTGGAGGCATGTTTTTTTGTGAATACCTTTCGAAATCATTTCGAGATGTTTCCTTTTGATTTTCACATTTTTACGTACATCATTTTCCAAGATATTCGCTATTTAATATTGTGACTTTCTATAAATATTAATTAATTAGGTTGCTATAATTGAATCATGTCTTTCGATTCATCCATAGGTAACTACGATTATGAATTTGTTGACATAATCGTTTTGAATCCTTATTTTTAAAATGTAATCACAAATTCGTTGTTTTATTATTGAGTTCATTACTTTTGAATAATTCTATTATCAAAATACCATATTTGAAGTGTGATAATATAATATTGATAAAAGCTTTTTGATCGTTTTCAAGGTTGCTAATAAAAATGACATCTTACATACGAAATTAATTTTGTCATGTTGTTTTTGTTCTATTATAATGTGGGATGGTATGCAAATTTTATAATTCGAAAAAAATTAATCGTTTTCAGTTGGTCGGGGGCTCATGTGGTCAGCACGGCCCCTATACCTTTTACAAAGCGTTCAAGTACACAAAAAACGGAGTGAAAAGGATCATTACGTTAAGTGAATTTTTCTTTGTCAAAATGTGGCGAGATTCCGATCTGTTGAGCATTGCCGAATTGCAATTGTTGTGGATGGACAAAAACAGTGAACAAGTGTTAGCAAGCTTAAGATTATACTTCCTGCCGGAAAATACACCCGAAGGACGACTCGATCACGGAGAGGTAAGTCGTTAATACCTGATCAAATTATAACGAATTAATAATTTTAATAACAATCGAACGATTTTAATGTACTAATAAAAAAATCTAATTTGTTCGTCAATTTATGTTAGAATCCGTAATTATGGTCGTCATTTAATTACAAATCAGCTTTCCTTTTCAACTATTTTTAATGTAAAATTAAGCCTTGGATAGCTATACGCGTTCTGTTCACAATTGGTATGGAACGGTGTGTGCCCGGCGAAGTAGGCTGTGTATTTCTCGATAAATTGTCGTTCTAGATATCGACATAGCCACTTCGATGTGATGGTGAGTCGGTTTGCCTCCAGTAGGTACACTTTAGCCGGTTTACAAAGATTATTCATTTCACTTTAGTTTGTTTCTCTTTGTGCTTAATGTATGAGCATATCGTTTCGAGCGGAAGATGACGGTCGTTATTATTGTACGTTATTTAAAAACATTAAGTTTTTCGTTGGGTCGATTTAATAAACGTTTTGTTTTTGCTGAAAATTGAATTGACCGTTCGTTTCGCGGAAGGGGTATACAGGGTTAATCAAATGTATGCAATAGAATTCATAAATTTGTTAAGAATTAAAAAAAAAAGAAAAAAAATTCGGACAGGTGGATTTTAAATTTCTTTTGTATTAATCTAGTCGATAAATGCGCTTTTTAGGTAACACTGGATTTGGAATTTCATGTTGAAAAAATGTTTCAATAATTATAAACAATTTAGTTTTTTGCGAATATTAAAAAAACGGTTCGTAAAAATTTGATAAAAGATCGTGAACTATATCGCTAATTTTATAATTAAATATAACTTTAGTTACATATTTTTAAACGACTTAAGTGGTCCCATATTTTTAGGGTTCAGTATATACAATATACGGATACCCTTATAATATCACTCCGGATTTCTGCCTTTGTCATATCACAGCAATTTTCTCCTAAACTACTTGACGGAAGAGGCTGAAATTTGGTATCAATGTATAGTTTGGTGACCCGATCAGGAGTACATATCGTAAATGAAGAAATTTTGATTTTAGGGGAAAAGCTAAAAAAATCGACCGTTCCCCCTATGATCTCCGAAACTACTGAGCCTAAAATTTTGAAAAAATAGGAAATATAGAACGTTGCCCGAACTTTACAGGAAAAATAAGGAGAAACCATTAATATTAATCCTGGGGGGGCAAATTATAGAATTAGATGAAAATTTAAAAATTTTTCAAACGCATCATGTAATACATCAAATGTAATGTCCCATTCTGAATAACACAAATATATTTTTTTATATATTTAAAAAAATAGTTAATAAGATATTAACGAAAATATACCATAATTTACCCATTCCCCCACCCCTTATCTCTGAAACTATAAATCGTAGTTTTGAAAAAAAATTAGCCCTGTAGTTTACTGGAAAAATAAGGAGAAACCTCTACTTTTAATTTTTGGGGGGGGGGGCAAATTACAAAATTAAATGGAAAATATAAAATTAAAATTGTTTCTAACGCATCATGTTATATATCAAATGAAAGGGCTCATTATGGCGAAAACAAATATATTTTTTTCATATTTTTAAAATAAATAAATTAAAAAAACCATAGGCTGTAAAATTTTGGAAAAAAATAGAATTTTAGCGCCTCACCTGAACTTTACTGGAAAAATAAGGAGAACTCCCTAATTTTCATTTTGGGGGGCAAATTATAGAATTAAATGGAAAATAAAAAATTATAATTGTTTCTAGCGGATCAAGTAATGTATCAAATCACAGGGCTCATTATGACGAATACAAATATATTTTTTTAATTTTTTTAAAATGAATATCTTAAAATATATTTAAAAAAATTACTCATTCCCCCCTTCATTCCCTAAACTGTAACACCTATTTTTTTTTTTGTTTAAAAGAAAAATACGAAGAAATCCCTAATATTAATATTGGGGGCCAAATTATAGAATTAAACGGAAAATAAAAAGTATTTTTTTAACGCATCATGCAATACATCAAATGAAAGGACTCTTTATAAGGAATACAAATATATATTTTTCATATTTTTAAAATTAATTGTTTACAAGATATTAACAAAGATATAAACAATTCTCATTTCTCGCTTTATTTCCGAAACCATACTACCTAAAATTTTAAAAATAATTAGGGGCACTGGTGCTCACTTGAAATTTATAAGAAAAATTATTAGAAAACCCCCATAGTAATTTTAGGGACGAATTATACAATTAAGTGGAGAGTAAAAATTCAATTTTCAAACGCATCATATCAGATAAAGGGTCATTATGTGAACTAGCTGTCGCCCAGTGGTCGAAATTCGACCAATTGTGTCAATATCTCTGGCAGGTTAAGTAACATGAAAATTTTATCGTGACATTCTATCCTAGGACTTTAGGAAGAACAGCAATTACCCAGAACGGATCCAGATTCGGAACTTCTGTGCGATAGTTTCCTCGAAAATCCTAGATGTCGGTCTTACATCTCGCTTCTACAAATAAGTAACGAAATTCAAGTTTTTTTCAGATATAATTCATAGAACTTTATTTGTGTTCAAATTCGTAATTCTTAATTTAATATGACAACAATTCAACTGCTAATGGGCTACCCTACATATTTATTTTTTCTAACACCCCTGTATAGCTATAATTGCACTCAATTCTCTCACATTTATTAAAATCCTCATTATAATAATTCCATCTCATTATATATTTCCACCACCCTGTATATGCAACTGCTTATGGACCATGCATAATATTTTTTAACATTTTTCAACCACCAGGTAAACCATTCTGTATATGCCACTGCCTATAACCCACCATATTTACTCTTTTTGTTTATGAAATTTTTAATTATCTTCTGTAACTATAATTCTGCTCCGACCTATATTTCAATCATTATATATATGGAACTCTTCGTGATCTACTCTATAAATCATTTCTTATTCTAACATTTTTTATCACCATCCTGTATATCTATAATTCCTCTTACCCTATATTTCATCTTAACTATATATACAACTGCTTATGGGTTACGAAATGTTGCATTTCCATTTCCGCCACCCTGTATGTGCATCTATGTATAACATTTTTTGTACCACCCTGTATAACTGTAATTTTACTGCACCTTCTATTCCAAGAACCCTGTAAATTCAACCGCTAATGGGCTTCCCTATATAATTATTTTATTAGTTATAATTGCACTCTACTCTATATTTTAAACACCCTAAATATGTAACTGCTTATGTGCCACACATTAAAAATATTATTTCTAACATATCTGGAATCGCCCTGTATAATTATATATTCAACGATTACTTTACCCACTAAACAATAACAACGCTTGCATGCCACCTCCAGAAGTACATACTCTAAGTATATAATAGCATTGATCTGTCTATATATAATTACTCAATGGTTTGAGTCTGGCGGCAGCGGCACGCGGCACATTCATTTGTTTGGCATTGACATTATTGACGTAAATAATGAATTTTTATTATATTTTATTTAATTAATGAACCAATATTATAAATTAAGATTAGCATTCTGCACTGAAGGTCATCAGTAGCTACTAAACAAAACAAAAATGAAGAAAATCGGTTGAGAAACAGAGGAGAAAATGGTACCTAATCGATTTGTCTTAGCCTATTTATATATAGATTACAAATATATCATATTTTTAAATCAATTGTTTACAAGATATTAACAAAATATTAAACATCGACTTAATTCCCACTATAGAAACTACACTATTTCAATTTTGAAATATATATTTTATTTGTATTTTTAAATAATTTGAATAATAGATTTAATAATTTATAATTTAAAACTTGACGTAATTTGCCCTATATCTTCCAATCTACAGAGCCTCAAAATTCAGACAGTAGATTATAAAAGTCTTCTCTGAAAGTTTATTTAGTAAAATAAAACTCTAATGTTAATTTTTGGGGGCCAAATGTATTCTTATAAAAATCAAGCGAATCCTCAAGTAGATAAAATAAAAAGTCGATGTGTGGAAAATGAAAGTGTATATTTTTTATAAATTTAAAACGCTTCCTTTAACAGATATTAGGGCAAATATAAGAAAATGCACTCATTCCCTGCTTGTCTGAAACTGGAATATTAGAATCTTGGAGGTGGTATGGAACCCTTAGTATGCGAGTCCAACTTGCACTTGACCAAATTATTTTATAAGATCTCAAATTGTAATTAAAAAGAAAGAAATTATTAGAATTGAAAACTGCATCCAATTGTGCTGTATTATTAAAAATTGTAATAAATTGAAAGTTGATTGGAAATAAATCGAAATAAATGTCCGTTAATCAACTTCAATATGGAGGTTCTCAGTTGGGTTCTGTATACAGTGTGTCCTCATGAACTGAATTCAAATGGAAAACGTTTTTATGAATATTATTTAAAGAAAAAGTTTTTCTTTATAAGACGATTTGCATGGTCAGAAATGCATACTGTAAATCATTACATGTCACTTTTTCAGATGTATACGAGGTTTGTCAGGAAATATAAATTTTGCTCAAAAGTAAAATACCTTTCTTTTTGATA
Source organism: Octodonta nipae (assembly GCA_034190945.1). Classification (NCBI taxonomy): domain Eukaryota; kingdom Metazoa; phylum Arthropoda; class Insecta; order Coleoptera; family Chrysomelidae; genus Octodonta; species Octodonta nipae. Next base: position 4,578,619 of record CM067220.1, on the reverse strand, counting down.
ATATCTAAAATTCTTATCAAACAGAAGTAATTAGATTTATAAAATGCATCTAATTATGCCATATCACTAAAAATTATTAATATATATATATATATATATATATATATATATATATATATATATTCATGTCAATTTTTCAAATTGTATACTAGATTTTGCAAAGAATATAGATTTTATTTAATAATAAATCATATTTATTTGTAAGATTTTTTGAACCCACCTGTCTAACTGTAATTTTACTTCGCCAAATATTTCAACTGCTCACATTGCTTGATGCTTGAATTTCGATGCACACACACACACACCTACCACAGTATACCATATAGAAAATATCGCTCCTCCTAAAAAATTTTCTCTTACATATGTCATAGCTATTTTCTTCGAAACTACAAGCACGGGGAAACTTTGCAAAAATCTAGCATTCCCCCTTTATCTCCGAAACTATTGAGCCTCAAATTTAGAACAAATGTTGCAAATATGTGCTCTGTCACTCGAAGTTTACAGAAAAAATAAATCGAAAATAAGTAAATTTTGGTGGACAATTTAGAATTTAAATGAGTAATAAAAAATATAATTTTGTATTGCAATCATGTAATGAAAAGGCTCCTCATGACAAATACAAATATAAATATTGTTTGATTTTAATATATCTAATTTCAAAAATATTACCGAAAATATAAAAAAATCGAGCCATTATTCTCCAACTACCACCAAAACTACTAAGCCAAAGTTTGAAAAAAGAAAAGAAAATATAGAGCCCCAAACTTTACAGAAGTAACATAAAAAAAGTAAATGAGAAATAAAAATGTTTTATTTTCAATCGCATGAGCCTTCATTTGATATATATCTACTTTATAAAATATTAAGAAAAATATAGGTACATAAATTGGGCCCCCTCTTCCTTTATCTCCAAAACTATCTACTGAATTTTTTAATAAAATAGATAATGTAGGACGTCATTCAAAATTTACTGGAATTTAAGGCTTCCTCCTATATAGTTTGGGGGGCCAACTCATAAAATTAAATGAAAAATACAAAGTTAAAAGATAACTTGTTTAAAAGATATTACGGAAAATATACAAAAATCGTGTTTTATCTTCAAAAGTAGAGAAAATAAAATATGAATCCCATTATTCTCAATATAAAATTGATTTATTGAATTGAAAATAATTTGGTTGTATGAAAATATCTAACGCAAATTTAATCTCTATTTTAATGTTTAGTCTAATGTATTTTTCTATATTGGAATAAAGTGTATCAACGTGATAGGAATATTTATTAAATCTCTTTAAATTGTAATAAATTATGTATTAGTTTACGATACGATAATAAAATAAACAAAACAAACAATGCCTTATTCATGTTAATTATGTTGTTTGCCATAAAATGTTAACATCACATACCTATACCCAAATAAAAACGTTGTTATGCAATTATTAAGTAAATATATATACAAATATATATCCACATATTTAGAACTATATCATTCAATGTATGACAGCCGTTTCGAACCAGGAGTTCTCGTCAGATACGCTTCCTTGAATAACAAGTTCTAAAGTGAAATACTTGGATGTTATACACATCAGTAAGACAACAGTCAGTGTATTGAACCTAATAGATGTCGGTGACATCTACCGTCTATTGAGTAATTTAAGTATATGAAGGCATACTATGCTATAACATATACCATACTCTTGACAGATGGTTCGAGTGTTTTATATAAAAACACATAAGTAAATATATATACAAATATATATCCACATATTTAGAACTATATCATTCAACGTTGAATGATATAGTTAGTAGTAGATGACATACTTAAATAATGTTGTTGTTTTTTTGACAAATAAAAAATACAAATTACCTCCTAAATACCACCCCAGTTGTAATTATTTGCTACCACTTCACTAAAGGCCTTCAATTAGCAATTAAAAAAATCAAGAAAATTGGTTCAACAGAACGAAATGTTACCAAACATTTGCGTATTTATATATAGATTTTTAATAAAATACACATATTTAAAATGTCAATATATTCATTTTAGGTAAAAGTCATTCATCTTGTATTAAGAGGCAGGATTTTTCCGGAATGATATATCAAATAATAAATTAATATTAAATATAATATTGCATTAAACTTCGTGGGTTCAAATTAAATTTTAAAACACTGATATTTACTTTCACGTTCTAGAAACTTTATTTACACATAAACATCCAATATTTACAACATATGATTCTGAAAACAATTTACATGGAAATATCAACACCACTATACAGGGTGTCCCAAAAGTCCCGGAACGGCATTTTATCTCGGCAGGAATGCATTTTAGAGAAAAATGTTTCAAACAAAACTTATAGGATTCGTCCCTGGCTATCGAATTGTGACCTTGAATTTGACCTTGACCTTCAAGGTCATTTCAAAGTCAAGTCGATTTTTTCAAATGGGACAACATATTTCTGACCTCGGAAATGAAAAGATCGGAAAATTTTACGTTCAAATATGTCCTTGACCTTTTTTAAAACATGACCTCTAGTTGTCAGTAAAGGTCGAAGTCAAGGTCAAGAACAACTTCGTTGCGTAGCTCGTCAAATATGGGTTTAAAATTTTTTTTCAAGAACTAAGGTTTAGGATTTTTCCACGGCAATGCGATGCTTAGTATGGCTACGCAACGAAGTTGTTCTTGACCTTTACTGACCACCAGAGGTCAAGAATGGTGACATATTTGGTATTTTCGAATTTGCGAGGTCAGAAATATGTTGTCCCATTTGAAAAAATCGACATGACCTTGACATGACCTTGAAGGTCAAGGTCAAATTCAAGGTCACAATTCGATAGCCAGGGACAAATCCTATAAGTTTTGTTTGAAACATTTTTCTAAAATGCGTTCCCGCGAGATAAAATGCCGTTCCGGGACTTTTGGGACACCCTTACTGACCACCAGAGGTCAAGTTTTAAAAATGGTCAAGGACATATTTGAATGTAAAATTTTGATCATTTTTATGTTGTCCCTTTCGACTTGACCGACCTTGAAGGTCCAGGTCAAGGTCTTCACAACTCGATAGCCTTTAATTTACACATAAAATGCCGTTAACACACTGACCACCAAGGTCCGCAAAATCCGATCTTTCCATTTACAGAAATATGTTGTCCCATTTATCGACTTGACTTTGAAATGACCTTGAAGTCAAGGTCAAATTCAAGGTCACAATTCGATAGCCAGGGACGAATCCTATAAGTTTTGTTTGAAACATTTTTCTCAAAAATGCGTTCCCACCGAGATAAAATGCCGTTCCGGGACTTTTGGGACACCCTGTATAAACTGTACTAAATATGGAATGTCCAGCAGTCCAGTCGTTCTTTTTATAATCTACATCGAACTCTCTAGCAAATTTCGACGGTCATCTCCCAGTTTCTTCGAGTATTCAATGCTAACAGGTTTTTGCTGACTAACAGACGGTTAATGTTTTATTTTATGACTGATTTAGGTATCTCCAATGACGGCGAATATATATTTTATAACAATATTTTTAAAATTTAGTTTTTCCAAAATGCTTTACGGTTATTCAGATATTTCACAATTACCATTTCAAGAAAATACAAGAAACCAATTCATAAGTAACTATGAAGCTGCAGTATAAATAACTACGATACATAAGTACTTACATATTAGTACACTTTAAACTGCAATGCATGTATAATCTCAATAATTTCAATTTAACACACAAAGTTAGCTATGACTATTTCTGTATTAAATCAAAAATGTAAAGAAATACAATGCACCTGCTGTTAATTTATGTTAAATAATCAAATTCGCTAAAACGAAGATGGCCGTGAACATTACAATTATTGCCATGATGTCAGATCTAACTATTTATCTTAAATCTCACTAATTATATTCGTATCATGGGCTTTGTACTCTTTGTTAATTATTATACCTATATTATAATTTTTTATGCGTGAGATCTGAATAGCGTGATAATGTGGAATATATTTCGGAACCGATCAAAATTTGTTAGTTTTTTGTTTTATTTAGTTTGTTTTCGAGTCAATCCATCTTACGATTTTCTCTCCAAGCAATCTGGCGGCACTGTTTGGCATTGACAGTGTGGATCGTTTTGTCTGTGGCTATTTATGTATAGATATTACACTGTATCAGAAATAAATCTGGCTTGTTTCAACTTGATATTTCAATCAATAGAGGGTTTTGCTTCAGTTGTTTTTTTAGGCTTCAGTATTTTCTTACTGATTTTAATGTTTGACATTTTTTTGTTAACAGGTTCTTATCTAGTATTAATTACTGTTTCTTTCAAATCGGTGGTCACTGTTTTGTAATTTTTTATTAGTGAATTATCCTTCCAATTATATTTTATAAGGTTTTACTTTCTGCTTTTAGTAGCATTTGTTAATTGTGGTTTCAAAAACACTCAATAAGCTCTTTTTGTTTTGATTCTTTTGTTAGATGAAACATTTGACTTGGATGTAAATTTATGGTTTATAAACATAGATATTATATATGATCTCCGATTTCGCGGAAACGACTTAACCGATTTAGATAATTTATACTGCATCCTATTACGAAATATCAGAAAATCCAATAAATCATAAAGGTTTGTCCTAATTGAAACTAAAATTACTGACAGACAATATGTCTAGAACGAGAACGAGTCTATTGGCAACATTAACAATATATATACTGTAATGTTTTTATTTTCACACACGGGTTCTGTTCAGTTTTTGGATTTATTTAAAAACACAGTCCAACTCACTCTAATTTATTTCCACTACTTTTACACAAATTTATATTCACAGAAACTACTATTTACATTTTATCTTAACTGTACAAACGACCGACGAAAACTGAATGCCTCCTATCGCCAGCTGGTCCTTTTATACATTTATCTTGGAATTGTCTGTACATCCACGAACCATCGGGAAATTCCATCACGTTCGAGAACAGTAACGGCAGTCCGCCGGTTGAGAGACAAACATTGTTCCACGAATTTATCGGAATAATGTCCCTTCCATGAATTGGTTGAGGGCCGATTGCACCAGCTGTCGGATGAATTCTCGTAACAATACGTAAATATAAGGTGATCCAAAATATGCTTTAAGAATTTAATTACGTTGGGATTTTGCATTTTTAGGTTAGCTACAAAACACTAAAACAGACATCAGCCTTATAATGTCACATGTTACATCCAAGGCTATTTGATCGTTGATCTATGTTATTTAAATGGTGTTTAAGTTAACAAAATTTAGTTCAACGGAATCTTCGCCTTTTACTTAAACAATTATTCTTTTTCAGGATGAGGTTCTTGCAATCTCCGAGAAAGTTGTGATCCGTATGGACGATTTAATCACTTGGATAACGACAGAAACCGAATGGTCGTGGGGAAGGTTAGCGAAGTCCGAAAAAGAACTCAAAAATGTTGAAGTGGATACCGAACATTTCGCCCCACCCAGGGAACCGAACGGTGCCAGTTTCACATTGTCGGATTACTCTGTAGATTTTTCGGACGTAAATACTGAAAAGAAAAATATCGGTAAGCTATAATTTCTATATTCTATATGTTTACTCAGTTTACATGTTTTTATACAGGGTGAGTTTTTTTTGATGATCAGTATGGGGATCTCGGAAACTAGCGGAGATAGAGCAATGGTTAAATTGGGAAAGATTTGCAGTTTTACTGGCCTAATTTAATGACACTTTCGGATTTTTGTAAAAAGTGGCTTACTAGATATTTTGAAAAAACGAAATTCTGTCGATTTAGTCAAATCCCTCTAGCTCATTTCTTTCTGATTTTATAAAAAAGTGTAAATGTTAAAATTGAAGGGAATTGTATCCCGAATATGATTGTCATGTCCTCGTTTGCGTGACAACTCTCGTTTTCGAGATATGACAAAAACTTATCTTTTCTTGAATGGAAACCATAGTTGGCTATGACCTCAAAAAATCTGACATTTTTAGAGCTTTTGAACGATATAATACTCGATATAGTGATTCATAAAAATAACGGAGTTATGAATGCTTTTTTCTCTATTTTCACTTTTAACGTAGGTAGCCATGAAAAAGATTGTTTTCACTTTGTGACGTTTCCTCATTTGAGAGTAATTCCATTAGTAGTGCTGAACTGGCAGTCGATATTGATAAGTTTTCGTGATAAAATGGAATATTCTAACGAAGAAAAACTGAATATGGTGGAATGTTATATCATATGCCATAAAAATTTAGTTCGTGCAGCTGAAGAATACTTTCATATATATATTTTAATCGTCGTCACCTGCGCTATATACATTTAAGAGGCTTTACGATAGTTTACGCAGAGATGGATCTTTTACTAAACCACCAAAGAAACGTAATCAAATTAACGAAGCAGGACAAATAAATGTTTTGGCAATGGTAAATCAAAATCTATCTACATCAACTCGTGAGATTGCGGCAGAAGCTGGCACATCTCAACGAACTGTAGTTAAGGTACTGAAAGCGCACAGGTTCCACCCGTACAAACTTTCAGTTTCTCAAACTTTGCATACTGGTGACGAACATCGACGTATTTTGTTTTGTACATGGTTTAGAGACATGTGCCTTGACAATCCACAGTGTCCATTAAAGGTGTTATAGTCAGAACTAGATTAACTAACAGCGGTATGTTCAATAGACACAATGAGCATATCTGGGCTAAAGAAAACCCTTTCCATGTAGAACAAAGACGACCCCAGATAAAATTTGGTTTTAATGTTTGGTGTGGTATCATAGGGTCTACCATTCTGGGGCCTTTTATCTATGACGAATCACTTACCGGGGAGCGCTACTTGCATTTATTGCAATACACTTTTCAAGGCATGTTGTATAATTTGAATTTGAGAAGTTGTTTAGAAATTGAGTGGTTCCAACATGATGGAGCACCTGCTCATAACTCGTTATTAGTAAGACAACACTAAGATAATATATATCCAAACTCTTGGATAGGAAGAAATGGCCCACGCGAATGGCCATCCCGGTCTCCCGATTTGGCAGTTATAGACTTCTATTTATGGGATGCGCTAAAAAACAAAGTATACAAAAGAAAGTATGAGACAGTTGGTGACCTAAGGGAGGCGGTATTACAAGCAATTGAAGAAATTGATAGGCGGTCTGTGAGGAAAGCGGTAATGTCAATCTTAAAAAGATGCAATATTTGTCTAAATAACAATGATGGACTTTTCGAACATGAATTGTAACCATTATTATGTACTTTAATTTCTTAAGTTTTTAGTAAGTACTTACCTACTTATTTAGTTTTTTCGTTATATCTGATGTACCTAATAAAAAAATCGTTCTTTGTTTTTTGGAATAGTTATTAATAAATCAATCTATTTTATGACTAACTACGTTAAAAGTGAAAATAAGAGAGAAAAGCATCCATAACAGCTTTATTTTTATGAATAACTCTATCGAGTAATATATCGTTTAAAGCTCTAAAAATGTCCGATTTTTTGAGGTCATAGCCAACTATGGTTTCCATTAAAAAAAAGATAGGTTTGTGTCATATCTCGAAAACGAGAGCTGTCACGCAAACGAGGACATGACAATCATATTCGGGATACAATTCCCTTCAATTTTGATATTTACACTTTTTTAAAAAATCAAAAACAAAGGAGGTAGAGGGATTTGACTAAATCGACAGAATTTCGTTTTTTCAAAATATCTAGCAAGCCATGATTTTTTACAAAAATCCGAAAGTGTCATTAAATTGGGCCAGTAAAACTGCAAATCTGTCCCAATTTAACCATTGCTATATCTCACCCTGTATATTTTTACGACTAACAGTACAATATACTACATAAAAGTATAAAAGTGACTACAGTATACTCACAAGTCATTTTAAAACATACTTCATTGATTTTTGTAGTTTTTAAAAGTATTTAGGTGTATTTTGGGGCTAATAGTTGAACTACAAAAAAATAAAAATAACCACACTTTTCTCATCATTTGTAGTATATTTATGTCAAACATGATAGCCCTATCGACAAGTCGGGTTGTATGTTTGGACAGCTCTACTATTTTAGCATTTAATGACGTTATCCACTATTGAAATAATTCGTGTTGATTCTAGAAAACCTCAAGGATCACAAAGCGCCACACGTAATAATATTAAGTTTTCCAAAATACTGCCGCTACAGAGCCATGATGAAGCGTTTGGAGAACGTCGAAGATGCGTACCTCAGATTGAAAATCGTCAACGCCTTAGGCGGTTTCTACGTCAAGTATCCCAATACGAGAGTGTTGTTTTGCAAAGAAACCTTCGACTACCCCGAGCTAGAAGGCCACGAATTGCTGTGCAATCATTTATCGCCCAAACTGAAAGGCAGGCCGAGGGGTAAACGGAAAAAACGAAGTGTGTCGCCTGGATCGGAAAGTAACGAATCAGAATCGTCGGTCAGTAACAACTCCACTAGTAAGGTAAGCATAACTTTAATGAAAACTTTTTGTAACTACTTTTTGTAAGTAAGTTGTAATGTTTCTTATAGTCAAAGTGTTTCAAGTTCTAGCTCACGGCCCAACTTGCTAGTTCAATTCTAGTTACGCCGGATCCAGTGTGTATAGGGTGTTCCAAAAGTGTGGCAACGTTCCAGCAAAAAAATACGAGCAAAAACGTTTTCCCCTGTCCACGCACTGATGACCTTAAATTTGACCTTGATTTTAACCTTGGAGGTTTTTTGAAACCCATTTCAGCCTAATGACACCTTTATTGCATTTGACCTTCTCATGACATTCGAAGTCACGGTTTGATCACGATCAGACGTAAAATTTCCGCTCTTTGTCAATCCGTAATAAAAAAAATTATGGTTTCCATTATCACAAATTAAAGTGAATTGATATTATCTCCAAAGTTACTGTCAAGGTTAAATCTCAGGTCAACATTGAATAGTTAAAGGGAAATCCTGAGACTTGTCATGTTTCTTGCTAAAACGTAATCCTAGCGAATTATTATAAGGTAGTCATACTTTTGGATTACCCAGTATATACTAACGCATTTGTTAGACAAGCCATATTTTCCAGCGCTTTAGAGGTACTTACATGACTTTTTTTACTTTCTTCTCACTTCCGGTTTACCCGAAAATGGAACAGAAATAAAATTTCAACTACCGATGATTTTTAATATTTCTTGATTCCTGAGTCAATATTGAATACAAATGCACTATTAAAAACATTACGCCTACTTGATATTTTTGCACAGATTCTCAAATCTACAATTAGGTGGCCATGATCCTCTAAAAATTAAAAGTCTAAGAAACTAATATATTTATTAAAAATTACAAACGAGCGGGTTTTGCCACTAATAATTCAAGGCCCATGACCTCTTAAATTTAATAGAATCACTATTTTATAGCTAAATCATTTTTTAAATTAATTTTACATCTAGGTGGCCATGATTCTCTTTAATTCTAATGAGGTCTAAAGTAATAAAACAAGGCAGTTTTTCCAATTAATTCAAATCTTATGAACTCTTAAATTTTTCAGTTTCACTATTTATGGTATAGCTCAATCTTTTTTTTTTTTGTTTCATGCACTATTAAAAAATCAAGCTTACTTAATATTTTTACAGAGATTTTTAAATCTACATCTAGGTGGCCATCATTCCCCTTAACTCCACTGGTGGTCTAAAATAATTATAAATAATACAAGGCAGTTTTTGCAATTAGTTCAAATCATATGACTTAAATTTATCAGAATTAAAATTTTCGGTAGGTATAACTGAATTTTTTTCTCAATAAGGTCTCTTTAGATTTTAGTTAAGTGATTACAGAAACATAATCAGACGAATGTCACAAAAAAAAATTAAAAATTCATTATCACAAAATACTTTCAAAGAAGTCAGGGCCTATAGACCTATGAACTCCTTGACACTGCACGACTCCCTCTCAACACGTTTTTCTTCATTTTTAGGCCGAAATTAAGAACGGTCTGCGTTATAATACCAACATAGCCCCCCGCCGCAGTACGAGATATCACGAGTTTAACGAAAACAAGGAATTCGTTAAAAAACTTCACTCTTTCATGAAATCCAGGCACATACCGATCGGAAGGATTCCGTCCTTAGGCTACAAGGAATGTAAGCTTTCAAGATCAATGGAATTTTTTTATTATCAACTCTCATGTGTCGTTCATTTCTAGTAAACCTTCACGAATTCTTCACCAAAGTTCGAAAGCTGGGAGGCTACGACTGCGTGACGACGAACCGTCTGTGGAAATCAATATTTGATGATATGAGCGGCAACCAAAACTGTACCAGCGCAGCTACAGTCATCAGGCGTCATTATGAAAGGTAAAGTTTCACTTTTTTTTTAAATACAAGTTGTCCAAACACAGCAATAACCAAGTGATTAACAGTATACTACTCTTCTTTAACTTTTGCCTTACAGTTTGCCCAATATGAGAGGCCAATATGTCAACAACTTCTCTGCTCTATTGTTTTTTACTTCATTTTCCCCATGTTCACAGCTAGACACACCCTTGGACTCCTAATGCCATGCCATATCTGTGTGTTCTGTCATTGTCGGCTGGATGTCTTTCTGACATGGCTTTGGTAATCCCCTGTAGCCATGTTGTAGGTGGTCTCTCCCCGGTTTTGTCTCGGGTGTCTATACCATATCAGCTGTTGCTTTTGTATGTACTCTGCTAAAGTTCTTTCTACTTTCATGTGTCTTATTCCTCATTTTCTAATATGTTTGAGCCTGCATTTTCATGCTGCTTTTCTCCAAAAATCTTGAAGTCTCACCAGGATATGAATGGCCACAAACACAACGTACACTGTATACGCAAATCTTAAAATTACAGTTACAGAAAAGAAGTGGGTAAAGAAAATAATAATAAATAATGCTGATTTAATATTGACCTGACTGGGTAGTCCGTTGTTTTTCTTTTCACTGTGCGTATTTAGGTGTATTCTTCATTTTATCTCGGTTTCTGGTTTCAGGTTTTTGCTGCATTATGAACGACATGTGAACGGAGAAGAGTACAAACCGTCACACGTGTCTGAAAAGAGGAAACTCAAAAGTAAGCGTTCAAGCAATAGCACCAGTGCAACTGAAACTAGCAGTGATTCACCACCAGCAGCTTCTACTTCAAAACGGACGTTAAGTGAAAATATAAGTGATAACAAAGTAAGTTCACTGTTGATCTATTTTATATTTGATACAGCCACACGACATCTACACCTTGAACATGATCCGAAATGTTCTCTTCAAAAACTGGAAATTTATTATTTTGGAAGATGGTACTAATAAATATTTCCGTTGCTGAAAATGGCAAATAATCGAAATTATGCTTTTTGAAACTTTAAACATCTCATATAATTAAGTAAACGAAATATAAATAGTTAATAATACTTTGTTTTGTGTGATGTACATTCTTCAAGAAGAACCTTTTGAAACGTCTGTGGAATATAGTTCCCTAATCTCTAACCAATTTATTTCAGTTAAATAAAAAACATTGTTATATGCTAACTGTAAATACTTGCTCAATTTTTAAACTGCCATATTTTATACAGTAACAAATGTCAGTTTTTCCCAGCTTGTACTTCTGGAGGTAGCCTATAATTCAGGCTACCTCCAGAAGTATATGCTCTAAGATTTTTACGCAAATAGATCTTTACACCTTTTATAAAGCGCAGGCGCGTTCGACATGTTATTGAAGCTGATCTATTGGACAGGTTAGGACAGTAATGTTACTCATATTAGGCTTAAAGTAATTAATATACTGATAATTAATAAAATAAACATTAGTATTTATTATTACTATGGTTTTCTCAATCATTGTCCTTTTTACTACAAATTGTGTTGGTTAATTATGTTGGCTATTCATCTTTCGACTGACATATAAGAAAGTTAATTTATAAGATTTTCATGAAATCTGTACAAAAATTGTATGCAATATTAACGAAGGTTGCACAGTTGCTACAAATAAAATATAAAATTCAATATATAAATATTTAATTGAACTCGATTTTGCAACTGATTTTCAAAAGGTTAACACTCGTTTTATTTAACATTATATCTTTTAGCAAGTTATTGTCTTAAAAACACACAAGTCAAATAAATTCTCCAAAAGTGATTTACTGTATGTATGCCTCCCACATATACCGCGACATTAATGCATTTTGCTCCATTCTTTATTGATAAAATGTTATACATTTTCATTAAAATCGCTATACTGATAGTTTAAGTTTATAACTATTAAAACTTTACTACTAATAGTAATTCAATAATTTAAATTGAAATTGTCGTATTCACCTTATAAACAAACATAAAGTGCACGAAAAAATTGATAGGCTTTGACGCATGCGCATCTTTTTTTTTCAATTATGTAAAAGTCTATAGATTTTTTTACCCTTTGTAATGCGCAGGCGCGTTTGGCATGTTAAAAAGTATAAAGTGCCCGAAAAAAATAACAGACGTTGACGCATGCGCATTTTTTTTTTCAATTGAGCAAAGGTCTATAGTATGACAGATCTGGATAGTGCCATCTAGTGATGGTTTGTCAGAGGTAAAAAGCGTTTATTTTTTCCCTAAAAACGATAACATTCCTTTTAAACTAACGAAGACAACTCATCACCCAGGAATTTTTACTTGCTCTTTATGTTATATATTTTTGAGTCTAAAAAACTCCAAAATCTTTCCTGATAGTATTTATTGTTTTCAGGAACCTGTAAAAGTGGAAATCAAACCGTCATCCTTGCGAAGCGTACGCGTTAAACCTGAAAGACAAAAGGATAAAAAACTTATAACTGGTGAGGTCAATACTGCTCCAAGCAACAACCCCACCACTACTAACACTCCTGCAAAAGAAAACGATAACACTAAAATTAATCAAACCGCTGAAGAATCACAGGTGAAAGCTGATGACGATAAATCAACCGTTAAGGCATTAAAAACACAGCTCTCCAATCCTGATGATTCACAAACGAAAATTGAAAGTGGCAGCTCTGAAAATAAAGAAGACGAAGTAAAAACTGACGATATTGAAAATCGAATACCAGTTAATACCGAGGAAATTCCAATAAAAATAGAAACGTGTGTTAAAGATGAACCATCAATGAGCAGTGATGACTTAATCAAGACAGAAACTAGTGATGCAATAAAACAGATAGAGGTACAAACTGTTAAATTAGAAACAATTGAGGTGCATGTTGAAGTTATAAAATCAAATAAAGATTTAGAACCAAACATAGAACCTCCATTGCCTGAGAAATTAATTTGTTCTCCTATGGAAGGCAAAGAAAACATACCAGTTCTAAAACCGGTAGATCCTAGTTCAAGAACTAGCCCAGGTATGGAAACGTCATTCAGTAATTTCAAACACGATTCTCCTAAAACAGACAAACCAGAATCGGATTTGTTCAACACCTCCTTCATCCACGAAGTGAAGAAAAGAAAGCTTGACATTTTAAAAGAAGGAGGACTAGAAGTAACACCCGTTAGACCGACGAAATCAACGAAAGACAATCGACCGTCAGTTATTCAACCAACGTCATCGCCTTCACAAGTGATTCCCAAGTCAATAAAAGTCGACGTAATACCAGCTCCTGCAAATATAATCCCTCAAACCCGAAGACCGTCTCAATTATACAACTCACCGCATCTAAAAATCCCACCGACTACGCCAACTAAGAAAGCACTGCCATCAACTAGTCCCTTCCAGTTCACCAACGACACCACACCTCCAAAAGTTCTCCAATCGAAATCGATTTACAGTTATTCCGAGAAAACCGTGTACGGGAATCCCAAAGACATCCTGTGTCCGCTCGCAGAACCAGTCGTACCGAAACTGATCGGAAGCTTCCCGAAAACAGGCGGAGCCCCCGTAGATTTGTCAGTAAACAGTCCACAGAAACCCACATTCGAAATAATGAACGTACCTGAAGTCAGCTTAAGCCTGCAACACAATCGCGAAACCGTCACGAAGAATTTATACAAAAACCACGCGATCGATAGGAGAAAACTCACCCCCAGCTTGGAGATCACGCTGGTAGGACCTAACAAAGCTCCCGGCATGCACAAATCGCATAATCATACACCCTCTGCTGCGCAACAGTCCTCTAGCAGCCACAACAACCATCACAATGGGCTCTTAAGTGACTATTACAGTCCTTACAAAATAGGGAAGAGCGCAGACAACGGTAAATTTAAATCGTCACAAAAACCCAAGCTTGATGTAAACATTTCTCAAGCGTATAAAGCGCCATCTAGCAACGTAAATCTACCTATGGAACCCAGTAGTTTAACACCTCCGGCGCAGTCGCAGAGTTCACCAGGACTGAAACCGACGGCACCCAACTTGAACATACCCGGGTTTCCATTTCTGCCTCAATTGTATGACCAACCGAAGGGAATGTCGGCGTTTTTACCCAATATAGACCCTATGTACTATTCGGTGGCATTTCAAAGTCTTTACTCTAGTGGAGCGTTGAATTCATCGCCGTTGTTACAAGTTCCATCACCGGAACACTTGAAATTGTACATGGAATTTATGGCACGCACTCGGTTGAATCCCCCTTTCCGGCTACCGCAGGATGGCAGCTCGCCATTTGGTGTAAATACGAATCATATGAAGAAATAATGAATACGTATTACCAAAATCAACAACAAAAAACCAATCTGGTCCAATAAGACAGTAAAAGTGAGCGATATTAAGTCTTTCTTGACAATATTTTCAAGGTATATTTTCATGTGATATGAAATTTTTAATTTCAAAGGGTCTTTGGAATGAAATAAGTGGATTTGTTAACCCCTTTGTTGCCTGACATTTTTAAATAGTGACGATATTCTGGAGGCCCACAATTCAGTCACATGCGTGATTATTCACTCTTATTTACATAAAATTGTGATGTAACATTACGTAAAACTTACATAAATTTTACATCAAGGTTATGTAATTCATATATGTAACTGTGGCATAATAAAAAAGTAACAGTGTGACGTAATTTTGTCATACATTTTGTCAGCGTTACATTGCTTTTCAGTTTTTATTGTTACATAACTTGTGACTTCTGTGTTATGTAACATGTCCGTTTGGTGTTCACTAGGTTATTTCTTTGTTTTTCTTTCCTGGTCTACTGTTTCATGATTATCGGGATTTTCGGTCTCTTATATTTATTAATATTCCACGTTTTAAACCGAAAAACAAAAATCCTTCCATTGTCGAATTTCTTTTTATGTTTATTTAGGGTTAACGTCCACATTTATTTGTTCTAGATACATTTTCAAAAAAAAATAAAGAAACAGATTTTCACGTAAATAACGTTAACTGCAAAACGTCAATATTAAAAATAGAATTACACAATTGGTTCATTTGAGGTTTTCCTTTATAGTTTTAGAAAACATATTTTGCAAATCTAATGTTACATATATGTACTAATATGTCAGCATTAAAAAAACACCTTTGAATATTGTACATGGAGATACTTCAGAATCAGATATATTTTTCTAAAACAGTATGTAATAGGCGCGCTATATTCTTTTTTGTAAAGCTGCTTTATCTGAGAACAGTTGAACCTAACTGTCAGTTCATCCGAACAGCCATCTTGTATGAAAAATGGCTACATAAACTTACGTCTGTGATTTTTTAGATAATGTAGGTAAACCATTATATATACATATACATACATATGTATATTATACATATGTATATATATACGTGTAGAAGTGAATCCCCTATATTTTGTCAGGTTTTAGCAAATAATTTTTTTAAGTGTTGTATATAGAGTTAACTTTTATATTAAGCGTTAGATTTCTGTGTTATTATTATATGGCCTTTATAAATAAATATTAAATATTAATTTTTATGTTGGTTTGTCTTTTTAACCGACTTCCAAAAAGGAGGAGGTTATCAATTCGTCGGCACGATTTTTTTTTATGTATGTTCACTGATTATTCAAAAACGGCTTGGGCAATTTTGAGGATTTAAACGGCATTCTATTAAGGAATATTGTAGAAAGGTACCATATAATTTTCTATAACGTGAGGTATAAGGTTTTCAAGAAAATCCAAAAAAACAGTAATGAAGGGACTACAGTTCAGTGAATTTCAATGAATCTACACTGTTTTCTCTAAAACGGCTCAATCAATTTGAATACGTTAAATTGTATTCTACAGAGATATTCTAGTTTGATTCCGTATAATTTTCTATAACGTAAAACATACAGTGAAAATTGGAAAAATATCTGCAAAAAACGGTAAAAATCAATGAAAATGTCAAATTTTCATCATAAATATCTAGATTTGAAGACGCAAGATGTAAAGACCGACATCTAGGATTTTCGGAGAATCTAACATAGAGGTTCCGAATCTGAAGCCGTTCCATGTAATTGCAATTACCCGTAATTCCTCGGTTAGAATTCTAAATGTGATATTGGGAGGTACGAGGGTTGCCTTTTATATTTCGGGATTAGAGAACAAAAACAAATATACATCGAAAATCGCTTTATTATTTTTCAAAATATTCCCCATGAAGATCTATACACTTTTGCATGCGTTTGAACCAATTGTCGAAGCACTTTTTCCACTCTGATTGAGGTATCTCCAAAACATGCATTCTGAACGCAGCAACCGCTTCTTCAGGTGTCGAAAAACGTTGACCTCTCAGTTTGTTTTTGGAATAAAAAGAAGTCATTCGGTGACAAGTCAGGACTATACGGAGGATGACTCATCAAATCGATGTGGTCAAAAATGCAGTTGATTGAGCCGATGTGTGAGAGCTCGCATTGTCGTGGTGAAGAGTGATCCGTCTTCGGCGGCTGGTTTTCCTCATTTCTTGGAAGACAACTGGCAAACAAATGGTTGTGTACCACTCAGAATTGACTGTTCTGCGTTGTTCTAGTGGTACGGTTGCGACATGTCCAGTTTTTCCGAAAAAAACAGGCGATCATTTGCTTGGAAGTGCTTCGTGCGCGAACAACTTTTGTTGGATTCGGCTCATCTTGAAACACCCATACACTCGACTGCTGTTTACTTTCGGGCTCATACGCGTAAATCCACGATTCATCACCTGTCACTATGTCATAAACGTGTTTTGAAGCACCGCGATCGTATTTTTTGAGCTTTTCTTTCGACCAATCGACACGAGCCTTTTTTTGAACGATTGACAAATTGTGTGGGATCCAACGCGAACAAATTTTTTTGACATTCAAATGTTTATGCAATATTGAATGTATGCTGGTCCCACTAATGTGTAAGGATGACTCAATCTCACGATAGGTCACATGACGATCTTGCAATATCAGTTCGCGCACAGCATCACTGGTTTCCGGAACAGCAACTGTTTTTGGACGACCTTCACGAAATTCGTCATGGAGTGAACTACGACCTCGATTGAATTCACCATACCATCGATAAACAGTGGTCCTTGATGGAGTTTCATCGCCAAAAATTAAATTAAGTTCATCCATGCACTCTTGCTGACTTAATCCACGTCGAAAATTGTAAAAAATAATCGCACGAAAGTGTTCACGATTTAATTCAATTTTTAGGCCGAGATGAATCCTTTAAGTTACTGTAAACAACACATAGCGCTCGTATGTCAAAACGTTCTGAGTACGTATAACCTTAAAAATGTCCAACTTTACGATGGAGCTGTCAGTTGTCAGATTGCAACACTAGGGTTGTCCAATCCCGAAATATAAAAGGCAGCCCTCGTATATACATACATTCAGTTCCTTACATAGAATTGTTGCAATAAAAGGTGAAATTGAACTATAGTTATACAGGGTAGTTAAAAATATATTGTATTATGGCACGTAAGTAGTTTTTCAGGTCCAGAACGAGCAGCTGCCCTCTGCCCCCCCCCGTACCTCAATTAATTAATTATGCTAAATTTACGTAACCGACAATATTGATTTTAAGTACAATTAACTTTGTTTTTACGAATACATTGCTAAATACCAATAGCAAATAAATACAATAAATAAATATACAATTTTTGATATACATTATTTATTTATTTATTATTGTTTTATAAACGCTAATATAAAATCATTCATACTGATAAAGCAATATTTTACATGTAGAAAACTTATAACTAAATATTCTACAATAACTAAAAAACATATTTTCAAAAATAGTAATAAATAAGTCTTGGAATATAATTGTTTTTAAAAACTTTTTTTTTCAATGACAATGAATTTCAGTCATAACACGGAATTATTCAGTTTAACTTTTTGCATTAAAATTACATTGTTTCTATAAAATATTTTGGAAAAATATATAACCAAACGACGATCGAAACAATGTCACAATTATTTTAAATATGTGTATCCTCATCTTTCAAAATAAGAGATGCCAAAAAATAAAACACAAAAAGAGGCACTTCTAGAAACAACTGTTTATCAAACAAGTTTGGAGAAAGAAAGCTGTAGTACCTAACAGAAATTATGATGCTATTAACTGAGACTGTGTTTAGTGTCCTAAAAAAAAAAAAAATGAAAAACTGGACAGAAATACCCAACAGTTCATAGGCTAAAGAAAGCAAGAAGTGGATTCTAAACAAACAGTAAGGGACACTAACTGAGTCAAATGTTTTGCTAGCTAAAAATATTGTTGCCTTTAGAAGTTGGGAATGACACAATATCTCTTATCAATTTGGGTGCACTGAAATGTTAATACATTCTTTTTAGAAAGTAAAAGTATTAAAAGAAACATCAGATCATTCAATATCAACTGAGATAGGCCTAAATAACAAATTTGAAGAATGTATTTGTAATAAAAAATTTACATGCAGTACCCCTAATTGGTTTTATTTATTTAAAATAGGATTTGAATTGTAATTCCTAAACAGTTCATATTTCTATAACACAAAGCTATTCATTAAATTTTTACGAAAGGAAAAGTGAATACACAAAAAATTACAGTCCCTATACTTCGTACGAAGCTTTAATAATTACATGTTCTGTTCTTGTTTATAAACATCATGATACGCATTACGAATCAAAGCATACGGAAAGCACGACTCTAACAAATCCATCGTCAAAAACGGAGACTCTTGAACGATTTGATCCAAGAGCAGATACACCGACTCCCTATTTTTAATAACATCTTTATCAGCCTCTTCCCCTAATCGCAACAAACTAGAAGACGCCAATGCCAAAAACTCCTTCATTCTATCCTCTATATCGCCTTTGCCGCAAATAGTAAACAGCGCCCCGAAAATATTGTTCACAGCTAACGCCATACAATGAATGTTATTCGTATGACCTCTAGCGAAGCCCTGTAGAAGGAATGCTCTGATTTAGCTAACTTAGGAATTGATACTGCGACAAATACCATGAGTAAACAAACTAATAAATGCTCGTTGTCATTTTCTGTGTCGGGTTTTTGCAACTTCAGAGCAGAAATCATAGTCGGATCGACTTTGCAGGGAAACCCAGCAGCAGAAGTCATTTCGCTGACGATTTTCAACGGATCCCCGCTAGGCAAGTGATGCCTGAAATCCAAAATGGAGCTGATCAAAAACGGTATTCTCTCCTCCAGAACATCTGCCAAACACGACTGGGACAGTTGACGAAAACTCAGAATCACCCCTACGATCGTCATTCTTTGCAGTACATTGTCCACGTTGCTGAGCTTCTTGAATTGCTCCTTCATTTTTTCAGGTTTATCAAAATACGTTCTGAGCGACAGGAGGATTTCCTTGTTCGAGTCTGCCAACTTCTTGAGCTCAACAACTTGGCTAGCAATGTGCCACATAAGAGTCTCACTCAATTGTTTCATTCCGTACGGTCCGATGAGTTCGGCTAGCGCTCGGAGTTCGTTCAAATCAGAATACTCCTCAGGATTGAAAGGAATCGTCCCTTCAGTCGTCAGACTGACGAACGATCGTTGATTCATTGAAAATATTATGTTCCCAGCACTCACCCTCCTCAGCAACACCTCGGAGTACCACTGAGTATAAATGGAAGCGATTGTTTTCTCTCCATGACTATCCATGGGCTGAGTTTGCTGCAAGAGACAATTATTGAACACCCTAGTGATGTCGATGTGTACGTAGTTTTCCACGGTCTGTAGAACGTTCATGTACGACTTGACGCAGACCAATAACTCGGAAGGTTTGGCGATTTCATTGGTGTCAGGATTGTACATCACCATTCCAACCAAAGCCTTGGCGAAGCGACTTTCCAAATGTTGGTGAAGGTACTCTCTAGGTGCGAAGGTATATTCCCAGACGTTGATGTTTGAGAAGTAATTGATAGCGTAACAGAGCTCTGTTAGGGCCATGTGAAGCTTGTCCATGGTTGTTAAGTTCTCTCGTGTTTTTCTGTAGCTTTCCTTGCCAGGTTTTTCAAATTCCGGAGCGTTTTTCTTGTTTTTTTCTTTCTTCTTCCTGTTCATTTGTTGCGATATCAAATGGGAACAGTTTTTAGGTAAAAGCTTGTCACTCATTTTACACTGTGCGTCACAAATGGCCGTGATTATGTTTTTCGCCTCTTTCGCCATTTCATCCAAGAACATATTGACAACTGACAGACTGCGTTCTCTTATATGATGGCGTTCTTCAGGACACAATTCATGGGTGCAATTCTGGAAATGGCTACAAATCGAAGGGAAAGCAACGATATACCGATTCTGAGCTGGGAATTCCAAACACATATGAAACTGATCTTCAAATATCCTATTATAGAAACAAAATATCGAAAGGTCTGAAGTTTCTTTCAACATTTCATCCAAATTGTCAACCATTTTTGAATGAAACTGAACAGAATCAAGGTGTTGTGCTAGAGTCCTATGCGCAATAAGCTTCATCGTCGATTTTGCAGTCGAGGTATATGCCTGCAATCTAAACCAATCAAGACGAAAGGCAAAGAAATTGAATGTTTCATTATCTTCGACTTGTTTCACTGACAAACTGGCAATGCTATTGCATAGAGAAGAAAGAATGATTCCTTCATCTTCTGGACAAGATTGCAATGTTTGCATGTATTCGTTCAAAGTTATGGCATCCCAATGGGATAAATACTGTACATAATAGCGCTGCATTACTTGACTGTATTTCCTCACCAAAACTCGCAAATCTTCCATGTGAAACAGTAATTCTGGCAACTGTCTGTCTATGAGATCTTCTGTAGATTTGCCTTTCGTTTTCTGAGTTGGGGGATTATCGTAGTGTCTTAATAGCCACAGTACCTCATCCCTAGCATAAGACAAACCCACAAACACCATTAGAGCTTTTGGACCCAACAAGCCTGGTTGGTCCATAAAAATAAGCCCGAGTTCTTTCAACGCAGTTCGAAGGAATTTTCTACGTTCCCTGTGTACATAACCAGCCCTTTGAATGGCATTACTTTGGGCTTCTTTCACTTCTGAAATCCTCTTGCTGTACCCTTTTAAGGTGTCAAAGAATGACAGTATGTACTGGTGAATGTGTATGACTTCATCACGAAATAAAGGAACAACCCATGACAATTCTAAAGCATTTAAAAACAGTTTATTGAATGGATCTTGTTGGAGGACGTTGTGCAAAAGCAACAATCCAAACACCACCCACTTCTCCATGATGTCCATTGAGAGATATTCACATGACATTTTGTCTGACAAGAACGGTTTTAAAAGCAAAGCTGGATTTCCAACTAACGTTAATTTTTGCTCTGCCCTCCATTTGTCTGCTGTTACGTTTCTTGGTATGAATACCTCAGCCAAAGAAATTATCGCTTGTGACAAGATTTTCGCATGTGGGACAAATTCTTCACTTAATTTTTTGAAGGGAACGTCATATTCGATGATCATGCTACCTAATCGTGGAAAACTTGGATCTGGTGCGTTGTGGACAATCTCAAATGCTGCATTGAAAAGACCTAGCACAGCTTTCCTATCCTCGACTCTAGACAGTAACACCATGAGTGATACATAAGTGGTGACAAGATCTAAATAGTTTTTAGTTAATTCAAAATTTACTTTGATATCTAACTCGACTTGAAATACGTCCATACTAGTTAACAACTCACATACATGGTCTTTAAAATCTAACAAATCTACAAACGTATAATAATACAGCGACAACGATTTGATTATTTCGTTTCGCAAATTGTGAATGGGTGTCAAGCTTTTTATATCAATATTTGGAAACCTACGTACGATGTTTTTTATCGACGATTCCAGATTCTTGTCAGACAGGAAACCGGGTTTGGATTTTGCATCACCGCACGCCTTCTTGATGTTGTATATCCTTGTTAGCATTCCCATTCCCCGATCATTCAGGATGATCAGTTTCTCGGCGATTTTCCGTTCGTTTTGATTTATCGCTCTCGACATTTTGAATGTAAATTCAGATTATTGGATGTCTAAAAAAGAGTAATCTTATAAAATTTGATGATCTATAAGCGTGCAACGTTACCTAATATGCTTTTGTTATAAATATTTAATTGCTTTTGTCATTATTTTTAATTGTGTCTTTTTATTATTAATCAGTCCCAAATTCCTGAATAGGGCGAGTTTTTGTATTTTGCTATGCTATTTCCGTGGCACAAAACATAAACAAGACAAAACATAACCTTAATAGACTAAAGCCATAGACTAGCATATTACCATAGAGTGCCCGGTGGGCACTTCACTGAGGACTTTAGAGCATATACCTCTGGCAGTCGCCTGCAATGCCAAAATCTCGAGTCAGGACTAGACAACGAGGGCAATAGAAATAGTAACAGCTTGTTTCAGAGAATCCATTATAATTAATTTCAATACGTTTTCATGAATTAAAAAAATGTAAACATGCGCTGTTCTCTAGCGACGAATAGCGAAAGCATGAGTCCGGCTCACAATAGATAAAAATTCACTTTAACCAAAAATTATCCTTCGAGCATATACTTCTGGAGGTAGACTGCTATGTACGCCTCTAACATCACTTACATGTCTGCTCTTTTCTACCTTTTATACTGTAAAAATAATCTCGTGTTTACATTTTTTAAAGATTTATGGTGTCAAAAGGAAAAATCGTCAAAAGAAACAATTCTAATAGAGAAGCAATTAATTGAAATAATAAAACTACTAAATAACATGTATATCATTATATATAATTAACAAATCATAACTAATTAAACAAGTAATATATATCACAATAATTTTGATAACGGATCATCAGTGGCTTCCTCGTTTTTAGACTTCTTGAAACCATAGGCTTTTTGAGTTTCGGTTGCAGGTACTTTCTGGCGACCTAATAAATTCCAAATAAGACAAAAATTAAAACCTGAGCTTCAAATAAATAAAAATATAAAACAATCTGCTTATCAGTAAGATTTATATAAAATTGTTTGGTGTTAATAAAAGATAAAGTTCTCAAAACTTATACTTTTATCAACAATTTACATTTAGATTAAAAAAAACATGGACTGGAATATTTGTAAAGAAATATTACAAAGACAATGAACTATCCTAATACTTACTTTTCATTTTTTCGTTGTTACCAGCACTGGAAAAAAGATCTTCATCACTGGAACTGTCATTGAATAAGGGTTTTTTACGACGTTCTTGAGTTGTAGGTTCAAAGGATTTCGATGAATCCTTTTTCTGTCCAGTTGATTTTGAAGATTTTTTAAACAGTTCTCCGTCAGAATCATCATCAGACCCAAACAACCTACCCGCACTAGTTTTCGGCACTTGTTTTGAAACTTCTGTAAATATTCCTTCAATACTTTCGCTGAATAATTTCGTTGTTTTTTCGTCTATATTTTTATTCTCGGTTTGAGCCTTTTTATTAGATCTGTCCACACTCTCATTCAAATCTTCATTTTTTTTAATATTTGAACTGAAAAACATTTCATCATCGGAAGCATCATCATAGTCGTCAAACAGAAATTTAACATCTTTTGTTTGCTTTTCCATCAAAGGTTCATTTACCACTTTGGGGTTACTCAATGTTTCAACATTCCTGTCATCAGACTTGTTCAAATTCTGATCTACTTTAATTGTTGTCGAGTTTTTCGTTTCTAGGGAAAGTGGTTCTTTTTGTTCTTGAGACTTTTCAGTGCCTGCCTTATCTTCACTCTTGTGTAAATATTCAGTTGATAAAATTTCTGTTTTACTATTTTCCTTAAGTAATGTCGATTTGGCAGTGCTAATATTCAAATTATCTTTTGCTTTGGATTCAATAACACCTGAGGTGTTAATTTTATAACTAAGATCTTCATTTGCTAAAATTAAATATAATAGTTATCTTTTTTAATAAACTACACCAACTTAAATTCCATAAACTTCAACAAACACATCTGATTTATAAACAAGAAACAGAAGAGGACCAAACGGAGACCCCTGAGGTACACCAGGAAATACTTGTTGACATTTTACATTATTATAAGTTACTTTCAAAACATATTCTAAACTAAACATTTCCCCAAAAAATGCCTACCTGCATTGTTGTTATTAACTTTGGTGTCATGTTCTGTTATGTTGTCATTGTCTTCAATATAAAACTGCAACTCAGCTGCAGACCTTCGAACAGCTTCTAATCTTCCTTTCCTCGATGGACGTCTGCGTTTAACAGGAATTTTTGCTCTGTTCTAAAATTAAACAGTTATTTTCGACAAAATGTTACTTATTTATTTTTTTGATAATATACCTTTGTTATACTTTGTAACACCTCAATTTTCTCTTCACCTTCCTTCAAAATGTCGACATGCTCACTAAGTCTGCTGTATGTTTCTTTGTTACTGGAAATAGAATTATCTTGATCCGACAAGAAAGCATCCGTATCGTCATTGGGCAGTTCAAGGCTTTGTGACTTTGGTAGGGTTTTGAACTTTGGAACTGCAAGACCTGGCCTAAGAGCCTTTACGTTAATGTCTAGATTGAGTTTGAGCTTGCCAGGAGAACCTTAAACCAAATAAATCATGGAATACAAATACAATCAATGAGAGTGATGACGTTATTATTTGGTTTCAGCCTATTTTAGAAGTCTCCTAAACAATTTACTAAATTAAACGTTTTTGGATAAAAACCAACAATTGATAAAAGCTATACACACTTTTTGGTTCAGTTGGATTTTTTTGACTACTTTCATTCTGAAGACTTTGTTTAATAGAAGCAATGCGACCGACTACGTTTGATGTTTCCTCTCCTTTTCCCTCTAATTTTGAGGTCTGTGAGTTTTTGATCACACTTGATGCTGAAACAGATCTTGTAATCACATTAACCTTCTAATTCAATTAACAATCATATACCTGTATCAGATTCAAAATCTTTAATATTCCCGCTAGGTGTTATATCTGTAAAATCTGCTGGAGACACTTCTGGAACGACATGTAGATTTGAGGGATTAAGTGATTCTGTTTTACTTTTTGTTATGAAGAAACTGTCTTTGGACTGCTGATCACTGAACAGGTCCGATGACAATCGTCGGGACGACGAAGCAGTCGGATTGAAGTCCGAATCATCTGTATCTACCCTGAAATATATTACAGTGTTGTAATAGTAATAAAATTAGCAGATATAGGCAAATATCTAGATCAAGAACTGGCATATGAAATAAACCAGTTTTGGAAGCCCAGTGTGGGTTTGTTTGGCCCATGTAAATTGTCATTGATATAGCAAGTGTCATAAAATGGTACCCAAGAAAGTCATCATGGCCCCTGACCAAACCATATGCAAAACACCCATGTGAAAACTCCTCTGGTCAGTCTTTAAAATATAGAAATGTTTGATCATGTTTTTATACCTAACTTAAGAATAAATGATTGTTTACACTAAAAAAAATAAGGTTCTATTAATATGTAAATAATTAAGTATGCTTTGGATAAAATTCATATTTTTAGAGTTCCGTATATACAATATACGGATACCCTTATAATATCACTCCGGATTTCTGCCTCTGTCACATCACAGCAATTGTCTCCTAAACTACTGGACGGAAGAAAAAAATAGGTTGACGTTTCCCGAACTACAGGAAAAATGGAAACCATTAATATTATCAAATTATAGAATTAAATGAAAATTTAAAAATTAAATGTATAGTTCAAATGGTGACAAATATATTGTTTTCATATAAAAAAGAAATTAATTCAAAAGATATCGAAAATATGAGGAGTACATATCGCAATTTTGAAAAAATAGGAAATATATAACGTTTCCCGAACTTTACAGGAAAAATAAGGAGAAACCATTAATATTAATTTTGGGGAGCAAATTATAGAATTAAATGAAAATTTAAAAATTAAAAATTTTTAAAACATATTTTTTAAATTAATTGCATCATGATATAAAAAAATCTAATACATATCAAATGAAAAAAAGAAAGGTATTTTAGAACTACACATTCTGAGGCCTCAAAATTCAACAGTAGATTATAAAAGGCTTCCAAATATATTGTTTTCATATTAAAAAACTTGGATAATATGACACATTTGACTTTTTTAATGTAAAAAAAAAAACAATTGAAACATATTTATGATAACGAAAATATGCCAAATTTTTTTTTCTTGTAATACAATTTTAAAATTCTCACCGTATGGCGCTGTAGTCCTTTACAATACCACTAGATACATTGGGTTCAAAAGCAGGAGGTTCATCATCAAAAACGCTAGACCTATTCAAAGGCTCTTCTACATCATATGGCAGGTATTCTTCTGCATCTGACGGCGTGTCAGATTTTTGATCCCATTCATCGTAATCGTCTGGAGGGGGTATTGAATCAAAAAGACCTACAATATTTTTCGTTTTTTCTTTTGATTCTACAGATGCACTAGCAGGCTCTTCTACTTTAGAAGTTGGTTTTTCTTTTTCAACTAAAAAAGCAAATTCGTTCAAAACCTATAAAAATGCATACCTTTGGCTTGTTTTAATACTTCACCTTCAGATGGCGTTGCTGAAGCTTTCTCTTCAATTACATTTGATTGAAGAGATTTATTTTCATCAGTACCAACATTTTTGCCTTCATCTGACTCAAACATGAAATTATTACTCTTTTTATGGTCATCATCATCAGAATCACTCTCACCAAACAAACTTTGTATTTTTTTCTTTGAAATATTTGATTTTTGATCAACTATATTCTTATTTGCCAGTACTGGACCTGCGGAGATTATTTTGGATTTATCTTCTTCCAAAATGTTGATGTTTTCATTATTTGTTTCATTCTGTGTATCTTCTTTTATTTCAGAGGCTTCATTAACGTTGATGTCTACAATTTTTTTATTTGATTCAAGTGTATCAGGTTCTAGTTTTATTTTTGAATGAACAATGTCTTCTGAATCGCTATCATCAAATAAACTCAGTATCTTCTTCCCAGATTTTTTGTCATTTGGATTTGAAAAAATACTTTCCGTTTTTGGAACTTCAACTTTTTCTTCAACTAGTTGATCCTCAATTTGTTTTTTTACACCAATGATATTGGTTGGCTCATCTGTCTTCAAATCTTCTGTATTTGATTTAGTTTTTTCAGTATTACTACGAACTTCTGATTTTGAATCCTTTTTTCTAGGAGAAGCGATTGTCTTGGGATCAGATTTGATGTTGAATAAATCGTCGAACTTATTTTCCATGTCCCCAAAAAGTTTGGGGTTCAACTTCGTATGACCAATATTTGAGAAGAAATCATCGTCGTTATAAGATCATCGTCATCATCAAAGAGACTGACTTTCTTCGGTTTATTACCACTTTTATTATCGACTTTATTCGCACTTGTTTCAAACAGTTTTTGGTCGGAGTCGTCTAAAAAGTTGTCGCTAGTACTTTGCGACATGTTGGATTGAGATGGAAAAATTTTGACATCGTTTTCTTCAACGTTATCTATGTCGTCGAACAAATTTTTTCGGTTCCTTTTTGGTTCGCCAGAAAGCGTGTTTTTGGTATCAAAGAGATCATCAACTTCATCTTCATCGAATAAGTTTCTTCGTTTTGGATTTGCCACGGTGTTTTCGGCTACTGGATTTGCTTCACTTGGAGCTTTACCAGCGTGATCTTTCGACGCATTTCTTTCAATAGTTTCGAAGTGTTTTTATTGAAAATATCAGACGATCCGAATATCGGAACACCCCCAACTGGTTTCTGAAATAAAATGTATCCATGAAGATTATATGTACCAATATAAAAAGCAGATTTTTTTTGCAAATGACCATAATGGCTTTCAGTTTTCAAGGTCATTGGTCAACTAAAAATAGAGCAATATACAGGTTATATGGATAATGTAAAATTTACATGTAGTCCAGACCATAAAAAAACTAATAGACCAATTCAATAGAGATTTTTTAGTGCAAAAAATACTATCAGGATACTGCCTGTGCCATCACATTAAGAACGATTTGTAGTGATATTTTGCTACCTTTTCTACTCGCAACTATGGTTTTTTACTTTATTATAAACAATTGAAACAAGAAAATTGCGTTTTTTTTCGTTGCATGTTTTTAAAATGAAAAATAATTACTAATCTCAATGGTGTCAACAGGTGAATTGTAAAGCATGAAAATACCAATAAAATGAGCCCAGGATCGATCCGATAGGATCTTTAGTAACACGGAAAATAAAAAAATACTGGAAAAATTTAGCGGTTTTCTTTATATTATCATAATTCCGTCACTATCGAAGTTGTAGAACTGAGTTTTGGGAACTGATAGTAATTGATATCTACCTTATGCGTGACTAAACCAGGCGCTATCGGTTTATTAGTTTTTAAATAATTGCGATCTAAAGTTTTTAGTCCACTATTCTTGCAGTGTGTCTCCATGCGACATGGATCGTTAAATATCAATTTAGAATAGGGATATTGGAAGTAGAGGTATCATTCTACAACGCCTCTATTTTCATTTTTCGTTAAATGTTTGTGAAATATACGAAAAATTTTAGCAAACATTACCAAAATTTGGTGAGCGTATGAATGTGTTCGCGCAGTGGGGGGAACACGGTTGTTGAGGGGAACTGCTGACAATAATTATTATCGATAGTAACTGTCACTCTGGCAGATGGTGAAAGAATCTAATCGCTAAAAAAGCTTATATAGAGAGCGATTTGTTCGATTTTATTATATCAAATGAGAACTGTTTGTTTATTAATATATTTATATAATATTTTATAGAGAATTCCAGAATTAAGGCAATAGGTTTATATTAGTGAAACAAACACTGAACTAAATAAGTCAAAAAAATTCTTGAAAATATCTAAATTAGTTTCTAACAAAAGTAATAAAAATATTTATAAATTACAAGAAGCCTGCCTATATTATATATTACTAAACGCTTCCCCTTAACAACCGTGCTTCCCCCACTCCTTGGATACATTCATACGCTCGCCCATTTTTTGTCATGTTTGCTAATATTTTGCACAGACATTTAGTGAAAAATGAGAATAGAGGCTTTGTAGAATGTCACCTCTACTTTCAACAACTTTTTTCAAAATTGAAATTTGATTATCTATGACGCATGGAGGCACAAAGCAGAAATAGTGAACAGAAAACTTTATATCACAATTGTTCAAAAACTAATAAACCGGTAGCGCCTAGTTTTGGCATACATAAAATAGATATAAATTACTATCAGTTCTTATAAGCACAGTTCTACAGCTTCTAAAGTGACGAAGAGTCGATTTTTTTTAAAAAATGCTACATTTTCCAGTATTTTTTAAAATTGACCTGTTGACACCATTAAATTAGTTTATTAGTTATGATTTTATAAACATCTAAGAAAAAAAAGTAATTTTCTTGCTTCAATTGTTTATAACAAAGTAAAAAACCATAGTTGCGAGTGGAAGACATAGCAAAATATCGCTACGAATCATTGTTAATGTGATGACACAGTCGGTATCCTGATAGTATTTTTTACACATTATCAGTTAATTTTTGCTCTATTGATTGGTCTATAATTAATGTGTTTTTTCTATAAAATTGTTCTTATTGTCAGAACACCCTGTATATGTTTTATGGCAGGCTAATTGATTACCTTTTTAGGTCCTTCAGTAGAATCAGAACTTTTTCTCTGTATTTCTGGAGGTTCTTCATCATACAATTCAACAACAGGTTTTATAGACTGCAAATATTTGTTATTAGCTGGCACTTTTTTGGCTGTACCAAACATTTCTTCTTCACTACTGCTATCTTCATCAAATAATCCTTGGCTTACCTTAAATAACATCAATGACAGTCATAAAAATTTATACTCTTATGTTTAAACAAGTGCTTTTCAAATAAAATTTGTTTCTTTGTTTCTCTTACAAAATGTGTAACTTTGAAATCTGAAATTTTAATTTAACATGTAGTGGATATTAGATAAACTCAAAGTTTATTTCATTTAATTAAGTCTTATATACCCTCACACATTTTTTCCAATGACAGAAAATCAAATGTTGCTGTGTTTTGTCTTTATGACTGACTATCATAAAGTAACGGCTTCCCTAATCATTCTTCACATATGTTTTAAAACTAAGTAAGTACAGGATTTTACTTAATTGATATATGACCCTGATGGAGTTGTTCGATATGTAAGGAATTGTTGTGATCAATATTTAGTTCCTTTGAAGAGTTCTTTCTCTATCAAGGATATAGTGTCTAGTTCACCTGTGTATGATGTCAATTGATTTTGAAATTGTTGCCTATCAATTGATAAATGTTAATTTTAAATGCAACTATACTCCAGAATAGGTACTAGTTATAATAAACTCAAATGTTTATGATTCATTTAATTAAGTCTTATATCACTCACTTACAGCATTTTTGCCAATATTCCAGATCAAATCAAATAAAGAGTCTAACGTAGCATCATTGCAAGTTGTCAGTTTGAAATAACTGATATTACTAATGCCCAAAGTAACGGCTTCCTTAATCATTCTTTTATCAGTAAGTACCAACCAACCTTTGCAATATCATCAGGCTTAGCTTCCTTATTGGTATGTAGTTTTTTGGGTTGACCCCAAAATAATTCGTCTTCATCGTTGTCATCAAAAAGACCTTGACCACCAGAAAAATAACCAGCATGGATGTGCTCAGGCAAAACAGAATCATCAAAATTATCTAGAGGTGGTGGTTCATCACTGAGAAGGTTTCCTACAAATCAAGTCATAACTTATAGAAAAAACATGTCAAGAATGTAATAAAATTAAAATATAGGTAGCCAAACCATAACAAGTTATAAAACTGTTCTGAATAGTAATATTACTCATAAATTTCACTTACCACCTATGTTTTCAATTTTTGTAGGTTGGATTGGTCGCCTATTTACTTCTTGAGGAATTATTTCTTGTTCACTAATTATATTTCCCAGTTTGGCTGCCAGTTGTTCAGCAAATGATTTGTTTGATAAAGAAGCCTAGAAATATATTAACATTCACATTTGCAGTTACTCTCTGTCAAAAATATTATTACTGGTTTGTCATTTAACTTACATTTGCATCCTGCAAAAACTGATCATCATTTTCAACACTTGAAGCTTCCAAATCCACACGTTGACCTGAAGTATTGAAAGTTGAATTCGCTACAGGCCTGTTTTCGTTTACATGACTTGAAAAATCTAATTCAGAACTGGTTTCAGAGCCTTTGATCTAAAAAATAAATATATATTTTCCTTCTAAAAGTTTTACAATCAATGAATAGATTATATTAAGTAAAACCCCCAAATACCACCAAACACACTTACTAAATCCTTAGGTAAGTTATCTTCAGAATCTGAATCACTGTAGATATCAGATACTTTATCAGACTCACTATCACTTGATGGAATATCCAAATGCCATTTTTTATACCATTCTTCACTTCCTATGATGGGAGGTAAGGGACGATGGGCATACATGTCTTTAGGTTTTAGCACATAATCACAAAATTTTGCTGAAAGAAATAAAATTTGCAATAGATTTACTACAATCAATCTTAAAATAAACAGATAAATTAAAAAAATGTTTTCATATGCTTAATAATTATCTTGTAGGAAAAAAAGTGGCTAATTTTATATGAAATGAGCAGTATAGAATTCTGATACAAGTACTAAAATAAAGTCACATAATTGGTACAAATGGAAGCTTATACAGGCTTTAATAAATTCAAAAAATTAAGGCTTTGTACATATGTCTCAATGTAAGCATACATGTAATAAATGACATGAGATATAAAATATATATTTTTAAAAATCTAATTGGAAAAATATTTTAGAATTAGGGGGTAAATATTTTATATTTGAAACTAATAAATTATTAAGGAAAATATGAAGAATCATAATAATAGTGGTTCAACATACCCACTCTAGTTATAAAAAAAAATTCCTAGAAAATGGTGTGTTTCACTACAGTAGAGTAATTGGGACTACCTTGTGATCCACCTTAATACAGTAAAGCAAAAACTACCTTTTCAAGTTAAGCTCTTTCAAATATATCAGTGAAGATTCATTAAAAAAATACATTTAGAAAGAACAGGCATTAAGTTATAACTCAATAACTTATAAATACCTTGATTCTGTATCTCCTCTTCACTATCACTCACTGACACCTCCAATTTATCATAATATTCTTCCTAATATTTTCATGCCATTTTTAATAGATTCAATAACAATCTGTTCTTTCTCGTCTTTGGGGACCAGTACCTCAGTAGACTGTAAGTAAGAGAAAAAATGCAATGAAATATAAATCGTCTTTTTTATTTCTTAATTCTATCTTCAAAATAATGATGTAGTAAATTATTTAGTCATTAATATACTTTTAAATTGTTTTTGGCAGAACAGTTGTGGCAAGTCGTTCAATGGTTATGGTTAAATTGTAGAACTTATTTGCAAAAATAAACTGCTTTAAAATGGGGTAGAACCTTGTAACTTTTGTTACTTATCATTTGTAATTCTAGCTTTTTCTAATAACATCCAGGAAGAACTTGAATCAATATACCTTCTTCTCATCATTGCTATCTAATGTTTCATCATCATCATACACTCTACTTTCAATAAACTGGGTGTTTTTAAGGTTCTGAAATTCATTTTGAGCTAAATCCAACTTCAGACCAGCTTCATCAACACTATTCAGCAGAGTATCAATTTTGTCACTGATTTCTCCAGTTTGATTCAACAGTTTCTAAAAAACATCTTGTTGTAGATTTAAATTCAAATATTGTGGCCAACATTTACTTCTGAAAAAGCTTTAAGAGTATTTAATAGAGCTACATCTCCTGCTAATGACCAATTATCTGCGTTTTCCTTCAATTCTTCTGCTGTCCACGGTCTGTCCCAGTTGGACAATTTTGCAGAATCCATTTCGTTGACTTTCAAGAATCAAATGCAAAAATCATCACTAAAAAACCTTATTTCTTATTTTTTAAATATTTACAAAGAATTGTCATCTAAAATTAACCTCAACAGTTGACAGATATGTGATCCATAGATCGTTATTACTTATATTACTACAGACTGAACACTCAAACCAATTTTAGTTATGATAAGATTTTTCAGATTTGGATCAGACAGAGAGGTAACTGTAAACTTCAGTGTAAGAAAGAGATAGAACAAACGACGCGGGTAAGAATGGTGTCGCTACATGATTGCATCAATCACTTAGTCTATTATCATATATTAGTCTATGATATTATATCATATTCTGTGGTTAGATGAATATGACACAGAACTCAAAATTATCTCAGTGCTTAGAGTAAGCTTGGGAGGAGTATTCGACCTGTTAAGCAATGGGTAGCGCCACGTAATGGTTGGTTTGTGAAACTCATCTATCTGCAAAACAATTATTTGAAGGAAGTTGGACTGATATATGGGTGTGACAATTAAATTTTATAATATTGTAGCTATAAACAAACACGTAAACACTTATTAATTTGATTTTGCATATAAATAATAAAAAATTGTTTGGGGGCAAGTATTTTTGTTACCCTACCGTCACGTGACGCCACACATAGCTTAACAAGTCGAATAACAACTCTGAATAAGTTCTGTCTGACAGATGATTATAGACATCTGTTAGTTATTATTAAGGTTATGTGTACTTGTATATTTGAGTTTTGGTGTTTGTAATAGGATAATTTCAGTTATAATAATTCATTTTCAGAAATTCTGAAGGTGTTTACAATTTACAAAGATAGGAAGGTATATTTGTGGTGATAATACTGCATTTTGAGTAATGGCTGATAGATTAACTCAGTTGCAAGACTGCATAAACCAAGTATGTACAATAAAGTTTTATTTTTGTTGTATTTTTTTTGTAACTAATATTATTTCAGCAAGCTGAACATTTCTGTAATAGTATAGGAATTCTACAGCAGTATGCCCCACCAAGTAAATTTCCTAATTTTGATAGAAGTGGATCACAGACGCCCCAACAACAAACCCAAGAAGATTACGTTCAGTTATTTACCACCCTGATAGCTAGATGTGCAAAAGACATCGACACCCTAATTGAATCCTTACCAAGTGAAGAAAGTTCAACAGAATTACAAGTAAGTAAAATGTTTTTGATTTATCAGTTTATACTAATGTTTTTTTTTTAGCTACAAAGTTTAAGGATTCTGGAGCAAGAAAATCAAGAAGCAGCTGAAAGACTTGAAGCAGTTGTACGAAATGGCCAGTTGTTGCTGGAAAAAATACAAGCTGCTCTAAGTGATATTGCACAGGCACAATTAGATATGCAGCATTTGACGAAATCAGTAACAGGAGGAAAAGAATAGGAGGGCTGCATTTTTTAATTGTATAAGAATTGTTTAATAGTGTTTTATTATTTTAAATTTTATTTAGGGAACAATTTTGTTATACAAGTGAAATCTTCATAAATATGGATTTGTTAATATTAATTTCCAATAAATGTTATAAATATTTTATGAATTAATAATTTGTAACTCAAATCTCAGGCTCATTAGATTGTTACATCTACCAAATGTGAGTGTGTTATTGTTGAGTTTAAGCATATGTTCCTGCACTTACATTTGGGGGCTAAACTGAGAGCCTCAAAATTAGTGAGTATGACACTAAATCAATTTCTATGTGTTGAAACAGAAAGTTGACTAGTTTTAAAAAAGTAGCCCAAGAAATCACTTTATCCAAACTCAAAGGCATGAAGTGGTACACACTCCTAACTTAAGTTAATTTCGTATGAGATCTGCCCTTGCTTACATCATTACAACCTCCCATATTTTTAATATAAATGATTAAAAAAAGAGGAATCTCCACTGATTTTTATGAGGTGGATATATGTTTAAAATGCTTCTGAATTTTTTATCATTGCTCAATTGAGGTAAAGTTGGGTAAAGTCATTGTTCGTAATACTAAGAAACAAGAGACAGATACGTCTTTTCGGTTTTCTTTCCCTCTCATCTAAGTGACCACACTCAAGCACCCTGTATATAGCACAGTTCTCTATTGTATTATCTAAGGCATAGCAAGGATTCACTATGGCTCTGGCCTCCATAGAGATGGAATTTTTAAACCATTAAACAAACAAAAACATCAATAAAAAGATATATTCTGAATTCACTTAAACTATAGTATAGCATGCAACCATATTTACGAATACTGAAATTGTTAGTGTTTAAAGCCTGATTCATTTAAAATAACATTCAGTGAATATTGACAAGATAAACATTCTGTTTGAATTGAGCCTATTGAATTTCATATTTCCTACTCTATGAAAATTTACTGAATAAGGTGTTAAATATATTTTAATAACGACAAAATATTGGATTAAAAATTCAGGATAAGAGTATTCCATAAAACATGGCCATTTTAGTGCTTTTTGTGTAAATTACTCAAAATTTTGAATCAAACAGCACTCAGATTCAGATTCGCCGTATCGAAATGTATGGTCTTTAATGGATTTGGTTAAATGAAATTCTCACATTTGTTCTTGACTATGAATGAGGTCAACAAACCAGAGTTAAAAAAAAAACAAAAGTTCTCAATCACAAATGAGGTGTTTAATGATTTAAAAATACTATGACTTCAACAGCTATCATTTTATATGTACAGTGAATATATACACATTTTTAAAAACATACAATTTAAAACACCACAGTTCATGTTTAACTATATTACAAAAATCTTTTGAAGCTTCTTCCATCATCATCATCCTCACCATTCTCGGTTTCTAAATGGAACACATATCCCAAGGAATTATTAATTACACGTTTAACTTACGACATTTCTTTTTATAACGGATTCACGGTACCAGAACATCAGCAACAGTCAAGCCTATTGAGTCTCGAATACATCTTTAAAAAATTAATAAGCTATAAAAATTGTTTAGTTAAGCGTTCCTCGACAAGTGGCCGCTCCACACAGACAAGTTATCTTTTCTTCTTCTATTGGGAATTTATAATCGTACGTGATCTCTTCGTTTACTCCGATGGTCTGCTTGGAATATATCACTATTTTCTTCTGCGATTCTATGGTTATTATTTTTGCGTAGCAATTCGGCTGAAAAAAAATAACAACATAAATATAAGTAAACAATCTCGAAATAATATTATTAGTAATATATATATATAAGGAAACATAGCATCACAGATATACTATTGGGGTTCCTCAAGGAACGGTATTAGGCCCTCTCCTATTTTTGATCGATTAAAATGATATTTCTCTAATTGTACTAAAATTTATTCATATGTTGATGATACTGTTGTACTCAATTGTGATAGTTGATGAACTTCATGTCAGCACAAAATGAATCAACACATAAATAGGTTTAATATATTTTTAGGGTTCCGTATATACAATATACGGATACCCTTATAATATCACTCCGGATTTCTGCCTCTGCCATATCACAGCAATTTTCTCCTAAACTACTGGACGGAAGAGGTTGAAATTTGGCATCAATGTATAGTTTGGTGACCCAATCAGGAGTACATATCCTAAAAGAAGCAATTTTCATTTTAGGGGTACTTCTGGAGGGAAAAACTAAAAATCGACCGTTCCCCCCCTGATCTCCGAAACTACTGAGCCTAAAATTTTGAAAAAAATAGGAAATATAGATCGTTGCGCGAACTTTTCAGGAAAAATAAGGAGAAATAATTAATATTAATTTTGGGTTTGAAAGGTTCCATTCTGAGGAACACAAATATATTTTTTTCATATTAAAAAAAAATTAATTAAAAGGTATTAAGGAAAATATACCAAAATTTATGAAAAAAATAGAGGTATAGGGTGTGACCTGAAGTTTACTGGAAAAATAAGGAAAAACCTCTACTTTTAATTTTGGGGGACAAATTACAGAATTAAATGGAAAATATAAAAATAAAATTGTTTCTAACCCATCATGTCATATATCAAATGAAAGGGCTCATTATGACGAAAACAAATATATTTTTTCCATTTTTTTAAAATAAATTGATTAAAAGATATTAACAAAAATATAAAAAAATTACCCCCCCCCCCTATACCCGAAACCATAAGCTGTAAAATTTTGAAAAAAATACAGGTATAGCGCCTCACCTGAACTTTACTGAAAAAATAAAGAGAACCTAATATTCATTTTGGGGGACAAATTATAGAATTAATTGGAAAATAATATATAATTGTTTCTAACGGATCAAGTAATATATCAAATCAAAGGGCTCATTATGACGAATACTAATATTTTTTTAAATAAATATTTTAAAATATATTAAAAAAACATATTTAAAAAATTACCCATTCCCCCTTTATTCCCGAAACTATAAGACCTAAATTTTTTTGTTTGCAGGAAAAATACGAAGAAATCCCTAATATTAATATTGGGGGCCAAATTATAGAATTAAACGGAACATAAAAAATATTTTTTAACGCATCATGCAATACATCAAATGAAAGGGTTTACTATGAGGATTACAAATACATATTTTTCATATTTTTAAAATTAATTGTTTACACCATATTAACATAAAGATATAAAAAATTCTCATTTCTCGCTTTATTTCCGAAACCATACTACCTAAAATTTTTAAAATAATTAGGGGTACTGGTGCTCACTTGAAATTTATAAGAAAAATTATTAGAAAACCCCCCATAGTAATTTTAGGGACAAATTATACAATTAAGTGGAAAATAAAAATTCAATTTTCAAACGCATCATATCAGATAAAAGGCTCATTATGTGAATTACAAATATATCATATTTTTAAATCATTATTTAAAAGATATTAACAAAAATATTAAACATTGACTTAATTCCCACTTTAGAAACTACTCTATTTAAATTTTGAAATATATATATTTTTTTGTATTTTTAAATAATTTGAATAACAGATTTAATAATTTATAATTTAAAACTTGACCTATTTTGCCCTATATCTTCCAACCTACAGAGCCTCAAAATTCAGACAGTAGATCATAAAAGGCTTCCCTGAAAGTTTATTAGTAAAATAAACCCTAATGTTAATTTTTGGGGGCCAAATTAGAAAATTTAATTCTTATAAAAATCAAGCGAATCCTGAAGCAGATAAAATAAAAAGTCTATGTGTGGAAAATGAAAGTGTATATTTTTTATAAATTTAAAACGCTTCCTTTAAAAGATATAGGGCATATATAAGAAAATGCACTCATTCCCTGCTTGTCTGAAACTGGAATATTAGAATCTTGAAGGTGGTACGGAACCCTTAGTATGCGAGTCCAACTCGCACTTGACCAAATTATTTTGCATATAGACTGTTATAGGGATTGTGTAACTATCTATTCAAATGAGGATAAGAAAAAATGCAACTATAAAACAAAAGTTAAACAAATGCTATATTATTACTTCAGTTCACAGCAAAGTGGAGCAAGTGTTCGCCGAATCCGTAAATTAACGCAATATTTAACGAAATAAGCTCAAAAATTCCAATGACGCTGAAAGACACGCTTGGCTGTCACTCCTAATACAATCCTACAGAGTTGTCACTTTCAGCAAAGTTACTACCAAAAACCACCACATTATACTTACATTACAACTGTGATTTATAAACCTAGCCAGATTCCCACATCTCGTGGCATCGATGATGTTCTCCAAATCAATTCGAAACAGGTACGAACTCCCGATTCCAATCGACTCGTATTTCTGTTCTCTGAGATCTGCTATACTCGGCCGTACCATTTGACCCACATATTCGATAACCTAGAGGAAAAAAACGGTTATATAACATTCTCATGTTAAAAACAAACGAATGTTTACCATTTCATCAGCTGCAATGGGCTCCATCGCGAACAGTCCCCAGTCGTGAATGGCGGATTTGGCAAATTTCAGCTGCTTTTTCCTAAACTTGAGTTGATTGAATTTAAGCAGATCAGAGTCCGTGTCACTACCGAAGGCCGTCAACAAACGTCTTTGGTTCGATCTCGCTTCTCTTGACAAACCTGAATGTGCGAAAATAAATTTAAAAATTTTCGTTGTGTAATTCAAAAAAAGGTTTATAACAAACTAGGGATGTACGATAGGATCCGTATATTAAAAAAACTGAACTGATTCAAATAATACTTGATAAAAAATAATAATGATGATGTCTTATTCGATATATAACTGAAAGGAAACCGATTAACATTTCTAACTCGAATAATTATTCGGACATCCAATATTCGATGTCAGTAAGGGCTATACACCGATTCTGTGGCCATACAACAAAGGCCTTATGTCATATATTCGGATATAACTGAAACAGATTGATAATTTTTAACTCGAATTTTATTCGGACATCCAATATTCCATGTCAATACGGCCTGGGCATCTATTCGGAATATTAATGTCACTGAAAACGAATATTATTCGGACATACAATATTCCATGTCAATACATTTCATTATTCGGAAGTTCAGTTATTCGTAATTCGAATATTGCCATAACTTTAAAAAATATACGTATTTTCATCATTTTAAGTGTAAATTCCGTTAATTCTTCGTAAAAAAGACAGTAAGAAATACTACCGTTTTGGTATAACTTTTTATATAAATCCACAATTATATGACTTTGTGGGTTATTTTCAGTTTTGAGTTATTTCTAACACAGTTTGCCGATACTTTGCCATAAATTTAATTATAATAATTTAGTTTGGGATCTAAAAGTTTTCGTTCTAGCAGAATAACAGTGGCTGCCTTTAAATACAATGCCGATTTTTATGCTGCTTAACTCCAAAAAGGTTAAAACATGAAAGTATGCATTTAAAATCGTTTTTATTTTTATATCAGTATTTGTAGGTTATGTTGATTAACCAGACATATAAGTCGTATTTTGAGATTTGAAGGCACAACTTCGTCCGTTTAAAGTAATTTTATGAATTAATTTCATTTTTTTACATATCTGATCAAGAAGTACAGGTTACTGTTTAATGTGGATTAATTGAAATATACACCTTTCAACTATCAAAGTGAACTGTATAATTTATTAGGCGCATATAAATTGCTATACACAACAACTAAATCAAACGATACAAATTTAAAAACTTAACAACTACTCTAAAACAATGTTTACTATTGCTACTGCCCGTTTGCCTGATTTTATCCTTTTGGATCAAAAAGATGAAGGCTTTCTTAACTTATACCCCGCAAATTCACAATGAAACCCAAAACTGTTACTTCTTCATCAAAAATTAATTAACATAACATCTTTTTACTTATAAGTGTCGTTTTAACCTATGGTAAATATGCATTTTAACTATCAAAAATTCTATTAAATATAAATATATGGACTTGTGTCAAAATACTCAGTCTGTCAGGATAAAAAATTGCACAAGTATCTAAAAGAGTTATTAATATACTCAAATTTATAGAAAATACGGTTGATATTACAATTGGATAATTATAGTCAGTTATAATGTTGGCCGAGGAGGACCCTATATATATCAACCAAGTTTAACTGTCAGTTTTTGAAAGATCCACAAAATAGGCCTTTTCATATTCGAAATTTTTTTGTTGCCGTACGTCATTGTTTTCGAGCAGTTGTCAGACGATTGGCATGTAAATACAATGTTC
Source organism: Octodonta nipae (assembly GCA_034190945.1). Classification (NCBI taxonomy): domain Eukaryota; kingdom Metazoa; phylum Arthropoda; class Insecta; order Coleoptera; family Chrysomelidae; genus Octodonta; species Octodonta nipae. The sequence continues at coordinate 4,537,796 of CM067220.1, read as the reverse complement.
TTTTGCTCGAAAAAATGACAGAAGTTGACGCTTGCCCACCAGAAATTTTCGAATATGAACTTAGATCATTTACCATCTACATATAGCCTGTCAAGCATAAAATCGTGGCAATGCTAGAAAGAGAGGGCAATAGAGACAGTAAGAGGCTATTTCACAGCCAATGAACAACATGCTGAACGTACATTGCTGAACGTATTTCATTGGAGAGCAGCTGCCCAGACTGAGTGCTACTTCAAATAAAGCCACTTGACCATCTCTCTTACCTCTAGTCTTACCACGACATTTGTGCACTGCAGGCTATCTCTAGAAAGTAAATGCTCTAAGAATATGAAAAGGCCTATTCGACATTAGAGTAATCTCGAAGACTATAGGTGTTCTATGAGCGTTAGTTAGTCATTCTTGTCATAAGTTCAGTATTATAAGTATATGCTCTAAGCAAACGTCAAAGTAAAATTTGTGTTTTGTATTTGTATTGTATGATTGATGTTTTAAGAAATTTGTATAGAATGTTAAGGTTTTGCCTTCATCGTAATAAAGCAGTATTAATTGGACAACAGGTGTCTAATTGAACCCACGGGATCCGTAGCATTATCAACAAAGCGTTAATAACAGTATCAGTTAATTATGGTATCCAGTCTAGCCTAAACTGAACTAAAAAACCATTCATTTACCTTGTTTTGTAGCTGCCGGTGGATGCACTAAGGATACCGCGTGCGCCTTGGCATGATGATATTTGTAACGAGATTTTTCGTGTGCTGACATTTTGTAATAACCTTCAGTTCGAGCGCTGCCAGTAGTGTGTACCCGTTCGTCTTTTTTTCTTCGTTTCGGCGGACTCGAATAAAGATCCGTCAAGCAATGATCCACCCAATGGGTATCGTTGAGCCAGTAACCCATTTGATCATTGGATAGCATTTCCTCGTAGGCTTTCTTTATGTACTCTACATCTTCCTTATCAATGCCTTTAAAAAAATAAAGCCGCTGTTAGCATAAGTTTACTTTTCCGAACACTTTATTTTGTATGCTCAAACTGCAAATATTTTTTAGGCATTTTAATTGTTAATTTGAAAAATAATACCAAGTGTTTGGAAAAAAACAAACAGCAAACTATGATGACAGGTAATAATGAGTATAATTTTGAAATTGGTACAGTTCTAGGACCTCTAATTCTTTTTTCGTACAAGAGATTCCATCGCGTCATAATATGACACATTGGCAACATATTAAGCTGAAGATACAGCTTCATAAGTACTTATTAGATAAAACTAATCTGGACAAAACTATTTCCTGCATATTTGGAAGTTATAGTGTACCAATTTTAATAGAAATATATTCAAAAAAACTGTATGTGTCAGCTCGAATTCGTGACTGGAGTTTTTTAACCCTTTCACTTTTCAAAATTTTTGACATTTTATGTGATGTCGACATTTCTTGTTCTTCCTTTATTAGGATTTTTGTCATTTAGGACATTTTTGAGTTTCTTTGCTATTTTTGTCATTTCTGATTTTTTTTCTAATAAAGCAAAGCAAGAAATATGTAAAATGACAAAAACATTAAAAAAACAAAATGTGTAATTTATCAGCAATGCCAAAACCGTCTTTAATGTCAAATAATGTCAAAAAAAAAATTTGACAAAAACGTCAAAAATTGTCAAAAACGTCAAGTTTCAAACCTCTATCGAATTGATATACAGTGTTGGGCAAATGTGTGGAACTAAGCAAATATCTCTGGAATTATTAGAGATACCAAAATGAAATTTGGAAGGAGGATACTGCAGTAGATTGCCTATTTTTTTCAATTTTTTTTACAATTTTGAACTTCCTGTTTTACAGGAAGTAATGTCGATTTTAAAATTTGCAATGAAACATCCTTTATAGTATTTTAGTTTCTGATGAAACATTTTATTGCGAATACAAAAATATCGGGTTTGATATTGTTTACTTCAATACCTACCGAGATATTAACAGAAAAGTAATTAAGGAAAGGAAAAATCTAATATCCATTAAAGAAATACTTAATCATAATTATTAACTAAATCTAAGTGATTTTCAAAACATTGAAACTTAACTAAACTTAATGTATTAGATGTTCAAACTGAGCACCATTTACTTCTTGACAATAAGCAAGTCAGTTTTTAAATTCTCTAGTAACATTAGCTATTACTTCTGGTGTAATTCTCTGGATATCTTGAGTTATTCTTGCAGCTAATTCTTGCAAATTATTTGGTCTATCAACATAAACCTTAGACTTTAAGTAATCCCACAGAAAATAGTCTAGTGGATTAAGGTCGGGACTTCGGACAGGCCATTCATAAGTACCCCTTCTTCCAATCCATCTGTGATGAAATGTCCTATCTAAATGATCTCGAACAATGCGAGCGTAATGGGGTGGTGCTCCATCCTGCTGAAACCAGATATTATTTGGTAATTGTCCATTTACCTCCAATGCCGGAATAACTGGTGTCTCCAAGAGCTGTAAATACCTATCTCCGTTTAAAGTATCTTGTAGGAAGAAGGGTCCCACGATTCTGTCGTTATAAATGCCGGCCCAAACGTTCAATTTTTGAGGATGTTGTGTATGAGCCTCTTGTACCCAATTAGGATTACTTTGCGACCAGTAGCGGCAGTTATGTCGATTAACCGTACCATTTAAACAAAATGTAGCCTCGTCTGAAAACACTACATTTCTTATAAAATTATTATCACGGTTACAAATATCCATCATCGTTTCACAAAATTGCAAACGTCTGTCGAAATCGTCTTCGGAGAGTTCTTGAACGAGGCAAATTTTGTATGGATGATATTTTTCTCACCTCAATATCCTTCCTACTGAACGACGGCTAATTCCATGCATATTGGCGAGGTCGGTACTGGATAAGTGAGGATTTTCTTCCAAAGATATAGCAACATTTTGAGCTACACCTTCATTACTTGCACTTTTTAATCGTCCACTTTTTGGTAAATTGCTAACTGTTCCACTTGTGTCGTACCTTCGCAAAGTTTTCGTCACTACTGAACGGGATATTTGTGTATTCGGATGAACAATGGTAAAAAGGTCACAAACTTCTTGATGCGTCCTTTTCCTCTCCCCATACCCAATTATCATTAATATTTCTATTCTCTCTCTTTCACTTAATTCGGCCATTTTACGATCAAATTAAAACAATACAATCTTTTTACGTTCAAATAAAAAAAAGCTAACAACTTATTTCGACAACTACTGTCACTTCTGCAATGAATTTCATGGACTACTAAACTTGATTCAGATTTAATTTGCACCTCATTTAAACAAACGCACGTGTATTCGACTGTGTGACGGTATAATGCCACCGATTGGCCAATAGAAATACAAATCCTTACCCAGCGGTTTGTTTATATCGGGCGTAAATGAAATCTGAACCGAGTTTAGCTACCATCGATTTTTTCCTTTCCTTAGTTACTTTTCTGTTAATATCTCGGTAGGTATTGAAGTAAACAATATCAAACCCGATATTTTTGTATTCGCAATAAAATGTTTCATCAGAAACTAAAATACTATACAGGGTGTTTCATTACAAATTTTAAAATCGACATTACTTCCGGTAAAACAGAAAGTTCAAAATTGTAAAAAAATTTGGAAACAAATAGGCAATCTACTGCAGTATCCACCTTCCAAATTTCATTTTGATATCTCTAATAATTCCAGAGATAATTTACTTGGTTCCACACATTTACCCATCACTGTATAAATGTACTCATGTAAATTTGTTGAGTTTGATAGAAAAACAACATGTACTAATGATCTTACCTTTTGTGAGAAACTCATAGAGGACGCTGAATTCAGACAGTTGATCTCTCACTTTATGAACAACGCCAGGATGGAAGCCATACGGATCAGTCAATTTTCTCTGTTGGTAAGTATCATTGTAAGCAATCGTATTTTGTAACTCCTGCAACTTTTTATAATCTTTCTGTTTTTTCGGCCTCGGCTGTTTGGGCGGTTTTTCTTTAGTCACCTTTTCAATTTTATTTTCTTTAGAAGTATATCCGTGATCCACCTGAATTTGATTTTGTATTTGTTGTTGCGACAACTGCGAGTTCTCTTCCTTCTCGGGTCTAGGCATGCAGTAGGAGTGTTCAAACACAACCTAAAAGTACCAAAAATCTATAACTGCACATAATAAAATAAAAACTGCTTCACTAACCTGACACGGGCTCCTTTCCCCAGCTATGCGCTCTGGATCAACCTCCTTGTTCTGCTTCTTCATCTCCAAATTAGTTCCAGAACCCATTTCGTTGGTTTTGATTTTACTTGGTGCTTCAAATTCAGGTACTTTCACCCTCTCAGATTTTTCCGACACCACTGGTGGTTCAGGATTCCGCACCTGCTGCAACAGGGCGTCTCGTTCAGCCTCTAGCTCTTCGAGGGATTTGTTCATCACGTCTTTCATTTCTACGACGTTTTCGTCTTCTGTCGTCGACATTTCCTCAGGTTTTTGCGTTTCTGGCACCGGGTCTTTGAGTTCATCTTGTACCTTCTGCATCATTTCCAGTCGTTCTTTCTCTATTTGCTCCATGTATTCCGTGTTGAGTCTTCGCCGTTCTAGGAACAGACGTTCCGTATCGCTCATATCACTATCGCTGTCGTATAGGTTTGACGAAGGTTTTAGAGGTTTCACCGGGGTTTCCGTCAGTGTAGGGAGTGAGCTCATGTCATCAGAATCGTCAATCTGTAAGCATTACGTGAATTATTTTCGATCATAAAGGTAAAGCGTAAGCTAATGAATAACCAGAACGACTACTCTGTACAGAGAAATCTAAATAGCACTAGACGAACTGTCTTCTAAACATATTCTTGATTATTTTTATGTTTTTTTTTTGGGCAATAACACCACAATCGAAATAAAACGACGTATATTGATGGCCAACCAAACGTTTCAAAGTCTATTCTGACTTCGTTGTCAATGGATTTAATTTATTGACAACGAACACAAGTTACACTATATACACAAAAGGAGTGACAAAAGAAAATCCCAGTGAATAGTACTTCCTCAACAATCTTTTCGAAATCACATATAAGCTAAGCTACTAAAACACCATTAAAAACCATTAAAAACAGAGGTAACAAAAAAAAACTCACCTGCATAGGTTCCGGAGTCTTATTACTAGGTTCGATTCCCGTCTTTATAGGGGAATACCTTTCGATCATATCGACATCTGCCTGGTGTACTTCGACATCTGCCTGGTGTACTTCGACATCTTCCTGCTGTACATCGTCAATTTGAACTGTGGCCGGACTGGCGGCACTCCCTCTGACGGTCGGTTGTTCTACTTCCGTTTCCGAATCCGAGGAACTTTCGTCCGAACTGTCACTGTCACTCGACGAGCTAAACGAGCTCGAAGAGGCGTTGCTGCTAGTCGAGTCTTTGCGTTCACGCACTGGCGGTCGATTGGCGTCAGAGTCGGAGTCGTGGACGATCTCCTCGTTGTCCGATAACGTCTTTCTCGTGTCGTCCTCCTCGTCTTCGGGTACCGGCGAAGGGATTTTCTTCCGTCGAAAACTCGGCATTTTCGGGAGAGAAGCTCTGAAACCTAAGCCGCACGAGTCGTAACTGACGTTGCTGTATAGGTTGTCACGGTTGGATTCTAGGAGGAGATTGATGTTGTCACGGGAGATGATCGGTTTGTCCTGCTCCACTTTAATGCCTTTGAGTTTGTTTTCTTTCATGCTTTCTTCCTCCCACCTGAAAAGTATTCGACAAGGTTCGTCATAAAGAGGTAATCCAACTCCTTAAAAATAAAGGGATAGATCCAAAGTTGTCTACTTCAGTCAATATTCTAGGGTTAAAATGGGGAGAACTGCGAAAAAAAAAAATGCAGCATGGGGTAAGACAAGGGTGCATACTTACGCTACTACTATACTATTCAATCTATTTTCAAGATACTTCATGCAAAGAGTATTCTTAGAAACCACAAATGTAGTAAAAGTTAATGGAACCCTTATTAACCATATCAGATATGCAGATGATACCACACTAATTGCAGACTCATTAGAAAACCTTCAAAATCTAGTAGATTTTGTAGTAGAAAGCATGAAGAAATTGAGCTGCTATTAAACATGAACAAGACTAACATAACTAAATCCCAAGAACTATATCAAAAAGTTGTCGACAATCGGAAAACTACGAAAAATGACATATGTCAAAAGAATTTGACCTGTGAAATAATATTTCTAATGGCAATTGGAGGAATAATAAATATTAGAAATACAAGAAACATATAAGAACTGAAGGTGAAAACTATAGAAACAAATGACCTCATTGGGGGGGACCACGTTTGGGGGGCTTGAACCAGTTTGGGGGCATGACCTCGTTTGGGGGCCTGATCTCGTTTGTGGGGGCTTGATCTCGTTTGTGGGGGCTTGATCTCGTTTGTGGGGGCTTGATCTCGTTTGGGGGGCTTGATCTCGTTTGGGGGGCTTGATCTCGTTTGGGGGGGCTTGATCTCGTTTGGGGGGCTTGATCTCGTTTGGGGGGCTTGATCTCGTTTGGGGGCTTGGTCTCATTTGTGGGGGCTTGGCCTCGTTTGTGGGGGCTTGATCTTCGTTTGGGGGGCTTGATCTCGTTTGGGGGCTTGATTTCGTTTGGGGGGCTTGATTCTCGTTTGGGGGGCTTGATCTCGTTTGGGAGGCTTGACCTCGTTTGGGGCGGCTTGCCCTCGTTGGGGCTTTTGACCTCGTTGGGGGCGGCTTGACCTCGTTGGGGGCGGCTTGACCTCGTTGGGGGCGGCTTGACCTCGTTGGGGCTTTTGACCTCGTTGGGGGCGGCTTGACCTCGTTGGGGGCCTTGACCTCGTTGGGGGCTTTTGACCTCCTTGGAGGTAAACCTCGTTTGGGAGGGTTGACCTCGTTTGTGAGGCTTGACCTCGTTTGGGGGAATTGACACCGCTTATTGCAGGTTTTAGCAGAATAAACGCTAAAAAAAGCATACAACTTAGATGAGTGGAGGGGGCTTGACCCACTTTAGCCCCCTGGATCGGCCAGTGACTGAATCTGTAAGTCTCGCTGATTTGTAACACTATAGATGCTGAAAAGTGGCATGTTTACAATCCAACTTTCTCACAATTATATAGTTTCCCAGAAATTCATTGTAAACTGGAGGTAATGATTTTATTTAACTCACAACAATGATTTTATTGCCTTCACAAAAGTACACAAATCCCAAAATTCCATTCAGTTTGGGGGATGAGTTTATGAACATAAAAGAAGGAGTTGTAATGGGACAGGTTCGATGTTAATCCAAAGACTGACACAATATTTCTTGAAGCTTTGGCTAAGGTATGTGGATGATATATTGAATAATTTCCAACATAAATGATTTAAGTTATGTGTTTTAATAATAAATTCCTTTGTATATTAAATTTACTACAAGAATGAGAACATGATGATAATATTTTTTGGATGTATGGATTTTGAGGGGTTTAAACCCCTATCCAATGACTACAGCATTGAGCATAATGATGTATAAATCCCCTTGCATAATTTTATGTAAAAAATTCTAGAAATATTCTGGGAATCCTAAGCTTTAGTAAATTATATTACCTTATTACGTTTGAGGGCAAAGAAGGTACTTATGAATCACTGTATTTGCATAAAAAGTTGTACTGATAGTGTTATAAATTAGCATGAAGATGATACCTTGGCTATGGAAACGTCGTCGAGTGTAAGAAATTAAGCTTTTGAGTTTATATTTATACGTACCAAAATGCACGAGAAACGTATAAGAAGACAATAAAGTATGGAGTCGCTAAAAGTCTTAGTAGCTAACAGAGAAATATAGAATAAAAGGAAAACTCATACCATGTTTCGAATTTGTTAAACGCCGTCATCTCCACCATTTTCTTGTTGAAGTCCTTCTTCAAGGTGCTCTTCAGCTCCTGCGTTCACCTGCTGCACCAACTTGGTTTATGGTGGCAGCGTGCGGGTCGTCTTTATCGTTTTCAGGCTTCTTCGGAGGCATCTGATGATAGGGAACGTACTGTTGCACGTTCGGCGGCATGTACGGGATCTGCGGGTAGTGCGGATGTTGTTGCATGTACGGGTGCTGCGGGGCGTACGGATAGGCCGCCGGCTGTCGCCAGTCACTGTAACCGTACGGAGGCGGCGGATATGCAGGATAATGCGGAGCATAACCTGAAGGATTAGAACGTTTTTTTTTTAATCGGTTATGCAAATTAATATCTGGTTGACTAGTCAAATTAATATGCGACTCGACTATCGAAGCAAAAGAATAATCTGGTTTACTAATTGTTTGCTAAATTTGAATAATAATGAAACAATTGTAAAAATTGAAATTGGCCAAGTAAGTAGGAAATACTTTTGATTGGTCCAGCAATTTTGTTTTTGAACTGATAGGACGGCGAAATTTATTTCTATGAAGAAAAATGCTAAAATTGAATCTCCAATTACCCTCGATCCCCCCCTTCTCACAAAGGCATCGGTGCTACTTGATGATTTTATGCCTATAGTTCTTCCTCTAAATCCCTTGCTTGGGTTATGGACGTCCAAAAACGTCGAAATATGTCGACTTTTTCCCCTCCACAAACCAATTTGATTCAAAATTCACTTTATTTACCTTATATTTTGTTAATTTCAATCGTTTTCTTGTAGATTAAATTTCGGTATTTTTTAAACAGCTATGGTATTCGTGAAAGACAAAAACAAATGAATGGATATGTAAAAATATATGATTCTGGTAAAAACATACCCCTCATGGCTGCATCCAGTAATGTAGCTTGAAAATTAAAACACATATTGCATTTTATAGAGATTTTTCAACCTTAAACGTATTTTTTCCCAAAACTAATTATTACACAATTATTAATAGCCATTATTTTTTTTAAAGAAAGGAAAACGAAATTAATGTTTAAAAAATGGACAAAATTAGCGAAAAATACAGAACATTGTAGAAATATTTCAGTTCATACAGGGTGAGTTTTTTTGATGATCTGTATGAGGGATCTCGGAAACTAGCGAAGATAGAGCAATGGTTAAATTGGGAAAGATATGCAGTTTTACTGGCCCAATTTAATGACACTTTCGGATTTTTGTAAAAAGTCATGGCTTACTAGATATTTTGAAAAAACGAATTTCTGTCGATTTAGTCAAATCACTCTGGCTCCTTTGTTTTTGATTTTATAAAAAAAGTGTAAATATCAAAATTGAAGGGAATTGTGTCCAGAATCTGATTGCCATGTTCTCGTTTGCGTGACGGCTCTCGTTTTCGAGATATGACACAAACTTATCTTTTTTTGAATGGAAACCATAGTTGGCTATGACCTAAAAAAATCGGACATTTTTAGAGTTTTTCAACGATATAATACTCGGATATAGTTATTCATAAAAATAACGGAGTTATGGATGCTTTTCTCTCTTATTTTCACTTTTAACGTAGGTAGCCATGAAAAAGATTGTTTTCACTTTGACGTTTCCTCATTTGAGAGTAATTCCATTAGTAGTGCTGAACTGACAGTCGATATTGACAAGTTTTCGTGATAAAATGGAATATTCTAACGAAGAAAAATATCATATGCCATAAAAATTCAGGTCGTGCAGCTGAGGAATATTTTCATAGATATTTTAATCGTCGTCAACCTGCTCTATGTACATTTAAGAGGCTTTACAATAATTTTTTGACAAACAATAAATTCAAAATCATAGCGAAAATTTTTAGAAAAAAACCTCAAACAACACCTAAACGATTGACGTAACTCCAGACTCGGAGTTGAAACGTCTCCATACACAGATAAGTATTACAAATATAATACATACTTATATACAGGCATACTGGTTAAATCATTTTATAGACATCTACTTTCAATCTCAGAAAAACTGTGAGGAAGAATCTCGGTACAGACAGCCAGTAATCCGGGCACTTTGTTCTACATATACAATTTTTAAATACTTATCTGTTACAGGAAAAAATTTGGAGGAGAGAAAACCCATGAATAGACAAAATTTATATGCTGGTGACGAACATCGACGTATTTTGTTTTGTACATGGTTTAGAGACATGTGCCTTGACAATTCACAGTCCATTAAAGGTGTTATGGTCAGATGAAACTAGATTTACTAACTGCGGTATGTTCAATAGACACAAAGAGCATATCTGGGCTAAAGAAAACCATTTCCATGTAGAACAAAGATAACCCCAAATAAAATTTGGTTTTAATGGTTGGTGTGGTATCATAGGGTCTACTATTCAGGGCCTTTTATCTATGACGAATCACTTACTGGGGAGCGCTACTTGCATTTCTTGCAATACACTGTTCAAGACATGTTGCATAATTTGAATTTAAGCGCTACTTGCATTTCTTGTTTAGAAATTGAGTGGTTCCGACATGATGCAGTACCTGCTCATAACTCGTTATTAGTAAGACAACACTTAGATAATATCTATCCAAACTCTTGGATAGGAAGAAATGGCCCACGCGAATGGCCACCCCGGTCTCCCGATTTGGCAGTTATAGACTTCTATTTATGGGGTGCGCTAAAAAACAAAGTATACAAAAGAAAGTATGAGACAGTTGGTGACCTAAGGGAGGCGGTATTACAAGCAATTGAACAGAAATTTATAGGCGGTCTGTGAGGAAAGCGGTAATGTCAATCTTAAAAAGATGCAATTTTTGTCTAATCAACAATGGTGGACTTTTCGAACATAAATTGTAACCATTATTATGTACTTTAATTTCTTAAGTTTTTAGTAAGTACCTACTTATTTAGTTTTTTCGTTATATCTGATATACCTAATAAAAAATCGTTCAATGTTTTTTGGAATAGTTATTAATAAATCAATCTATTTCATGGCTAACTACGTTAATAGTGAAAATAAGAGAGAAAAGCATCCATAACACCGTTATTTTTATGAATAACTATATCGAGTATTATATCGTTGAAAAGCTCTAAAAATGTACGATTTTTTGAGGTCATAGCCAACTATGGTTTCCATTCAAAAAAAGATAAGTTTGTGTCATATCTCGAAAACGAGAGTTGTCTCGCAAACGAGGGCATGACAATCATATTCGGGATACAATTCCCTTCAATTTTGATATTTACACTTTTTTTATAAAATCAAAAACAAAGGAGAATTTCGTTTTTTCAAAATATCTAGTAAGCCATGACTTTTTAAAAAATCCGAAAGTGTCATTAAATTGGGCCAGTAAAACTGCAAATCTTTCCCAATTTAACCATTTCTCTATCTCCGCTAGTTTCCGAGATCCCCATACTGATCATCAAAAAAAACTCACCCTGTATAAAACGTAAGACCGCTTTCTATGATCACGTGACTTTGGAAATCGCTTGGCGTGCGACGGTCATTTATTTATTAGAAGCCCGTGGTTTTACGTATTTATTTACAGAACTATTGGGGGAATAATACCAAGGATTTGAAATACGGTGTGTTTTCATACGATAACCCATACGAAAAGACTTACCTGGATAGTGCGGTATGGCTGGATAGTGCGGGTAAATCCCAGGCATCGGTGGCAAAGGTGGCGGCACTGAAGTCGTGGCAGGTGGTGGGGGCGGGGGAACCGTGATTGCCTGATCCGGTTGGGATTCTTCTATTTTCTCGTTACTACTCAACGACGACAGACTCATCCTGTCGTCCTCTTTGTCAGTTCTGAATTCGTTTTTCAAGTCTGCGCTCTCTATGGGACTGTAGTTGTTGTGCATGTTTTCGCCTGTGAGCAACTCGTCTTCGCTCGAAGAAATGTCACTACCGATCTTGTTCATCTCGATGTGAGCCTTCTTCAGCAGCGCGGTCGTCTCGAGAGCTTCACGCTGCCTTGCTACCACAGCCTGAAATGATAGTTCAGTGAGAACGAAAATTTTTGCTGTCAGAGCTAAGACTGAACCCGATTTTTTAGATTTGGACAGCATCATTACTTGAAAGATAATTTTTTTATATTGACAACTATCCAACTTTTCGTTCACAGTTATAAGGGGAATTTTCAAAGATGAAAGATACTATATGTTTACCTGAAATACAGCAGCTACATCTAGTATTCTCCTTTTCCACTTTGCATTTCAAAATGCAGTTTTTAGCTTTATAAGGAACATTTTTTTCCTGTCAAGTTTAATTAGAGTGGAAGCTATACGATGAGGGAAGCAGGTCAGCAAAAAAGGTAAATCACATAAGAGGGTTTATTTGTCATGTGTTTGAAGTTATAAAAATCGGAATGGTGATTTTTCATCATTTTTCAGCGCCATAATAATAAAAAAATAGAATCACTAGCAAGTTTGGTTTATATGTACTTTAAAAATTTACGAGGGTTGCCTTTTATATTTCGGGATTATAGAACAAAAACAAATATTAATCATCGAAAATCGTTTTATTGTTTTTCAAAATATTCCCCATGAAGATCTATACACTTTTGCATGCGTTTGAACCAATTGTCGAAGCACTTTTTCCACTCTGATTGAGGTATCTCGAAAACATGCATTCTGAACGCAGCAACCGCTTCTTCAGGTGTCGAAAAACGTTGACCTCTCAATTTGTTTTTTACGTACGGGAATAAAAAGAAGCCATTTGGTGACAAGTCAGGACTATACGGCGGATGACTCATCAAATCGATGTTTTGAGTGGTCAAAAATGCAGTTGTTTGAGCCGATGTGTGAGAGCTCGCATTGTCGTGGTGAAGAGTGATCCGTCTTCGGCGGTTGGTTTTCCTCATTTCTTGGAAGACAACTGGCAAACAAATGGTTGTGTACCACTCAGAATTGACTGTTCTGTGTTGTTCTAGTGGTACGGTTGCGACATGTCCAGTTTTTCCGAAAAAACAGGCGATCATTTGCTTGGAAATGCTTCGTGCGCGGACAACTTTTGTTGGATTCGGCTCATCTTGAAACACCCAAACAGTCGACTGCTGTTTACTTTCAGGCTCATACGCGTAAATCCACGATTCATCACCTGTCACTATGTCATAAACGTGTTTTGAAGCACCGCGATCGTATTTTTTGAGCTTTTCTTTCGACCAATCGACACGAGCCTTTTTTTGAACGATTTTCAAATTGTGTGGGATCCAACGCGAACAATTTTTTTTGACATTCAAATTTGCTGGTCCCACTAATGTGGGACTCAATCTCACGATAGGTCACATGACGATCCTACAATATCAGTTCGCGCACAGCATCAATGGTTTCCGGAACAACAACTGTTTTTGGACGACCTTCACGAAATTCGTGTTGGAGTGAACTACAATCTCGATTGAATTCACCATACCATCGATAAACAGTGGTCCTTGATGGAGTTTCATCGCCAAAAATTAAATTAAGTTCATCCATGCACTCTTGCTGACTTAATCCACGTCGAAAGTTGTAAAAAATAATCGCACGAAAATGTTCACGATTTAATTCCATTTTTTGGCCGAGATGAATCCTTTAAGTTACTGTAAACAACACATAGCGCTCGTATGTCAAAACGTTCTGAGTTCGTATAACCTCCAAAATGTCAAACTTTACGATAGAGCTGTCAGTTGTCAGATTGCAACACTAGGGTTGTCTAATCCCGAAATATAAAAGGCAGCCCTCGTACAAAGGACCACTGCACCTACATACAGGGTGTGTCAAAGATTGAAGACAGTAGGCAACAGATGAAATTCCAAAGCATTCAAAACAAAAATTGAACTCAAATCAAATATATAGAAAACAAAACCAACAAATACAACTCCAAATTAAAAAAACTGCATTCACAAAATGTCTTATATTGGGAAAACATACAGGCGACTAAATATAAGAATAAATGAGCACCAAAATTACATAATAAAACGACAATATATTTAAAAACAAAAATAATCTTAGTGATCCCACAGCATAATTGTAAGAAAAGTCAAACTCAATTTCAAATGTATGTATATTTTATTAATTCAGTCTGTAATACCATTGGCAAAGATGTCAAATGGAACTACTCTAAACCTCTAACAAACAAAATGAAAAGGTTAAAACTCGTCAAAATTTTCCTGACTCATTGATTTTTTTTCCCCATCTTCAATTATATGTGACTTTATAAACTTTTATATCACAAAATCACAAAAAAATAAACAAAATATCTAAATTTCTTGATATATCAATTTTCTAGGAAAAAATATTTTAGACACTTTTCAGTCGGTCTCAGGAACGTTTGAAAAAATAAACGGCGCAATTGTATTCTACTATAAATACATATTTTTTGGGGTTCTTTAGTTTGTTTGTTAAAGAAATAAAACAAATGCCATCCCAGATGGGCAAAAACGGAAAAATAATCGAAAATTGGAGATTGCTTTGAGTGCTCTATTGTAAACAGAGGCTAAATTTTGCAAATTTCCTTTTTTTGTTGAAGAATTAGGGACTTTTTGACTCATTTTAATGAGTTTAATACACAGCAGAAGTTTGAAACCTTATTTTAGAAACTCGTACTCATAAAGCAAAAATTTGGCAGATAATCAAAGTAGACGACATCAGCTAAGAAAGGATTATTGAAATTAATATTTTAAAGAGGAAAATGGTGGTGGCGTGTAGCTGAAACTTTTCATGGCAACGTCTGATTTGATTGAAATTCTGCAGAAATGTTCTTGCTGACAAATGATTTAGATTTGGGTATTCATTTTTTAAAGTACTCTTGAAAGGGGGTGAAATGCGGGTAGCAAACTTTATATCGAAAAATAGTACTCTAAAAATTATCTTAAAATAATTATAATCAGCTAATTCAGCTCTGCTCGTTGAGGCCATTAAGGTAATTGACAAAATTGCCGTAAAAAGATTGGTATTATTCAGTTGAATCATATAAAACATGGTGTTTGCCAAAGTAATTTTTACGTTTAGTAGTATAGCAATTCGATAGATGGCGCTGAACAACTTTAGTAACTCCCAAGGACAAACAGCGTTAATTTACAGAAGTTAATTAACTGTAAAAACTAGCAAAATTTAATAAAGAAACTCTGAAAATAATGATGCGGTCCAAATTCGGAATCTGTTGATCAATTGTTTCAACCTTGAATTAAAAAAACAACGTAGAACAAAAAAAAAACCAAATACCTGTTCAAGAGCCAACGCGTGACAGTCCAGATAGATTTCCTTCGAAAGAAACGGTGACGGCGGCGTGGAAAGCGGTTGTTTTTCTTCATCTTCTCTGGTGCACAGCCTGCCGAGATTGAACAGAAAATCCGGTGCGGGGGGATTGATGGGCATGTCGCTCAGCGATATGCTCGAACGGTCGTCTTCGGAATCCGAATCTAGAGCGCGCCGCGATCGGTGCAACAGCGATGGAGCATCCGAGAGTTTATCGATGACGGATTTCGATTCGTCGTCCGAATCGACGCCCAACGCCAAAAACGGGGGCGCCATACCGCCGGAACCTTTTTCTTTCAGCAGAAGGGCGATTCGAGTGTCCAAATCCAGGGGTTTGTTCTCCTCTTCCGGCTGAAACGGAACCTGATTTATAGTTAGATTATAATTCAACTTGAAGTAAAAAATATTCAACATATATCAGGTCGGGCTAAAATCTAAATTCATGTAAGTATTTTTTTTCTGTCTGGTTTGATTTTTGTGAACTTTTACAAAAGACCCCGCAGAATCCTTATGGGAAATGACTTTTGACCATTTTTTTTCAAATTAAAGTAGGTGATAGCTCTTGAAGAGTAGATCAAAAGTGTTCATGGGCACAAGGCTCCAGAGCCAATAGTTTAGGATCTACAGCTCTCTAAAGTTGACTTGGTCCAGAATCCATATGGGAAATGGCTTCAACTTTAGAGGGCTGTAGATCCTAAAGTATTGGGTCTGGAGCTTTGTGCCCATGAGCACTTTTAATTTACTCTTCAAGAGTTATCAAATATTTGAATTTGAAAAAAAATAGCTGAAAGACCTTTCCCATAAGGATTCTGGACTATGTCAACTTTAGAGGGCTGTAGATCCTAAACTATTGGCTCTGGAGCCTTTTGCCCATGAGCACTTTTGATCTACTCTTCAAGAGCTATCAGATACTTGAATTTGAAAGAATTTAGCCGAAAGCCATTTCCCATAAGGAGTCTGGACTAGGTCAACTTTACAGGGCTGTAGATCCTAAACTATTGGCTTTGGAGCTTTGTGCGCATGAGCACTTTTGATCTACTCTTCAAGGGCTATCACATACTTGAATTTGAAAAAATTTGGCCGTAAGCCATTTCCCATAAGGATTCTGCGGGGTCCTTTGTGTTAAGGTGGAAATGACCAGCGTGCATAAACTGAGTTATTTGTTAAAATCTCCAAATTTACAAAAATATCATAAATGACAAAAATATAAGAGAAACTTAAAATATGAAAAATGTCAAAAATAAAAAATCTAAAATTACGCAAATTATAAAAACTAGACAAACTGAAGAAAATAAGCTTTCTTCGGTATTATCTAAATAGTTAACCACAAACTGTTATTTATTATTATTTACGAATTACGAGAACTGTTTCAAAAGATTTATTCGAGGCATATCAAGCACAGCAACATACCTTATCTTTATCCTTTTCTTTTTCCTTCTTCCGATTACTAGAAGACGAAAGATTATTGTTCCTCTTCCTTTCTCTGTCCTTGTCTCTTCCCGTATCCCGTTCTCGGTCTTTTTCTTTCAGTTTTTGCGAACTCCGTTTGTCATCGTATCCCCATTTCGGTGGTGGCGCTGCTGCTTGAATGGTCGGCGCAGGTGATCGCTCCCAAGCGTCCACCGGTGGTGGGGGCCATTGGGGCGTGGCCACCGGGGGTGGCGGCCATTGAGGAGCCGT
This sequence comes from Octodonta nipae, assembly GCA_034190945.1. NCBI lineage: Eukaryota > Metazoa > Arthropoda > Insecta > Coleoptera > Chrysomelidae > Octodonta > Octodonta nipae. The sequence continues at coordinate 4,521,035 of CM067220.1, read as the reverse complement.
CAGTTGGGGTGGTCTAATGGAATGGTAAGTCGGTGTCGCGAACGGAAACTGCGGAGGTAGGCTATGCGCGTGGTAATCGTAACTGAAAAAAAAAAGAATCATTACTGTTCATTCACCTCGACAAGTTTTTTTACAATATTCGAAGTTGGGATTTCAAAATTGTACATACCATTGAACGCAAGACAATATATTGTTTCTAGGCGAGAACCTTCATTAGTTGCACTTCCCTCAACTGTTTGATATCTTGAACAATTGTTTGTTTCGCACATGATGGATTTAATATTTTAATGTTGAATATCGAAATCTAGGAGTTTCAGAGAAAAGGCAGTATCATAATTGCTTTGAGGGGTTAACCTATGAACTATTTTTATATGATTTCTGGTATAGCGTTACTTTTTATTTTTACGCTGTTAAAATTAAAATGTTCCTCATGATACGAAAAAATACTTTCGCGAATAAACAACGAACAAAGAAAAAAAAAGAATCAAGTTGTTTCGAGAAAAACAGCGACCTACGATGCTAGAACTGTTTCAGCACGCATAAAAAAGAGGCGGCTCGAGAAGGTTCCTGAAAAACGCTCCGATAACAAAGAAATAACCTTCGAAATTTCGAGATAGTCATTGTTACTTTGTTTATTTCTCAGCCGGTTTTATGTTTACGTTGTTTTTATCGCAACGAAAAAGGATGAATCAATAAACTGATGTAGTCCAATGGGCAGAAAAAAAATGGAAGCCAAAATAATCCTGGAGAAATGAAGTCCTATATTCCATATAAAGAGAGGACTGAACATTTAAGGAAGGTAGAACCAAGAGAGATTCAAAAAGTGGTTGAAGGAAGGGAAATAATGTAAAAATTTTAGAACATCAATTTTGTATCTGTAACCCTTGACAAACTAATATGGGGTAATCAATTTTCTCGATATTCTTAAAAGTGGCATTATCTCGAAAACTAAGACACTTTTACTAAGATCACATTAGTTATACTTAATAGTTACAAGCTAACCTATTGGCTCTTAGCTCTAGAAGAGATTTGATCGAATTTTGGGACAAGCATAATAAAAACAAAAATTCTTATAACATGTTTTAAATGTTTTGTTACAAAATGAAAATATTACGAATTTAGCACCAATTTTTACAGTCATTAACAGATAATTTTGCACTTAAAACACTTGTGAAGCTTCAAATGTAGACACTAAACAAATCATATGGCTTTACTAACTACTTTAACGATGACAAATTACTATTTTTGATAATTAAACATAAACCGGAAGGACATCACATACTGACTGAAAATACGTTTCAACATCGCGATAGCTGAAACGGTTTTTACCAACGAATATAACATCTATATTTGTTGTTTTTATACTGTTTGTTTTGTGTACATTCTAAAGCCTAGTTTGTAGGTGTGGAGTTTTCGTAAAACGTTTATTTATAATGGAAAATGCTACATTATTACAAGACGTCGATTAAATCGTTCAGTTCGGTGTAGTTTTTGTGTTGAAAATAAAAACTTTGGAGTATACTTATTGTGTAAATACCAACATGTGCATGATGACCGAAAGATTTGAGTTCAATAACTAATTATTTCAAAATAATATGTAAATACCTTTTTGCCCTTCTGTTCTTTAACATAATTTCGGGAATTTTTCTTCCAAAATTTAATATACAGTGATGGGCAAATGTGTGGAACCAAATAAATATTTTACCGGAAGTAATGTCGATTTTAAAATTTGCAGTGAAACACCCTGTATAGTATTTTAGTTTCTTAAAGAAAGGAAAAATCTAATATCCATTAAAGAAATACATAATCATAATTATTAACTAAATCTAAGTGATTTTCAAAACATTGAAACTTAACTAAACTTAATGTATTAGGTTTTCAAACTGAGCACCGTTTACTTCTTGACAATAAGCAAGTCGGTTTTTAAATTCTCTAGTAACATTAGCTATTACTTCTGGTGTAATTCTCTGGATGTCTTGATTTATTCTTGCAGCTAATTCTTGCAAATTATTTGGTCTATCAACATAAACCTTAGACTTTAAGTAACCCCACAGAAAATAATCTAGTGGATTAAGGTCGGGATTTCGTACAGGCCATTCATAAGTACCCCTTCTTCCAATACATCTGTGATGAAATATCCTATCTAAATGATCTCGAACAATGCGAGCGTAATGGGGTGGTGCTCCATCGTGCTGAAACCAGATATTATTTGGTAATTGTCCATTTACCTCCAATGCCGGAATAACTTGTGTCTCCAAGAGCTGTAAATACCTATCTCCGTTTAAAGTTTCTTGTAGGAAGAAGGGTCCCACGATTCTGTTGTTATAAATGCCGGCCCAAATGTTTAATTTTTGGGGATGTTGTGTATGAGCCTCTTGTACCCAATTAGGATTACTTTGCGACCAGTAGCGGCAGTTATGTCGATTAACCGTACCATTTAAACAAAATGTAGCCTCGTCTGAAAACACCATATTTCTTATAAAAATTATTATCACGGTTACAAATATCCATCATCGTTTCACAAAATTGCAAACGTCTGTCGAAATCGTCTTCGGAGAGTTCTTGAACGAGGCGAATTTTGTATGGATGATATTTTTCTCGCCTTAATATCCTTCCTACTGAACGACGGCTAATTCCATGCATATTGGCGAGGTCGGTAGTGGATAAGTGAGGACTTTCTTCCAAAGATATAGCAACATTTTGAGCTACACCTTCATTACTTGCACTTTTTAACCGTCCACTTTTTGGTAAATTGCTAACTGTTCTGCTTGTGTCGTACCTTCGCAAAATTTTCGTCACTACTGAACGCGATATTTGTGTATTCGGATGAACAATGTTAAAAAGGTCACAAACTTCTTGATGCGTCCTTTTCCTCTCCCCATACCCAATCATAATTAATATTTCTATTCTTTCACTTAATTCGGCCATTTTATAATTAAAACAACACAATCTTTTTACGTCCAAATAAAAAAAAAACTAATAACTTATTTTGACAACTACTGTCACTTCTGCAATGAATTTCATGGACTACTAAACTTGATTCAGATTTAATTTGCGCCAGATTTAAACAAACGCACGTGTATTCGACTATGGAACAAGCAGTGCTGTTGGCTGTGACGGTATAATGCCACCGATTGGTTTGTTTATATCGGGCGTTAATGAAATCTGAACCGAGTTTACCTACCATCGAATTTTTCCTTTCCTTAGTTACTTTTCTATTAATATCTCGGTAGGTATTGAAGTAAACAATATCAAACCTGATATTTTGTATTCGCAATAAAATGTTTCATCAGAAACTAAAATACTATACAGGGTGTTTCATTGCAAATTTTAAAATCGGCATTACTTCCGGTAAAACAGGAAGTTCAAAATTGTAAAAAAAATTGGAAACAAATAGGCAATCTACTGCAGTATCCACCTTCCAAATTTAATTTTGATATCTCTAATAATTACAAAGATATTTACTTGGTTCCACACATTTGCCCATCACTGTATAAGAACGGAATCCACTTCAGAAATATCTTACAAATGTTTTATTTACCGAAATAAATCTAATTCTCAAATCAATTATATTTACTCAATTAATGAATAAATATTAGTTTTTTTTTTTTCGTAGAAATTATTTCTATCACGACGCCATGTTGCCGCATTGCCACTAATTTTCTTATTAAGGCCTTTATTTAGACCATAGTGCTACAATAGTTTTTTGTTTAGTTTGGTGTATACTTTCTCCACTTAAATTATTTGTACTCAACCTCTTTACACCCTGTATATACGTAAGTTAGGTACTCAAAGACGACTTACCTCAAAGGTGTGGTGTTAGCGGACCCGTAACTGGTGGAAAATTCACTAGGCGCCGTCCCGTAACCCATGTCGCTGCTGCTGGGCGTTGGGAATTCCCCGGTGCTTCGATAAGATCGACTTCCGTATCGATCTCTTTCCTTTTCTCGCTCGCGTTCCTTCTCCAACTTCCTGGTGAGCAGTTCGTCCAGCTCCTTCTCTTTACCTTTGTAATGATCTGCATCATCGAAATCGTCATCGGCCGGATCGTAAGGTTTGTTTTCGTCGTTTTTGGTCTTCTCCTCGACTTTGGGAGTCGATTCCACGGTCGGTGTGGCTGCCAGAGAGGATTTTTTGTCGACGGTGAATTCCTCGAATTTTTTCTTGCACTAAGAACAACATCACTTTTTAATCAAATGCATTTCTTTGCAATAAAGAAGAAAATAATTTATATTAGGGATGTAACGAACATTCGCGTGTTTTTTAATATTATTCGCATTCGTATTCGCGGTTATTCATGTGAATTTTTTGCGAATATGTTTGACAATGAAAAGCGTAAATATTATGATGTTACTCATTAGGAACATTGCACACTGTATAACTTACTTGTGATTTCAAAAGTTAAGTGGTACATGTATTTGTACTTGCAATGAGAAATAATAGTTGTATGATGCCATAAATGTCAACTACATATATATATTTCTTCTGGAATCCTGACATGTATATGTAATCAGGCAACAATTTAATTGCTAAATAAAATTAATGAAGTTATGTCAGTTTCATAACATGATATAGGGTTTTATGGCAAAATGTATTTCAAGATTTGGAAGTTTCAGGGAAAAAAAACCTGTCAATGAAATTATGATATAATCTTCTGGAGATTCAATCACTTCAGGGGAGCTGGTACTTTCTTGGGTCCACACTTCTAGTTTTAAAAATAAGTGTTAAGCTTGAATATTTGTAGATACAACAGGAGGTCACGTTCAAGAATCTGTCAAAAAATAATTATTCTATTACATTATAAAGGTGCGTATGTGTTAAATCTCCGGATAACAAATTTTGCTTCGTTGTGTAGCGCTAAATCGACAGACATCATTATATAGTTAGTGAACTTGCCCCTTTGTCTAAAAAAACGGTTTATGGTGTTTCACGTTTTTTTTTTCTTGGTTGGTAGGAAAATATACAACCTATCGTGTTTGTGGAACGCTCAGACTAGCTGCAGGCCTTTTGTCAGAGCTGTAAACGAGCTCTGTGCGGTTCAGGCCGTGAGTTGCGGCAAAGTGACAGGCACACGCTCATACTGGGGGCGAAAACAAACCACTGAGCGATCGGACAATATAAAATCGCTATAAAAGCCCTAATTTAATTTCCAGTAAGGACACAATGAATGCTTTTTATTTGTTTACATGGGACACAGTCTATAAAACCCCATTAGTTAGATAAATTGAAATAAAAGCACCATAACTGCCGTACTTGCGTTCGTACACTCCTTGGGCACCTGCCTAGTATGCGCCCGCTTGACAATTGTGATAGGTGAAATTTCTTAACAAAATTGTAAGTTATGCTTTTTTATTATATCGCCTAGCAACAAATTATGGCAGAACTCGCCATGTATCATTCTCTAATTTAAAGTATTGATGCAAATTTTATCGTCATTAGCTAGTACCATTTTCGCAGCTGTTAATTCAAATTAGTAGCGATAGCCAACGAAGCGAAATTTGTGTTTAAGCCTAGTAAATTTTGCAAAATAAGAGAAATTAGCTGTCAGGATGTTAAAACATATCTCGTCATAAATCAGTTATTTTTTGACCAATTCTCATGCATTCAATCTCATTTTACTCAGAAATATACAAACTTGCAGAATCTTACTTTTAAACCTCACTTTGTTTTTGAAACTGATTTTTTTAAAAATATGTAAATGAGTCCATAAATAAAATAAGTTATAAGATGACAATAAAATTCATCTTCATCCATCTAATTTTAGTTTTTATTTGTCTCCATAAATTTAATTATATAATTTTTCTGTTTAATTATACTTCTCTCATAAATCAAAAAAAAACTTTTTTGGTTCACTGCAATATGATGACAGCTTAACTGTTGAAAGAGCATTGAGTGTACGGGTTTGGTGTTAGTATACAAAATTTTGTGCTTATACATCTGTGAGACAACAAAGATTCCACAGCTATTTCAATTTATATATTAAAAATAGAAGAGTGGCATTCTATAATGATTACGAAGCACAATTTAGGTTATAATTTTTGATTAAACCAAAATAAGTAAATTTTGATCTGATATTCGCATTCGCATTCGTATTCGCGAATATTGGAAGAGAAAATTCGCATTGGGATTCGTATTCGCGAATATCGGACATTCGTTATTCCCTTTACGTCTTCAAACTGAAATCAGTTTATACATTCAATAATTATTATCTGACTTGTAATAGCATATTTCAATCAGCACCCCTCTATAATTTCATTGTACATATCGAAACCTCCCTTGTGGTACAAAGTTTATCAAGGCAACTAATAATCACAACACGCAGTGACGTCATATTGTTCATGCGGTAAAATTGTGTCTTCCTCGAAGTTTCCTTGTTCTTCGATCATCTCGAAATGATTGACCCCACAACGTTTCAATAACTTTGGATCTGCTATCGTCATCAGGTGAATGACGGGAAATTCAGAATGTGAGCCCAGCGTCCACCGACAACCAATCGACGTCCCAATGAGCATGAGCGCTTAAGGGTATAAATACAACGAATACTCTGAACTTAATCTGATGACGATGAAAAGTTGTGAGATCAAACATTTCAAGACGATGGAAGACTAAGGAAACTTCGACTAACGTTGTATGTGTCTTATTCATAGAATATGCATACTTCTGATTCTCGGATTATCCTGAGTGTCTTACAACAGCTTTTCAAAATTAATCATTACGACTATTAAGTAATAATTAGTATAATTGCCATAAATAGTTTTTGTTTATTCCATTATTCTGACAGCTTAGAGGTTGAAGCGATGTTCAAGGTCAAATGCTCTTCTTCCTTAGTTACGTCATAAGTTAAATAATATTGTAAAACATGTTAATTCTAAATTTTCGAGTTGTGCATTTTTGCATAGTTTCTTTACCATTGACAACCGGGACTTACCTAGAACCCGAAATGTTTGATAGTATACGGTAATTTCGTGTATTGTGGTGTTATTTCCCAAAAAGTGCCTAAACATTGACCTCCATTATTTTTCAAGTACTCTTCTCAATTTTAAAACAGTTACAAACATGTATGATTGAATAAAAATACGTACCTTTTCACCAAACGGATCCAAAAACACCTCCAACAACTTTCCCATGACGCTGGTCTTGTTCAACTTTTCTACGCAAGCTTTGGCGGATTTTACCTCTTCGAAAATTACTCGACCGATGCCTAGATGTTTGTTGGTCATCGGATGGTAATGTATGAACAGGTCTTCGACAACACCGAATTTCTGAACCATGTCGGTAAGGAATTGTTTGTCGATGTTGTCGTTCAGATGGAAAATGGTGACTTCCAAAGATGGCGGCTCACCCACATAGTACTGGTCTATTTTAAACCTACAAAGGAATACGTGTAAAAACCTCTTGAAAACTTTTCTCCACGGGCATTCAGTACTATAATGAAAAAATACTTGGCCCCAGTACAAGGGCTGCCTTTTATATTTCGGAATTGGACAACCGTAGCGTTGCAATCTGACAACTCTATCGTAAAGTTTGACATTTTTGAGGTTATACGTACTCAGAACGTTTTGACATAGGAGCGCTATGTGTTGTTTAGATGTATCTACTCACTGGTTGTTTACAGTAATTTAGAGGATTCATCTCGGCCAAAAAATGGAATTAAATCGTGAACATTTTCGTGCGATTATTTTTTACAACTTTCGACGTGGATTAAGTCAGCAAGAGTGCATGGATGAACTTAATTTAATTTTTGGCAATGAAACTCCATCAAGGACCACTGTGTATCGATGGTATTGTGAATTCAATCGAGGTCGTAGTTCACTCCAAGACGAATTTCGTGAAGGTCGTCCAAAAACAGTTGTTGTTCCGGAAACCATTGATGCTGTGCGCGAACAGATATTACAAGATCGTCATGTGACCCATCGTGGGATTGAGTCAACCTTACACATTAGTGGGACCAGCATACATTCAATATTGCATAAACATTTGAATGTCAAAAAAATTTGTTCGTGTTGGATCCCACACAATTTGCCAATCGTTCAAAAAAAGGCTCGTGTCGATTGGTCGAAAGAAAAGCTCAAAAAATACGATCGCGATGCTTCAAAACACGTTTATGACAGGTGATGAATCGTGGATTTACGCGTATGAGCCCGAAAGTAAACAGCAGTCGACTGTATAGGTGTTTCAAGATGAGCCGAATCCAACAAAAGTTGTTCGCGCACGAAGCACTTCCAAGCAAATGATCGCCTGTTTTTTTCGGAAAAACTGGACATGCCGCAATCGTACCACTAGAACAACGCAGAACAGTCAATTCTGAGTGGTACACAACCATTCGTTTGCCGTCTTCCAAGAAATGAGGAAAACCAAGACCACTCAAAACATCGATTTGATGAGTCATCCGCCGTATAGTCCTGACTTGTCACCAAATGACTTCTTTTTATTCCCGTACGTAAAAAACAAACAGAGAGGTCAACGTTTTTCGACATCTGAAGAAGCGGTTGCTGCGTTCAGAATGCATGTTTTGGAGATACCTCAATCAGAGTGGAAAAAGTGCTTCGACAATTGGTTCAAACGCATGCAAAAGTGTATAGATCTTCAAGGGGAATATTTTGAAAAACAATAAAGCGATTTTCGATGTTTAATATTTGTTTTTGTTGTCTAATCCCGAAATATAAAAGGCAGCCCTCGTATAATTATAGAAATATGTAGATGAACACCTGTTACATACATTTGAAGTACAGCTACTGCAGACAAGAACAGATTACAAATCTGATACATGAAATGGAAAATCTTAAGGGAAAAATCGATAAAATAAACACAGAACGAAACAAAAAAATACCAAACAGAATATGTTAATGAGAGTGAACTCAACAGTTTCATCCTATTAGAGAAATAGAATGGCAATGATGGCCAATGAAGAGAATAAGAGAGTTGAGACAGTATGGCAATATAGTGATAAAGAACTCTAAACCATAAGTGTCCTAAGGAACGTGAATGATAGGGAGATTCCTCCAAAAGAACTGACGAAACTGAAACTTGGTCATCAATAAAATAAATATTTCACAGGGAAAGTATGTAAATATTAGGTGTCTAGCTTAGTTCTCAGAGAGTCAAAGATCTCAACAATTGAAGAATAAATACATCTGAAGAAACAAGGCTTCAATACTTATCCACGTACTACAACCAGACTGGTCTACAAGTGGAAAAAAGCACACATACAAACTCCAGTGGTAAGTAGACGTCACCGTACAAATAGCCACTACTTGATTATGTGAAATTAAGTATTTCAAAATAGCAAACATATTTAATTTCAAAGAAAAAATATAGATTTGATATTAGTGGATATAATTACTTCTAGCGTTAATTGATGGAAGATAACGTAAATAATTTTTTTAAATACGATGATGTAATTTCCTCGATGTAACACATTTTTGAGGTTAGAAAAAATTTACGAAAATTGTAGTTACTCAACTTGTGTAATTTTGTTCAATACATATTTAAAAGTATAAAATACACATTTCTCTATAAAATTTTGTACCCATGTACAAAAAAATGAATAATATATGTTCGATCACAACAATGACAAGTCAAAAGAAAAATGATCAGTATAGATAGGTTGGCTCATTTCTTTTGTAAATTGTAAAAAAAATCACAAATCTTTGAATTTTGTCACCTAACGAGTTTTGAGCACAGTTTTATTCAAATTGAAGAAAATAATTTTATCTGAATTTGTGATATAATAAAAATTATAGGTTATGTTGATGCATATACATTTTTTTTGTTTATATTTAATTTTCACTGAATTTTCCCTGTTTGTTAAAGTATTTTTTAAGGTGACACATTTATATCAACATATTTTGAGGGTAGCAACAGTCAGTGGAAACATTCTGAAAATCTTGCTGTTGGTATTCACAAGGATGAACTACAGGAGTACTGGACTATTAGATTTAAAAAACATAAAGTTAAATCTTGATAAGTTCAAATAAATGTCTCATTTTTCAATATAATAAAATTTAAATGTAGGTAGGTAGTGATAAACTTAATTAGTTTTGGACTAATACTTCTAGTAATAATTATGATATTTAAAAGTATTTATTTAACCATTATTTGAACATTTTATCTTACCTAGGAACAGGAAGGTCCATAGCCTCTAATCTGGTCCATATCCTGGTCAGCTGGGACCTGGGATCCCTTGGTGTAACAGGGGGATATGAATTATCATTTGGCACAACCCCATCATATCTGTACAGTTTTGTAACACCTTTTACTAAAAATGGGTCCACCAATAGTTTGTAGTTTCTTGGAAGTTTGGGATTGCTTTGGCTATGTCTGTCCATCATTGTTCCATTCATAATGCTCTGAAATAAATCAATATTAATGGTAAAACTGTAAGCTACACTAAATAACTTACCTAAAGAATTTAATATAAGAACATAAATACAATCAGTAAACATAAAAAACACACATCAACTTGGATCAAAATTCAAATACAGAAACATGATATATTTATACTAGCAATATTGACGGAAACCTATAAATTTGATATATACAGATGATAATCAACAAACAATTCAGTTTCTTAAAAATTTCTTGTAGAGACTTCCTACACTGATATATGCACTATTATGCTGATACCTAACCTCAGCTAAATGTCAAAAAATTGTGAGCTGTCAAACGAATTGGTTATGTGGTAAACTGAAAAGCCGCCAAGGCATTTAGTTTTTGTTAAAATCGCTATATTAAGCATCTGATTTGATTTAATTTACAAACTATTCTTCTAAATCATTTCGGCTCTATTATCTACTGTGGGTATTTAAAGAGGAAATAAAGTGTGTTTGTTGAGGTGGCACAATTATACCAGCTATGTGTTCGGCTTATTAAAAAGGAAACTAATTTATTTAGCATTTAAATCATATTTAATTTTGATATATTTTGAAAATCTAATAAGATATTTTTCCTAATGTCTGTCACGTCATCTTATTTCACAGAACAAGTAATATATAGAAATATAGTATGTTTTTTCATATGTAGATTTGTTTGGACAAGGAAAATCTTTAACAATAAGAAATTAAGACATAAAAATGTGCAAAATAAGTGCATTTTGAAATTTTCCTTCTGTAAAGTGTAAACAGCAAGAATTATCTAAAGATGCTTTTTGCCGCCATGTCCACAGATCATACATCTCCAAACTGAAGAGGCTACATAGAGATTATATCAACAGATTGCGTAAACCAAATGTAAATCGACCTGTTAACTGTTAAACGATATGTGGCGTCAGGTGACGGTTGTTTTCAAAAATACATTTGTCTGCAAAAAATGTTTTAAATACATATGGACTTTTAAGTTAATAAGTAAATATGCGTTATAAGATAGAAATAAGAATACAATTGATTGATTTAGCTGCAATACTAATGTAAAACACTAATTCAAACAACTACAATCCGATGAGTGTGTTTCTCAAACCAACCGTCATACAGCGCTGCAAATTACTGCAACCTAACATATGAATACTCTAGTATGTTAATCTATGAACTTCTATGTAGGAAAGGTTTTGTGGCGTATTTTATTTGTTTTAAGATTCCATGTTCCATCCCATTTTTTATTTTAATAAAGGTTGTCACATTCTTAGACGTCAGTCTTTTTTGTCCTGGGTGTTGAACTGAAAAGTTGTTAAGTAGTGTTTAAGAATGGCTCCGGTAAGTATTGGAACAAAATAACTATTGATTTGATGGCAAAATTTTATCCACACTTTAATTATTGCTAATAGTTACCATATAAGTTTAAGATTCTTAAAATAATTGTGGATAAGATTATTTCAAGAAATTGTCATATGGCAGTGTTAACCTCTTAAATTCTAAACGTGTGTTTGAACGATTTAAAAGTTCTCTATGTTACAGTTAGATATTTAATTTAGCATTTGCTGTAGATGTGTTTCATTAAATGTACACCAAAATGTCTGGTGGAAACACAACTAATTTTGTTGTGGATTCCAGACGAAACCTGCCGTTGCCGCGGGCAAAGGGAAGCCCCAAGTTAGGAAATCTCAAATTCGAGGAAAGGGCCTCAAAAAGAAGAAGGTGGCTTTAAAATTCATGATTGATTGTACTCATCCTAGTGAAGATAGCATCTTGGATGTTGCTAATTTTGTAAGTATCACCCATGGGGAAAAAATCTAAACTAAATGCATTGCATTCATTTCCTTTAAAAAATTTTATAAACTGGGATAACTATGGAAAATATGTTATAAAGCTAACTCTTAAATATGAGTTTAATGGGAAAAGGAAATATATGAGATGTTGGCTTTTTGCTTATCTAGATAGTTTAAGTACTAGCTGTTATAGTAGCTTTCACACTTATATGAATATATTTAAAATCACAAATTGCCTTAATAAGGGTTTCACATGGTGTTTTTGAATATTTTCCCACAGTCCCAGCTCCACATGATACCAAATCCATGGACATAGTGGCGTTTCTATACTGTGGATATTAAACTGCTTGGATCGCTATGTTTTACATGCAAACTTGTATGTGAAATACAATTCCATAGCAACATATATATTTTTCCTCACTGGAATATTTCATGTCATAGTTAACCCCTCCTTAGGCAGTTTATAAATGAATTCAATACATTTTGTATAAAAGTAGTTTACAATTTTTATGTTTTATACAATTCATCTGTTTTTAGGAACAATATTTGAAAAGCAGAATCAAGATCAATGGTAAAACTGGAAATTTTGCTGGTGGTAAAGGTACACAACATGCAGTGACACTTGGAAGGGAAAAACAAACCAAAATTGTTCTCAATTCTGAGATCCCATTTTCAAAAAGGTATTTTTTTATATAATTAAAATTTTAAAGTAGTTAAATTGTATTGTATTGTGATATAAATTTCATTTCACGATAAAGTATTAAATTCAGTTATATGAACTAAATAGATAAATAATTCTTTGAAATTTCAATCAGTTAAGGGAAGTGCAACTGATGCAGGGTCTTGACTAGAAACAATGTATTGACTTGCATTCACTAGATTGAAAAATCTTAGAAATGTTGGTACAGAAATTATTACTTCAGATATATAAAACTATTTAAAGAAATATGTGAGCCTGTTTCATAGCAGATTAATTATCTCTTAATTTTGAAAATGTGTGACTTTCCACAGTCCCAGCTCCACATGACACCAAATTGATGGACATGTGGCGTTTTAATACTGTGGATATTATACTGCTTGGAGGCTATATGTCACATACTGATTTGTTTGTGACATGACAATTCTAAAGCAACAAATTCATTAAGAAGCTTCTCTTAGAACAACCAATTTATTTTTATTTTGTTTTTCAGGTACCTAAAGTATCTTACAAAGAAATATTTGAAAAAAAATAATCTTCGTGATTGGTTGAGAGTAGTAGCCTCTGGAAAGGACTCATATGAACTCAGGTACTTCCAGATTAACAGTCAAGATGATGAAGATGAAGAAGATAATGAATAAATTATTCATTGAAATAGTTTTTAATAAATGACAATAAATATATTTTGTTTCATTGATTTTCCTGCTCAAAACATTTTGAATACTGTTTTTGAAAATGAGAAAAGAGAATATTTACAAAAGTTTGCACAAGGTGTACTTGCATTTTGTGTACAGGAAGTTCATGTGAACTATTCTGATGTAAAGCTGTATTTAATATTAATTAGACATAGTCTTAGACTTTTGAAATAGTGTCTATATTTCATGACATGTTTCTATAAAAGGCATTTAATAAATAAATTTTGTATGCCCTATATAGTAATATTTAATACAAATGAAACTGCTACATTAAAATGATGTTAAAACATCAATTTCGACGACGTAACCAACATATATAAATCTCTTATCTATGGACGTAACGTCCCAAGTGCTAAAAAATCATTTTTAATTATTTACAAATGTAGGGCAATGCGCTTTGACTATCCCACACGCACAAAGTTTAAACTGAACCTTAACCTATTAAGCCAAAGTGAAATTGATCTACTTGTTTTAAGTAATGAGCAGATTCTTTGTGGGCAAAACTATTTCTTAAACCATCCGCTATATGGTGCTGCCGTCACTTAAGTCGAATTTATCCACTCAGTCTGTGGTATTATAATAGTCAATGGTTTTTATGTCATCCGTTTCAGTTGTCAGTGTTTGACATTTACAGGTTATAATTGCCAAGGGCTCTCACTAAATTCTGTGAGCTCTATTATTACGTAAAAGTTATAAAATGTTCTTCGAAAAACTATTTTCAAAATTACCCACAGTTAAAGCCCAAGAAGAGGAGGAGGAGCTGCAAGATCCTCAACAAATTTTAAGAGTAAAATTCCAAAAGTAACTTTTTCTAAATCTAAAACGTTTTCCTTTTGCAGGACAAATGTAGAGAAACCGAGCATGCAAAAAAATTCGCCGAAAAACTCCAAGCTTGCAATGACCGAGTAAATTCCAGATCCAAAACTGCAGAAACATGTGTTGAAGAACTGTTCGATTTAATGCATGCAATCGATCATTGTGTAGCCAAAGATCTTTTTTCGAAACTGAAGTAACTTCGTAGAACTCTTAAGTAGGATGTGTTGTTGTATCATCTTTTAGATAACTTTGTTAATATATTCGTTTAAAATCGACAGCAATTTATTTCTAGTGTTGAATGTGTGACTTGCATTTTTATTTTGAGCTTTGCATTAACAGTTTAATTAAATATCCATATGTCAAATTATTCTTCCAATGTGTATTGCTTGGCTATTGTCTCAGTAGTATATAGTGTGGAAAGGTCAACAATAAACATTCTAGAAAATTGATTTGTTTGACACTGATCATATAATTTATTTTCTAACAGTTTATATATATAAAAATAAGATTCCTACTATTAATTTTTTCAAAGTTGCTAACACTGGTTGTCACTTTTCACTTCTTTCAACAAGATTCTCATTGTTGCAAGATTAGAGTTGTAAAAAACTGTAAAATTATTTTTATTAATAATAAGTTCATTCTCATAACAGATTCAGTTCCATTTACAACATAATGTAAACAAAACACAAGTAAAATACCTACTTAAAAAATATTGGTGTATCACAGATGTATAAGTATGAACTTTTGTACCCTAATCACAGAAATTCTAGGCCCTAACAGCAATGTTTATTTTTATGCCCAACACCAACTAAAATAGAAAGGTTCTATATTCATTGCTAACACTGACTATTGATTTTTCATTGACAACAGCTCAGATGTTAATAACATGCAAAAATTCATGTGTATTGTTTATGATGCATTTATGACTTTTTTTGATGATAACACCCCTTTTGAGGTAGTCAGAATATTTCAGAAATTCCAAACATTTAAGGGTTTTAAACCCAAGTACACCGGTTTATAGAGCAAAATTTAACTCAGTTTCTGACATAAAATTCAACAGCAATTTGCTTATACCATCATGTCAGTAACAGTGGTTAGTTAATTATTGTCCAAATTGTAACAGCAAACTCAGAAGTAAATGATCTAAATAATAAAAACTCACAAAAATATGAATTTCTTTTATTTTTTGCTTATGTAATAAATAGTAATGGAGGAATCGTAATACCGTCTATAGGAAAGTTGTAGGGAACAAGAAATCATTGTTAATGAATGTTTATACATCCTGATTGTATGATTTTTTACTGAGAAAACCAACGATATTTGAAAGTTCACTTGAATTTGTCTTTCTTGTTTTTTTGCCATAATGCTGAGAAGTTGGTTTAAAATAATAGTAAACATGGCATTTAATGTACGAATATGTGACGGTTCTATAATTTTCGTACGGTGGAGGCACGAGATGAAAAGTATGATAAATTGTATTATTATGTTTTCTCTGCAGTTTTTATTTACATAACTATTTCCTGCTCATATTGGTCTTTTTTCATTGGTCTATTAAGTTAATGGTTACCTGTATAGACTTTACCTACTAATATTAATTAAATGACTTTTCTCCATCATTTTAGCCAAATTTCAAAATTAGTATTAATACATTTGACAAAAATCCAAGATATACAAAGTGAAGTGCATTCTGTAAGCTTTCAAAATATATTTTGGATATTGTTATCGAACTATCGTGGTTAATATGATACGTCCTGCAAAATATTTCTACAAATTGTTTAAATTGCAGTTCTGCAAGATCTACTTAACATACCGAATTGATCTTCAGCGCTATTAATCTCAACGTTATAATTTATCACTAGGGACATTAGATTAATGTTTCAGCTTTGATTACAACCAAGTTATGATTTTTTTTAATCATACACTTTACATTGGTTTTTCCAGCCTTTGCTGTTGAATTTTGTCACCTTAAAATCTCCATATTGACTGGTGTAATTATACTCATCATAAACAAATTTTAAATGACCCGATCTAAAATCCCCACTAATAAAATGGCAAGTGTATAATTTAAATTTACTCAACTCGTTAACAGTGATACTCAAATTATTTCCAAGGTTAAACAAAATGTATTTTTATTAACTTGCCGCTGAAATTAATTGATATATGCAAGGTGAACGTGTATTTACAAAGTTCAAAGTATATTTTCATATCGCAAACAAGTTGAATTTTATAACATCTTTAACAAAGTCCTAATCTTTTAGTGTTGCAACTAAAACTTGTGCAACTATAAATAATAAATGTTGAATTGTTTCGTATATGAAATTTATAAAAATTCTAGCAAGAAAATATTCAGAACTCATTCTCGCTAATGCGATATTTTTTGTTTAATAAATTACCTCAACACTTTTTCATTTATAATAATCTAATCTACTATATATACACTCTTGTAGGTACATAAAATCCCTTTGTTTGATATATAGTTGTGAATCAGACTAGGAACTGTAGAAGAATCTTTAAAAATGTCCACACACAATTTATGCTCTATATACTCTAGCCGGTTGAAATTTTTAAAACTGGTTTTGGCTTTTTTAGATTTTTGTCGTAAACAATCTTCGAACCTTTTTTTATCGGAAATTTAATTTGTTGCAAAATGTTTTTTTGGTCAAAACTGTAGGGCTAATAGATTTCGAGAAAGGTATTTGGATGATTTTTTTTCAAAACTCGTTATTATATTCCTCTAAACCCAGCCAAATAGATATAAGAAAATGGGCATACCAACCCAAACAGTTTAGAAAAATTGTACCAGAGCATACACATAAAATAAATACATATTTCATATAATTGCTGGTTGAATTTAGAAAGAAAGAGTTCGAGTACACTGAAATCTTACAAAAAAAATCTACTCTTAATTCCCAAGAAATAAAAAAATATGGAAGGTTTGACAATAGTTTCAATAAAGTATAATGCATACTTGGTTTGAATGATTCAGTTCCTGTAATTGATGACAACACAGAAAATTATGGTTATTAAATAATACCACAGAAAGATAGATTGAGACCCAATGAAAGCATTGCTTAATTGTAACTCTGTTAAGCACAAAACATAGCAACTGAATGTACACAGTTTTTGAAAGATATGCTAATCAAATGACAGTAGATACAGTGCCACAGCAAACTTAAGCATTTCGCGTATGTTGTTGCAGATATTTTAAACAGAACACTTGCTATGAATTGATAAGATTTTACTATTATATTTACTTATGCAGTTTGCTGTTGGTTTTTGTCAATTAAAAATCTCTATTGACTGATGTAAATATCTTTGGGAAAACCATTCCAATACAAAATTGACTTTACTTGTTGTATTAGTCGTAATGTCAGGTTTATGAATATGAATTGCATAAGCTCTGTTTTATAGATCTGGTTAAATTGATAACATGAAAATGAAACAAAAAAGTTTTCAAATTTTATTAAACAATATAAAAAATACTATTTTAAAACTTATCCCAATAATAAAACAATATCCCTATTTAGTACATTAAACTAGTTTTTAATAAGCACCAATTTTAGATTCATTTTTATGTAAGCTGGACACAAATAAACATAAATCTATTTGTCAGATTTTATAATATCAAAGGTGACCTCATTATCATTAAGCATTTTAATAATTGAAGTTTTAGCAAAGGCTGCACCTGGTGTGTATACTCCTCCTTGGCCATTGCCTGCCAATTTGTCTGTTTCGCTGAGAATAATAATTGCAGCAGACACTAAGCAGGCACAAGTCGAACCGTACCCAGGATTTCTTCCTTTAACTCTCGCAATTACTTTCTTATCACAAGGAGTAGAATACTGATTATCCTTGTCTGACAGTTTTTCCTTCCAACCTTCTCCAGCAAATGTGATTTGGAACCAAGTACTTTCTGTTGTTTCTTCAGAAGGTTGCTTCTTACTAAAAACCCCTAATGTAAAAAATTCAGGGTAATTCAGCAGCATTTTCTTTCCAAAATTAAATCTGCTGAACAACATCAAGATGCTTCCCATTATGGCCATTAAAATAACATTCATTGTAGATTTCAGAACAAATAATGTGTCGACTTGTACAGGACGTTTATTTTCAGTTTCATAAAAATATCTCTGGGTTGTTCTAACAACAAACTTGTCACCACCTAGGAAAGGTAGTGCCCAGCCATCAACAACATCAGATTTATGTGGCAACATTCGTTCTTTTAATTCGGGCTGAAAAGTTGGAAGCTTTTTGGGAAAAAGCTCCTGTCTTATTCTTCTGAGCTTATCAGCGTTTGAAAGATTATGAACAATAGATGACCATGTACCAGAATTGAGGAGAGGTCCTGATGTGTCTTCTGTAGTCCAACCTTCTAAGTAAGTGACTACAGAGTTGAGGACACCATCAAAGTTCTGTTGAAGATAAACCACACCAAGGTCACATGGTATGCTATCGAAACCACAGGCGCTGATAATGTAAACGCCTTTTTCTTTTGCTGTTTTGTCTTTAAGCAACTGCATTTTCTCCATATACTCTGGTTCACCACTAATGTCAATGTGGTGAGTTCCAGCTTTCAAACAAGCATCAACTACTTTTTCTCCATACAACAAATAAGGCCCAACACAATTAATGACCAGCCTAGCCTTTTGAGCCATTTCAAACAACGAGTCTTCGTCATCGATGTTACAGGTGAACACCGGTATTTTTGAAAGATCAACGCCAATTTTTTTACCTAACTGTTCCAGAACATCTCTTAATTTTTTTTCAGATCTTCCAGCAATACCCCAGGAATAGCTGTAAGAGTCCGTTTTACACAGCTTCTGTACATACGGAATGCAATGCATTCCAGTAAAACCCGTTGCTCCCATGATCACTATGTCCAAACGGGTCATTTTTATATATTTTTACTTCTATTCATCAAATAAAACTGTTATTACCAGTTACTTTCATACTTTACCGGATTTGAAACTTGACCTTGTCAACAAAACAAATCGTATCTGACATGGAACAAATTAAATTGGTGCAAATCACAAAAAAACACTAAAGGTTGTTTTTCACTAGACCACAGGGTATTCTATAACTAGACATCTAAATCTCAGATACAAGATTAGTATAAGTTCACACAACGAAAATCTTATATGATTAGAAATTATCAAAGACTAGACGCTTAGGTAATGTTCTAATGGTTAGAAACCTGTACCAACGAATATAGAACCTTATAGAAGGACACGCCTTAAGTAAAATATGTCCCTTGTTTACATGTTAGTATGTTACCCACTCGATGGGGGCGCTGGTAGTTCAGTTAATGTGTCATGTATATACAATATTATTGAAATGCCAAACAGTAGAAGCGGTAGCCGAGTGCTTAAAGCGTCCGGTCTCTAATCTGATGTTCCTGGATTCAAGAACCAAGAACAGATATATTTTTTTTGTTTTTAAACATATGTCTATTAATTAATTTGATGAATCAATTTTATGTACCACTTATTACATTATTTGCATCAACATATTCCGTTAATATTCACAAAGATAATAGTTGCAAGTTGGTAGTCTTTTAATGCGAGCGCAAAAATCGCGCCAAACCAATAGTTTTTTATTGGCAGGTAACAAAACTGTATATCATTACACTTTATATATAATCTTATAATAGAGATTTAATATTTATTTAATTCAAGTATAGATATTGACTAAGTGTTTGTTCATCTAAATAAATATTAGAAGAATGTCGAAGAAACCTATCTACACTTGAATTAAGTAAATATTAAATCTCTATTTTAAGATTTTACAATATATAAACTGTAATGATATGCAGTTTTGTTACCTGCCAATAAAAAACTAATGGTTTGGGGTGATTTTTGCGCTCGCATTAAAAGACTACCAACTTGCAACTATTAAATACTTCATATGATCTTTTTGTCAATATTAAGGAAATATGTTAATGCAAATAATGAAAGTGGTACATAAAATTGATTCATCAAATTAATTAATAAAGACATATGTTTAAAAACCAAAAAAATATATCTGTTCTTGAACCCAGGAACATCAGATTAGTGACCGGACGCTTTAAGCGCTCGGCTACCGCTTCTACTGGTTGGTATTTCAATAATATTGTATATACATGACACATTAACTGAAGTACCAGCGCCCCCATCCCGTGGGTAACATTGTGTTTGATCTGTGGGTAACATACTAACATGTAAACAGAGGACATTCTCTCCATAAGACGTGCGCTTCTATAAGAGTCTATATTCGTTGCCTGTACACATTCTCCCGTCATGTAAATATTGGAACAATTAAAGCAAATAATTGTTGATTTTTATTATTGTACAATTCCTATGATGTACACTTTTATTTCATGTTTTACTGTTATGCGCATTATCACTCGTACATGACTTGCAGTCCATATTTCGAGTCTTAAATTAGGAATTATTCCCTTGTAAGGATTTCGCCTTCATTTTAATTGTATGCCCTTCTTTCGGGGATTGGTTTCAGCAGCATTTGAGATCCGCATTAGTCAGGCAACTGACGTCCTTACTCTTTGTATATATCGCTCATCCTATTCTGCAATTAAATTACATATACAATTTACAAAAAGTAATGTTTATTGCCATAAAAAAGTAATAAAATTAAAGCAGTTCATACATTTTACGCTATACTAAAATTATAAACAACGTATATAAGGCTAAAGCAAAATAAAGGAATGTGAAAACAATATACACTATATTTTGAATTGAAAAATTAAGAAAAGATGTAAAAAATAGCTCAGACAAAATTATAAGTATATTTATATTTGTAGCAATAAAATGATACATCCGGTAATAACTTTTTTTTATGACACAATAGCTGATATGAACATATATAAACTGATAAATTGCTTCTCCAATATAGTGAATTGCTAGTTTTTAATGTGGGTGAAACTTCATAGATGACATAGGCCAACAAAAAAATTAATATCAAGCATGATTTTTCCTGCCAAGCTTAAGAGTTATACCCTAACGTCAAACCTTTATTTTTTACACACAATTCTGCTTGAACAGTCAAGGAAAATTTTGATTATCCAACATAAAATTGTTTTCTATGTATTTCTTCTTTTTGGGAGAAGCTACTTTCTTCGCCTTCAGGATGCTGCAGATTTTGCTGTTTTCGTTTTTGTTTGTAGGGGCACCTTTACTGTGAGCAATAGCCCTCGATTTTTTTTACATTTTTGTAATATAATTCAAAATGTATAAATTCAAAAACAAACATTTTTTATAGTTTTTTTTTTCATTATATTTTGAGGTGCATTGAAACAAGAATGTATGAAACATATCAATGTCTAAAAACATTTTAGAGTACTCAGGTTAAATCAAACACTATAATATTACCAAAAATTATCTTCTGGATAAGCTGAATGAATATAAAATTGACTTTTATAATTGACAAAATTTCTAATGGCAAATTTATGTATGGGAACTACATCAGGCCCCTTTTATAAATCTGGAAGAACAGTCCAACAAAATCCACCTAGAACACATCACTGAATCCAGTGATATGTTAAAAATATATTCTTTAATTTCATTAAGGCCTTTATTTCAAAGTTTATTAAAGAATATAGAAAATATTATATAAAAAATTATCCCAATAAAAATATAGTAATGCATTATCCCAATAATACTATTTAGTAAGTACATTAAACTACAGTTTTAATAAGCACCAATATTAAAATGATTTTTAGGCAAGCTGGACATCTATTTGTCTGACTTTATGATATCAAAGGTGACTTCATTGTCATTAAGCATTTTAATAATTGAAGTTTTAGCAAAGGCTGCTCCTGGAGGGTAGACTCCTCCTTGCCCATTGCCTGCCAGTTTATCCTTTTCACTAAGAACAGTAATTGCGGCAGACACTAAGCAGGCACAAGTCGCACCATACCCAGGATTTCTTCCTTTAACTCTCGCAATTACTTTCTTATCACAAGGAGTAGAATACTGATCATCTTTGTTTGCCAGTTTTTCCTTCCAGCCTTCCCCAGCAAATGTGATTTGGAACCAAGTATTTTCTGTTGTTTCTTCAGAAGGTTGCTTCTTGCCAAAGAACCCGAATGTAAAAAATTCAGGGTAATTCAGGAGCATTTTCTTTCCAAAATCAAATCTGCTGAACAACATCAAGATGCTTCCCATTATGGCCATTAAAATAACATGCAGTATCGATTTGAGAATAAATAATGTGTCAACTTGTACAGGACGCTTATTTTCATTTTCATAAAAATATCTCTGGGTTCTTCTAATAACAGATCGGTCAGCACCTAGGAAAGGAAGTGCCCATCCATCAACAACATCAGATTTATGTGGCAACTTTTGGCATTTTAGTTCTGGCTGAAAAGTTGGTACCTTCTCAGGGAAAAGCTCCCTTCGTAATCTTTTGAGCTCATCAGCATTTGCAAGATTATGAACAATGGATGACCAAGTGCCAGAATTCACAACAGGTCCTGGTGTGTTTACAGTAGTCCAAGCTTCTAAGTAAGTGACTACAGAGTTGAGGACACCGTCGAAGTTATGTTGTAGATAAACCACCCCAAGGTCACAGGGTATGCTATCGAAACCACAAGCACTGATAACGTAAACACCTTTTTCTTTCGCAGTTTTGTCTTTCAACAACTGCATTTTCTCCATATACTGGGGTTCACCGCTAACGTCGACGTGGTGAGTTCCAGCCTTCAAACAAGCATCAACTACTTTTTCTCCATACAAGAGATAAGGCCCAACACAATTAATGACTATTCTGGTTTTTTGGGCCATTTCAAACAACGAATCTTCATCATCGATGTTGCAAGTGATAACCGGTATTTTTGAAAGATCAACGCCGATTTTTTTACCCATTTGTTCCAGAACATCTCTCATTTTTTTTTCGGATCTTCCGGCAACACCCCATGAGTAATTGTAGGAGTCGGTTTTGGAGAGCTTGTGTACATACGGAATGCAATGCATTCCAGTAAAACCCGTTGCTCCCATAATCACTATATCCAAACGAGTCATTGTTGTATAGTTCTACTTGTATACTTCAACTTAAAATGATGACTGATAATTATCTTTTACAGTTTTATAGTTTACGCGATTTGAAATCTTGACGCTGACAACACAACAAATCAAATCTGACACTGACATGGAACAAATACAACAATGACGTAATTTCAAAACACTAAAGGTCATTTTCCACCAGACCATAGAATACTCTACAATTAGACATCTGAACCCTTGATACGAGGTCAATAAAGCTCTGCTCACATAACGAACCTTTCAAACAATTAGAATTTAGCCGCTTGGCCAATGATGGTTCATAAGCCCGCCATATAAGCATTACAACTGCATGAATCAAATAATTTAGTCGACATGTAGCTACCGATTCTATAATTTTTGATACTCGTGACACGTAAGTATATTTTATTCGAACTGCTCGATTTTTATGCACTTTTCTTTAGCCTTAGAGCATGTACTTCCTGGAGTTAGCCTGTGTAGTGTACAAATGTCGTGGTAAGACTAAGGAGAGAGAGGGCAAGAGGCTATTTCACTCGGTTGGGAGCTGCTTCCAATGAAATACGTTCAGCATGTTGTTCATTGGCTGTTTCCACCCACTAAGTGAAATAGCCTCTTACTGTCTCTATTGCCCTCTCTTTCTAGCGATGCCACGATTTTATGCTTGGCAGGCTATATCTAGATGGTAATAAGTCTTTAGCTTCCCTAATCATTGTTCTCATTCTAACCTGTGTCCGCTTATATTCAGGTATTTTTCTCTTCTTGTTCTTCTGTTGTGTATGTTCACGTCTTTTTGTAATCATATCGTTTTCCAGCTATTGTAGAATCAACAATTACCTTTGTCAGCAGTTGGCGCTTAAATCTGTCCTATATCGCGATTTGTAGAATTTCCTTGTACTTACAAAAATGTTATTATTATTTTTTTTCTTTAGATATTAAGAAACTGTTCGCTTTCTTGTGTTGGGATTTAGCGTGTTACATCACTCTTGCATACCCAAATACCGTTGATTGGACTATATATGAAATTGAAAAAAAAAATACTAACAAATAAATATATTTATTGCCATAAAATAGTAATAAAATTAAAGCAATACATAAATTTTATGTTGTACTAAAAGTTAAAAAAAACGTACCACATATATATGGCTAAAGCAAAATAAAGGAATGTGAAGACATTAAAATACACTATGCTATAATTTAAATTGAAAAATTATGAAACGATATACAGATAACACAGATAAAATTATATTTGACACATTATAAAATATAATAAAAATACATTTAAACAATTTTGGAATTTCAGTGCACAGTTGGAATTTTATTCCACAGGTATCAAATATTTTGTTTAAAATTAACTAACTCAATCATGTTTATTCCAATTATACATGTATAAATTCTGTAGAACCCAAATATATTTAATACAGAAATGATGCATCCAGTAATAATAATTTTAGGATGACACTTCAGCTGTTAATGTGTATGGTTTATACAGGATTGATTGAGTTGATTGTTAAATAAACAGCTATGGATTTGACTGGAAGGAAAATAATCAAAGAAAACAACAAATATTGCACACAGAGTAGCACAGTATAACTGAAAGTTAAAAATGAACAGCTCCATATCAGGATAGTTCAAAACGTTTTTCCTTTCAAGCTTTATTGGGATCGTCGAACATAAGAAAGCTTATCAAATTTTTGTTGAATGTACTCTCTTCTCAAAAATCGACACCACTCTTTAAAATTTCTCCAACTTCAAAACGCGACATTCCTAAAATATCTTTGAAAGATTGCATGTATAAAATATATCTGTTGAGGAATAAATAAATATGTATGTAATGAAATATACAAACTTTCCATGTCATGGTAAGTAGATAGGTATACTCAAAATATATCTGGAAACAAAAACAAACCTTGAAAACCAGTGTGTGCCATCAAAAAATAAACAATATTAGTATAGTTGCTTATTGTGTATAATTCATGTTAGAAAACACAGTCAGACAAATTAATTCCTAAATTGATCTTTACATTTTGTTCATTATTGACAAATCAGCGAAATTCATATCAATATTTCTTTTAATTTCAATGCGATACCAACAATCAGTAACAGTTATAACACATGATAGCTTTATACATTTGAACTTTTTTGATAGTACAAACTATATTAAAAATACCGGTTCCGAAATACGGAAAAAATTAAGATGATAGAAAGTGGTTAACAACCTAAGAGATAAAGATGAGCAAATTGTTTCCAGTAATTGATTCGCTTCGGTAATATCACCTGAGCAAAAAGTAATTTTATTATTTAACCACAAAAAAATAAATTAATGACCCATCCTCCATACAATCCGGATCTAAGCCCAAGCGACGTTTATATATTTCGAAAAGGTCAAAAATCAACGTTTTACAAAACCAGAAGATGCAAATGATAAGTTAAGTAGCAATTCAAAATGGAAAAAAATAATTAAAACACAATAATATTACAGTAGACAGAGCCAATTAATCTGAGATTACACTAAGTGATTACTTTGTACGGATGAATACAAGCCACTGTATCTGGTAGTATTAAGTTTGCTTGGATCGTAGGTATCTAAGAGTGTCATGGAGACCGATACGTGTAAATAATGCTTTAAAGTTTGGTTTTTAACATATATTCGTATTTGAGCTGGTTTGATTTCAAATTGTTACTAAATCCAACATATAATACTATATATGAAGTAAGAGCTAGCAAAAAGAGAAAAGAATTGTGTAAAGACAATGAAGTTGTAGTAAATAGCCTGGATTGGGATTTTGTACGTCGTTATGGTTGAAAAGTTATGCAACAAAACAAAAAAGCAGTTGGGAGTCACAAAACATTTAATAACTTTGCATTTTAAGGATTTTACACCATTGAACGTCCGCAGAGGCTTGCCAAATTGGGCTATTTATCGCGATTCAGTAGATTTTATTTATGCTTTGGCTACTGAATTAAAAATTGGGCTACAAATAGCAGTTTAAGGTTTAAGTTATTTTTTTATTCTATCGCATTGGCTATCTTCAGCAATTTGAAGTTATACAGTGATGGGCAAATGTGTGGAACCAAGTAAATATCTCTGGAATTATTAGAGATATCAAAATGAAATTTGGAAGGCGGATACTGCAGTAGATTGCCTATTTGTTTCCAAATTTTTTTTACAATTTTGAACTTCCTGTTTTACCGGAAGTAATGTCGATTTTAACATTTGCAATGAGACACCCTGTATGGTATTTTAGTTTCTGATGAAACATTTTATTGCGAATACAAAAATATCGGGTTTGATATTGTTTATTTCTTTACCTACCGAGATATTAACAGAAAAGTAACTAAGGAAAGGAAAAATTCGATGGTAGCTAAACTCGGTTCAGATTTCATTTACGCCCGATATAAACAAACCGCTCGGTAAGGATTTGTATTTCTATTGGCCTATCGGTGGCATTATACCGTCACAGCCAACAGCATAGTCCATAGTCGAATACACGTGCGTTTGTTTAAATCAGGCGCAAATTAAATCTGAATCAAGTTTAGTAGTCCATGAAATTCATTGCAGAAGGACAGTAGTTGTCAAAATAAGTTATTAGTTTTTTTTATTTGAACGTAAAAAGATTGTATTGTTTTAATTTGATCGTAAAATGGCCGAATTAAGTAAAAGAGAAGGAATAGAAATATTAATGCTGATTGGGTATGGGGAGAGGAAAAGGACGCATCAACAAGTTTGTGACCTTTATAACATTGTTCATCCGAATACACAAATATCCCGTTCAGTAGTGACGAAAACTTTGAGAAGGTACGACACAAGTGGAACAGTGTTAGCAATTTACCAAAAAGTGGATGGTTAAAAAGTGCAAGTAATGAAGGTGTAGCTCAAATGTTGCTATATCTTTGGAAGAAAATCCTCACTTATCCACTACCGGCCAATATGCATGGAATTAGCCGTCGTTCAGTAGGAAGGATATTAAGGCGAGAACAATATCATCCATACAAAATTCGAAACGATGATGGATATTTGTAACCGTGATAATAATTTTATAAGAAATGTGGTGTTTTCAGGCGAGGCTACATTTTGTTTAAATGGTACTGCCGCTACTGGTCGCAAAGTAATCCTAATTGGGTACAAGAGGCTCATACACAACATCCCCAAAAATTGAACGTTTGGCCCGGCATTTATAACAACAGAATCGTGGGACCCTTCTTCCTTCAAGAAACTTTAAACGGAGATAGGTATTTACAGCTCTTGGAGACACAAGTTATTCCGCAATTGGAGGTAAATGGACAATTACCAAATAATATCTGGTTTCAGGAGGATGGAGGACCACCCCATTACGCTCGCCATTGTTCGAGATCATTTAGATAGGACATTTCATCACAGATGGATTGGAAGAAGGGATACTTATGAATGGCCTGCACCAAGTCCCGACCTTAATCCACTAGACTATTTTCTGTGGGGTTACTTAAACTCTAAGGTTTATGTTAATAGACCAAAAATTTGTAAGAATTAGCTGCAAGAATAACTCAAGACATCCAGAGAATTACACCAGAAGTAATAGCTAATGCTACTAGCGAATTTAAAAACCGACTTGGTTATTGTCAAGAAGTAAATGGTGCTCAGTTTGAACATCTAATACATTAAGTTTAGTTACGTTAAGTTAATAATTATGACTATGTATTTCTTTAATGGATATTAGATTTTTCCTTTACTTTAATTACTTTTCTGTTAATATCTGGGTAGGTATTGAAGTAAACAATATCAAACCCGATATTTTTGTATTCGCAATAAAATGTTTCATCAGAAACTAAAATACTATACAGGGTGTTTCATTGCAAATTTTAAAATCGACATTACTTCCGGTAAAACAGGAAGTTCAAAATTGTAAAAAAATTTAGGAAACAAATAGGCAAAATCTACTGCAGTATCCACCTTCCAAATTTCATTTTGATATCTCTAATAATTCCAGAGATATTTGCTTGGTTCCACACATTTGCCCATCACTGTACATTTCATTTTCATCAGTTGAATTTAATTTAAATTCGATTCACCAAAAATATTTTTATTCAGTGATATAATTCAATAGAATTTATTATCACACGCGTTTAGTGGGGGGTTAAATAACATAAAAAAACATCCTATATGTTTCATGATTAGAGAAAGTGTGCTTATTTGCCACTTTGGACATAAGGTGGGACTTAGACGAAAATGTGGCAACCCAGATACTACTCGACATATGACTACAATCATATTGAACTGTTATATACATATATACAAGTGGTTTGAAGAACCACTCTGTACAAAGAGTTTTTCTTTTATTCTAAATATTGACAACCAAAAAGTTCGAGGGAGTTCTTTAAGTTTTATGAATATAAATTAATTCGTGTCTAAATAGAAAAATAACAATAAAATATTCAATATGAAGAAGTTTTGATCTGTTTGGTATATCCAACTCAAGTATTAGTAAAAACCTATGTTACCTTAAAACTGTTACTGAATCATTACCAAATCCCAGATAAAGCCTTCAGCTTTATTCCAAATACCATAACTGAAAATTTTTAACAATTTGCGCGTTTATTATTCAACTTTCTCACACTTGTTTGAAACAATTTGAAGGTGTTGAGCTCCAGCCAAAAAGCTGAACGTCACCTCTGACTTTATAAACTTCGGAGTATTCACATAAATATATATATGAAAATTTATAATTTCTTACAAACACACGACTATATTTTTAAAGCGTTATAACCTCTTTATCAACATCAGTGTTTTGTTAATTTTGTTTTAAATAATCTTCTTTTATTTGTTACATAATCGATTTAGTTTAACTGGCTCCGGTTTTCAGTACATCAAAACAAATTTTACAAACGCGGACGGGCTTATTTTCACCGAATTTGATGATCGGAACCTCTTGGTCTGAACATTTGCTACACAAGGCTCGGCCGCAGTGCCGACAGTGATGGGTCCGTACTGTTATGGAGAAATTCTTGCCGCACTCTTGGCAAGAATCTGTGTTCGTCCATACTGCAGGCTGCGCTAGCTGATCTAAGAGTCTGTTGAGGAGCTGCTTACTTGGTACCTGTTTGGATTTGAAAAAAATATATATATATGAATGTAATGTGAAAATATCTGTAAAGAGACGCTAGAAGTCCTTTTGGGCAAACATTTCTAGTGGGATTTTAAAAATTTAAAGTACTTCACTTTAATTTTGTAACTCTAGCATATTGAAACTACAATTTTAACGAACTTAAAACAAAATTAAAAATCTGAAGAAAATCACAAATATGATTTTGAGGTTTCTGATTACAAATTAGACATTTACCTGATCACAGAGTTTCTGAAGATCATCTGACGTTCAAGTGAAAGTCGAATGCAGAAGCATCCATAAAAAATTGAACAAAATCGCACTTATGTTTTTGAGGTCGCTGAATCCAAACGCAGCATACGCTTACCATACAAAGTCCCCTGAAGGTTTTCTGAAGGTGATTGTTTCCAAATTTTATTATCTAGTACCTGGATGACTTAGCTTCACTCGTAAATTCAAGGTTTTATCATAAATGTACATATATCCAAATAATCCGACATTTGCTATGTCATTTAAACTTCCTAATGTAATAATATTTTCTTACATTTTTTATTTAAATCGTGTTACTACAATTCTACTCCCCTCCATATTTCAACTACCCTATATATGCAACTGCTAATGTATATGTATATGTAATGTATATGCGAACGCTTTTGGCCACCTCTACAAACACTTTTGTTTCTACTCTCTGTAATTTTAATTCTACTTCGCTCTATATTTCAACCATTATATATACAGGGTGTCCCAAAAGTCCCGGAACGGCATTTTATCTCGGCGGGAACGCATTTTAGAGAAAAATGTTTCAAACAAAACTTATAGGATTCGTCCCTGGCTATCGAATTGTGACCTTGAATTTGACCTTGACCTTCAAGGTCATTTCAAGGTCAAGTCGATTTTTTTTCAAATGGGACAACAAATTTCTGACCTCGGAAATGGAAAGATCGGAAAATTTTACGTTCAAATATGTCCTTGACCATTTTTAAAACTTGACCTCTGGTGGTCAGTAAAGGTCAAGAACAACTTCGTTGCGTAGCTAGTCAAATATGGGCTTTAAAAAAACTGGTTTGACCTCGACATTGCTTATGAAAAGTCAAATCCTAAGTAATAAAACAATATTTTTTCGGTTCCTACAACTGTCTTTTTAAGAAGTTAATCCAGTCCTGATCGTCAAGGTCAAATGAAAAAAATGGTCACGGCCATATTAGCATCTGAAAATTTCCTCTCTTTTCATGTTCGGCATAAAAAATAGGACTTGCCTGTTTAAAAATGCATTTGACCTTGAACTGACCTCGAAGATCAACGTCAAGGTCAAATCCATACTAAGCATCGCATTGCCGTGGAAAAATCCTAAACCTCTGTTCTTGAAAGGTTTTTTTAAAGCCCATATTTGACGAGCTACGCAACGAAGTTGTTCTTGACCTTGACTTGACCTTAACTGACAACCAGAGGTCATGTTTTAAAAATGGTCAAGGACATATTTGAACGTAAAAATTTCCATACTTTTAATATCCGGCGTACAAGATGGGGGTTGCCGGTTAAAAAATACATTTGACCTTGAACTGACCTCGAAGATCAACGTCAAGGTCAAATACATACTGACCATCGGATAGCCGGAGAATAATCCTAAACCTCTGTTCTTGAAAGGTTTTTTTAAAGCCCATATTTGACGAGCTACGCAACGAAGTTGTTCTTGACCTTGACTTGACCTTAACTGACAACCAGAGGTCATGTTTTAAAAATGGTCAAGGACATATTTGAACGTAAAATTTTCCGATCTTTCCATTTCCGAGGTCAGAAATATGTTGTCGCATTTGAAAAAATCAACTTGACCTTGAAGGTCAAGGTCAAATTCAAGGACACAATTCGATAGCCAGGGACGAATCCTATAAGTTTTGTTTGAAACATTTTTCTCCAAAATGCGTTGCCGCCGAGATAAAATGCCGTTCCGGGACTTTTGGGACACCCTGTATATATATATATATATAATATATATATATATATATATATATATATATATATATATATATATATATATATGTTTTAGATGGTTTCCGGGAATTCATCCGCGTAGTTGATAACTGATCCCTGCCGGGATCGATGGTAAAATGACGACGTTTCGGCAGAGTCACATCTGCCCTCTTCAGGTCGGTTCGCATATTTCTCGTAGCCTTCTGCTTTCGATTCATGCTAATTCTCATCACCACCCAGCCCAACTACAAGCCGTCGTCAAGACTTTAGTAACCAGATCACAAAGACTAGCTGACCAGGATAACATCAAACAGGAAATGGACAGTTTAAAAACAGCTCTGAGACAAAACGGATTTACAGACCGAAATATACAAAGAGCCATAAAGTCAAAACCGAGACAAACAGACCAGGAGCATGAGACACCAATAATCAAGGTTTACTTACCGTATGTCAAGGGGACCACGGACAGTATTGCAAGAATTCTACGGAGACACAATATCGATACTATTTTGAATACAGACAGAAAAATAAGCACGGTGTTGAGGACTCCGAAGTCGAGGATCCCTTTGGAACAACAGGGAGTGTACGAGATTCCATGTGCAGACTGTCATAAAACCTATGTGGGGCAAATTAATAGAAGAATTCAAGCTAGACGTGATGAACACCAGAACGCTGTAAGAAAGCAGGAAAAAACAACATCCATTGCGGAACACGCCACCACGATGTCACACCGAATAGACTTTGAGAACACCAGAGTACTGGCAAATACAGAAAACCCAAAATCAAGACTCGTAAGAGAGGCAATTGAAATAGCGAAGAGACCTCACAGTCTAAACGCACGCAATGAAATTCAGAACTTATCGAATTGTTGGAAAATCCTATTAAACACCGTACCGGCCCGTACCCGTCCAATAACAACTCAACCGGAAATAACAAATCAGCAGAATGGAGCCGTGCCCACTGAGCGCCAAGGGCCAATCACACGCAGCCGTTCACGGTGTCAACCGATAGGCGCCGAGCCGCGACTATATAACAGCGCGCTCGCTTCAGAAAATCTTAGTATTCGAGTAACTAGAAGCGAAAGCAGAAGTCTACGAGAATTATGCGAACCGACCTGAAGAGGGCAGATGTGACTCTGCCGAAATGTCGTAATTTTACCATCGATCCCGGCAGGGATCAGTTATCAACTACGCGGATGAATTCCCGGAAACCACCCAAAACATATATATATATATATATATATATATATATATATGCAAGTCGTTGCAAGCTACCCTATAATACATTTATATTCTAACATTTTTTAAAACACTTTGTACAAACTATAATTCCGCTCCACCCTATATATGCAACTTTTTATAAGCTACCAAATATAACATTTTTGTGTTAACATATTTTAAATCACACTGTATAACTATAATTTCATACCATCATATGTCTTAACTACCCTGTATATACATTTGCTTATGACCACCAATTGTAATATTTCTTGAACCACCATATATAATTATAATTCCAGTACAACCTATATTTTTCACCCTCTAAATGCAAATGCTAATGAGCTACCCTATAGGTATAACTTTTTTTTACCGATCCTGCATAACAATACTTTTACTCCGCCCTGTATGTCAGGTATCATTAATTTCCAACTGGTTATGGGGTCCTATAAAATTATTTTTTCTCGCTTTATACTATAATTCTATATGACGCTATATTTTAACCATCCTACATAGCAACTCTTATGGAGCATCTAACATATTTTGAACGACCCTGTATAATTTTAATTTTACACCACTAATTCATATTGTATACTTCAAATTAACATGCGAAAACATGAGATCTTACTCATCCAAAAATTGCCTACCATGTCAATTTTGTCACGTTGAAAACTTGAAATATCTAGCTATAAAAATATAATGCTAGGAAAATATGACGTAGGCATAATATAGTTACATGTTTGGAACATACAAATACAATTTGTATCAAGAGAATGTTTACAAGAACAGTTTCACTCTCAAATAGGTCACCAAATCACCGTGTATTGAAAGAATTTTTACAACAAGAGTCTCACTCTTACGTGGGTTACCAAATACATATTCATATGACCTTCAGAATACCTCCGGGGGACGTAGTGTGCTCAATTGTACCATGAATTTGGATTCAGCGACCTCAGACAGCCAAATATAATTTTTTCAGACTTTCATAGATGATTCGACGTTCAAATGACCTTCAGGGACTGTATGATGAAAGTTATTATACCTGAGTAACGCGTTATTTCTGCGTAAAAAATATATTTCCGGTTTGACTACCCTACTTTCCGGTTAGATCTGCAGGTTAACTACACAAATGATATTGCATTTGAATTGTAAAACATTGGTGAACCTTGTTAAAATAGCCACTTACAGTTTCAAGAACATTTAGACAACTTATATAGCATATATTTCAAACATAGAATCCATAGAATTCAAATTCGTCATGAAACATAGAATGTCCCATTTAAAAGAGTCGAATTTCGTGTGAATCACTTACTTCTGGTGGGAAACCGGAAGTATTTTTTTTAGCATTTGACACATTTGACACTGGTAGTTTTTTAACACGAACTTTTTTATTTCATCAGAAATGTATGAGTAGGATGGACCACCCCGTATATGTTAATATGTTAACTTACCTGGTAATTAAAGATTGTTATTCGGTCGTTATTTTCTGAACCTAAGCAAGCATTTGCTTTCACTAAAACTCTACATAAATTACCATTACCCTTCATGTAAGCTAGCAATAATGGTGAATTGCCCTGAAATCGGAAGATACAGTTGTTGGAATCGGTCATTATAAAAGTCCTTACCATAACGTCCAATACGTTGATGGGATATTTCGGCATACACTCTAAAAACAGTTCACAGATGGCTGCGGCATTTTCTTTTCCGTATTTACAAAGTTCGTGTAAAGGATTTCTTCCCTAAAATTGAAAGAATGAGTAATCATTAACATGTACACCAACTAAATATGTAAACAAATCTAAAAAGTCGATTTTGATCTACTTTTAATTGTCATAGGAATCTGCAATATTGCATTGGTGTGTAATTCAGATGCCAAAACAAAGATTTACTGCTAAAATCATGTTTTTTATATTTGTACGAGGGCTGACTTTTATATTTCGGGATTGGACAACCCTAGTGTTGCATTCTGACAACTGACAGCTCTATCGTAAAGTTTGACATTTTTGAGGTTATACGTACTCAGAACGTTTTGACATACGAGCGCTATGTGTTGTTTACAGTAACTTAAAGCATTCATCTCGGCCAAAAAATGGAATTAAATCGTGAACATTTTCGTGCGATTATTTTTTACAACTTTCGCCGTAGATTAAGCCAGCAATAGTGCATGGTGAACTGAATTTAATTTTTGGCGATGAAACTCCATCAAAGACCAACTGTTTATCGATGGTATGGTGAATTCAATCGAGATCGTATTTCACTCCAAGACGAATTTCGTGAAGGTCGTCCAAAAACAGTTGTTGTTCCGGAAACCATTGATGCTGTGCGCGAACTGATATTGCAAGATCCTCATGTGACCTATCGTGAGATTGAGTAAACCTTACACATTAGTGGGACCAGCATACATTCAATATTGCTAAACATTTGAATGTCAAAAAAATTTGTTCGCGTTGGATCCCACACAATTTGTTCAAAAAAAGGCTCGTGTGGATTGGTCGAAAGAAAAGCCCAAAAAATACGATCGCGGTGTTTCAAAAACACGTTTATGACATAGTGACAGGTGATGAATCGTGGATTTACGCGTATGAGCCCGAAAGTAAACAGCAGTCGACTGTATGGGTGTTTCAAGATGAGCTGAATCCAACAAAAGTTGTTCGCGCACGAAGCACTTCCAAGCAAATGATCGCCTGTTTTTTCGAAAAAACTGGACATGTCGCAACCGTACCACTAGAACAACGCAGAACAGTCAATTCTGAGTGGTACACAACTATTTGTTTGCCAGTTGTCTTCCAAGAAATGAGGAAAACCAACCGCCGAAGACGGATCACTCTTCACCACGACAATGCGAGCTCTCACTCATCGGCTCAAACAACTGCATTTTTGACCACTCAAAACATCGATTTGTTGAGTCATCCGCCGTATAGTCCTGACTTGTCACCAAATGACTTCTTTTTATTCCCGTACGTAAAAAACAAACTGAGAGGCCAACGTTTTTCGACACCTGAAGAAGCGGTTGCTGCGTTCAGAATGCATGTTTTGGAGATACCTCAATCAGAGTGGAAAAAGTGCTTCGACAATTGGTTCAAACGCATGCAAAAGTGTATAGATCTTCATGAGGGAATATTTTCGATGATTAATAAATCCCGAAATATAAAAGGCAGCCCTCGTAAATTTGTAAGGCGCTAGCTGTATTTCATGAACCTCCATAATTAAGGATTTGTTTTCAAAATGTTCCTCTAATCCCGAAATATAAAAGGCAGCCCTCGTAAACGATAAATTTCAAATAGTAGAAATTCAGTGACAGCATATCTGAAATAATAAATGATATTACAGTTTGTGTGGTACATATTAATATATAATCTAGTTTTTTTAGCAGAACAACTTATATATAAGCTATAATTTGTAAAATTGTCACCTAAATTATTTAATACATTTATTACTTTTTAGCCCATTTAAAAAAACTACAATATATTTTTTATTTCAAGGCCGTAGCCTAGACATTTTTTTGGGGTGGGTTGGACTTTTTTTTTTGATTAATGATGTGCTCATTAGGACTGCAAAATGTATATTTTTGTTCATGTATTTCCAGGATATATAAAGTTGTAAAATATAAAATTTATTCTTATGAAAAAGAAAATTAATTGGTTAAGATTGACTCTTGAAACCCAAAATTCCAGACACCCCGCTGGCTACGGCCTTGTTTTATTTAAACGATTAGTTATATATTAAAATTGATGAGTAAGGGCTTGGATTACAATTCACAGAAAAAGGTACAAGCAAAATATTTTTATTGCCCAAGAAAATTCATAATCGAAAATGCATTTGAATGGGCTTGTGAAAACAGAAAGTTTGAAACTTCAAAGACCTTGTCAGACCAAAATTTAAACTTTCAAGAGAATTTTGGAAATATGAAGCAGTCACATGGGGCTAAATCTAGAAAATATGCAGGATCGGGTAGCAGTTCATAGCTCAATATTAATATTAGGGATTTCTTTGTATTTTTCTTGCAAACAAAAAAAATTAGGTCTTATAGTTTGGGGGATAAAGGGGAATGGGTAATTTTTTAAATATTTTTTTATATATTTTAAAATATTTATTTAAAAAATATATATTAGTATTCGTCATAATGAGCCTTTTGATTTGATATATTACTTGATCCGTTAAAAACAATTATAATTTTTTATTTTCCATTTAATTCCATAATTTCCCCCCCATTGAATATTAGGGGGTTCTCCTTATTTTTCCAGTAAAGTTCAGGTGA
Source organism: Octodonta nipae (assembly GCA_034190945.1). Lineage (NCBI taxonomy): Eukaryota > Metazoa > Arthropoda > Insecta > Coleoptera > Chrysomelidae > Octodonta > Octodonta nipae. The sequence goes on along the minus strand of CM067220.1, from coordinate 4,484,157 downwards.
GGCGCTATACCTGTATTTTCTTTTCCAAAATTTTACAGCTTATGGTTTCTGAGAAAGGGGGGGGGATGGGTAATTTTTTTATATTTTTGTTAATATTTTTTAATTAATTTATTTTAAAAATTTGGAAAAAATATATTTGTTTTCGTCATAATGAGCGCTTTCATTTGATATATAACATGATAGGTTAGAAACAATTTTAATTTTATATTTTCCATTTAATTCTGTAATTTGCCCCCCAAAATTAAAAGTAGAGGTTTCTCCTTATTTTTCCAGTTAACTTCAGGTCAGACTCTATACCTCTATTTTTTTCAAAACTTTACGTTTTTATAGTTTCGGAGATAAGGGGGGGAATGGGTAAATTTTGGTATATTTTCGTTAATATCTTTTTAATTAATTTTTTCTTTAATATGAAAAAAATATGTTTGTGCTCCTCAGAATGGAACCTTTCATTTCATATATTACATGATGCGTTTGAATTTTTTTTATTTTTAAATTTTCATTTAATTCTATAATTTGCCCCCCAAAATTAATATTAATTATTTCTCCTTATTTTTGCTGTAAAGTTCGCGCAACGATCTACATTTCCTATTTTTTTCAAAATTGTAGGCTCAGTAGTTTCGGAGATCACGGGGGGAACGGTCGATTTTTTCAGTTTTCCCCCCAGAAGTACCCCTAAAATCAAAATTTCTTCATTTACGATATGTACTCCTGATCTGCTCACCAAACTATACATTGATACCAAATTTCAACCTCTTCCGTCCTGTAGTTTAGAAGAAAATGGCTGTGATGTGACAGAGGCAGAAATCCGGGGTGATATTACGAGTATAAAGGTATCCATATATTGTATATACGGAACCCTAAAAATGACAATAAGGAAACCAATGCCCACCAATGTAGCAAATAATTGTTCAATTTCAGTACCTTCAAGTTAATAGCTTCAGCATCTATTGTAGATTCAGTTAACAACGTCCTGACGACATTCAAATGACCTTCCCTAACAGCAATGTGTAGAGCGTTATCAAGTTCCACATCAACAGCATCGACATCAGCACCGTTTTGAATCAAAGCCAGCACAGCAGGTGCGTTGCCAGCTTCCGAGGCGACGTGAAGAGCTGTCCGCCTGCAAGGAATATAACAATTTTCATTCATACATTAAAATAACCCTTTACCTCAATGACTTACTTTTGAGCATCTCTGTCATCCAACCTGGCGCCGGCTAGTATCAAACTTCTTACCAGGGTCTCGTTTCCGTGTCTGGCCGCTAGGTGAATAGGCGGCGTTAGCATCGGGTCTTGTACTCTGGAATTCACGTCGACTTGAACTGTCAGAAGAAAGAGGGCGCTCTCGATGTCTCCCTTCTTGATTGCTATGTGGAGGAAATTCTGTCCTTTTGCATCAAACTGCATTGGAGTAAAATAAATGCTGTATTATGATTTTAATAGACTTTTCTAATAAAAAAATAAAAGAAACATTGCCTATTCACAGCATTATAGGTTGATAAAGGTACCTCATCCTTTCACAATTCCGAAAAAGTGTGAAAGAAAACAAAAAGCTATCTACCAAAGATTTTTGAACTAAATGAAATAATGATAACTGTTTGAACTAAATACCTGTTCTGCGGCGCTAGGCATCTTATCTAATATGGCTTGGGCAGCTTTATTGTTTCGAAAAGTTAGGGCTGTCGCAAAAGGACTTAATCCAGATTTGTCTCTGAGGCTCAAGTCAATTTCTGGTACGCTTAAGAGTAGACCTATAATGTCGTCTTGTCCATTTTCGATGGCTATGTGTAGCGGCGTTTTGTTCTCGGCATCCCTTATGTTTACGTTTGCTCTGTGTTCAACTAACGTCTGCAAAAAATTATCAGAGTGAACCGAAATTTACGATTCAAGTTAAGAACTAAGGACTATTTTCTGTTTATTCATTGATTTTATTTTCACAGTCGAGTCCAGTTCAGTTCTTATTTATTTATAAACACAGTCCAACTCAATATAATTTATTTCCACTACTTTAACACAATTTATATTCACAGATCTATTTACAATTTATCTTTACTATACGGCAATCGAATACTGAATGAGTGCTTCCATCATTATTTATATATTAATTCCCAGAATTCTCCAGAACGTCAATGAGCCTAGATTCTTCGAGAACTTCATCAAAGCAAGTCGCCGACCTCGATGCGCCAGACGAACGACATTTCGGATTCGCCGAATTATCGGATGAAATCCCGTCAAAATATTTAAAACAAAGTGTTGCAAGGCAATTTCGAAAATATGCCCGAGGTTTGGTTGTAGTTTTCAAAAATATTTGTTTTAATCAACTAAGGCAATTTTCACTACAAGTCTGGAGTCACAATCAATCACTTCCTTTAAAAACTGTTGAATTCATGGACATTAGACACTGAAGTTTCGTCTTTTTAAGGTTGCAAAAAACAATGAATGTAAATGTCAATTACAAATCTCTTATTCATCTAAGCAAACATACTAAGCGATTAAAAATCTGTAAGAACATCAGATTTTTTAAATAGTTGGCAACACCGCTTAAAATTTAGACAACATGTTATTACTACCATATATTTATTAGTACTGGTGTCAAGTTAAGTATATGGTTAGTACTGAGGTACATGTTGTCAGTAGATGCTGTCAAGTCAATAAGGTGCAAAAATTTTTACTGATAGATTTTGTGTCTTCTGATTTGACGTTTGAAGGGAGAAGTGTAGTAAGTTGCCTACATATTAAATATTTATTTTATTATTTATTGGAATAATTGACATGATTAAAAAACATGTGAAAAAATAAAAATAGGCATCTTTTTCTTTTTCATCGTATTTGCATAGAACAAATTATTCTAAATAATTTATATTAAGTTTAAAAAATATATAACAGTTACCTTCATTATGTGTTTCATACCATTTAGTAGGTATTACAAGTTACTATACTTATAGTTATTATACTTACACAGATTTTCGAAGTAAATTTTGCGCAACAAGCATACAAATTAATTGTTATTAATTTTTTTCAGAGTTTTAAATTCATTGGGAATTTCTATCGTTGGCTCTTAGAACGACATGTGAAGCTTCAATGACTTTGTCAAAGTTCTGAAACTCTTATTGCTAAATCTATCATCTTGGCACTTACTCTAACTACTGTCTCCAATCCCCATTGGCAGCACAAATGGAGTGGTGAGCTTTTGTCTTTGGCTTCGTCACCCCCTTCTCCATTGGGGCCCGGCATTCTGGGACTATTTAATTCACAGCCTGTTTGAATCAGAAAAATTGCAGCAGCTTCTTTGTTTTCGTCGATGGCCCTAGGAGGAAAAATAACTTATTCAGATTAAGTACATTCAAAAAATCAAATCAAAATGAACATCCTTAAGTAACTTAAGAGTAAAAAAAAACTCGTTTGGACCCCCATTCACTGGACCTGACTATTCATGTATACTTGATGAATATAAAAGACATTACTCTAGCAGGTAAAGGTTACTTGCAACATAAGAAAACAAACTGAAAATCATGGCGGATCTTTTCAACATTTATTATAAACTAAACACGTTTAATTTAAAAAAAATATAAATAATAAGCGTTCTAAAAAGCAATTTGCTTGGTTATATTCGATCAAGCGACTTACGATCAGCTAGTAGTACCAATTTTACATACCTGTGTAAAAGCGTTTGCCGGCAACCATCCGGACCGGGTCCCCAACAATCCGTGTCAGCACCATGCCGTACCAAAATGCTAGCGATGTCTTCCTGATCGGAATCCAAAGCGGCCCACAGTGCGCAGTTCCCCTGACGATCTGGAGCTGACATGTCCACACCTCTGTTACACAGAGCGTCTACCACGTCAGCCAAACGACAATGAATCGCCAGTTGTAGCGGAGTTTCGTAGTCGGCTGTTCTAAATGATACAAAACAAAACATAAGGTGATATTTTCACGACATACCTAGCTTGGTTTGGCGATAATGAAGATAATTTACAGTCCTGAATTGTTGCGGCTGATACTTGATGTAAATCCATAATGAGAACACAAAAACGAAAAAAATCTCGAAATATAATTTTCGTTTTTGTGTTCTAATTTACAGTCATTATGTACTTACTTTGCGTTGATATCAACTCCGTTATTAAGTAGGAATTTGGCGGTTTCGGAATCTTCCTTTAGTATAGCTTGGTGCAGTAGAGTGAAGTCCTTGCCATTACGGATGTTGACGTCAGCTTTTCCCTTAAAATTAAAAAAAAAAACGTTCGGTACCCTTATTGAGTAAGATTGGACAGTTGTTAAACATTTTTGTGAATTTCCATTTAAGCGTTTTGTTGACATTGTTACAAAACTTCATTTTTGACGCCGCCACTTCAAAAAGGGTCCGAGATTAAAATACTGTGCTATACCACACACTGAAGTAGACGGGAACAGCCGATCTCGAATGTCATACAACGCAAAAACCGATCACACAAAATCGAGTTGACTGGTACAAAACAGGATTTGAGAGTTCTATCGAGTAAATCGACTACTCCAGAAGGAAGTTGATTTGGAAGTTAAATAATTTTGCATGAGTTCACGAAATATATAAAAATATTACCCGCACTTACTTCTATTAAGATCGGTACCAGATGATTGAAGCCTACATTCAAGGCTAAGCATATCGGCGTGTCACCATTTACATCACGCAAGTTGAAGTTGCAAAGTACTCTGCTATCGACCGCATTGCCTGCATTGAAGAAACGAAAATATTTAACAATAGAACGAAACAAAGTAAAGTTTTGAAATGAGAATACTACTACGAGGTATAAAAACTGACTTTAACTTACCAGATTTTTCAATCTCTTGATTGCAGCTTATAAGCGCCCTGATGCAGTCTTCTGCGTTGCTCTTGACAGCATAATGAAGGGTGAATGCCTCATTTCATTAGTAAGAAGATTAGGATTAGCACCCAAATTCATTAATTCTTGAACTAAAGTGGCGTAGTTTTTAAGACATGCCAAGTGAAGAGCAGATTCACCTGAAAAAAAAACATATTTATAATAATTGATGGTAAAAACCGTTCCTTTGTGAGAGTCAATCATAGTGATCAAACACAAAAATTCCTACAACTGTTTTATTATATCCAGACAGTAGCAACCAAACTAGAGTGCACCTTTACAGACAGTAGGATTCACTATTGTGACGGGTATTCATCCAATATCTGGTGCAATCGGCATTCATGTGATACCTGATGCTGCGATATTTCTGGAAGCCAAAATTGGTGGAGGATTCGTCGTATCATCGAGTGAATATTCGAAAGATTATATAAATCTGGGATAGATTCTTTCAGTATTCGACGGTCGTATAGTTAAGTAGAAATAAATTGTAAATAGTTCATTGTGTTAAAGTAGTGGAAATAAATTATAGTGAGTTGCGATCCAAGAACTGAACTGAACTCAAGCGTGAAAATAAAAACATCACAATATCTTTTAGTCCACTAAGTCATAAATTATTCTCGTTTAAACTTATGATTCAAAGAGCATTTTTTTAGCCCTATGTCATGAACGATTTCAGTCAAGAATTAAATATAATTTGTATTATACCCGGTAATAATAGCCTGAGTTTACACTTAATAAAGAAATTAATTACAAGTAAAGAGTTTCAACTAAGTATGTACCCATTTGCTAAGAATATGTAACCAGTAAAATGCATTCCTTTAACTCATTTTGGAAACGTCAGTAATAAAAATCACCAGAATTTTATCATCACAAGATACAAAAGTCAGTTTTAAACCACAATTTCAGCTATCAATAGTTTAATGTTAAAGACAATGAAACATATGCAATAGGTTAGAGGTGTATAAGCTTATTTTTTCGGAGTGAAATAGCTTCTATGTTAAAATGACTCCAAGAAATTTTTATATCAGATTCTCTGAACAGTACTTCTCTTATATATTATAAAAAACAGATTCAACCTTTGCTAATCACACGCAAACAGAGCTCACTTTCCCTTCACTTGAAAACATCGTAATTATGAGTTATAGCAGAAATCCTCGTAGGATTAAAGAAAATATTTTAATTGTTAGGTCCAGTGCAGACGGAGCAACTGTTTTACAACTTTGGTTGCACTTGAAACTATCTTTCTTCACAGAGATACTCGTTGCCGATAATATCAACGGTTTAAAAAATTATCCGCAAATCGAGTGTTAGCACAGCCAACTGTCGAGATCGTTGGAATTATTGGCAACAAGCGTCTATGAAAAAAGCTAGTTCCAGGTGCAACTAGTTTGCAACCGAAGTTGCAAAACAGTTGCTCCGTCTGCGTTGGCCCTTAGTCTTACCTTCAACGTTGACGTGATTCAAATTGGCCACCTTTCCGCTCAAAAATATCGCGGCTTTCTCCGAACCGCCGTTATCATAACTTGCAAAAGACTGCTGCAAGTGTCAGAGTAGAGCGGATTGGTCTGTACGTCCTGTTTCATGAGACCACAAACGTAGGACTGTTCGGAATCATCGTCTCCGACTGCGTATTTTAGAAGGGCGTAGTATAGGGGGGTGTGTTCTTCGTTATTTTTCAAATTCACGTCCAGATAATCTTGTTTGAGAAGAATATTGAAAATCGTTTTGTTGTCTGCTTGGATGGCTATGTGGAGTGGCGTGCTAAAAAATACAAAATTGGATCGTTATATTCATAATATTAAAAGGATATACAAGGTGAGCCCAGAATGGAAAAACAGTTAAACGGGGAACGTTTTAGAAAAAAATGTTAAACCGATTCAGTGTCATTTTTAAATTATTGTATATTTTTTGATTTTGAAATAATCACAAAAAAGGTGGTGTTTATTCTTTCGCATATACACCATGTTGGATTTTCTGCTGAATAGGAAAACACTTGATGACCCAACTTTTGAATTCAACTATAGATTCTGCGAAAAAAATTTTAAATGTACAGGGTGATTCACATAAGTCTAGCACAGCAGATACTCTTTACAACTGCAATGGAACATAGTTTTATACTGTTGAAATGCCTTTATTAGAGGATTTCAAGAATTATAACATTTTCTGGTCGATTATAAGTAGTAAATGGGTGGAAATTTGAAATTATTTATTATTTTCCCTAAGAAATACATATAATACTGGAATTATTTGAATTACATTAAAATTAATGCCCAAAATGTTGGCAATAACCTAGCCCGCTATAATAAAATTTCTCCCTAAGTTTGTGGTGACATCTTTTGTTCTTAAGAAAACCCACAGGAAAAATCCAACGGAGTCAGGTCTGGTGATCTAGCTGACCGCTAAATAGTACCTCATCGGTCAATCAACACAAACGTTATACTTCGTTGAAATCAGCTTAACAAAGCCATTTCAAAAATATAGAAACATACAGGGTGTTCCCTTAAAAATGCAGAATACCGACTGTGTTAAATTTACGAGACTCACCCTGTAGATTTAAATTTTCCTTCAGAGAATGTACAATTGAATCTAAAAGTTGACAGGGCCTAGCGTATTTGATAATCGTATAAAATTAGGCCGCAAATAATTTTATTATACAAGTACGAGGGCTGCCTTTTATATTTCGGGATTGGACAACCCTAGTGTTGCAATCTGACAACTGATATCTCTATCGTAAAGTTTGACATTTTTGAGGTTATACGTACTCAGAACGTTTTGAAATACAAGCGCTATGTGAACATTTTCGTGCGATTATTTCTTACAACTTTCGACGTGGATTAAAGTCAGCAAGAGTGCATGGATGAACTTAATTTAATTTTTGGCGATGAAATTCCATCAAGGACCACTGTTTATCGATGGTATGGTGAATTCAATCGAGGTCGTAGTTCAGTCCAAGACGAATTTAGTGAAGGTCGTCCAATAACAGTTGTTGTTCCGGAAACCATTGATGCTGTGCGCGAACTGATATTCCAAGATTGTCATGTGACCTATCGTGAGATTGAGTCAACCTTACACATTAGTGGGACCAGCATACATTCAATATTGCATAAACATTTGAATGTCAAAAAGTTTGTTCGCGTTGGATTCGACACAATTTGTCAATCGTTCAAAAAAGGCTCGCGTCGATTGGTCGAAAGAAAAGCTCAAAAAATACGATCGCGGTGCTTCATGACATGTTTATGGCATAGTGACAAGTGATGAATCGTGGATTTACGCGTATGAGCCCGAAAGTATACACTAGTCGACTGTATGGGTGTTTCAAGATGAGCCGAATCCAACAAAAGTTGTTCGCGCACGAAACACTTCCAAGCAAATGATCGCCTGTTTTTTCGGAAAAACTGGACATGTCGCAACTGTACCATTAGAAGAACGCACGGCAGTCAATTCTGAGTGGTACACAGCCATTTGTTTGCCAGTTGTCTTCTAAGAAATGAGGAAAACCAACCGCCGAAGACGGATCACTCTTCACCACGACAATGAGAGCTCTCACACATCGGCTCAAACAACTGCATTTTTGACCACTCAAAACATCGATTTGTTGAGTCATCCGCCGTATAGTCCTTACTTGTCACCAAATGACTTCTTTTTATTCCCGTACGTAAAAAACAAACTGAGAGATCAACGTTTTTCGACACCTCAAGAAGCGGTTGCTGCGTTTAGAATGCATGTTTTGGAGATACCTCAATCAGAGTGGAAAAAGTGCTTCGACAATTGGTTCAAACGCATGCAAAAGTGTATAGATCTTCATGGGGAATATTTTGAAAAACAATAAAGCGATTTTCCATGATTAACATTTGTTTTTGTTCTCTAATCCCGAAATACAAAAAGCAGCCCTCGTATAATTAAATGACAGCGTAGTAAAAAAATATCTTAATATCACCAACATTAGTAATTACAAAATATATAGCTATACAACACGATATTAAACGCCCTTGGAATCTGAACTACTTATCATTTCCTATTATCTCTCTATTGCCAAGCAATTAGTTAATTAAAAATAGGCTGTGGTCGCTCTCACACCTTTTCCTTTTAGCTTACGATGAAAATGTTATAAAAAAAAACAGGTGCGATTGTATGTATTTTTTTTATAGATTAAGTGTGTGTACATTAATAGAAAACGTGACATTGTGAATAACAATTGAGATTTGAAGAGTCAGCAATATTGAAATATACACATAATCAAGTGTTGCTAGCAATATGATTGTTTTATTTTTACTATTTAAGTCCAAACATGTTCACTCGTTTTTGCTGAACTGATATCAGGCAATAAAAGTGTATTGTTTGACGGTTGTATTGTCAGAAGTTGTACAAACAAATTTAATCTTTGATAACATTATTTGGTACCTTTATTTATCACAGTCAAGATGTCGTCCACGTACAAATTGAGCTGAATTTATGTAAGTTCAGGTAAACTCTTCTTTTTCTGAGTTTAAATCTTCACTTAGTCATTTCCAAAGTTCTAGTGCTATTAATGCCCAGAAGTCTTTCTATCTATTAACATTCTTCTAAGATGTTCATTCTAAGTTCTTCTTATTGTAGGTCTCTGTCTTACTACGTCGTGGATTTAGCAGCTATGGTTTACCAGGGTTGAGTTTAAAAAACACAGACTGGATTATACATCTGCTTTAGTTTTTGCAACAGCTACGTTAAGGTTTCAGCCGTTTGGTGGAATGTAAATAGTAGTTTCTGTAGTTCACCTCTTTCCACCAGTGGCATATCCAGGATCGTCATTGGGCATGGACCAGACTTTGTGGAGGGGGACTTGATCTGGTGGGGGCTTGATCTGGTGTGGGGGCTTGATCTGGTGGAGGCTTGATCTAGTGGGGGCTTGATCTGGTGGGGGGCTTGACCTCGTTGGGGTTGGGGGCCTTAATACTGCTGAAGGCAGGTTTTAGCAAATGAAAGAAGCTCTTTATCCCCTCCGCCACGGATTCGCCAGTGCGTTCCACTGCTCCTCTAACATGGGTTATGTTTTCTTCAATTACTATATAGAAGAGTTGATTCCTTAGAAAGTCTCCCTGTCAAAATACAATTGATGTTTTTTAAGTTTGCTGTTAGTATTCTTGTATTTGAGTAGTTGTATGTTTTCAGTCTTGGTTTGGCCAGGTTTCTTCATATAATGGAATCAATATGTTACCATTTCTGAAATCTTTACCAACTCTAGTAATACATCTCAGAACCTTTGAAACTTACGAAACTATTTTGTAAACTTCACCTGATAAGTTTAGCATGTTGCTGATAATAACGCCTAAATCTTTTTATTGACGTTGATAGTGCGATCTGGAGAGTTCCCTGATGATGCAAAATGTACATGCCATCAATTCCCAAAAGATTTTCAAGTCATCAGGTAATATTCTGATTCTAATTTGTCAGCAATGACGCCAATAGAGAAATTAAAAGAATTGGACCCAAATGGGAACCCTGAGGGACACCAGAGTAAATTTATTTTAAAATATTTATTAAAAACAGTAAAATTTTAAATGATATTCGAAAAATCTCTAAAACTGCGTTTTGTTCAATTTGAAACCTCTCATATGATTAAAAAAAGTTTTGTGGTTTAGAGTTAGGAGATTTTTGATGAAAAAATTAATACTTCAAGACTACAAATTTCACAAGTATAACAAAAATTAATACTTACAATCCTTGTCGATTCTGCGCATTGACGTTCACATTTTTGTTGATTAATTTTTCTGCAATTTTTTCGCAATTTTCCATGTTACTCGCTCCGGCTATCAGATGTAGGGCAGAGTCGTTTTCAATTCTAAAAAAGTCAAATTCGTGATTTAAATGGCTGACATTTTTGTGCTGTGTTATTACATCAAAATGTTCGATGATGGGTGATTTGCGTGACAGCTCTCGTTTCGAGATATGACACAAACTTATCTTTTTTTGAATAGAAACCATAGTTGGCTATGACCTCAAAAAATCGGACATTTTTAGAGCTTTTCAACGATATAATACTCGATATAGTTATTCATAAAAATAACGGAGTTATGGATGCTTTTATATCTTATTTTCACTTTTAACATAGGTAGCCATGAAAACGATTGTTTTCACTTTGACGTTTCCTCATTTGAGAGTAATTCCATTAGTAGTGCTGAACTGACAGTCGATATTGACAAGTTTTCGTGATAAAATGGAATATTCTAACGAAGAAAGACTGGATATGGTGAAATGTTATATCATATGCCATAAAAATTCAGTTCGTGCAGCTGAGGAATACTTTCATAGATATTTTAATGGTCGTCAACCTGCTCTATGTACATTTAAGAGGCTTTACGATAGTTTACGCAGATATGGATCTTCTACTAAACCACCAAAGGAACGTAATCAAATTAATGTTTTGGCAATGGTAAATCAAAATCCATCTAGATCAACTCGTGAGATTGCGGCAGAAACTGGCACATCTCAAAGAACTGTAGTTAAGGTACTGAAAGCGCACAAGTTCCACCCGTACAAACTTTCAGTTTCTCAAATTTTGCATGCTGGTGACGAACATCGACGTATTTTGTTTTGTACATGGTTTAGAGAGTTATGGTCAGATGAAACTAGAATTACTAACTGCGGTATGTTCAATAGACACAATGAGCATATCTGGGCTAAAGAAAATCCTTTCCATGTTGAACAAAGACGACCCCAGATAAAATTTGGTTTTAATGTTTGGTGTGGTATCATAGGGTCTCCTATTCTGGGGCCTTTTATCTATGACGAATCACTTACTGGGGAACGCTACTTGCATTTCTTGCAATACACTTTTCAAGACATGTTGCATAATTGCAATTGAAGAAATTGATAGGCGGTCTGTGAGGAAAGCGGTAATGTCAATCTTAATAAGATGCAATTTTTGTCTAAATAACAATGGTGGACTTTTCGAACATAAATTGTAACCATTATTATGTACTTTAAATTCTTAAGTTTTTAGTAAGTACCTACTTATTTAGTTTTTTTCGTTATATCTGATATACTTAATAAAAAAATCGTTCAATGTTTTTTGGAATAGTTATTAATAAATCAATCTATTTCATGGCTAACTACGTTAAACGTGAGAATAAGAGAGAAAAGCATCCATAACTCCGTTATTTTTATGAATAACTATATCGAGTATCATATCGTTAAAAAGCTCTAAAAATGTCCGATTTTTGGAGGTCATAGCCAACTATGGTTTCCACTCAAAAAAGGAAAACGAGAGCTGGCACGCAAACGAGGACATGGCAATCATATTCGGGATACAATTCCCTTCAATTTTGATATTTACACTTTTATTATAAAATCAAAAACAAAGGAGCTAGAGGGATTTGACTAAATCGACAGAATTTCGTTTTTTCAAAATATCTAGTAAGCCATGACTTTTTACAAAAATCCGAAAGTGTCATTAAATTGGGCCAGTAAAACTGCAAATCTTTCCCAATTTAACCATTGCTCTATCTCCGCTAGTTTCCGAGATCCCCATACTGATCATCAAAAAAAACTCATCCTGTATATACAGGGCTATTAAGTGCATACTGGCGTATACAATTGTTAACTGTTTCTAAGTAAATTTTTCTCAGTAGTACAATTTGTATCCTAAATTATTTAGTGATATTTTAAAGAAAAATTCGTTTTAAATCGAACATTTTATTCTATTTTTTTTGCTAAATTATATTGATTTCATGTTTTTGTAATTGATCGTTTCATATTGTATCAAAGACAAAAAAAAGCTGCTTTTAGGGGTTTTAGTTGAAATTCTGAATTTTAATAAAAAAAACTAAATTCTCATAGAAACTGTTACCAATTGGATATGGTCAGAAAGAGTAAATTTACTTATTATTTTAGTAATAACCATGTATAGTGGGTTAAATTAGTGCTAAGATACATTCGTAACAGCATGTACCCTCACCTAGTGGATAGTGTAGCATCGCAATTGTTCTCCAAAAGAAACATCGCTGAGAATGAATCTTCTTTTTTAATGGATCTATGCAAGAGCGTATCACCATTTGAGTCTCGGATATTGATGTCCGCATTGTGTTGCACCAAAGTTGTTGCTATACTTTCGTTATGAGAACTCAGCGCTAGATCGAGGGGGAGTTCCCCGGAAGGACTCCACAGATTAACTATGTCTGATAACTGGAAATTAAAATATTGTTTACTATAAAATTTGATTGCATTTTTTTAGAAACTTTAATAATAAGCGCTTGCTGCAACTGAATACAAAGAACGGTAAGAACACCGTACTATATATACGAGGGCTGCCTTTTATATTTCGGGATTGGACAACCCTAGTGTTGCAATCTGGCAACTGACAGCTCTATCGTAAAGTTTGACATTTTTCAGGTTATACGTACTCAGAACGTTTTGACACACGAGCGCTATGTGTTGTTCACAGTAACTTAAGGATTCATCTTGGCCAAAAAATGGAATTAAATCGTGAACATTTTCGTGCGATTATTTTTTACAACTTTCGACGTGGATTAAAAAGTCAGCAAGAGTGCATGGATTAACCTAATTTAATTTTTGGCGATGAAACTCCATCAACGTTTATCGATGGTATGGTGAATTCAATCGAGGTCGTAGTTCACTCCAAGACGAATTTCGTGAAGGTCGTCCAAAAACAGTTGTTGTTCCGGAAACCATTGATGTTGTGCGCGAACTGATATTGCAAGATCGTCATGTGACCTATCGTGAGATTGAGTCAACCTTACACATTAGTGGGACCAGCATACATTCAATATTGCATAAACATTTGAATGTCAAAAAAATTTGTTCGCGTTGGATCCCACACAATTTGTCAATCGTTCAAAAAAAGGCTCGTGTGGATTGGTCGAAAGAAAAGCTCAAAAAATACGATCGCGGTGCTTCAAAACACGTTTATGACATAGTGACAGGTGATGAATCGTGGATTTACGCGTATGAGCACGAAAGTAAACAGGAGTAGACTGTATGGGTGTTTCAAGATGAGCCGAATCCAACAAAAGTTGTTCGCTAACGAAGCACTTCCAAGCAAATGATCGCCTGTTTTTTCGGAAAAACTGGACATGTCGCAACCGTACCACTAGAACAACGCAGAACAGTCAATTCTGAGTGGTACACAACCATTTGTTTGCCAGTTGTCTTCCAAGAAATGAGGAAAACCAACCGCCGAAGACGGATCACTCTTCACCACGACAATGCGAGCTCTCACACATCGGCTCAAACAACTGCATTTTTGACCACTCAAAACATCGATTTGATGAGTCATCCGCCGTATAGTCCTGACTTGTCACCAAATGACATCTTTTAATTCCCGTACGTAAAAAACAAACTGAGAGATCAACGTTTTTCGACACCTCAAGAAGCGGTTGCTGCGTTTAGAATGCATGTTTTGGAGATACCTCAATCAGAGTGGAAAAAGTGCTTCGACAATTGGTTCAAACGCATGCAAAAGTGTATAGATCTTCATGGGGAATATTTTGAAAAACAATAAAGCGATTTTCGATTATTAATATTTGTTTTTGTTCTCTAATCCCGAAATATAAAAGGCAGCCCTCGTATATGTCAGAAAATAGTTATTGATTGCATACGGTTTTTATTTTAAGCCAGTTTTAAATATAAATTATATTATATACTCGTGTATATAGAAACGGGAATGATGTATAATTAATTTCTATATCTACTGGGAATCGCAGTTCTGAAGCTAACATGCCATATGCGACCTTCTCTTGATATACAGTATCTGAGTTCGACGAATACCACTGAAAGTAAAAGTGGTTTGTAAAGCGGACGAAGCGGTTTTTCTGTGTATATAAACTCTGGTGGAGACGGAAATAGCGATAAACGTGATTCACATTACAAGAATCTCCGCTCTAAGCGATCGTCCTCGTCCACCACCGATAATAATTTCCGATGTACGCAACGTACGAGTATGTAAACGTCTTTTGAATGAATTATGAATTTATATTTCAATAATTAATTAACGAGAAAGAGTCGATGGCCGGATATCTATTTCAAAATTACCGTTAAATATCAATTTTATTATCTCGGACCTACGAGAATGATATACTAGAAGTACGATTGTGGGTGGTTTGAAGAGTGAGACTTTTTAAATGGAAAACGTACCTATTTTACAGTAATAAATATATTTTATTATTCGAGTTTTTTCAAACCATCTATTACAAAATTATCCTAATAAAATGTTGCTATGTTGTTAGGAAAATTAAGGTTATTTATTTTCAACTTGAGCAAATACTACTTTTTTTAACCGACTTTTTTTCTCAATTCGGTTGTGTTTTTTAATTTTTGTTACCACAGAAGTCCGTGAAATATGAACCAATTTGGATAATTCTTGTTTTTATTAAAATGATCTATTTCCAAAGTGGTTCCATATTTTTTACCATACCCTGTTATATACCGTTCTCAAAAATACGAAAAAACTTACTTTACAACAAAAATTGGCGAATGCGACGGTAAATGAAAATAAGTATCGTTATTTTAACCGACATCCAAAAAGGAGGAGGTTTTCAATTCGTCGGCATCTTCTTTTATGAATGCTGAATGATTTAATTATTAAAAAAACGGCTTGGGATTTTGATGATTTCAACTGCATTATATTCAGGAATATTACGGAAAAGTACCATAAAATTTTCTATAACGTTTTCCAGAAAATCAGAAAAGAAACAGTAATTAAAGGATTACACTTCAGTGAATTTTAATAAATCCTCATTGTTTTCTCTAAAACGGCTCAATCAATTTGAATATTTTAAATTGTATTCTACAAACATACGAGGGCTGCCTTTTATATTTCGGGATTAGAGAACAAAAACAAATATTAATCATCGAAAATCGCTTTATGGTTTTTCAAAATATTCCCCATGAAGATCTATACACTTTTGCATGCGTTTGAACCAATTTTCCACTCTGATTGAGGTATCTCCAAAACATGCATTCTAAACGCAGCAACCACTTCTTCAGGTGTCGAAAAACGTTGACCTCTCAGTTTGTTTTTTACGTACGGGAATAAAAAGAAGTCATTTGGTGACAAGTCAGGACTATACGGCGGATGACTCATCAAATACATGTTTTGAGTGGTCAAAAATGCAGTTGTTTGAGCCGATGTGTGAGAGCTCGCATTGTCGTGGCGGTTGGTTTTCCTCATTTCTTGGAAGACAACTGGCAAATAAATGGTTATGTATCCCTCAGAATTGACTGTTCTGCGTTGTTCTAGTGGTACGTTTGCGACATGTCCAGTTTTTCCGAAAAAACAGGCGATCATTTGCTTGGAAGTGCTTCGTGCGCGAACAACTTTTGTTGGATTCGGCTCATCTTGAAACACCCATACAGTCGACTGCTGTTTACTTTCGGGCTCATACGCGTAAATCCACGATTCATCACCTGGCACTATGTCATAAACGTGTTTTGAAGCACCGCGATCGTATTTTTTGAGCTTTTCTTTCGACCAATCGACACGAGCATTTTTTTGAAAGATTGACAAATTGTGTGGGATCCAACGCGAACAAATTTTTTTGACATTCAAATGTTTATGCAATATTGAATGTATGCTGGTCCCACTAATGTGTAAGGTTGACTCAATCTCACGATAAGTCACATGACGATCTTGCAATATCAGTTCGCGCACAGCATCAATAGTTTTCGACAACAACTGTTTTTAGACGACCTTCACGAAATTCGTCTTGGAGTGAACTACGACCTCGATTGAATTCACCATACCATCGACAAACAGTGGTCCTTGATGGAGTTTCATCGCCAAAAATTAAATTAAGTTCATCCATGCACTCTTGCTGACTTTAATCCACGTCGAAAGTTGTAAAAAATAATCGCACGAAAATGTTCACGATTTAATTCTATTTTTTGGCCGAGATGAATCCTTTAAGTTACTGTAAACAACACATAGCACTCGTATGTCAAGACGTTCTGAGTACGTATAACCTCAAAAATGTCAAACTTTACGATAGAGCTGTCAGTTGTCAGATTGCAACACTAAGGTTGTCCAATCCCGAAATATAAAAGACAGCCCTCGTATGACATAGTTTTATTATTAAAGCATGTTAAAAATATAATTATAGATACATATATATTTATATTTTTAATTTCGGAGAAAACTGAGGTCGACAATTAGACTTGTTTGCGATTTAAATGTGATATTAGATATGTATTAATTTTTTTGAAAATAGTAGATATGCCTTAAAATGTTTTTAAGGTCTTGTAAGTAAATGCATGTAATAAATAATGGTTTGGTTATTTTATACTTAATTAAATATAGTTAATGTTAAAATTATATTGATATTTGAAAAAATAAATATTTAAAAATATCTTACGTAAAATCCTTTTCAAACACCTACCTACCCCCGTATAAGATTTCATCAGAGTATCTTACGTAATTTGTGGATGTTCCCTATACAGGTGTATCGATTGTACACCAGAAGTGGAATACTTCTTAAACAGAAGATATTAGAGATATGGAAAAGCCAAATGACAAAAATGTAAAAATATTTACAGTCAAAACAGCTAGAATCTCAAAATACACCTACTACAAATTGAAATCCAACTCGATCGTATTAATAAATATGCAGAAAATGAACTGTCATGTGATTTATGCCCTAAGGTATACATGGGGCAAAACGTAAGAACATGTAAAAATCGCATAATTGAGCATCTTAGTTCATTTTTAAATAAAATAGGCAATTCCAATTATCATTCGGAGAATCATTTAACAGAAAATCATATCTGCCAAACATTTCTCACATATTTTGAACGCATAAACTTAAACCTTTTAGATCCGTACGAAATTAACAACACAAATGATTCGTGAGTGTTTTATGTCATTGACCAACATTTCAAAGTTTGATAGCCGGCGACGGCGTTTCAATATTTCGTATTCCAGACGAAGAATGGTGTAGTTAACCATCGACAAGTAGCATGTATATATGTGACGTCAAAAGATCCAAAACCGCGCGCGACTTATCTGATTTACTGTTTTATTCAGTCGACTTTTCGCGTTCGTCTGGTAAACAACATCGAGCGCTAAATGATGTTAATATCGTATCGTAAGTGCTCGCAAAACATGTACAACTAAATACTCAAAAACTGCCTTTAACTAGTGAAAGACTCTCCGAAATTCATATTGTGGTTAAAAAGTGTTTTTCTCGGATTTTCCAGAGATGTTTCCATAGAAACGGGACTTGGTATTCAAACAGAAATTCGCGTTTTTGTTTATAGCGGGGTTTCGGGCACAATTTTATTTATAAAAGACATACGGAGCCTACAAACGCGGGTAGGAATGTGATTATTAACGAGAGTGGAGAAAGAAGTTCGTAACTTGCAGACGCTTACTCATTTTAGCAGGAATAAATTTTGCGGGCCTTCAAGATGACTAAGAAGCACGTTTTGTTAGCTGTGATATTTGCATTTTTAAAATGTACGATCGATTTTTTAATTTCTATACAAGGTTATGAATGAATGAATGGATCTGATTGTTGGTCGTACAAACGAAACATTGTTCAAGTATTTTTTTGGATTTTATTCCTGAAGAATCAATTTTCATTTAAAATGAGTTGTTAAATAAAGTGTTAACAAAAAAAATACGTATTAAGGTAACACCAAAATCTTAGAAATAAGAAGTGATATATGCGTGTAATTTTTTGCTTAATAACTTAAAGAGCAGAGAAATTTTCAAACTCAATTTACTCGAAGACCTTTGGAAATATCGATTTAGATTTAGGGCACATATTAATAGGGGCTTTTTGGCTTATTTCTAACCTTCTTTTATGAACACCCTGTATTTTGGCAGTATTTTTAGTATGAACTAAAAACTATTTAACAATGACAGCTCTAACTGTATAGTTAAGAATCTATTCCATTATTAAATTTTTGGAAAATTTTATACATCTGACAACCTTGCCGCGCCTGAATAGGCCTATGTGGAACAAAAAGTCTACACTAAAAACTGAAATGTATTTAAGTTTGAAATTTCTTTGATAGTTTTTAGAAATATGTAGCTTTGCATATATTGTATTCATTTATGAGACAATATTAGTGCTACATGAACATATTTCTTTATTTATTGAAGCATTATAAGAGCATTTTTTTCTAGTTAGTGTTGTTTTTTTAACATTCTCTTGCCTGAGTAAGCATTTAGTAATAATAACTTACTCATCTACATTGAAATTTCCAAAAAAATAAAAAACCAAATTGAAAATATCTAAAACGTATCATATCCAAGTTTAGAATTGAGAAATTTTACATGTAACAAGAATGTACAAATCATAAAAAAACTCACCAATATTCCGTGGTTTTTCATTCCATGCTTAACATTTCACGCACTCATATTTCGTAAACATAAACAAAAACTTTACAGTTATTTCCTGAATCATACTGGTGCCATCTTTAGTTAAGTGCATTACTTATTGGGATAACATCACAATTGAAATAAAACTATCTTAGCTACATCAAAATTATAAATTTCAAACAAATAAATATCACTTTACTTTTTGCAATACGGAATATCTGACCTGTCGCAATAAATTCTTTATTACGGTCTGTGAACGAAAGCAAAGATCCGATGTTGCCATGATTTCTGTTTTATTAACTCCGTTGAAAAAATTAATTTTTTTAAATAGCCCTTCAATTGATAGGAATGGTAAAAGATTTTTTGTTTATTGTACTGCTCTGTTGATAATTTGATTGATCTTTGGCAAATAAATAGGCAAAAACACACGTAATTGCTCAACAATTATGAACAATTTTTCTGTAAACCCTAAACTTTTTGACATATGTTATCTAAGACATTTTTATTCAGTCAGTCTATCATCTCCAAAATAGCTGCACTGCATTATGTTGCACCCTGTATAAACTCCAGTCGTTTAAAAATGTTTACGATTATTGAACAATGTTAGTTACTTATAGATTCTCTTTGTCAAATTGAGTTTCAAACGTCTAACACCATTTGAAGACTAAACTATAAACTTAAACAACTGACGTTTAAATTCAAATACAAACTTCAATAAAGTCTCTGTTTTAAAACTGAAAATAAAATACACTTTCATTCAAAAAGAAATATACAACCTTCAAGAGCAATAAACAAATCAATACATTAAAAAACCCATAAAAATCACATACTGGTTGAATGACCCTATTATCATTATCTCCTCTGATTTTCAGTAATCTTTGGTGTAACAATCACACGTCCTTCTATTTCTCGTGTTGATTAACTACATCCTCTTAAATACGATTTTCCAGTTAGTACTTACTATATTTTTTTGTACATAATTGGGGTACACATTCAGCTAGCTTGCATACATGTTGACATAATAACTAATAAATACGAGGGCTGCCTTTTATATTTCGGGATTAGAGAACAACAACAAATATTAATCATCGAAAATCGCTTTATTGTTTTTCAAAATATTCCCCATGAAGATCTATATACTTTTGCATGCGTTTGAACTAATTGTCGAAGCACTTTTTCCACTCTGATTGAGTTATCTCCAAAACATGCATTCTGAACGCAGCAACCGCTTCTTCAGGTGTCGAAAAACGTTGACCTCTCAGTTTGTTTTTTACGTACGGGAATAAAAAGAAGCCATTTGGTGACAAGTCAGGACTATACGGCGGATCATTCATCAAATCGATGTTTTGAGTGGTCAAAAATGCAGTTGTTTGAGCCGATGTGTGAGAGCTCGCATTGTCGTGGTGAAGAGTGATCCGTCTTCGGCGGTTGGTTTTCCTTATTTCTTGGAAGACAACTGGCAAACAAATGGTTGTGTATCACTCAGAATTGACTGTTCTGCGTTGTTCTAGTGGTACGGTTGCGACATGTCCAGTTTTTCCGAAAAAACAGGCGATCATTTGCTTGGAAGTGCTTCGTGCGCGAACAATTTTTGTTGGATTCGGCTCATCTTGAAACACCCATACAGTCGACTGCTGTTTACTTTCAGGCTCATACGCGTAAATCCACGATTCATCACTTGTCACTATGTCATAAACTTGTTTTGAAGCAGCGCGATCGTATTTTTTGAGCTTTTCTTTCGACCAATTGACACGAGCCTTTTTTGAACGATTGACAAATTGTGTGGGATCCAATGGGAACAAATTTTTTTGACATTCAAATATTTATGCAATATTGAATGTATACTACTAATGTGTAAGGTTGATTCAATCTCACGATAGGTCACATGACGATCTTGCAATATCAGTTCGCGCACAGCATCAATGGTTTCCGGAACAACAACTGTTTTTGGACGACCTTCACGAAATTTGTCTTGGAGTGAACTACGATCTCGATTGAATTCACCATACCATCGATAAACAGTGGTCCTTGATGGAGTTTCATCGTCAAAAATTAAATTAAGTTCATCCATGCACTCTTGCTGACTTTTAATCCACGTCGAAAGTTGTAAAAAATAATCGCACGAAAATGTTCACGATTTAATTCCAATTTTTGGCCGAGATGAATCCTTTAAGTTACTGTAAACAACACATAGCGCTCGTATGTCAAAACGTTCTGAGTACCTATTACCTCAAAAATGTCAAACTTTACGATAGAGCTGTCAGTTGTCAGATTGCAACACTAGGGTTGTCAGATTGCAACACTAGGGTTGCCAATCCCGAAATATAAAAGGCAGCCCTCGTATAACATGAGTTTCTTGAAATTACTATGTGTGCCCAGAATTTTTGCAGCAGTCGGCTAATCTTGAAATAACCAAGAATTTCATCATATCTTATGTATGACTACGAATTTAGCATTTAATTATTATTTTTTGGAGCTAATAATTTCTATCAATATGTACAACTCTAACACGTTCTACAAAAGGCGCATTAAAACTAACCTTAGCCGTTTATCTATAAAAACGTTTGTTAGTTACTTTTTATGAGAAAAAAATGCACTTATTGCTGCAGCAAGCACAGTAGTTGACTCTTTCTAGCATTTTCCAAATTTGTAAGAATTTTCACATTTTTGTCGTTTTTGAAATTTTTGTCACTTTAAATGTTTGTCATTTTTAGCATTTCTGACAATATTTACATTTTTGGATTTAAAGATTTTTGACATTTCTAAAATTTTTGATACTTTGCACATTTTTAGACAATTATCATTTATGATATTTCCGGTTTTCTTGATATTATTGACTTATCTTCAGTCTGGACGTTTAAACAACAAAGCAAGTCAGATCTACTCGCTAAAGGAGAATTTATGCCCATTTTCATGTCTACGTCAGTCTTTGATTCCGAGAAATAAATTTTCTTTATACTGGTTGTAAACGGTTTAAGTGCAAATATTTGGAGGAAAACAGCATAGGTAAAAACAAATCAAAAAGTCTTATATCATTTTTACAAAAAAGCTATAATTTGGTCAAAAAAAATGGAAAAGTCACAAATTTTGCCCCTATATTTATAGTAGGTCACTACACATAAACACATAATTTTGCTTGCAAAATGCTTGTAAAGCTTGATATATAAATTCTAAAAAGTTTCTATGCCTTCACTAATCCCAATTTCATTAAGAAAACCTTTTTTCAGGTTTAAAATTAAATAAATTAAATCTACCGAGAAGGTATGGCAACGTTTTATAAAGTTTAACCGTAGTTTTTTAATTTTCAACGTCGTGTTTTTTTTCTGATGTGTATATAGAAAAACTGGCTAAAGCGTGTAGTTTCTGCATTCCTGTGGTTATGTGTTTGAATATCTGTTGTGATAATTTTGGAATTTATTTATTATGTAAGTAATTTTCGTGGTCAAGGTCATTTATTTACGACTTCTTATTTCATTTATCGCATCGATTACTGTGTTTCACAACATCAACACATATGACTGAAATAGGTTCGTTGTAAACCAAACTCTTCATGTGTTCCCACGTATAAAAATCAATGGGAGTTAGGTCTGGACTTTTAGCTGGCCATGGTATGAGTCCATCTCTTCCGATTCACTTCAGAACCTAATCCAATCACATGTGTCGATATTTTGAAACAGAGACTAATGATCCGGCAAATTATATAAGAAGGGGTTTAATTACTAGTGCAATAAAAAGTGGATTAAGACATAGAATGAGAGAATGTGTGAGAAATAAAAGCGGATATGTGGAACACGAACTGTAAAATTAGACACCGTAAAATAGTAACAAATGTCATTTTGAACCTATTTGGATTGTGTTATTTTGTTGTCTGACAGAAGTGATACATTTTATGCTTAAATATCGTTATTCATAAAATTTTTTATACCTTATTGGATAGCTAATAAAACGTAGAGTTTTTTAAGCACATCTGCAGCAGTCATAGCCAGTTTCTTAAATATTTCGGAACTAAAAAAATATTTTTTAAGAATTTATTTCAATCTATATCTTTCAACCGCCTACTCCGACTTAGTCGGTTCAGTTAACTGCTCTTTTACTGTTGAGAATCATAAGCAACTTATCTAAGAAATAAAAATTGCAAACTGCTTCTTCAAATCAGGCAGGAATGATGGCAACTACAACCTCTTCAAGGATCTAGGTCGATTTTACCTGTAACCCTGTATAAAAATAGCATGGCTACCATGAAAAGCACTAACAAGGCAAAACCTTGGATACCAGAGACGCAGCTGCAAAATTGCCTTTCAATTTAATTAGATTAATCATTTTATCTTTAATCAGTTACGAATCGTTATACTTGGTTCGAAATACAAAAATTATAATTCCTCTAAGCATATTAAACAAAACTAATCACTTTACATAACATTTGGAACTTTTTCATTTCGTATTACAAAAAAAAACTTTAGTTACACAAAATTTCGATGCAAATTTGAAACCAATGCCAATTAGTCCATAACACACTGCAATTCCAATTAATGTAACACACAAAAAGATAAACTTCGTCGATGAATGAAATCGAAATTACCTGGTCTACGATTAATTGAAGAACGAAAGCTTCTTTGGTAGATAATTACATAGTTATTATAATGAGATTTAACGGAGCCCGAATTCAACATTTGAAGTGAAATCACGAACGTAATACAAGCGAGCATCTGGTTCTTGTTGTTGTTTTTTTTGGATTACGTTCTGTTTATTGTGATGCAACAACGAAGATATCGAAAAAAAAACCTCTTCAACAAATTATGTCAATTTGCTTAACTCGATAATGAGTTGTCATACATTCGTGACGGCCTACATTGACCATAAATGAGGATCACGAATTTTTATTACGTGTAATCTTCCAATTGCTTGTATATTTTTAGATACCATATCGAATTATACGGGGGTTATTATAAAGGTACATGCATTTTTTTTTACAAAATAATGTCAATAAAAGTTAAGGCTGACGAAACATTTTTTACAAGATCACTACCAAAGTTCTTAATCTTCTTTAATTATTCAAGACCTATGACAAGAAACTAAATAAAATTAAATGAAAGAAGAACAATACTTATAGTTTAAAAAACTAGAAAAAACACGCTTTAATAGCAAAAGAAAAAGTAGAAAATAATTTTTAATTATGAACAGTTTACAGCAGCAGTAGAAAGTCGAAAAATCAATCATCATTAATTACCTCAAAATAAAAATATAAAAAAATTAAGTTATTAACAGAATAATTCGATTCAGAGTAAAAAGCATGGGGTGCATGTCACTGTATGTGCATAACTCTGCTCTCATAAATAGTTGCCAATACGAGGGCAGCCTTTTATATTTCGGGATTAGAGAACAAAAACAAATATTAATCATCGAAAATCGCTTTATTGTTTTTCAAAATATTCCCCATGAAGATCTATACACTTTTGCATGCGTTTGAACCAATTGTCGAAGCACTTTTTCCACTCTGATTGAGGTATCTCCAAAACATGCATTCTAAACGCAGCAACCGCTTCTTCAGGTTGACCTCTCAGTTTGTTTTTTACGTACGGGAATAAAAATAAATCATTTGGTGACAAGTCAGGACTATACGGCGGATGACTCATCAAATCGATGTTTTGTGTGGTCAAAAATGCAATTGTTTGAGTCGATGTGTGAGAGCTCGCATTGTCGTGGTGAAGAGTGATCCGTCTTCGGCGGTTGGTTTTCCTCATTTCTTGGAAGACAACTGGCAAACAAATGGTTGCGTACCACTCAGAATTGACTGTTCTGCGTTGTCCTAATGGTATGGTTGCGAAATGTCCAGTTTTTTCGAAAAAACAGGCGATCATTTGCTTGGAAGTGCTTCGTTCGCAAACAACTTTTGTTGGATTCGGCTCATCTTGAAACACCTATACAGTCGACTACTGTTTACTTTCGGGCTCATACGCGTAAATCCACGATTCATCACCTGTCACTATATCATAAACGTGTTTTGAAGCACCGCGATCGTGTTTTTTGAGCTTTTCTTTCGACCAATCGACACGAGCCTTTTTTTGAACGATTGACAAATTGTGTGGGATCCAACGCGAACAATTTTTTTTGACATTCAAATGTTTATGCAATATTGAATGTATGCTGGTCCCACTAATGTGTAAGGTTGACTCAATCTCACGATAGGTCACATGACGATCTTGCAATATCAGTTCGCGCACAGCATCAATGGTTTCCGGAACAACAACTGTTTTTGGACGACCTTCACGAAATTCGTCTTGGAGTGAACTACGACCTCGATTGAATTCACCATACCATCGATAAACAGTGGTCCTTGATGGAGTTTCATCGGCAAAAATTAAATTAAGTTCATCCATGCACTCTTGCTGACTTTAATCCACGTCGAAAGTTGTAAAAAATAATCGCACGAAAATGTTCACGATTTAATTCCATTTTTTGGCCGAGATGAATCCTTTAAGTTACTGTAAACAACACATAGCGCTCGTATGTCAAAACGTTCTGAGTACGTATAACCTCAAAAAATGTCAAACTTTACGATAGAGCTGTCAGTTGTTAGATTGCAACACTAGGGTTGTCCAATCCCGAAATATAAAAGGCAGCCCTCGTATATTTTTAGTTACAACCGCGCATCCACCAGAATTTGATATAATATATTTACTTTTTTGACTTTGTTAAGCGTGTTTTTTAGTTCATCAAACCAAACACCAGGTCAAAAGTCTTAGATACTTTCAATCAGTACACACGTTTTGTCTCATCATTTGTAGTCTTCTTTTAGCTCAATATATTTAGACCAGCGTATTTCCAATTTTTTATTCCTTTCAAGTATAGATTTCCTTAAGACCCACAAAATATGAATTCGTTTCAATGAGGACCTCTTCATTCGACCCAAATATCTTAATAACCAGTCAATTCTTCAGATTTGGAAACAGGAAATAATCACATGGGGCTAAATCTGGAGAATATGCTGGATGGGGTAACAGTCCGTACCCCAATTTATGGATATTTTACGTCATGACTTCACACATGTACACCCCTTTATTGTCTCAATGGAACAGCATTTATTTTCGCCAAATACTGACATAAATGTTTTCACGAGATTTTCTGTTTTCAATGACTGTCAAACACAAACTAAATGACGCAGCTTACTCAACCTTTGAAGATAATTTATTCATAAATGTGAGGTGCCCTCGTATGACAAAATTTCACTTGGTCATTATCACATTTTTTCTTCAATGCCCTTGAGGAAATTATTACAAATTAACATTTCAATTCGATAGTGTTACCCCAATTCCAAAGACGCAAAACATTATATAACTTACTGAATGACCACCTGACCACTCTAATGAACTTGATAAAGAAACGGTAACTTTGTTTCTAAAAACGAGAGTAACAACGAAAATAAAAAATGTGGAACTATTATGTCGAGAACTATACCAAGGTCACATAAGAGCGAGTTTGGTCAGTAATTAGCAGATTAAATCGACTGTAACGCAAATCGAAAGCAAGAGTTTGAAGAAAAAACAGTACCTTTAATGGAAATCAACTTTAAAATTGCGAATTAAATGAAAATTAACACAAAAGTCTGCTTAAATTTTCTGAGAAACTGGTGGCAACTATAATTCAAAATATTGGAATTTTATTTTCATATCTTTTGTGTTCTTTTTTCTTCAAGTTCAGATGAAATGTGTAAATACGGGTGGTAAACCTCAATTCCAGTTAACAGTGAATTTTATAGCCATATTGACCAGCATTGATTTTTTATACATATTATATGTGTGGAACCAAGCAAATATCTCTGGAATTATTAGAGATATCTAAATGAAATTTGGAAGGTGGATACTGCAGTAGATTGCCTATTTGTTTCCAAAATTTTTTACAATTTTGAACTTCCTGTTTTACCGGAAGTAAGTCGATTTTAAAATTTGCAATGAAACACCCTGTATAGTATTTTAGTTTCTGATGAAACATTTTATTGCGAATACAAAAATATCGGGTTTGATATTGTTTACTTTAATACCTACCGAGATATTAACAGAAAAGTAATTAAGGAAAGGAAAAATCTAATATCCATTAAAGAAATACATAATCATAATTATTAAATAAATTTAAGTGATTTTCAAAACATTGAAACGTAACTTAACTAAACTTAATGTATTAGATGTTCAAACTGAGCATCGTTTACTTCTTGACAATAAGCAAGTCGGTTTTTAAATTCTCTAGTAACATTAGCAATTACTTCTGGTGTAATTCTCTGGATGTCTTGAGTTATTCTTGCAGCTAATTCTTGCAAATTATTTGGTCTATCAACATAAACCTTAGACTTTAAGTAACCCCACAGAAAATAGTCTAGTGGATTAAGGTCGGGACTTCGTGCAGGCCATTCATAAGTACCCCTTCTTCCAATCCATCTGTGATGAAATGTCCTATCTAAATGATCTCGAACAATGCGAGCGTAATGGGGTGGTGCTCCATCCTGCTGAAACCAGATATTATTTGGTAATTGTCCATTTACCTCCAATGCCGGAATAATTTGTGTCTCCAAGAGCTGTAAATACCTATCTCCGTTTAAAGTTTCTTGTAGGAAGAAGGGTCCCACGATTCTGTTGTTATAAATGCCGGCCCAAACGTTCAATTTTTGGGGATGTTGTGTATGAGCCTCTTGTACCCAATTAGGATAACTTTGCGACCAGTAGCGGCAGTTATGTCGATTAACCGTACCATTTAAACAAAATGTAGCCTTGCCTGAAAACACCACATTTCTTATAAACCTATTATCACGGTTACAAATTTCCATCATCGTTTCACAAAATTGCAAACGTCTGTCGAAATCGTCTTCGGAGAGTTCTTGAACGAGGCGAATTTTGTATGGATGATATTTTTCTCGCCTTAATATCCTTCCTACTGAACAACGGCTAATTCCATGCATATTGGCGAGGTCGGTAGTGGATAAGTGAGGATTTTCTTCCAAAGATATAGCAACATTTTGAGCTACACCTTCATTACTTGCACTTTTTAACCGTCCACTTTTTGGTAAATTGCTAACTGTTCCACTTGTGTTGTACCTTCGCAAAGTTTTCGTTACTACTGAACGGGATATTTGTGTATTCGGATGAACAATGTTAAAAAGGTCACAAACTTCTTGATGCGTCCTGTTCCTCTCCCCATTCCCAATCATCATTAATATTTCTATTCTTTCTCTTTCACTTAATTCGGCCATTTTACGATCAAATTAAAACAATACAATCTTTTTACGTTCAAATAAAAAAAACTAATAACTTATTTTGACAACTACTGTCACTTCTGCAATGAATTTCATGGAGTACTAAACTTGTTTCAAATTTAATTTGCGCCTGATTTAAACAAACGCACGTTATTCGACTATGGAACAAGTAGTGCTGTTGGCTGTGACGGTAAAATGCCACCGATTGGCCAATAGAAATACAAATCCTTACCGAGCGGTTTGTTTATATCGGGCGTAAATGAAATCTGAACCGAGTTTAGCTACCATCGAATTTTTCCTTTCCTTAGTTACTTTTCTGTTAATATCTCGGTAGGTATTGAAGAACACAATATCAAACTCGATATTTTTGTATTCGAAATAAAATGTTTCATCAGAAACTAAAATACTATACAGGGTGAAAACTGCACCAAACGTGAAGACTTTGTCCAATTTTTATACCTAAAATCTCACTAAACATAAACGCATCACGTTGAAAACTAAGGACACTAGCATATTATTGTAAACAAGTGTACACGCGATGTTGCCATATCTTCTCCGTCAAATTTCGGTGAAGTTCTAAATTGATTTGAAAACTTAAAAAATGGTTTTTGAATCTTATTGTGGTCAGTGAAGTCATATAAACTATACGAACTTCCAAGAAGCATTAATTTCAAAAATTCCAAGCTTTGAGAGAAAATAATATGTCATAATAATGACTTTTTCATTCTTGTTTTTTGTTTCAGACATTCCAGAAATTCAATGTGCCGTGAAATGTTACAAATGTTTAGTAGCTCAACCAACATATTTCGTCAACGAAACCATTCGACTTTGTAAGGATTTTGATTACTCAGAGAAATATATTGTAGACTGCCCATATTCCACTTTCTGTATGAAGACAATTTCTAGCGCCAAAATACCAGGTACTTTTAATTTTTTTAATTAATGATTAGTAGTTGTAGTACTTAACGAAATAAGAAGATAATTTGGTAAGCAAAACTTTTTGAAAAGTACCTTGTTAGATTTTTCAAGTAGACAAGTTTAAGCAGTTATATAAGGTATCCAGATAGCATCATGTTGATTCTAGAGTATTTAATATTATTTATTAAGAAATGGTATTCGGAAGGTTTTAGAAATGAATTCAAGAAAAACGAATTATAGTTGGTAATCCCTACTTTAAGAGTTATGTTATAATATACGTTTCGGATCGTGTTCTTATGCCTTCTAAATTTTGAAACTGTATTTTATGGACATATACATAATTTGTTATGTTCATTTATTCGTAAATTGGGAGCCCTACAGGTTTCTCCAATATAAATTTTATATCTTTTACAGAGATTTGTTTTCGTGTTTGTAGATTTTGGCATTAAACACATATACTAACAGAAATAGCGCTGATGAGAGTAAATGCAACATATAAGACAAGCTTTGACAGATTGCAAATTATTCAAAATAAGGCAATGAGGGTTATATTAGGATGCAATAAGTATACTAGCATTCAACTTATGTTAAGTGCTCTGAAGTGGTTAAATGTTTGCAACAGTTTCTATATGTAAAAACAATGACATTTATTTTTAAGATTATAAATAAGTTATTACGGGAATATGTGAATTGCCAATTAATTCCATCAACACGACACTAGAACGGCAAGTTCAATTAACTTTTACGTTAGTACCAGTAGAACGTCTAGTGCAATGAACAGCTTGTTTCATAAAGGCTTGGTTCAATTCAGTCATCTGCCTCATGAAATAAAATCCATTAAGAGTTTACACCTTTTCAAGAAATCCCTCATTAACCATGTAAAAAGTAATAGCCAGAACCCAATCTAATTCGTTGTACGAGGACTGCCTTTTATATTTCGGGATTAGAGAACAAACAAAAACAAATATTAATCATCGAAAATCGCTTCATTGTTTTTCAAAATATTCCCCATGAAGATCTATACACTTTTGCATGCGTTTGAACCAATCGTCGAAGCACTTTTTCCACTCTGATTGAGGTATCTCCAAAACATACATTCTGAACGCAGGAACCGCTTCTTCAGGTGTCGAAAAACGTTTGTTTTTTACGTACTGAAATAAAAAGAAGTCATTTGGTGACAAGTCAGGACTATACGGCGGATGACTCATCAAATCGATGTTTTGAGTGATCAAAAATGCAGTTGTTTGAGCCGATGTGTGAGAGCTCGCATTGTCGTGGTGAAGAGTGAGCCGTCTTCGGCGGTTGGTTTTCCTCATTTCTTGGAAGACAACTGGCAAACAAATGGTTGTGTACTACTCAGAATTGACTGCTCTGCGTTGTTCTATTGGTACGGTTGCGACATGTCCAGTTTTTCCGAAAAAAACAGGCGATCATTTGCTTGGAAGTGCTTCGTGCGCGAACAACTTTTGTTGGATTCGGCTCATCTTGAAACACCCATACAGTCGACTGCTGTTTTTCGGGCTCATACGCGTAAATCCACGATTCATCACCTGTCACGATCTCATAAACGTGTTTTGAAGCACCGCGATCGTATTTTTGAGCTTTTCTTTCGACCAATCGACACGATTGAACGATTGACAAATTGTGTGGGATCCAACGCGAACAAATTTTTTTGACATTCAAATGTTTATGCAATATTGAATGTATTCTGGTCCCACTAATGAGTAAGGTTGACTCAATCACACGATAGGTCACATGACGATCTTGCAATATCAGTTCGCGCACAGCATCAATGGTTTCCGGAACAACAACTGTTTTTGGACGACCTTCACGAAATTAGTCTTGGAGTGAACTACGACCTCGATTGAATCCGCCATACCATCGATAAACAGTGGTCCTTGATGGAGTTTCATCGCCAAAAATTAAATTAAGTTCATCCATACACTCTTGCTGACTTTTAATCCACGTCGAAAGTTGTAAAAAATAATCGCACGAAAATGTTCACGATTTAATTCCATTTTTTGGCCGAGATGAATCCTTTAAGTTACTGTAAACAACACATAGCGCTCGTATGTCAAAACGTTCTGAGTACGTATAACCTCACAAATGTCAAACTTTACGATAGAGCTGTCAGTTGTCAGATTGCAACACTAGGGTTGTCCAATCCCGAAATATAAAAGGCAGCCCTCGCACTACTTATCATGTATATGTACGCGAAATAGTTTTTTTTATGTAAGTAAGAACTTATAGGAATTATAATATGGAATTGTGTATTATATATGTGTATATGTATTTTGTGTATTATCTTTCGATAAATAAATCGTTTCAATTCAATTCAATAAGAGGTGGTATGTTATAGGGTTTGTCCTAACAATATTTAATGGAAAATTTAACCAATAAGTTGATTTCTACATAATTATTTATTATTATTTAGAGTGTTCTGACGAGATTGACTAACTTAAGGGCCATTCATGCCTTATTATTATAATTACATCAGTTTGTGGTTGATTCATTAAATTTTGTTTTTCAATTCCAGTGCCAATTAACGGAACAGAACGCGACTGCGCCAATCAAAAATCAGAAACTCAAAATTACTACGATGGTAAATGGCATGCGGAGGTCCACATAGAAGAACCGTACAAAGAGGGATGTTCGTTAGTCAACGATAAAGGTGCAAGGACTTCAACCATAGAACACTGTTATTGTAAAGGAGATCTGTGCAACAGCTCAATTAGATATAATAGTAAAAATATATGGATTTTAGTTACTGTGATATCGATTTTCATACTGAATTTAAGATAATTGTCGCATTGATCAACTCAAGAATTTGTAAAAATAGATGTAAAATTTTGTCGTGTAAGTATGGCTATTTCCAAAGAAATTTGTATCTTATAAAGCAATCAGAATTAATTAAAAAAAATGAATAATTTTTTAAATCCCATTCCCGTGCAACGAATTTTCGTAGATATTTTCAACATATGACTAATAAAAATCTTGACATAATGTGGAACTTTTTTTGATTTCTTGGGAATAACACCACAATTGAAATACTTTTTATTTCAATTGTGGTGTAGATTGAAAGAAAAAAAAACGTTTCAAAATCGATTCTGACTTCTTTGTCAATGGTTTTATATGAAATATGAAAGTTTGATTTATGACATTTAAGTTGACATAAGAAAAAATGTCTTGTTTTTATATATATACAGGTAGCACAACAAAAATCTAAAGATCATATATTAAAGTTAAACAGCTTACAAGTTGGAAGAATTTGAAAGAGTTGTCTTTAGAATTTATAAGTCCATTCATGGCGTGATCATGAGTCACGTGAATAAAAAAGACTACAGTTTTAAGATCTGCGAATGAATCGGAAGAAACTTTGGGACGACTAGAGAAATGAACTCATTTCAAACACGAGGTGAAACGTAAGATGTCTAACCTAACCTAAGGATGACTACGATCCATTTTATGTACTACCTGTGAGGTAATCCCACTTTATTTCAATCAACTTTTGATCATACAAAGGTTATTAGTTATTAGGAAAGATCCTCCAGCGTTTTGAAAATATTTTCAACCATTTTAACTCTTTTTGCCCCCTCCCCCTTGAATTAGCCACACATCCAAAAAAAGTCCCTATGCAACCAGAATGTTTCAGTTTGGAGACTGGTGAGATCATTCACGTTTGGTTACCTATTTTATTGATGAGAGAGACTCAACAGTTACTGCAAATGCAGGAACAGCAATTTTTTAGAGCATGAATTTAGAGTACTTGAACACGATTTTGTGTAATAACACTCGTTATTGAGAAATGTACGAGGGCTGCCTTTTATATTTCGGGATTGGACAACCCTAGTGTTGCAATCTGACAACTGATAGCTCTATTGTAAAGTTTGACATTTTTGAGGTTATACGTACTCAGAACGTTTTGACATACGAGCGCTATGTGTTGTTTACAGTAACTTAAAGGATTCATCTCGGCCAAAAAATGGAATTAAATCGTGAACATTTTCGTGCGATTATTTTTTACAACTTTCGACGTGGATTAAGTCAGCAAGAGTGCATGGATGAACTTAATTAAATTTTTGGCGATGAAACTCCATCAAGGACCATTGTTTATCGATGGTATGGTGAATTCAATCAAGGTCGTAGTTCACTCCAAGACGAATTTCGTGAAGGTCGTCCAAAAACAGTTGTTGTTCCGGAAACAATTGATGCTGTGCGCGAACTGATATTGCAAGATCATCATGTGACCTATCGTGAGATTGAGTCAACCTTACACATTAGTGGGACCAGCATACATTCAATATTGCATAAACATTTGAATATAAAAAAAATTGTTCGCGTTGGATCCCACACAATTTGTCAATCGTTCAAAAAAAGACTCGTGTCGATTGGTTGAAAGAAAAGCTCAAAAAATACGATCGCGGTGCTTCAAAACACGTTTATGACATAGTTACAGGTGATAAATCGTGGATTTAGGCGTATGAGCCCGAAAGTAAACAGCAGTCGACTGTATGGGTGTTTCAAGATGAGCCGAATCCAACATAAGTTGTTAGCGCACGAAGCACTTCCAAGCAAATGATCGCCTGTTTTTTCGGAAAAACTGGACATGTCGCAACCGTACCACTAGAACAACGCAGAACAGTCAATTCTGAGTGGTACACAACCATTTGTTTGCCAGTTGTCTTCCAAGAAATGAGGAAAACCCACCGCCGAAGACAGATCACTTTTCACCACGACAATGCGCGCTCTCACACATCGGCTCAAACAACTGCATTTTTGACCACTCAAAACATCGATTTGATGAGTCATCCGCCGTATAGTCCTGACTTGTCACCAAATGACTTCTTTTTATTCCCGTACGTAAAAAACAAACTGAGAGGTCAACGTATTTCGACACCTGAAGAAGCGGTTGCTGCGTTCAGAATGCATGTTTTGGAGATACCTCAATCAGAGTGGAAAAAGTGCTTCGACAATTGGTTCAAACGCATGCAAAAGTGTATAGATCTTCATGGGGAATATTTTGAAAAACAATAAAGCGATTTTCCATGATTGATTGACTTGATCCCATTATGTGATGTTGTAGGGTGGCCTGTGTGTTCACTAGACTTTGTCCCATGTGACTTTTTTCCTTTAGGGTTACAGAAAAGCGAATGTCATTTTTTTTCATGTAAAGAATATTAATTGTGAATACCATTTACCATAGCTATGTTAAAGTTAAATGTGGAAAATTAATTCCCAACAGTACTACCTTTTTAGTAGTCAGTATCCTTTTAAACAAAAACAGATGTCCGAACCTCCGTCGCAAATAATGGAAATATGTTTAAATTTAACTATTTAGGTTCTTTTCCCAAAAAATTAAAATATACGCTGTATACATTTTTTTCGTTAAAATTATCAGGCGTGTTTAATTAGTATGTAAATATCGCTTTAAAAGAATGCCGTAACGATGTCATTAAGAAAGCAGAATATTTATCTTTAAAAGAGGAAAGCGTTTTTTTTGTCACATTCAAAATTACAACAGCATGTTAACTGTTAAATTATTACAAAACGTGTAAGTTTTGTTTTCGTTTTCGTGATTATATAAGGATTTTATACATGACTAAGTCTGTGAACAATTTGGTAATGGTTTATTTTAAATTGTAACGGGCTCGTACAAAAGAAAATATTTTAAATATTCCTTTAAACAAATAATTATTTTTTTGCGAGTTTTTTTACTCTAACGGTGGATCGCGATAATGAAACATAAAAATTAATCACTCTGTTTTCTATTTCTGAATCATTTAGATAGCGGGAATGCTGACAATAGATATTTCATTTTTTTAACCGACTTCCAAAAAGGAGGAGGTTATCAATTCGTCGGTAAGTTAGCAATTCTATTTGAATCGAAATTACCAAATAATCTGTTTCATTTTACCACTAATACATAATCAATTTCCATTTGTATGTTTAATTAATAGTACAAGGGTGACCGAGCTTTACTCGTAAATGCAAAGGTTCATCAAAAATGTTGGTAGGTACATACATATATACATATAATTGGAAATTTTGTCCAATTTTTCTCAAGTTGAAGTGATTCAGTATAATTTCAACTCTCTAACACTTATTAAAATACTCATTACAATAATTCCACTTTATAATATATTTCCACCACCCTGTATATGTAATATGTGTCTATGGACTACCCAATATATGTGTGTATGCAACTGTTTATAGGACACCCAATAAAACATTTGGTTTCTAACATTTCTGTATAATTATAACCTACAGCGCCTTATATCTCAGTCAGTTTATTAGGGTTTCGTATATACAATATACGGATACCCTTATAATATCACTCAGGATTTCTGCCTCTGTCACATCACAGCCATTTTCTCCTAAACTACTGGACGGAAGAGATTGAAATTTGGTATCAATGTATAATTTGGTGACCCGATCAGGAGTACATATCGTAAAAGAAAAAATTTTGATTTTAGGGGTACTTCTGGGGGGAAAAACTAAAAAAATCGACCGTTCCCCCCCTGATCTCCGAAACTACTGAGCCTAAAATTTTGAAAAAAATAGGAAATAAAGAGCGTTGCCCGAACTTTACAGGAAAATTAAGGAGAAATAATTAATATTAATTTTGGGGGGCAAATTATAGAATTAAATAAAAATTTAAAAATAAAATTTTTTTCAAACGCATCATGTAATATATCAAATGAAAGGTCTGATTCTGAGGAACACAAATATATTTTTTCATATTTAAAAAAAATTATTTAAAAAGATATTAACGAAAATATACCAAAATTTACCCATTCCCCCCCTTATCTCCGAAACTATAAAACGTAAAGTTTTGAAAAAAAATACATTTATAGGTTCTGACCATGAAGTTTACTGGAAAAACAAGGAGAAACTTTCTACTTTTAATTTTGGGGGCCAATTACAGAATTAAACGGAAAATATAAAATTAAAATTGTTTCTAACCCATCATGTTATATATCAAATGAGAGGGCTCATTACGACGAAAACAAATATATTTTTTTCAAAATTTTAAAATAAATAAATTAAAAGATATTAACAAAAATATAAAAAAATTTACCCATCCCCCCCTATCTCCAAAACCATAAGCTGTAAAATTTTGAAAAAACAATGGTGGTATAGCCCCTCACCTGAACTTTACTGGAAAAATAAGGAAAAACTCCTAATATTTTGGGGGGGGGCAAATTATAGAATTAAATGGAAAATATGAAATTAAAATTGTTTCTAACCCAGCATCTTATATATCAAGTAAAAGGGCTCATGATGAAGAAAACAAATATATTTTTTCCATATTTATAAAATAAATAAATTAAAAGATATTAACAAAAATATAAAAAAT
Organism: Octodonta nipae; assembly: GCA_034190945.1. NCBI lineage: Eukaryota > Metazoa > Arthropoda > Insecta > Coleoptera > Chrysomelidae > Octodonta > Octodonta nipae. Next base: position 4,447,472 of record CM067220.1, on the reverse strand, counting down.
TTTACCCATTCCACCCTTATCTCCGAAACCATAAGCTGAAAAATTTTGAAAAACTGGAAGTATAGCCCCTCACCTGAACTTTACTGGAAAAATAAGAAGAAACCCCTAATATTCATTTTGGGGGGCAAATTATAGAATTAAATGGAAAATAAAAAATTATAATTGTTTCTAACGGGTCAATGTAATATATCAAATCCCAGGGCTCATTATGACGAATAGGTACAAATATATATTTTTTAAATGAATATTTTAAAATATATTAAAAAATATTTTAAAAGAATTATCCATTCTCCCCGTTTATTCTCCAAACTCTAAGACCTCATTTTTTTATAAGAAAAATATGAAAAAAATCCCTAAATCTATTATTTGGCCTCCAAATAATAGAATTAAACGGAAAATAAATTACTAGAAAACCCCCATAGTAATTATAGGGACAAATTATACAATTAAATGGAAAATAAAGATTCAATTTTCAAACGAATCATGTAATATATCAGATTAAAAAAAGGCTCATTATGTGAATTACAAATATAACATATTTTTAAATCATTTGTATAAAAGATATTAAAAATATTAAACATCGACTTAATTCCCACTTCAGAAAGTACACTATTTAAAATTTGAAAAATATATTTTATTTATATTTTTAAATAATTTGAATAACAGATTTAATAATTTATAATTTAAACTTTGACCTATTTTGCCGTTTTTCTTCCAATCTACAGAGCCTCAAAACTCAGTAGATTATAAAAGGCATTTCTGAAAGTTTATTAGTAAAATAAAACTCTAATGTTACTTTTTGGGAGCCAAATTAGAAAATTAAATACATATGTATTGTGATAAAAATCAAGCGAATCCTAAAGCAGATAAAATAAAAAATCAAAGTGTATATTTTTTATAAATTTAAAACGCTTCCTTTAAAAGATATACGGGTAAGTATAAGAAAATGCACTCATTCCCTGCTTGTCTGAAACTGGAATATTCGAATCTTGAAGGTGATACGGAACCCTAAGTATGCGAGTCCAACTCGCACTTGACCAAATTATATATTTATATATTTAAAAAAATTAAAAATTTTGTCTTGCAAACAGGCTCAAAAGTTTCAGTTTGACGTAAAAAGATACCAGTTAAAATTTGAGCTAGCCTGTCGTGCATCATAAAAAAGATCATTTTGCTTATTTTTGTATGAAATTGAACGCTCTACAAAAAAGATCTCTTATGATTTTTCGAGAAACTTATCAGTTTAAGAGTTATATGAGGCTACAAAGTTCAATTTATTGCAAATTTGAGAGTTTTTGATGCTTTACAGCAAATTTGATGGTTTTATTGGAACATATCCCACAAAAAATTCATGTTTATCTTAAATTTAGTTACATAGACAATAAGTGTTAATAATTCTCGGTAGTCGTCCAAGGTAAAATCGAATAATTGGAAAGATTTATTATAATTTTTTTTATGAAAATAAAAATCACGTTAAATTGTTTTTTTGTTTATCCAATGGTTTTTACATGTTTTAATAGTCATTATAACTAATTTGAATTTCCAAAAATTTTTCTTTGGACGACTACAGAAAATTATTAACAATTATTGTCTAATGGAAATTCTGTGGAACCTTAGGTCTATGGCAAATGTAAAAATACAGTTTTGTACCCTAACACCAAACCTTTATTTTAAACACTCAACGCCTTTTGTCATCATCAAAGAGTAAACCAAACTGTTTGGTTGACTCCTTGATGATGACAACTTCGAGTTGTTTCAACGGCGTTGAGTGTTTAAAATAAAGGTTTGGTTTTAGGGTAAAAACTGTGTTTTTTACATTTATTATTGTCCAAGTAACTAAATTTAAGAGAATCAAGATTTTTTTGGGGGATTTGTTCCAATAAAACCATCAAATTTTACTGTAAAGCATCAAAAACGATAAATTAAACTTTGGTCTCAAATAACTCGAAAAATCATAAGAGACCTTTTATGTAGAGCGTTCAATTCTCTACAAAAATAAGTAAAATTATCTTTTTTATGATTCACGACAGGCTAGTCATAAAATTCATAAAGTGCACAAAAAAAATCATAGGACTTTATTTGTATTCAAATTCGTAATTCTTAATTTAATATGACAACAATTCAACCGCTAATGGGCTACCCGACATACTTATTTTTTCTAACCTTCCTGTATAGCTATAATTGCACTCAATTCTCTAACATTTAGTAAAATCCTCATTATAATAATTCCATCTCATTATATATTTCCACCACCCTGTATATGCAACTGCTCATGGACCACACATAATATTCTTTAACATTTTTGAACTACCCGGTAAACCATTCTGTATATGCCACTGCCTATGAGCCACCATATTTACTCTTTTTGTTTATGAAATGTTTAACTATCATCTGTAACTATAATTCTACTCCGACCTATATTTCAATCATCATATATATGGAACTCTTCGTGAGCTTCTCTATAAATCGCTTCCTTTTCTAACATTTTTTATCATCATCCTGTATATCTATAATTCCTCTCACCCTATATTTCATCTTCCCTATATATATACAACTGCTTATGGGTTACGAAATGTTGCATTTCCATTTCCGCCACCCAGTATATGCATCTCTGTATATTTTTTGCACCACCCTGTATAACTGTAATTCTACTGCACCTTCTATTCCAAGAACCCTGTAAATTCAACCGCTAATGGGCTTCCCTATCTAATTATTTTATTAGTTACGAAAAAAATGATTTCTAACATATTTGGAATTGCCCTGTATTATATTATAACGATTACTTTACCAATAAACAATAACAATGCTTGCATGCCACTTCCAGTAGTACATGCTCTAAGTATATAACAGCATTGGTCCCTCTATATATAATTACTCAATGTTTTGAGTCTGGCGGCGGCGGCACATTCAGTTGTTTGGCGATGACATTATGGATGTAAATAATGAATTTTTATTATATCTATATATAAATAGGCAAAGACAAAACGATTAGGTACCATTTTCTCCTCTGTCTCTCAACCAAATTTATTCGTTTTTGTTTTGTTTAGTAGCTACTGACAACCTTCAGTGCAGAATGCTAATATTAATTTATAATATTCGTTCATTCATTAAATAAAATATAATAAAAATTCATTATTTACGTAAATAACGTCAACGCCAAACAACTGAACGTGCCGCCGCCGCCAGACTCAAAACATTGAGTAATTATAGATAGAGGGACCAATGCTGTTATATACTTAGAGCATGTACTTCTGGAAGTGGCATGCAAGCGTTGTTATTGTTTAGTGGTAAAGTAATCGTTGTATATTATAATTATACAGAACGATTCCAGATATGTAAAAAAAAATTTCGTGGGTGGCACATAAGCAGTTGCATATATAGGGTGTTTAAAATATAGAGTAGAGCGCAATTATAACTAATAAAATAATTATATAGGGAAGCCCATTAGCGGTTGAATTTACAGGGTTCTTGGAATAGAAGGTGACGTAGAATTACAGTTATACAGGGTGGTGCAAAAAATATTATACAGAGATGCATATACAGGGTGGCGGAAATGGAAATGCAACATTTCTTAACCCATAAGAGTTGTATATATAGGGAAGATCAAATATAGGGTGAGAGGAATTATAGATATACAAGATGATGATAAAAAATGTTAGAAAAGGAAATGATTTTTAGAGTAGCCACGATGAGTTCCATATATATGATGATTGAAATATAGGTCGGAGTAGAATTATAGTTACAGAAGATAGTTAAAAATTTCATAAACAAAAAGAGTAAATGCGGTGGCTCATAGGCAGTGGCATATACAGAATGGTTTACCGGGTGGTTCAAAAATGTTAAAAAATATTATGTGTGGTCCATGAGCAGTTGCATATACAGGGTGGTGGAAATATATAATGAGATGGAATTATTTTAATGAGGATTTTAATAAATGTTAGAGAATTGAGTGCAATTATAGCTATACAGGGAGGTTAGAAAAAATAAATTTGTAGGATAGCCCATTAGCGGTTGAATCATATTAAATTAAGAATTACGAATTTGAACACAAATAAAGTCCTATGAAATATATCTGAAAAAAATTGAATTTCGTTACTTATATGTAGAAGCGAGATGTACGAACGAAATCTAGGATTTTCGAGGAAACTATCACACAGAGATTCCGAATAGGGATCCGTTCCATATAATTGCTGTTCTCCCTAAAGTCCTAGGATAGAATGTCACGATAAAATTCTCATGTTACTTAACCTGATAGACATATTGAAACAATTAGTCGAATTTCGACCACTGGCCGACAGCTAGTTTTATTTAATGAATGAACCAATATTATAAATTAATATTAGCATTCTGCACTGAAGGTCGTCAGTAGCTACTAAACAAAACAAAAATGAAGAAATCGGTTGAGAGACAGAGGAGAAAATGGTACCTAACCGTATTGTCTTTGCCTATTTATATATAGATGCTGCAACAACCTTAACGGGCTGTTCAATAAATGACTTCATACATTTTAAAGACATATAGCACTTACCTTAGATGAATTTTCGACCAAGCACAAAAACACGACGTCCTCCCTTTGCAACCTCACAGCAGAATGGAGTGGCAACTGCGTCTTGCTCTTCAGCATCTTGTAGAGCAACGGCCCAGACATGTGTTCGAAATCCGACGAGTTCAACTCATCCCAGTGCGTAGATATCAACCCCGAACAGTATTCGCGCAAATTATCAGCATTTATCTCTTCAGCAACCGAATAGAACTTGACGCACGATCTGATATTGACTATTGAAATCAAGAATTGCTCACACAGCTCAACCAAACTGTCAAGCTGGAACTCGTGAGCTTTTTTGATCAGCTTCAGAGTCGCAGACGAAGAAGACAAATTCAAATTGTTGGTGTAAATCCAAAGAATTATATCGCTAGCCACTTCAGGATCGATGTCCGTCCAATCCAACTCTTTCCTGTTTAACAAAATGTTTTCGTTCCAAATGGTGCTGCGAGCGTTGAGGATCAATTTATGAGCGTGTATCTCTTTGTTGGACAGTTTGATTTTGATGTCGCTGTAAGTCTGCGAGTCGTACAAGCTGCTTGTTATTCTCAACAAGCGTGAAGCAAATGTTTCTTTAGCGTCTTTGCTATTTGCTTCTATGTTGTTGTATTTCGTTTCGATTTCGTGGTATTTGGTTTGGAGTTTGGAATATTCCTGCTTCAAAAGCGTCAGGTGTTGTTGTAGCTTTGTAACCTCATTAGATTGAGCTGAAAGAGAAATATAAACGTTAGGTACTGATTTATACAGTTACTGTATCCAGATTTCATCAGCATTGTAGATTTTTTTGAAATATTTCAAGCAAACTGTTCCTTCCATAGGTCTTATTTAAGCAGCAAAAGAGTTTACATTGAAATGTGGGACTTACAAATAATCTACTCTGAAATGTATGACAACAATGACAATAAACAGAATACCAAATGGATTTGTGAAATTCCAAAATCATAATTTTCGTCCTATCATTGGCGACAGACCGACCTCTTGCCAGTGAGGAGACTTGGTTTAATGCCATGTGAAATTTACATTTGGTATGACATAAAACACCTAGTTAAAGGAATACCCATAAACGATTTAATTCAATGTTTGAGATACGAGGGCTGCCTTTTATATTTCGGGATTAGAGAAGAAAAACAAATATTAATCATCGAAAATCGCTTTATTGTTTTTCAAAATATTCCCCATGAAGATCTATACACTTTTGCATGCGTTTGAACCAATTGTATCTCCAAAACATGCATTCTGAACGCAGCAACCGCTTCTTCAGGTGTCGAAAAACGTTGACCTCTCAGTTTGTTTTTTACCTACGGGAATAAAAAGAAGTCATTTGGTGACAAGTCAGGACTATACGGCGGATGACTCATCAAATCGATGTTTTGAGTGGTCAAAAATGCAGTTGTTTGAGCTTATGTATGAGAGCTCGCATTGTCGTGGTGAATAGTGATCCGTCTTCGGCGGTTGGTTTTCCTCATTTCTTGGAAGACAACTGGCAAACAAATGGTTGTGAACCACTCAAAATTGATTGTTCTGCGTTGTTCTACTGGTACGGTTGCGACATGTCTAGTTTTTTCGAAAAAACAGGCGATCATTTGCTTGGAAGTGCTTCGTGCGCGAACAACTTTTGTTGGATTCGGCTCATCTTGAAACACCCATACAGTCGACTGCTGTTTACTTTCGGGCTCATACGCGTAAATCCACGATTCATCACCTGTCACTATGTCATAAACGTGTTTTGAAGTACCACGATCGTATTTTTTGAGCTTTTCTTTCGACCAATCGACACGAGCCTTTTTTTGAACGATTGACAAATTGTGTGGGATCCAACGCGAACAATTTTTTTTGACATTCAAATGTTTATGCAATATTGAATGTATGCTGGTCCCACTAATGTGTAAGGTTGACTCAATCTCACGATAGGTCACATGACGATCTTGCAATATCAGTTCGCGCACAGCATCAATGGTTTCCGGAACAACAACTGTTTTTGGATGACCTTCACGAAATTCGTCTTGGAGTGAACTACGACCTCGATTGAATTCACCATACCATCGATAAACAATGGTCCTTGATGGAGTTTCATCGCCAAAAATTAAATTAAGTTCATCCATGCACTCTTGCTGACTTAATCCACGTCGAAAGTTGTAAAAAATAATCGCACGAAAATGTTCACGATTTAATTCCATTTTTTTGGCCGAGATGAATCAGTTAAGTTACTGTAAACAACACATAGCGCTTGTATGTCAAAACGTTCTGAGTAGGGTTGTCCAATCCCGAAATATAAAAGGCAGCCCTTGTATTCTATGTGCATTTAATATGCTGATGATTTAAAGATATTATATATTCAATTAAGACTTTGAAAAACTGTCTGCAGATGCAAGAGGATCTGAATGCACTGTCTGAATGCTGTAGATTGAATGGGATGCATTTTTGTAAGATTTTATTGCACTAAAAATGTCATTCATTATGATTATTCAATTGCAAAATGCACTACTTGAAAATTAAGAGGTTGTCAAAAACCTAGGCATATATTTTGATAGTCAATTTGAGTTATAACTTCCAGGTGAACCATATAACCAATTGGGCATGAAAATAATTAGGGTTTATTTAGAGAATTCTACAGGATTATAGTAATATAATTCTAGTCTGCTCCTATATAAGATCAGTTTAACACATTTTTAGACAACTGCTAATAAACTGACAAGGGAAGCCACTACTGACTTAATTGAATGTGTTTAGCTCAAAAATAAAAAACTCTGTGATATTTCCCTAATTTTAACAGCTATATTTATAATTACTTTCTACACATTTTATTATATTTATTGTTTTTTATGTTACTGTAAATTTAAATGTCTAAACTTTAAATTTATTGTAAATGGCTGGTAGGTAAATAAACATTAATCCTTTCATTCAAGAATTAAAAGGTAGAATTTTAGAAACTGTTCAGTCCACATGTCGAATGTAAGGGAAAGAAAACTACCCTTCGAACTAGATTAGAACATAAGAAAACAGATTAAGAAATCTCAGCCTTCCAAAAATAATAGAATTTATCCCACCATAAACTTTCTCTTATTTTTTTAAGAAATAAACTTATATGGTTGTCAACATTAAATTTTAAAAGAAATTTGACTATCTGTATTTGAATGTGAATACAGATCAGAAGGAAACTTACAAATGCCCCTTACTATGTTGTCAGTTTTGTCATATTTATGCTTACTGTTCAAACTATCATGATGATTAAGCATGGCAGATCCAATGGGGGGGGGGGCGATTGCCCCCACCGAGAGCCTCAAAGTTAGTAATCCTAACTCCAAGAGGCTAGAAGAAGGTAACTTCTATTGGTTTAAACCTCAGAACAACTATGGTTAATGTAATAACCCAAGAAATCTAGGTTTAAAATTTTATTTAGGTAAATTTAGGATCTCCCCACTAACGGATCCAGTGGGGGGATAAGGGGCTGAAGCCCATCCCCCCAAAATCATCTGAGTGGTATGCTTTTTTAGTGTTTACTGTGGTAAAATCAAGCTTCAATGACGTCAAGTCCCTCCCCCCAAATGAGATCAAGCCCCCCAAATGAAAATCCTGGATCCGCCCCTGAAATAGAAAATCCCCCGGAAGCACGTGTCTGTATCCGCCCCTGGATCAATGAAATTGACTGGCCACTGATCCAACAAGATGTTCAAAAAAATCAAGTCTATAGAAATGTTTTCCTATCCTGATATAGTTTCCTGGTTAACAGAATGATTTTAATGGGGAATCACATATGGAAAGAAGTGGGAAACAAAAACAGTTTAGACACTTACAACAAATGTTTGGTACTGACTTATCAAACTATCACTCACAATACGACCACACATAGTTTTAGTACTACAGGTATCTATAATTTCAAATTCAGGGACAACGGGACATACACAATACACAAATAGATGAACTACCTCATAAACTAATGATAAAGACATCCATGTAAGAAGAGCTTGATTCATGACAACAACCAAATGTCTAAAAAATAGCAAGGATCCTATAAAGCTAAATAAATTTGCCCTTATTTTTATTTATTAAGTGATAAAATAAATGACATATTCTTGTTTGTTAGAGGAGAGGTATACACACAAGATACAAGTATTAAGTTTGATTAAATAAACACGATATCTCAAACCAAAATAATGTTAATTAAGTTTTCCTCTTAATCAGCTACACAAGATCTAAGATGTCATAATTTAATTTCCTGTTCCATACTAAAATGTTAATACTGGGTGTAGAATGATTGTAATTGAACAATTTGTCCAAATTTTCTAATTAATGATTGTAACACACTTTATAGGAATTATAACGGGTTTGTTAAATTTACAGTCTAGTAGCTTAAATGGTAAACAACTTGTATATACGTCCAAAACCATAGGTCGAAAATAACTAGTATTTGAAAAACATGAAATAATTCGTTGAATGGCACTCACCCATTTTGATCCCTTATATATTTCTCTCAAATGTCTCAAACATGGAAAATGTTATATAAATGTAGAATTTTTCGGTTTAGGTTTTGATTTTCAACCTCCCCAATCTACTTTTTTACTAAACATAACCTTAATCTTAACTTATCTGACAGATTTGACATTTCGGTTTTGTTGTGCTCGCTTTGTTCTAGTTCTATGCAGTTAGCAACCAAAAATTAACCATATTTAAAATGATACGTAACTGAAACTTTATTATGATTATACCAATAAAAAATTTCACGGTATTTAAATTGTTGTATAAAAAAAATGAAAAAAAGAAACAATTCCATAACAAAATAAACTTTTTCTATTTCTGTATCTAATACGCATTTTCATTAAAATAGGCAGCACAATATACCTCATGATAATACTAAAAAAATACCATATCCATTTTTTTATTTAATAAAATGAATAATGCGATATCAAAACCATCTATTTCTAATTTTGCATGGATCCATTTTAATTTATTACTGAATTAGCACATTTATTGGAAAATGATTAATATAGGCAGCACAATATACCACATGCTACTTAAAAACTACCTACAAACCCATTCTAGCATGAGGACCATAACGTCGATAACCCACTATAATCAACGTGAGTACATTACATTGCATACCTAATACTTAATGTTAATTGCAAATTGGTATTGGTACTGACCACGAAGTAGTACTGACTATTACTGACCAAGGTAATGGCATTTAACAATGCGACATTTAATCGTGTTTTTTTAACTATTTCCATGCTGATCAAATAACTATATGCTTGGTGTGATGTTAAATTCAAAAATTTTAGTTGTCATGTGTGTCGCCTGTGGAATGTAATCAATATTTATTTAAATGTTTAACATTGGGCTTATTTTAATATAACAGAACATTCAAGGGCGTACCAAGCTTTTGGTCTAGGGAGGGAAAAATTTGGAAAAACAAATGTCCTAGAGGGGGCAAATTGGAACAAAAATTGTCCAGAAAGAAGGACATTTCAGAAATTTTTTGGTCCAGGGAGGCAAGACAGTAAAAGGAAGGTTAAATGGCTCACGACAGGTCCAGTACCCCCCTCGGTACGTCCATGATAACATTTAATATAAAATTGAGGCTGCATAACAAAAAAATATAAAATAAATTCTTGTCAGTTTTGCACTTAATAAAATTTGTAAAATACTGTTTCAATAATCTTATTTTTGGACCCTCATTGGATCATAGGGCTGATCAGTACCCAGTGAGTAAATCTCAGTGTAAGTACCACACCATACCTATAAATTAATTCTTATGGCCTTAATGATCATAGTATTCTCAAAACAAACAAAAAATATTAATGTAAAAACATTTTTAAATAACTTTTATAATGACACATGAGTGCATTCTACACAATAATTATGTAATAATTTCAAATTTGTGTTGGTATTATAGGGTTCTGTAAGATCTTGAATTATGTGTATCCTACCATTTGATAGACAGTTGAGGTCCGTTTATAAATATTTAAAACTAAATATTAACCCCTACACTCCATAAGAATAATATATATATTTTCTCAACTGTTAACATAAGGCAGGCAGCCCGCTCTGCACTATAAGAGTATATTATCATGCATAACAAGTTGTCTAATTTGTTATGAATTTTCGAATTCTTTGGGATAAAAATATCTTGAACATACCAGTGAGTAACTATACATACTCACTGTAACATACTCGTTTTAATCGTATTCTAGAGTACAAAATTGATATATTTTCAAAGTGTCATTCTTTATTAAAAAATCTAGCGGGAAAGTGATGTCCTATTAGATTTTCTTCGGTCTTAGGCCACCTTTATTACTTCCATTCCACTTGGGATTCCCATCACAAATTAAGGTTGATGTTTTGTGATTCCCATTTTGTTTTTTGTATATAAATAAGTATTAAATGTCCATATTTAGTGTATTTTATATAAGAAAAATAAGTAAGTAATTTCTTTATGTTGTAAATTTAGAAATATTTCACTAAAGCAATTCCACGACAAAACATTGATTTTTAATTTTGTTACTGTACATTTAGTGTATTTTATATAAGAAAAATAAGTAAGTAATTTAACTGCTATTCGAATATCATATATGTTGATATTCTTTTCTGTATAATCAAAGATCCATCAATGTCCGCGTTTTTTTGTGAAGAGTTGGCGTTCGTTCTTGCAAATGATTTATCGAAGACCTTATTTTGTTCAAATGGTTAAAATTAGTTACATTCCATTTTGAGTGGAGACAATTGTCACTTAGATGTCAATTTAAAGTAATGAAATTGTTTTAAACTATATAAAGATAGTGTAAATAACTTTCTAATTATCCCATTTTACTTGACTTAATCCTTAAAAGATAGATATATGCTATACAGGACATTGTTGTACATTTATAAAAGATTTTGGATGAAATCTCGCCAAGCTGTGCGGTGTTCCTTAACCCTGGTGTCCAGCGGTCGCTTTGTCTCTCCAATGTAAAGTTTGCCACATACACACGGTATGCTGTATATACAATTATTTGGTATTGCTGCGTCGGGCCTCGTTCTTGTTATCATGCTCCTCAAAGTGTCGTTGCTTTTGAAGATCATTCTGATTCGTAAGCTGTGTGCAATTCTTCTAAGTTTCTCCAACAAGCCTTTAGTATATGGTAATAGTAGAGTTGCTACCGTGGTGTCCTCTTCCTGCCTAGGTGGTTTGTCCAGCTCTTCAAACGCCTTGGTAAAGATCGTTTCCGGATATCCGTTCGCCAAAAGGTCTTCTCTAAGTTTCACCTGTGCTTCTTTGAGGGCTTCTGGTGTGCTGCAGATATTTTTGGCTCTATGGATTAGTGTTTTGATGATGCCAGTTTTCGTTGCTGATGGGTGGTTGGAATTGAAGTGAAGGTATAATCCTGTATGCGTAGCATTCCTGTAGACTGTTGTTTGGATTCCGGTCCTAGTCCTTTGACACTTTACATCAAGGCATGGTAGGCACCCACTCTTTTCCATCTCCATGGTGAATCTAATGGATGGTTGGGATTGGTTCAGGTGCTCCAGGAATGCCTGTAGTTCTGTCTCTCCATGTTGACAAATAATAAAGGTGTCATCAACATACCTCAACCATAGCACAGGCTGCTTCTCGTACCTCCTCAGAGCATGTTCTTCGAACCATTCCAGGTAGCTGTTGGCGATGGTTGGTGATAACGGGGAACCCATAGGCAATCCATCTTCTTGCATGATTGAGTCTATTGGCAGCTCCGTCTTCTCCATCAGGGTTTCGTCTTCAGTAAGTTTCTTTCTCACTATGTTCAGAGATTCGTTTAGTGGTACGTTCGTGAAAAGGTTTTCAACGTCGAAACTTACTAAGCGATGTTCTGGCCAATGTTCCATGGATCCGATGATTTCGACAAAGTGCTTTGAGTCCTCGACGTGCGATGATGTTTTGCCCTCCAAACGTTGGATGATTGGTAGAAGGAATTTCGATAGTGCTGTAGTTGGTGAGTTGCGCGAACTTGTAATCGGTCTGAGAGGCACTCCAGCCTTGTGTATCTTGGGTAGTCTATAAAGATGTGGTGGTTTGCTGTGGTGCGGCGTCAATTTTCTCCTTGTCTCGGGTAGAATGTATTCAGCATGATCTGTGACCACTTCAAGACGATGGAAGTCCAAGGAAACTTTGAGGAATAATCGTTATATTTCAACCAATTTACACAAAACCTTTACAAATCATATACCTAAACCTTCCCCATGCATCTTTCTATCTATTGGTGAAAACCGCATGAAAATTCATTCCGTAGTTTTTGAGTTTATCAGGAACATACATACAGACCAACTCGTCGTAGTGATTTCGCGAAATCAGAAAATTTACATTAAACAATCTAACCATCAAACCAATTAACAATATTATTTTGAAAAGTCATCTTATTTCAATTACGTTATCCTTACGCTGTTTAAGTAAACAAACAGAAACAATAACCATTGATTTAGATAAAGGCAATTAGCATCCCCGAACCGGATTCTTTGCGATTTAAATGAACATGTTGGATTTTTTTTCAATACGTGAAACCTTGATATGCACGAAAGATTACCAAAGAATTAAAAAAGGAGATGATTCTAGCGGAAGGTCGTTCAAGAACAAACACTTAGATGACTGCGATCACTGAAGGTTGAGTCAACGTTGATGATAATTTAATCATGAACGTACTTGTTATCGTCACACAAAAATAATCGTACTCAGGGTAACTAAACTAAATAGGCAAAGTTGTCTTCCCTGTATCGTATAAGTCTTTATGTCGTTATAATTATAAATCAGGAATCTCTCAAGTGGAAAATGGTAAAACCAGTATTAAAACTTCGTTAAGAAATTCTTGAGCTAAAAATGAATGCAAGTGACTACTGAGGAATATCACTATCAGGGCCTGCCATGCAAGGTTATAGCAAAAACCATAAACAGGTGAATCGAAAAATACTATAAAGAGCAAGAAGGAGAAAGGAAAAAGGTTCAAGTAAAGTTTCATGAAACAGATTCACTAGAATTCTTATAGGTAAACATAATTTGAATTTTCTTGCTTATTTATATACGAGATGTCATAGCATTTATTAGAAAAACTACACACATGAACAAAATTTGGATTCGGTAATCAGCAGTTCATATTTAAGCGGCAGTTACAATCTGAATGGCAGTTCTAAAAAAATAACTTAGTTCTAAGTTTTTTAAAATTTATCAATTTCGTTCTGAAGAAAAATTAAAATTTGAAATTTTGGTATGAGCGATAATTTAATAATTAAATTTTCATAAAATATGTAAATTTCCGGTTTAACTGGAAAGAAACTAAAATACAAATGGAACACCTGTATATTTTGATATGTTTCTTCAAGGCAATTTTTAATACAACAACGCTTAAAACAAATATTTCTACTTAATAGCTTACCAGCTATTTTTAAAGTGAAATCCTTTTTACATCGTATCAATTTTTAACCGACTTCCAAAAAGGAGGAGGTTATCAATTCGTCGCGTTTTTTTTTTGTATGTATGTTACCTGATTTCTTCTCCTGTGGTGAACCGTTTTGTATGAATATGGTCTTGTTTAATAGAGTATATATCCGGATTGGTGAAACTTAAAATTTGGAAAAAGAATTCTATTGGTAAAGTGATAAAATTTGTGAATGAACACATGCGTACATGGAAATGGACCAATATTCTTGACATATTGGTCGATTTTTCGAAAACTCCTTATGGATGTGTATAGCTTTTTAACGTTTAATCTATTAAGGAAGATCTCTAGGTGATCTCATATACTTTTCTGCGACGTGCAACTTGTAGTTTTGCAGAAAATCGCCGAAAATTCCAAAATTCTTATAAAAAATTTCATCGAAATGACATAAGGGACATTTCCTCATAAATATTTTAATTCCAACGTAATGTTGCGGTAATTTTAGGCACTGGAAGTTTTAATTGCGAATTTGAAAATTTTCTATATACATCTCAAGCATATAGGTAGTAAAGCATAGTATTTTCAGCTCCTTAAATCAATAAGTACCACGCTCGTTTTGTTTGTATACCAGGCAAATACCTATTTAAATGCAAATTTTTCCATTTTGCGAAGACGGTACTTTTGGGTGTCACATTCTCCCGACCTAATAGAAAATTCAGTGACAACACATGTCAAACTTTAAACTACTATTTGGTGCGTTTATAGACAGGGTGTTTAATTATAGCAAACAAAATCACAAAGTAAAGTGATAGAACGAGTTGCATTTATATGAAGATTGAAATATAGGACGGACTAGAATGATAGTGGCCCGTAGGCAGCTGTATATACAGGATGGTTGGAATATAGGGTGGACTGGACGTTTGGTGGTATAAAAATGGTGAAAAAAATGTGAAATTAAAATTATATAGGGTGATTAAAAAACTGTTATATGATGTGGATATAAGCAAATTATATACAGGATGGTTGAAATATATGCTGGAGTTGAATTATATTTATACAGTGTGATTAAAAAAATATTTCTTTTATAGTCCATAAGAAGTTGCATAAAGTGTGGAGAGGAATTAATGTTACACAGGGCGATAATATAAAATGTTAAAAATGAAATAATTTATGGGGTAGCCCACAAGGAGTTATATGCTATAGTTGAAATATAGGACGGATTTGACTCCGTCAATATGGGATTGATTCTACTCCGTCCTATAGTTAACAGAAGGCAGCTAACAAATTTATGCTTGTCCATGGTCAGTCCTATGTACAGGATGGTTGGTACATAGGTTGGAGTGGAATTATCTACAGTTATACAGGGTTGTCAAAAAAAGTTGAAAAAAGTTTATATGGCGTAGTCCATAAGGCATAAATATATTTTGGGATTATTAAATCAACGCGTACTAGTACATTTTGTTCGTAAAGATTTACCTGTCAATTTAAATGAGAAAGTATCATTGTGTAATGTTGAGGCTTTCAATGTTACCTGGTTCTGTCTATTAAGGTTATACATACAACATAAAAAATTATGAATGAAAACTACCTGAGTTTAAAAAAACTAAAAAGTTGAAAATAAAACATTAAAAAAAATTATATAACCGACTTCTACCTATAACTAAAAAGCTAAAAATAATTATAACAAAATACAACTCTAGCAAATAAATAACACATTCAATGTTGTTAGGTATCTACCCAGGAAGTAAAAAATGTAAATATTAAAAGGTGCTCATTCTGTACAAATTAATTACCTGCCAATCTAGTATATTTTTGAAGTAGGTGCCAAGCAACAATCAAGTTTGATGAATTAGTAGATACGTACGCAATGAAGGATTTTAGATTTGTTTGGCACCGACTTCAAAAATATACTAGATTGGTAGGTAATTAATTTGTACAGAATGAGCACCTTTTAATGTTTACATTTTTTACTTCCTGGGTAGGTACCTAACAACATTGAATGTGTTATTTATTTTCTAGAGTTGTATTTTGTTATAATTATTTTTAGCTTTTTAGTTATAGGTAGAAGTCGGTTATATATATATATATATATATATATATTTTGTATATATATATATTTTAAATATTTTATTTAAATTTTATTTTGAGAATGAATGATCTTGATAAAAGTATCTAATGAGTTTTTTGGAAAAAACACTTTCTTTTATACGAAAAATTTTATTTATTTTAAATTTGTTTAGATAATAATTAATGTCTTCGTCATAGTTTTAATAGTTTAAGAAATATTTAAGTTTAACTATGGAAAAATGATAATATTATACAATAGAAAAACAGAAAGCAAACGTTTTTCCTTAAAGTCATATATGTTTTTTAATTTTTTTGTAGTATCTAAAAATTTATAGTACTAATATTCATTTGTTTATAAGAGATTGTTTATAATATAAATGAATAATGGCTTTTTGGTTATAGGTAGAAGTCAGTTATATATTTTTTAAAAATGTTTTATTTAGAAACTACTTATTGAATCTTTTGATTGTGATTTTGTCAAAACAATTGTAGTTGAAATATTTCCGCCAATTCTAGAAGTATGAGAGGAAATAATTTGGGGAACATTCAGAGCTACAACTTCCGAAATGTTATAAAAACGTATCAAGAATTATCGTAATAAGAGTTGAAGTGTTTTATTATTAAATTGATTCCATATGTTGTTTCATTTCTTATACAATTTATTTTAGTAAAAATGTTTGCTTTAATTTCTTGAAGCAATGCACTATGAAGTACGGTAACAATAATTGTAATTTAATATTTATTGTCGCCAACATAAGCCTGTATAAGACACATACATAATTGAGCAATGACCCTAATTCATTCTAACACCAAGACATTCCTCTGATATATTCACATATGATTTTATTCAAATTAGGTTACGATTGAAATTCGGCTATATAGTATCAAGTAGTATCCTTTTACATAAAATATGTATGAGGTCATTCATAAAGAAATCGAGACGTTTGATTATTTTATAAAGTTTATTTTTAGAAAACATGTCGTTAAGGAAGGAGTCATATTAGCGAGAAAATTAGCATGTGATTAGTGGAAATGTTGCTGTTTAAGATTTGTTTTTTGACGATAACAATCACTTGCCACATTATTTAATCCTAATAAGTGTGAAGAAGTGCTTTAATATATATTAAAGGTGCGAAAACATTTTATATAACTTCAAATTATACAGGGTCGCCTAGTGAAGGACGGAATTTTTAGAAAATTCTGTATTTTACTTCAGTTGAGTAAAAAATTGAGCTTTATTGGTTACCAAAATACAGATAGTTGCATTTTAATAATATTGGTTATGAAATCAGCAATAAAATTACTCAGCCGAATAATCTTGAACTAAAACTCCCACCTCGCAACCCGAATACTATATTTCTAAAACCAACAGATGAATTAGAAATATTAGACATTATTGAAAATATGAAAATTAAAAGTAGTGGTGTCGATGAAATTAACACCAGAACTGTATTCGCATTAGCCAATTTTATTGCATTTGGCCTGATGCACTTAAGCGAGCTGATATAAAGCCAATACACAAAACCAAAGAAAAGCATATCATGTCAAATTACAGACCCATCTCATTGATATCTAATGCAGCTAAAATCTTGGGAAAAATTATTTACAATAGAATTTTAGAATTTGTGAACAAGCATAAAATAATATAAAAAAAACAGTATGGCTTCATGAAGAAAATAGGTACAAAGGATGCCTTAAATTTTCTAACAAATGTAATTTATGAAAAGCTTGATAAAAGTACCCCAATAGCAACTACATTTCTTGACTTAGCAAAAGCATTTGATACTGTCAACCACAAAATATTATTAGAAAAATTATACTGTTATGGAATAAGAGGCAAAGCTTATAAGTTCATGACTTCTTATTTGCAAGACAGAAAACAGCGTGTTAAAGTAAATTACGTTGTAAGTGAAAATTGTCAAGTTCGAACAGGTGTTCCACAAGGAACAGTACTGGGGCCATTGTTATTCATTCTGTACGTTAATGACTTACTAACTACTATGCCTGATGACGTAATAATATCATTTGCGGATGACACAGCGGTTATATCTATAGGAGAAAGTTGGGCTGAAGTAGAGATCAAAATGAATAACTATCTTGAAGCTATAAGTAACTGGCTAGCTGTAAATAAATCTTTAAATTTGGACAAAACTGTTTACATGACATTTGGAAATTGCAACATAAGTGTTCCGGTAAACCTAAATATTTCAGTCAACGGAAAAAAACTGAATAGGATGGAATCATGTAAATATTTGGGAATCATCTTTGATTACAGAATGAAGTGGGATAAACATGTAGAATACGTTCTTAGAAAAACAAAGTATTTAGGATTTGTATTCTATAATCTCTCTAAGATTATGAAAACGAGCAAATTGATGAAGTTGTATTACGCATTTTTCCACAGCATGATCAACTATGGAATCATTGCCTGTGGGGGAGCTTACTCCAACAAACAAGAATAAAACAAACTTACATAACAATCCTTTAAATTTGGAGGAGCTTTTCTCACTTGAATCTTTAAAATATCACTACATTACTCTGAAAGAAAAATTCCTGAACTCAAACAGTATTACGAGGAACAAAAAAATTCTTCTCCCACATGGATTATAAGACCAATAAATGTATACAACAGTCTTTCAAATGAACTAAATTAAGTAATGTAAGTGCAATAAAAAATAAGTTAAAAAAGTGGATAATTAATAAAGATAATAACAGAATCAGATAGGCAATTGACATAAAAGTCACTATTGTTATTGAAATTTCCTGAAAAAATATGTTTTATTTATTTTTTTCTTTTATGTTCTTTTTTATTTTATGTATTCTTAGATATTTTCCTTTATGTTAAGTATACATTTTGGAGACCGATTTTCGAAAACTCGAAATCTGACAGGCTGTATTTATAACTGCTTATGCCCTACCCAATATAACATATTTGCTAAAATTTTTCAACTACCTAGTATATCTATAATTCTACTCCACCATATATTTCAACCAGCTTGTATAATACAGTTTTTCTCCATTTTCTAAGAAACGGTACAAGCTATGTTAATGAAAATAATTTGGTCAAGTGTGAGTTGGACTCACTAAGGGTTCCGTAGCTCCTTCAATATTCTAATATTCCAGTTTCAGAGAATCAGGGAATGAGTGCATTTTCTTATATTTACCCTTATATCTTTTAAAGGCAGCATTTTAAATTTATAAAAAATATACTCTTATTTTCCACACATAGACTTTTTATTTTAGCTGCTTCAGGATTCGCTTGATTTTTATAAGAATACAAATGTATTTAATTTTCTAATTTGGCCCCCAAAAATTAACATTAGAGTTTTATTTTACTAATAAACTCTCAGGGAAGCCTTTTATAATCTACTGTCTGAATTTTAGGCTCTGTAGATTGGATGATATAGCGGAAAATGACTCAAGTTTTAAATAATAAATTGTTAAATCTGTTAGACAAATTATTTAAAAATACAAATAACATATTTTTTTCAAAATTCTATATAGTGTAGTTTCTAAAGTGAGAATTAAGTCGATGTTCAATATTTTTGTTAATATCTTTTAAACAAATGATTTGCTATATTTGAAATTCACATAATAAGCCTTTTATTTGATATATTACATGATGTGTTGGAAAATTGAATTTTTATTTTCCATTTAATTCTATAATTTGTCCCCAAAATTAATATTGGGGTTTTCTACTATTTTTTTTTTCAAAATGTTAGGTAGTTTGGTTTCGGAAATAAAGCGGGAAATGAGAATTTTTTATATCTTTTTGTAAACAAGTAATTTTAAAAATAAGAAAAATATATATTTTCATAATGAGTCCTTTCAATTGATGTATTGCATGATGCCTTAAAAAATATATTTTTATTCTTCGCTTAATTCTATAATTGGGCCCCAAAATTAATATTAGGGATTTCTTCGTATTTTTCCTGTAATCAAAAAAAAATTATGTCTTATAGTTTGGAGAATAAAGGGGGGAATGAGTAATTTTTTGAAATATTTTTGTTAAAATATTTTAAAATATTCATTTTAAAAATATGAACAAATATATTTGTATTTGCCATACTGAGCCCTTTGATTTGATATATAATATATTTTGCCCTCGAAAATTAATATTAGGGGTTTCTTCTTATTTTTTCGATAAAATTCAGGTAAGGGCCTACATCTTTAATATTTTACGGCTTATAGTTTCGGAGAGAATGGGTAAAATTTTTTATATTTTTGTTAATATCTTTAAACTCATTTATTTTAAAAATATGAAAAAAATATATTTGTTTTCGCCATAAGGAAGCCTTTCATTTGAAGTATTACATGATGTGTTAGAAACAATTTTATTTTTATATTTTTCATTTAATTCTGTAATTTGCCCCCCAAAATTAATACTAGAGGTTTCTCCTTATTTTTCCAGTAAAATTCATGTGAGACCCTATATCTATAATATATTGTATATACGGAACCCTAAAAAACATAGATACAGACCAATTGAGAACCTCCTTTTTAGGGTTCCGTATATACAGTATACGCCCTTATAATATCACTCAGGATTTCTGCCTCTGTCACATCACAGCAATTTTACTCCTAAACTACTGGACGGAAGAGGTTGAAATTTGGTATGAATGTATAGTTTGGTGACCTGATCAGGAGCACATATCGCAAAAGAAGAAATTTTGATTTTAGGGGTACTTCTGGGGGGAAAAACTAAAAAAATCGACCGTCCCCCCCCTGATCTAAGAAAATCCTGAACCTAAAATTTTGAAAAAAATAGAAAATATAGAACGTTGCCCGAACTTTACAGTAAAAATAAGGAGAAACCATTAATATTAATTTTGGGAGGCAAATTATAGAATTAAATAAAAATTTAAAAATAAAAAAAAATTCAAACTCATCATGTAATATATCAAATGAAAGGTCTCATTCTGAGGTACACAAATATATTTTTTTCATATTTAAAAAAAATAATTAAAAAGATATTAAAGAAAATATACTAAAATTTACCTATTCCCCCCTTATCTACGAAACTATAAAACGTAAAGTTTTGAAAAAATATAGTTTTATAGTTTCTGACCTGAAGTTTACTGGAAAAATAAGGAGAAACCTCTACTTTTCATTTTGGGGGGCAAATTACAGAATTAAATGGAAAATATAAAATTCAAATTGTTTCTAACAAATCATGTTATATATCAGATGAAGGGGCTCATTACGGCGAAAACAAACATTTTTTTTTTCATATTTTTAAAATAAATAAATTAAAAGATATTAACAAAAATATAAAAAAATTACCCATCCCCCCCCTTATCTCCGAAACCATAAGCTGCAAAAATTTTGAAAAAAAATTGAGCTATTGCCCCTCAGCTGAACTTTACTGGAAAATTAAGGAGAAACCCCTAATATTTATTTTGGGGGGCAAATTATAGAATTAAATGGAAAATATAAAATTAAAATTGTTTCTAACCCATCATGTTATATATCAAATGAAAGGGCTCATTATGACGAAAACGAATATATTTTTTTCATATTTTTAAAATAAATTAATTAAAAGTTATTAACAAAAATATAAAAAATGTTACCCATTCCCCCCCCTTATCTCCGAAACCATAAGCTGTAAAATTTTGAAAAAAATATAGGTATAGCGCCTCACCTGAACTTTACTGGAAAAATAAGGAGAAACCCCTAATATTCATTTTAGGGGGCAAATTATAGAATTTAATGAAAAATAAAAAATTAAACTTGTTTCTAACGTATCATGTAATATATCAAATCACAGGGCTCATTATGACTAATACAAATATATTTTTTTTATTTTTTTTTAATAAATATTTTAAAATATATTAAAAAAATATTAAAAAAATTACCCATTCCCCCCTTTATTCCCTAAACTATAAGACCTAATTTTTTTTATTTACAGGAAAAATACGAAGAAATCTTTAATATTATAATGGGGGGCAATTTATAGAAATAAACGGAAAATAAAAAATATTTTTTAACATGTCATGCAATATATCAAATGAAGGGGCTCGTTATGAGGAATACAAATATATATTTTTCATATTTTTAAAATTAATTATTTACAAGATATTAACATAAAGATATAAAAAATTCTCATTTCCCGCTTTATTTCCGAAACCATACTACCTAACATTTTGAAAATAATTAGGGGTACTGGGGCTTACTTGAAATTTATAAGAAAAATTATTAGAAAACCTCTATGGTAATTTTAGGGACAAATTATACTATTAAATGGAAAATAAAAATTCAATTTTCAAACGAATCATGTAATATATCAAATAAAAGATGTGAATTACAAATATATCATATTTTTAAATCATTTGTTTAAAAGATATTAGCACAGATATTAAACATCGACTTAGGTAATTCCCAATTTAGAAACTATACTATTTAAATTTTGAAAAATATATTTTATTTGTATTTTTAAATAATTTGAATAACAGATTTAATAATTTATAATTTAAAACTTGACCTATTTTGCCCTTTATCTTCCAATCTAAAGAGCCTCAAAATTCAGATAATAGATTATAAAAGGCTTCCCTGAAACTTTATTAGTAAAATAAAACTCTAATGTTAATTTTTGGGGGCCAAATTAGAAAACTAAATACAGCGAATCTTGAAGGTGGTACGAAACCCTTACAATGCGAGTCCAACTCGCACTTGACCAAATAATTTTTTTTAAGTCGATTAAAAATAACAGACGTTCATAGCTTATTATCTTCATTCCATGGAACAGCTATTTCTTGTCCTTTATGACAGTACTATAAAGAACTTATTGCTCAAATTTCTTCTGGAATCAACAAGCGTATAATTCATCACAATGTTCGATACCTCCCGGACTAGTAAGACGATTTGAAGATGCTACCCGAAGACGATCGGTCGCATCTTCCTTTCTAATCGTTAAGTAGGCAGTTAACTAAAACGAAATACAGCAACTACGTTCAACACTGGTGTCTGAGTCTTGAATTCTACCACCGCGAACTTCTGCTTGAAACCCCCCAACTAATCAACTACATTCAACATACTATGCACGGCCTGCTAGTCGTATCGTCTGTTGATTTTCATTTCAGTCCTAGATTGCCGTGCGTTGGCTGTACCCGATCGTCAATTATTTTAACAGTAAGAAAGGTTAAAACGTATGCCGAACACAGCAAACCGGTCAGGCAACAGTAAACTAGTGAGACAGCGTGTTTGATGTCGATGAGAAAAGTTTTCGAATAACTTTGCAAAGAATTTGTGATGTGTTTTCGCGGAATTTATTGCAATTCGGCATTTCCGGACCCTTGTTAAAAAAGGCGATCATGTTGATCTCGGTTTTTAACTTCAGTGTGTTTGTGCTGTTTGACTTCTTTTAGAGTGAATGTAACCTAATATTCTGTTTTGCCTACAATAGCACCCCGCATTTAAGGTACGTAGTAACCATGTGGTAAAAGCTTGTTTTGTTGTGATAGTTTGTTTAGAAAACTTATTTGTGTTTGGCACCAATTCATGTTTTCTTCATACATTACCAATTTGTGTACAAGGAATTTTTTTTTAGAAAGTAAACGTTTGTTAATAAAAAAAATAATATATTCAAACGCAAGTATGAGGAAAGCAAAACTTGTATTTAATAGTATGTTAACAGTCTAACATCAATTAAATCAGGTGTGCTTTGAAATTCTTGAGACAACATCCCCCAGAATTTATCGTTTGATGACTCTATTAAACGAAGACTTTAATTATTAATAATTTGGTCAAGTGCGAGTTGGACTGGCATACTTAGAGTTCCGTATCACCTTCAAGATTCGAATATTCCAGTTTCAGGCAAGCAGGGAATGAGTGCATTTTCTTATATTTACCCTAATATCTTTTAAAGGAAGCATTTTAAATTTATATATACACTTTGATTTTCCACACATAGACTTTTTATTTTATCTGCCTTAGGATTCGCTTGATTTTTATCACAATACATATGTATTTAATTTTCTAATTTGGCCCCCAAAAAGTAACATTAGAGTTTTATTTTACTAATAAACTTTCAGAGATGCCTTTTATAATCTACTGTCTGAGTTTTGAGGCTCTGTAGATTGGAAGAAAAACGGCAAAATAGGTCAAAGTTTAAATTATAAATTATTAAATCTGTTATTCAAATTATTTAAAAACATAAATAAAATATATTTCTCAAATTATAAATAGTGTAGTTTCTAAAGTGGGAATTAAGTCGATGTTTAATATTTTTGTAAATATCTTTTAAATAAATGATTTAAAAATATGATATAGGTATTTGTAATTCACATAATGAGTCTTTTATATGATATATTACATGATGCGTTTGAAAATTGAATCTTTATTTTCCATTTAATTGTATAATTTGTCCCTAAAATTACTATGGGGGTTTTCTAATAATTTATTTTCCGTTTAATTCTATTATTTGGAGGCCAAAAAATATATTTTCTATAAACAAAAAAAATGAAGTCTTAGAGTTTGGGGAATAACGGGGAGAATGGGTATTTTTTTAAAATATATTTTTTTATATTTTAAAATATTCATTTTAAAAAAATTAAAAAAATATATTTGTATTCGTCATAATGAGTCCTGGGATTTGATATATTACATGACCCGTTAGAAACAATTATAATTTTTTATTTTCCATTTAATTCTTTAATTTGCCCCTTAAAATGAATATTAGGGATTTCTTCTTATTTTTCCAGTAAAGTTTAGGTGAGGGGCTATACTTCCAGTTTTTCAAAATTTTTCAGCTTATGGTTTCGGAGATAAGAGGCGGGAATGGGTAAATTTTTTTATTTTTGTTAATATCTTTTAATTAATTTATTTTATAAATATGGAAAAAATATATTTGTTTTCTTCATCATGAGCCCTTTTATTTGATATATAACATGCTGATTTAGAAACAATTTTAATTTTATATTTTCCATTTAATTCTATAATTTGCCCCCCAAAAAAAAATTAGGGGTTTTTCCTTATTTTTCCAGTAAAGTTCAGGTGAGGAGCTATACCTCCATTGTTTTTTCAAAATTTTCCAGCTTATGTTTTCGGAGATAGGGTGGGGATGGGTAAAATTTTATTTTATTTTATTTTAAAAATATGAAAAAAAATATATCTGTTTTCGTCATAATAACCCCTTTCATTTGATATATAACATGATGGGTTAGTAAGAATTTTAATTTTATATTTTCCATTTAATTCTGTAGTTTGCCCCCCAAAATTAAAAGTAGAGGTTTCTCCTTATTTTTCCAGTAAACTTCAGGTCATACTCTACACCTCCATTTTTTTCAAAACTTTACGATTTATAGTTTCGGAGATTAGGGGGGGGGGGGTAATGGGTAAATTTTGGTATTTTTTCGTTAATATCTTTTAAATTATTTTTTTAAATATGAAAAAAATATATTTGTGTTCCTCAGAATGAAACATTTCTTTTGATGTATTACATGATGCGTTGTAAAAATTTTTAATTTTTCAATATTTATTTAATTCTATAACTTGCCCCCCAAAATTAATATTAATGGTTTCTTCTAATGAACCCTAAATTTTCAAAAGACTACTTATAGACCAGGAAAAATATCAAGTGCCACTTGTTATTTGCTAACAGCTCTTTAACATCTGTTACCTATCCCATGATCATATAAATTTGTTCAAATAGGGACTTTTTAGTTCGTATTCAGTCTGTTTTTCGCGCATTTGAATTCATTTGTTTGATAGCGACACGAACTGTGCGGAAACTATAGACAAGATTTTTACGTATCATTGAACTCAGTGATGGAAAACAAAGTAACCAGTTTGTGTTTGATCAATTTAAAACAACCCCAAATCATAGAATTAAATTATTGACCAAATATTTCCGTTACTAATAAACACAACTGAGCAATCAACACTGTTTCAAACTTTCAAACTATTTATAGAGGAGAAATATTTTATTTTGATGATTTTGATACATTGGTTTGAATAAAAACATGGAACTTTAATTTCAATCAGCTAAAAATGTTGATACTTCTTAGTAATCACCACAAACTAAAGATACATTGCCTGTAAACAAATATGCTTACTTTCCAATTTGCCATTGGCGTTTCTGATGTTTTATCTAATTGCTTGACCAATCAACTATCAACCAAAGTTTATCAATGTCTTCGAGGTTCATACTTCCTACGATAGTTTACATTATCATTCTCTATTAATACTTAAGATTAAATATGTTCTATTAAAATAAACTGATGAGGAACACTTATTTGTGTATGTTCAAGGCATAAATTAGTTATTTGTATAACTTAGCCATCAGTCAATTGGGAAATAGACTTTCAAAACTCATAGAAGTTTTAACAGTTAATTTAATGAACAAGTAAATTTAAAAATAAAACAATCTGACTCCGTACAAAGTGAAATTCAAGTTAAATTAAGCTCTATAAAAATTAAATTTATAAAAGATGGACACCTATTTCTGACTTCAAGCCCACACGCTCTACTGTATACTCTAAGTCGAGATCATTGCCCATTGGATAGTAGACCCTAAACTTATTCTGTACACTAGCCACTAGCCTCTAAAATGTAAATCAATAAATGCAAAAACAATGAATATACAGGGCTTTGATTTCAAAACGACCTGCCCAAAATAACTTTTAAAATACCTTTAAAAGAAAAAGAGTCCGAGGTCAGACATGCAAAATTCAAAATGGCGTATACAATATATACCCTGATGTAGTCGCCTTCTTGATCTAAAATGCATTGTTTATTTATACTATTGCTTCTTTTGTAGAACTTTAATGTTACTTACACTCGTATTTTGTCTACCCTTATACTCTTTTCTTCAAACAGTTTTAATGCAAATTATTGGATTTTTCAATAAGCCCAATTGTGTAGAGATTTTTCGAAGGTACTTTTGTTTTAGTTATCATTTTTGGGCATACCCAAAGTAATTACGCGTTTGACGCCTTTTTTGATTTACAATTTGAATTACAACCTTAGACACTGCCCTTATAAAGCATACTTTATCCAAAAGTACAAATTTTATTTATTGAAAAGTAACATTTTAATACATAAAAACTAAAGGTCCACTATACTTTTTAGATTACGTACAAAACAGACGTCAGTCTATACTCTCAAGCGATATATCCACTTTAATAGTGAGCCGTGTAAAATTTTGTTTGTCAGAAAACCTTATTTCCGGCCTTCAGTTCAAGTTGTTAAGCTCACAAAAAAAAGCGCACAAAAAAAATTCATCCGACAGCTGGTGCAATCGGCCATCAACCAATTCGTGGAA
Source organism: Octodonta nipae (assembly GCA_034190945.1). Classification (NCBI taxonomy): domain Eukaryota; kingdom Metazoa; phylum Arthropoda; class Insecta; order Coleoptera; family Chrysomelidae; genus Octodonta; species Octodonta nipae. The sequence goes on along the minus strand of CM067220.1, from coordinate 4,420,225 downwards.
GGGACATTATTCCGGTGCTCCTGGGAATCCGAAATGTTTCGTCTCTCAACAGGCCAACCGCTGCCGTTACTGGGAATTCCCTTAAAGCTTTCAGAACATGAAAGTGTTTCCCCGATGGTTCGTGGACTTACTAGATAAATTCGGAGAGAAATATATAAATATGGACAGCTGACGATAGGAGGGATTCAGTTTTCGACGGTCGTATTGTATAGTTAAGATAAAATGTAAATAGTAGTTTCTGTGAACATAAATTGTGTTAAAGTAGTGGAAATAAATTAGAGTGAGTTGGACTGTGTTTTTAAATAAATCCAAGAACTGAACAGAACCCGTGTGTGAAAATAAATACATTACAGTATGTATCAAAAATAAATTGCCGGCTGGTTTTTCAAACTAAGTTCGGTTTATATTTGAAGATTGTACTTTCCCTTAACAAATCCAGCTTGATTGCTTGAAAATCGATTTCACAATTTACTTGGCTGGGCAGCAAAATTAAAATTACACATTTTTCTATATGAATTATGGATACACCGACTGCCTATCCAATCCTGTATTCATATAACGCCTGCACCCACTAACAAAATTTCAATACAATCGACAGAAAGACTATACTAATCATTATTGGTATGGCGGGCAGTATATATAAACATGATTAGCTGGCGATAATGTGTAGACATAAAGCTTATGACGTCAATATTAAATGTTTATCATGTCAACAAATAATCATGAGTTATATGGTTGTGAGTTCGTGGTAAGGTAATAAAATTTACGTCGGCATACCCAAATTTATCAAAAGATCTCACAAGGTTTTCGATTCCTGTGGTGATATTAGTGTTGGACATTTTTTTTTTTGGAACATTTATACAACTATTTTTTACGTTTAATGCTTGTTAATGTTTTAATCTACTTAGAAAGCCTTGGTCAGAAACCATTTCGCTCACATGCAAATGTGATTTGCATTTTTTCCGTATTAAGGTTGGATCGATTTTAGGTATGCTTATATAACAAGTTTTTGAAATACCCTGAATAACAATAATTTTACTCAACCCTTAGTTCAACTAACTTGTATAAATAAATAAATAAATAAAGTCTTTATTGGGATACAATACATTGTGGCGAAGTTTAGCCAGAAAGCTACTCTTACACTTAACCCTTAACTTAAGCAACTTCTTATGTACTATACTATGTAACTTATTTAACCACCCTGTATATCTATAATTCTACTCCACCTTATATTTCAACATTCCTGTATATTTAACTGCTTCTAACATTTTTTGAACCCTTCTATTTAACTGTAATTATACTCCGTTCTATAACGCAAATATCCTTACTGCATATGCTTAACATTTTTTAACGTTTTTTGATCCACTCTGTATAACTATAGTTTATATGCTTGTAATTAGCTCAGAGCTAAAATATAAAAAATAAAGATTACTTACTTACTTACTACACTCTTATTTCAACCACCTTGTATACGCAACTACTTGTGTGCCACCCAATACAATATTTTTGAACCACACTGTATAACTATAATTCAATTCCACCTTATATTTCAACCATTTTATATATGCAACTGCTTATGTACCACCCAGTATCCGAAACACGCGCGCTCACACACACCTACAACAGTATACCATATAGAAAAGATCAACCGCATAACAATTTTTCGTTTCGATACACCAATGGAATATTTTCTGCCATTTCACTAGACTCGAAGTCCCATAACATAACTTCGTTTTAAAAAGAAACTGACTAAAAGTATCAAAATGATTCCCGTTACAAACATTCTGTACTTTTATGGCATATCTTGACTTTTAAGCTGGATATTTATGGTGAAAATTTGACATTTTCATTAAAGTAAACCGTTTTTTTTTCACATATTATTACGATTTTCGGAAAAACGGTATGTTTTGCGTTATAAAAAATTATACGGAATCACACTGAAACATTTCTTTGTAGAATACAATTTAAAATACTCAAATTAATTCAGCTGTTTATAGAAAACAGTGAAGATTCATTGAAATTGAATCATTGAAGTGTAGTCCGTTAATTACTGTTTTCTCTGATTTTCTGGAAAACCGTAAATCCTACGTTATAGAAAATTATAAGGTACCTTTCTGTAATATTTCTTAATACAATGCAGTTTAAATTATCAAAATTGCCCAAGCCGTTTATGAATAATCACTGAACAAACAAAAAAAGTTGCCGACAAATTGATAACCTCCTCCTCTTTTGAAGTCAGTTAAAAACTAGCTGTTAAATGACATAGTACACTAGAACAGTCCAATCCCAATAAAACGGCCATATACAATTTGGTGTGTTTTGTGTTTGGTGGTATAGGCTAGATATATAGTTTGCCTGTGTAAATAAAATAAATTGATTAGCAAATTTTATCTAGTTTAAAAAAATGTAATACGACGGCTGTCTTTTATATTTCGGGATTAGAGGACAAAAACAAATATTAATCATCGAAAATCGCTTTATTGTTTTTCAAAATATTCCCCATGAAGATCTATACACTTTTGCATGCGTTTGAACCAATTGTCGAAGCACTTTTTCCATTCTGATTGAGGTATCTCCAAAACATGTATTCTAAACGCAGCAAGCGCTTCTTCAGGTGTCGAAAAACGTTGTCCTCTCAGTTTGTTTTTTACGTACGGGAATAAAAATAAGTCATTTCGTGACAAGTCAGGACTATACGGCGGATGACTCATCAAATCGATGTTTTGAGTGGTCAAAAATGCAGTTGTTTGAGCCGATGTGTGAGAGCTCGCATTGTCGTGGTGAAGAGTGATCCGTCTTCGGCGGTTGGTTTTCCTCATTTCTTGGAAGACAACTGGCAAACAAATAGTTGTATACCACTCAGAATTGACTGTTCTGCGTTGTTTTAGTGGTACGGTTGCGACATGTCCAGTTTTTCCGAAAAAATAGGCGATCATTTGCTTGGAAGTGCTTCGTGCGCGAACAACTTTTGTTGGATTCGGCTCATCTTGAAACACCCATACAGTCGACTGCTGTTTACTTTCGGGCTCATACGCGTAAATCCACGATTCATCCCCTGTCACTATGTCATAAACGTGTTTTGAAGCACCGCGATCGTATTTTTTGAGCTTTTCTTTCGACCAATCGACACGAGCCTTTTTTTGAATGATTGACAAATTGTGTGGGATCCAAAGCGAACAAATTTTTTTGACATTCAAATGTTTTTTTTTTTTTTTTGTTTTTTTTATCCGAAGAGGGGGGAAATACATTCCGTACTTAGCTAGCACGTGCTGGCCGTCGTGCGGGACTCCCGATGTAATGACTCCAAAGCAAGAGTAAATCGTTGCATTGAAACCAGTATACCGTATACCCGCTAAAACCCTAACCTCTTTCTCCTACAACCATGGTCCCCTGCGGCACTCTTAGTCAATACTACTTCGCAAGGGTGGTTCATTGCAGATGTTTACTGCTCTTACATTGAAAGCCTCTAAAGCCTACTCCTCGAACGTATTGCGGAGTTCTTTGAGGATAGTCTCCGCGTAATCTGATACCAAGTTCCAGGCTTGGGGGCCCTTCAGCATGGCTTCTACTAATTGTTCTGGAACGATATTAGTCTCCAGAATCCTCTCCACTTCAGCACGTTGATCCTGAAACCGGGGGCAGGAGAAGAACACGTGTTCCGCGTTCTCTATCACGTCCGTACAGTGTGGGCAGTTTGGGGAGTTTGCCCTCCTGAACCTGTGCAGGTATGCTCGAAAGCATCCATGTCCAGTCAGGAGTTGAGTGATGTAGAACCCAACCTCCCCATGCTGGCGGTTGACCCAACGACTGATGTTAGGTATCAATCGATATGTCCACCTTCCTTTAGTAGAGCTGTCCCACCTCTCCTGCCATTGCCTTAGACTCATGGCTCTTTCATCGCTGTTTCCTGTCGGTTGGTCTTTCTCTAACTTTCTGCGATAAAGAAGTCCCCTTTCTGCAGCCAGGATGTCGATTGGTAGGGTAGAGGCAATCACACTCACCGCCTCGTAAGACACAGTGCGGTAGGATGATGCCACTCGAATCGCTGAGAGCCGCTGGACTGATTTCATTTTCCGGCGGTACGATGGTAGCTCGAGCGATTTCTCCCATACCGGTGCCCCGTACAACAAAACAGAAGTAGTTACTGTTGCCAGTAGCTATCTTCTTATCTGTCTAGGGCCTCCGACATTCGGCATTATTCTAGATAATGCCCCCTGTACCCCAGCTGCTTTCTTGCTGGCCGCGATTATGTGCTCTTTGAAGTTGAGCCGTGTGTCCAGGATAGCTGATGAAGGGCTGCGACTGTATGTAGGAGTCGCCTATTTTGAGGGTGATGGTTTCCCTTGCCTTTCGACTGCTAACAAGAAGTGTTTCGGTCTTTTGTTCTGCTAAACTCATTCAACATTCAAATGTTTATGCAATATTGAATGTATGCTGGTCCCACTAATGTGTAAGGTTGACTCAATCTCACGATAGGTCACATGACGATCTTGCAATATCTGTTTGCGCACAGCATCAATGGTTTCCGGAACAACAACTGTTTTTGGACGACCTTCACGAAATTCGTCTTGGAGTGAACTACGACCTCGATTGAATTCACCATACCATCGATAAACAGTGGTCCTTGATGGAGTTTCATCGCCAAAAACTAAATTAAGTTCATCCATGCACTCTTGCTGACTTAATCCACGTCGAAAGTTGTAAAAAATAATCGCACGAAAATGTTCACGATTTAATTCCATTTTTTGGCCGAGGTGAATCCTTTAAGTTACTGTAAACAACACATAGCGCTCGTATGTCAAAACGCTCTGAGTACGTATAACTTCAAGAATGTCAAACTTTACGATAGAGCTGTCAGTTGTCAGATTGCAACACTAGGGTTGTCTAACCCGAAATGTAAATGACCTCGTAGTTAACATGGACAAAAACTGAAAAAAAGTGCCAAAAAATTACAGTTTTTGGTTTTTGGTCCAGTAAACTGCGTTGGGGGGTATCAGTTGTCGAAAATTGACCAAGATACCCCCACGTCATCTCTAACATTGTGTATAACAAATCGTTCCTTCTATTACATTTTTTTCTCTGAGGATGTACTATGATAGTAATACTATCTAGTAGGCTACTAGTAGTAGATTGTCCCAACGTCCAAACCAAAAATATGTGCAAAATTTTAGCACAATCGGATCTAAAGTTCATTTGCCAAAATAGATCAAAGCCACCGAAAACAGGTAAAACTAAATAAAAGCTTGTAAAAACGAAAATAACAAACAACTTGGATAATATGAGATGGAAAGATCATTGTTTGGAATTAGCACTTGAGGTGTAATGCCTAAACAATACGGGCATATGAGGCCCAGTAGAAACTACTGCAGAAAAATACAAAATGAATTATAGCGTGTGGGGTAAAATTGTACACAGATAAAGGCTGCTCTAACACTTGTAAATTGGCTTACGAGTTGTTTAAGATCGGAAAAGTGGCAAAAAATGATAGGTGGATATGTAATGGACAGGTAGTCATGTTAATATGGTAGATATCAAAAAATCTGTAACCATAAACTAACATACTTTTCTAAATGGAGTCATATCAGTCTGGTTATTTACTTTGTATTGGATTTATTCTTGTTGTAATTAAATATTTAGCACTTAGTCCAGTCATAAAAACCGGACATACTTTTTATTGACGCTGGCATTGCCGGTGAAACAAAATATTATAATAATTAATTACATACATCATTAACCTTGACTACGTATCATCAAGTCGTGATAAAAATTTCTATTCAAACTTTTTGCATTTACGCATAACCTTAAATTTATTGTATTTATGCTTTCATGAATATCAATTGAAGGACCATAATGTTTCTCTACAGAATGTCAATTAAAAAAATCATCCTTTAAAGTTAACAAAGAGGCAATAAATGGAGATTCTTTATTTTGAGGTGACGGTTATTTATATACATGTTTGTTGATATATTTTAACAACCTTGATATCTTACAAAAACATATAAGGGTACTACTTGTTCGGTGTCCTTTTAGAGGTATAGAATTTTAAAATGGAAGCACATCGTGTTAATAAACATTTTATTAAGTAGTTTCTAAGTGATTGTTGATAGTTGTTAGATTATTCATTCTGCTAATTGGGGTTTTCTTTCTTTACTCACTTCTTTTCTATAATGGATAAGTATTTGAACAGTGTATCAGAGCAATTTCAAATAATTGAGCCACGTACATTTTCTTACACCAAAGATTACTGCAAGGTTCTGTTTCCATAACCCCTTCTCCCCCAGAGTTGTCACCAATTGAATATATTTTCATACTGTTCCTTTTTACAGATTTGCAAAAAAAGAGTAGTGTTTATTTTAGTCAAAAATCATTCGCGTAGCATCTAGTTATGTGCCTACATGACAGTGGTGATCAGTGTCAGTGTTATTGTCGTTTGAATTCCGTTAAGTGTAGTAATAATATCAAAAAATAAGGTTCATTTAACAGAAATGCACCATTCTACAAATGATTGGTTATGGAGATAACACACGGACACAAATGGAAGTTTCTCGCTTATTTCACGAAAATTTTCCAAATTTGCCGCCTGTATCCCAAGGAACAATTAGCAAAATAGAAAAGTAGTTTCGCGAGCTTGGTCATGTAAGACAGATAAAAAAAGTACCTGCCAATGCTCTAAGTGATTATACGAAATTGGATATTATGCTTGAGTTTCAAGAAAAAGAACACCCACATAATTCTGGTCAAAAGCAGCCCCACTGTTCAACACGTTAACCCCACATCAAGACGATTTCGATAGAAGAACGTATTAAGGTTAAATAACAACCTGATCCAATTAGAAGATGTTTTGTTTTCTGATGAGAGCACATTTACACTTCACGGTCATGTTAATTGTCAAAAGTGCCGCTATTGGTCAAATGAGAATTTTCACTGGATGAGAAATGTACGTAATATCCTGAAAAAGTTAATGTTTGGGCAGGAATAGTTGGAAATCATATCGTAGGTCCCTTTTTTATTGATGATCCAAAATAATGTCGTGCCAAGATGGAGCACCGCCTCATTACGAAATCAATGTCCGGCAGTACCTGAACCAAATTTTTCCAAATCGATGGATTGGGAGGTGCGGATAGATACCATTGTTATCACGATTTCCTGATTTGAGCCCATTGGACTACTTTTTGTGGGGATATGTCAAAAGTACTGCACACAAAAATAAACTCCTCAACTTAGATGACCTAAAGAGACGCATCACGCTTGCGATTAGATCAGTCACGCCTGAGATGTTGAGTAGTTAGAAGACATTTCTATACCAGATTAGCATATTGCCAAGACCATTTTGAACATTTCAACCATTGACGTTAATGTTTTTTTTTAATATTATTAAGAAATAATCCCAACACGCCATCCTTGATTCGTTATCGAAACTATTCCATTTACCTCTTCCACATTGTATGATTGGTACTAGAGGGTAATTTACCCCAAGTAATCAGATCTCACAAAGATGGACTCTTATGCATCCAACAAAATATATTGTCTTCTAAACGTTGTTTGTGGCATATTACATCAATAAATATAAAGCCATTGACAACGAAGTCAGAATAGACTTTGAAACGTTTGGTATTCCTGCAATATACGTCGTTTTATTTCTATTGTGGTGTTATTGCCCAAAAAAAACATAAAAGCAACAAAATATATATCAAGAAATACCATAATTAGAGCTGAATAACTTGATAATGACGTAGTTAATGTATTCTGATTTATGTAATTTATTTTTCAACCGATTTCAAATGTAATGACATTATTAACTATGTATGAGGTTTATTATTTTATTGAAAGTGTCTAAAATGTATTCCAATTTGAAAAAAAAACTGTTTTCCCCTAGAAGATATTATTAATATTAAGGGTCATGGCCACCTAGATTTAAAGAACTGTATAAAAATGTCCAGTATTCGTAGTTTTTTTTTTAAATAGTTCCTAAGGAATTAAAAATTATCAAAATATACAGGGTATTCTGTTTGAAATTGTATATCATTTCTGGATAAAATAAAGTGATAGGTAAGTACAAAATATGCGTAAATTGGACTCTTTGGTGCTTATTATACATACTAAATTTTATTCATGTAGCTATAAAACTTCAAAAGATAAGCTTTTGTAATAAATGCAGTGACCCCCTTATGTGTACTAGCTGTCGCCCAGTGGTCGAAGTTCGACCAATTGTGTCAATATCTCTGGCAGATTACGTAACCTGAAAATTTTATCGTGACATTCTAACCTAGGACTTAAGGGAGAACAGCAATTACACGGAACGGATCCAGATTCGGAACCTCTGTGTGATAGTTTCCTCGAAAATCCTAGATGTCGGTCTTTCATCTTGCTTCTACAAATAAGTAACGAAATTCAAGTTTTTTCAGACATAATTCATAGGACTTTATTTGTGTTCAAATTCGTAATTCTTAATTTAATATGACAACAATTCAACCGCTAATGGGCTACCCTACTTTTTCTAACCTCCCTGTATAGCTATAATTGCAGTCAATTCTCTAACATTTATTAAAATCCTCATTATAATAATTCCTTCTCATTATATATTTCCACCACCCTGTATATGCAACTGCTCATGGACCACGCATAATATTTTTCAACATTTTTCAACCACCCGGTAAACCATTCTGTATATGCCACTGCCTATGAGCCACCGTATTTACTTTTTTTGTTTATGAAATTTTTACTATCTTCTGTAACTATAATTCTACTCCGACCTACATTTCAATCATCATATATATGGAACTCTTCGTGGGCTACTCTATAAATCATTTCCTTTTGTAACATTTTTTATCATCATCTTGTATATCTATAATTCCTCTCACCCTATATTTCATCTTCCCTATATATACAACAGCTTATGGGTTACGAAATGTTGCATTTCCATTTCCGCCACCATGTATATGCATCTCTGTATAATATTTTTTGCACCACCCTGTATAACTGTAATAATTACACTCTACTCTATACTTTAACACCCTATATATGCAACTGCTTATGTGCCACCCACGAAAAACATTATTTCTAACATATCTGGAATCGCCCTGTATAATTATAATATACAACGATTACTTTACCACTAAACAATAACAACGGTTGCATGCCACTTCCAGTAGTACATGCTCTAAGTATATAACAGCATTGGTCCCTCTATATATAATTACTCAATGTTTTGAGTCTGGCGGTGGCGGCACATTCAGTTTGGCGTTGACATTATGGACGTAAATAATGAATTTTTATTATATTTTATTTAATGAATGAACCAATATTATAAATTAATGTTAGCATTCTGCACTGAAGGTCGTCAGTAGCTACTAAACAAAACATAAATGAAGAAAATCGGTTGAGAGACAGAGGAGAAAATGGTACCTAATCGTTTTGTCTTTGCCTATTTATATATAGATATTGATTTCTATGTTCCACTCTACTAATACCTCACACAAACATTTATATATTGTAACAATCATTCTTCTGACATAAAGACAGGTATACATTTCGGACCACAGGCTTTCATTAGCCTCTGCCGAGAAGGTATAATTTTCATTTTTGAATCCGACGTTAGCTGCTTAACTCCTAAATAAATGAACGCCAAAGGCTACGACGTCCAGTCTGTGAGTCATTCACAACAAAAAGTTGATAGTAATGAACACGTATGGTTATTAGTTATAGTGGCAGGTGGAAAAAAATTATACTGATTACCTGAAGAACAACAGGATTCTAAAATTATACGCGTAATTTATTCATAGCCGTCTGGGCTGACGTTAGTACTGTTAGTCATTAATAATTTTATATCCGATATTGTTACAAAGTTCTTAGGTATAGGATTGAGATATAACAGTTTAAAAAGTGGCGTTGAGTTTGTGGGACTCGATTTACAAAACTTTAATTTTACTGATTTTTAAATTATTATAAAAAAAATACATTGAAATGAAAACGGTACCAAAACCTCTGTGTGATCAATAATTATTTCCTGATATATCTTAACAATTATATTAAGAGACTTTTGAAGAAAATGTATATGACATTTCATTGATGTTTACGGATTTTTGCTTAATTTTTTCGAGTTTCTGAAAAACGATATGTCTTACGTTATATAAAAATGTGTGTATTCAACTCTGAATCTACCTCATTAGAATACAATTAAAAATATTCAGATTATTTAAGTCATTTCAAAGAAACAGTGGAGATTCATTGAACTGGGCTGTCAAAATAACTGTTTTATCTGATTTTCTAAAATTGATTAACCCTTTCCTGACTGACAGAGCTGTATCTCATAAACCTCGTTGATGCGAATTTTGAGAAGACTTAAATTTACATGCTTATAAGGTTCAATTATCTCGAACTAAAGCCTAAGGATCATTTCAAGCGTCGTCAATATAAATGGTTGGTCGAACACTCTAAAGTGGATGTCGATTTGAAGAAAATCATCTTTAGCCATGAGGATCACTTTCATCTCAGTGAATTCGTCAAGATCCAATAACTTATATAGAAAACAAAATATACCACTTAATTTGCAATGCCAAACAAAAACGTAAATATCTTACTTCACACTATTTTATACAGCCACATTTCTGTGTGTTACCAAAAATTCATAAACCCAACTTTCCATATTAAGACCAATTGTCAGCTCTATAAATTCTCCATGCAGTGTACTCTCAAAATTTTTATTTTGACATTGTAAATCTAGTTGTTTTCTGAATGATACTATATTTTTCAATGTCTATGTACTTCTTGGGAAATAACACCACAGTTTAAAGAAAATTGCTGTATATTCCAAACGTTTCGGGGTCTAGGTAAGAAATAAAATTCTCTTAGTTACGTCGGGAACATCAGAATAATACACAATCTGTCGTTTGGAATATAGATATTGTAAATCTATACAAAAATGTTCCTGTCACCAAAAGAAAGATTAGAAGATAATTACTAAATATACTGTAGATACAATAGTGAACTACTAACATTATGTACCTTTTTTGATCCGTAGTTTGCTTTAACCATTGACAACGGGGTCTGATCTAGACCCCTTAGACATTATAGTGACAAAAACACAATCCACATTTGAAACAGAAGTTTATAGAAAACCGACTCACACAAAACAGGTATCTCAACTTTTACTCTAATCATCCAAATTCAGTAAAAAAGAGGTATCATCAAATCTCTATATGACAGAGCAAAAACCAACTTTTCTAACATCAATATTTTCAATGAAGAAAAAACTTTATTAACAATTTGGTCAAGTGCGAGTTGGACTCGCATACTAAGGGTTCCGTACCACCTTCAAGATTTGATACATCCTGCCGGTACACTCGTCCGTCGTCCGCAAAATATGACCACACACGTTGGGTTTATACCCTTCTTTAAAATGATTTTTTTATGAGTGGATATATTCATTCTATTCCCTCAGCTACCCAAACATTTTGCGAGGATAAAAGATATTTCGACCAATTTGTACCCTTTTTTTCTTGCCTTGGGTTTTAATTTTATTCTTGCAAGTGTTTTTCGTTCCGTCAGTCCTATCTGCCAAAAGTCCGTAACTACAAAAGCGCGATTCGATGCAAGGGATCGATGGTTTCGGCTCGTTTCCTAGTAGGAAATTTCAATAACTGCCAGGCCAAAATATTCAAAGTGCAATAAAAAGTAATAAAATATAAATCTGCAAATGCCCAAAGAAAGAAAGCTTACAACATAGTTTCGGAGATAAGGGACAATAAAATTAAACTCTTTTCATCATTGTAGTAAGTTTTGATCACTCAAGATGTCTCTTATGATATTTATAAACGTATAAAATTTTCCTAAATTACATAACTCTTCTACGAGGGCTGCCTTTTATATTTCGGGATTTGACACTCCTAGAGTTGCAATCTGTCGACTGACAGGTCTATCGTAAAGTTTGACATTTTTGAGGTTATACGTACTCAGAACGTTTTGACATACGAGCGCTATGTGTTGTTTACAGTATCTTAAAGGATTCATCTCGGCCAAAAAATGGCATTAAATCGTGAACATTTTCGTGCGATTATTTTTTACAACTTTCGACGTGGATTAAGTCAGCAAGAGTGCATGGATGAACTTAATTTAATTTTTGGCGACGAAACTCCATCAAGGACCACTGTTTGTCGATGGTATGGTGAATTCAATCCAGGTCGTAGTTGACTCCAAGACGAATTTCGTGAAGGTCGTCCAAAAACAGTTGTTGTTCCGGAAACCATTGATGCAGTGCTCGAACTGATATTGCAAGATCGTCATGTGACCTATCGTGAGATTGAGTCAACCTTACACATTAGTGGGACCAGCATGCATTCAATATTGCATAAACATTTGAATGTCAAAAAAATTTGTCGATTGGTCGAAAGAAAAGCTCAAAAAATGCGATCGCGGTGCTTCAAAACACCTTTATGACATAGTGACAGGTGATGAATCGTGGATTTACGCGTATTAGCCCGAAAGTAAACAGCAGTCGACTGTATGGGTGTTTCAAGATGAGCCGAATCCAACAAAAGTTGTTCGCGTACGAAGCACTTCCAAGCAAATGATCGCCAGTTTTTTCGGAAAAACTGGACATGTCGCAACCGTACCACTAGAACAACGCAAAACAGTCAATTCTGAGTGGTATGCAACCATTTGTTTGTCAGTTGTCTTCCAAGAAATGAGGAAAATCAACCGCCGAAGACGGATCACTGTTCACCTCGACAATGCGAGCTCTCACACATCGGCTCAAAGAACTGCATTTTTGACCACTCAAAACATTGATTTGATGAGTCATCCGCCGTATAGTCCTGACTTGTCACCAAATGACTTCTTTTTATTCCCGTACGTAAAAAACAATTGGTTCAAACGCATGCAAAAGTGTAGAGATCTTCATGGGGAATATTTTGAAAAACAATAAAGGGATTTTCGATGATTAATATTTGTTTTTGTTCTCTAATCCCGAAATATAAAAGGCAGCCGTCGTAGTGTACCCAACGGAGAACTTCATGAACCCATTACTTCAACATGCAACATTTGTTAACTTAACATTGATACCATTAAGTTTGTATGTTCTGAGAACAAAAATGTCACAGCCAACTATGCCCACTGATATTACTATAATTCTACTGATTGCCTGGTCGACGATGATTACATCTTAGAACCAACTGGACAGCCTAAGCACGTGTAATTTTACACTTCACAACGTTTCAACGCATCGCAAAGTCGATATAATAACATACATCTTCAAACGACTTCTCTGAGCAGATATCGCAAAACAATTTCTTCCATATAAACAATTTCTCGATGGCGCTCGTATTTATTTTCTGACGAACCTGTTTGGAAGTCAAGGTGAAATGCGTGTTACTGTCATTATTTACTTTACAACCAGTATGCTGCATCGACGCATTTTTTTATTACTTACATGTCAATTTTTTTAAACGACGATAAAGCTGAATGCTACTTGATAATAAACAATGTACGTGTTTATGTAAATAGAGTGTTCAAGTATTCCATTAGTTAGTAGATCAGCGTGAAACAAGGTTTCAAGGTTTTTCGAATTGTTTGGTATAATTCTAGCTATCTGAAAATTTATGGTAGCACAGTTTTTATTAGACATCAGGGAAATCCCAAGGCAACATTATAATCAGTAACTTAGAATTTCTGAAAAAAAAAAACTGAAATCTATATATAAATAGGCAAAGACAAAACGGTTAGGTACCATTTTCTCCTCTGTCACTCAACCGATTTTCTTTATTTTTGTATTGTTTAGTAGCTATTGACGACCTTCAGTGCAGAATATATAAAGAATCTTTATTTATATCTTTTAAAATAACTAATTTTTAGATAAATTATTAATAAAATTCAAGTGAGTGGCGCTCACTATGAACAAGTAGCTTAATCTAATATTCGAATTTTGACAGTCGTCAACAGTAAAAATCCAATTGTCGACAATCGAGGTATAAAAAATATTACTAAATTAATTGACTTTTACTTACAAAGATGTATTCTGTGAAAGCCTTCTATTCATTTATGGCGTTACTTTTTTTACAAAAACGATGACAGCTATTACTGAAGTGACCAAAGCGAATGTGTTTACCTATACGAAGTTTGCGCATTTACAGAAGAATCCAAATGAAAAGTTTTATGTAAGTACACAATTTAGAGATTCTAAAAGCTAAATGATACATTTGATTTCCGAACCACAAGAATAGAGTATGTACATTCTTTTAGTCATCAATGTCTCACAAATCTGATAACAATTTGCATAGCACCATTATGAAAAGCTACGAAAACACCCAGGAGATGTGATATGCAAATATATTTTTACTTATTTATATTTATGCCATGTGCAGATAAAACTTGAATAAGTATTACAGTATTAGCAATAAAATAAGACGAATCAATTTGCAGTTTCATTTGATATAAGGCAATCTTATAAATTAATTTTAACATCTCATCTAAAAATAAGCAGTCAGTCAGAAATTGTTTAATGTTGTTTTAACGAGATGTGATATCTTATTTATATGAAATTCTCGCAAACGGCACTACGATTTTGTCGAAATTCCATTTCGGGGTTTTGGCATGTACAGTGCATCCCATTTTGGTTGAGATTGCCAGGTTACTCGGTTGTTATTGAAGATAGAGTCTTGCGGTTTTCACATACCTGTTCTACTTTTTTGTGAAACTCAGGATGGCCATATCAGATTTTGCATAAGTGTTTCCATTTATAAGATACAGGGCGATTTTGATAATTTATACTTTTTGGACCCCTTCTATATCTACGAAGTTAGAAATACTCTTGCGCTAAGAACTACGTCTAATAGAAAATTTTGCATAGAATCCAGTGGACTACTCAATTTTTTTTTCCGAGTATGGTTTTGAAGATACTACTATATTTTTAAATGGAACACCCTGTATTTTATTATTTCATTGAATTCGTTATGTTTTTCCCTTTAAAATAATGTATAATACAATACACATGGTATTATTAGAAATGCTAAAAAACACTAAAAAGCTGAGTTTTTTGCTAGTAGGCAATGCATTTTCCATTTAAAAGGAGAATCAAACAAATAATTCCATTTGAGATTTTTTATAGGAGTTTATCAGCAAAGAAAAATAATGTTAACAATAATTCAATAACATGAAACACGAAATTTAGGTACCTAAAAGCAACTAATAAATAGTTATACATCGTTCATTATGTATAACAAACAGAACAAATCAAATATCTATCTTAAAATTAATTTTGGACATTATTTATTACCTTATTGATTTAACTGTTCAAATTGTTGTCCATTTTCCCTAACACATAATTGGCAAACCTTTCCATCTCGCATGAATCCATTTAAAATTATTATAGAATTCAGCCTTTCGGAACTTAAAAAAATATTCCCCAGTTGAAACATCTATCGATGAGTGCGGGTTCTCATCTACCAGTATCTTGAGTTAATTATACCGGAAAAACGAACAAATAACTTTCCTTACAAATCTGTCTAAAAACCAATCAACCGTCTTGCTGCAGGATATAAGTGTCAATATTTACTTTTGTTAGTATATATTTTTTTATTCTTTGGACTATTGTGTTTGGGGATATAAACGTGCTAATTTATTTCATTCATTTTGAGTTATACACCTTTACAGGTTTAGATGCACCAAAACTTATTATATAAATAATTATTCGTGAGTTTGCTGGTTGATAATTGATAATGGCGTTATTTTGGCCATTATCAATTATCAAAGCAAACTCAGAATAATTATTTACATAAATTCGTTTTTCAGCTTGAAATTTGCGTTTTCTCTAACGAAAAATTGTTACGATATGCGAGATAGGTTTGCCAATGTTTAAATCAATGTTATGAGAATGGTGAAGAAGCTATAGAACTATATTTCCACAGGTATAAAGTACTAGCAAAAAACTCAGTGTTTTTTAGCATTTCTAATAATACCATGTGTATTGTATTATACATTATTTTAAAGGGAAAAAAATAACGAATTCAATGAAATAATAAAATACAGGGTGTTACATTTAAAAATATATAATGTTGTGTAGTATCTTCAAAACCATACTCGGAAAAAAAAGAGTACTCCACTGGATTCTATGCAAAATTTTCTCTTAGACGTAGTTCTTAGCGCAAGAGTATTTCTAACAACTTCGTAGATATAGAAGGGGTCCAAAAAGTATAAATTATCAAAATCGCCCTGTATCTTATAAATGGAAACACTGCATGCAAAATCTGATATGGCCATCCTGAGTTTCACAAAAAAGTAGAACAGGTATGTGATAACCGCAAGACTCTATATTCAATAACAACCGAGTAACCTGGCAATCTCAACCAAAATGGGATGCACTGTACACAATTAATGAAAAGAAATACCTAAGGAATTTTATTCTTAATAAACTCATCAGTAAAGGCATAAAAAAAATTGCCGACAGGGAAGAATTATTATAGGATTTGATTAAAAACCATTGGTCGAAAGTAATTACATAGTTTTGATTAATATGTAATAAACACCAATACAAATTATAGAAAGTACCATTGAAATTTTTTCAGTTTTTTCCAATGAAAATTATCTCTTTAATTCTCCATGGGATTTCCGACGTTTTTTTCAATTTTCTCTTAAACAATAGCCGCATTATGCAGTTACAATGTAGTATCCAATTTCATTGACGATAATTTTAGCCTTTTATTGGTAACAACTTCCTCGAAGGCACAATACAGATTAACACAAAGTCGATACTCATAATGCCAGTCAACGTAATCTTTAACTTTACATGAACTAATAGATTTTCAGTTCCTGCTTCCCGCAGTTAGGCTCATAGCTACCGATATAACGGTATTTCGAATTTGGTTTGTTTCTCAAGTCTCGAAGGAAAGTTCATTCACTTGTTTGGCGGTCACTCCGTCGATATTCAGCAAGTGTTTCTCTATCTAGCTAAACGCGTTAGAAGTTGAAGGCCGTCTTAGGAATGTTCAGTGTTTTCTGTGATGCATCTCAAAAGATCGTCGCTGGTTCATATTCCATCAAGCTTTACAGGTGGTACACATTTTTTTTGAAAAGTGATATAACGGGCGGCCGCATAAAAGAATGGCCCAGTTATAGATTTTAATAGTATCAGGTATTAGCTTTGCAGTGTTGGTTCAAGTGCAAAAATAAAAGGTAATTCACTGTCTCAGAAAAAATAACTGATGAAACTGGTAATATAAATAGTACCAAAATGTGTAAATTACCAAAAACGACAATAATAAAACAAATGTCAAAAATGTCAGAACTGTCAAAACTGTCACAAATGTCGAATGTGTCAAAAATGTTTTTTGAAACGAAAGATTCTTAACCCTCCTGAACTCGCGTAAAAATGAGTGACCTGAGAACTCGCGCGTAAGAATTTTTCACATACCACCTATTTCCCTCAAAAAAAGTTGGTAAATAAAACATTTTCAACAAAAAAACATCCGAAGGGCTAGCTGGATGATCATCATTTTCAAAAGTTGATTCATCAACAGACTGCTCCGAATCAGTCATGTGATTATCTTGCAACGGTAAAATCTCTTCCGGTTCAGGTTCAGGCGCCACCCAAGGATCATTTTGAGCCAAAGCCAGTTGAACCAAGAACCTTCCAAGTGAAGTCATCTTCGAAAATAAAACAACTTTTCAGTTCAAAGGTGCATACGGTAAAACAAAATAAAAGATAAAATATTAAAAAATATATATAATCGACTTCCACCTATAACTAAAAAGCTAAAAATAATTATAACAAAATACAACTCTAGCAAATAAATAACAAATTCATTGTTGTTAGGTATCTATCCAGGAACTAAAAAATTTATACATTAAAAGGTGCTCATTCTATACAAATTAATTATCTACCAATCTAGTATATTTTTGAAGTCGGTGCCAAGCAAATCTAAAATCTTTCATTGCGTACTTATCTACTATTTCATCAAACTTGATTGTTATATCCCGAATAGGATTGTCATGTCCTTGTTTGCGTGACAGCTCTTGTTTTCGAGATATGACACAAATTTATCTTTTTTGAATGGAAACCATAGTTGGCTATGACCTCAAAAAATTGGACATTTTTAGAGCTTTTCAACGATATAATACTCGATATAGTTATTCATAAAAATAACGGAGTTATGGATGCTTTTCTTTCTTATTTTCACTTTTAACGTAGGTAGCCATGAAAAAGATTGTTTTCACCCTGACGTTTCCTCATGTGAGAGTAATTCTATTAGTAGTACTGAACTGCACGTTTTCGTGATAAAATGGAATATTCTAACGAAGAAAAACTGAATATGGTGGAACGTTATATCATATGCCATAAAAATTCACTTCGTGCAGCTGAGGAATACTTTCATAGATATTTTAATCGTCATCAACCTGCTCTATGTACATTTAAGAGGGTTTACGATAGTTTACGCAGATATGGATCTTTTACTAAACCACCAAAGGAACGTAATCAAATTAACGAAGCAGCAGAAATAAATGTTTTGGCAATGGTAAATCAAAATCCATCTACATCAACTCGTGAGATTGTGGCAGAAGCTAGCACATGTAAACGAACTGTAGAGAGACATGTGCCTTGACAATCCACAGTTTCCATTAAAGGTGTTATGGTCAGATGAAACTAGATTTGCTAACTGCGGTATATTCAATAGACACAATGAGCTTATCTAGGCTAAAGAAAACCCTTTTCATGTAGAACAAAGACGACCCCAGATAAAATTTGGTTTTAATGTTTGGTGTGGGATCATAGGGTCTACTATTCTGGGGCCTTTTATCTATGACGAATCACTTACTGGGGAGCGCTACTTGCATTTCTTGCAATACACTTTTCAAGTCATGTTGCATAGTTTGAATTTGAGAACTCGTTTAGAAATTGAGTGGTTCCAACATGATGGAGCACCTGTTCATAACTCGTTATTAGTAAGACAACACTTAGATAATATATATCCAAACTCTTGGATAGGAAGAAATGGCCCACGCGAATGGCCACCCCGGTCTCCCGATTTGGCAGTTATAGATTTCTATTTATGGGGTGCGCTAAAAAACAAAGTATACAAAAGAAAGTATGAGACAGTTGGTCACCTAAGGGAGGCGGTAGTACAAGCAATTGAAGAAATTGATACACGGTCTGTGAGGAAAGCGGTAATGTCAATCTTAAAAAGATGCAATATTTGTCTAAATAACAATGGTGGACTTTTCGAACATAAATTGTAACTATTATTATGTACTTTAATTTCTTAAGTTTTTAGTACGTACCTACTTATTTAGTTTTTTCGTTATATCTAATATACCTAATAAAAAAATCGTTCAATTTTTTTGGAATAGTTATTAATAAATAAATCTATTTCATGGCTAACTACGTTAAAAGTGAAAATAAGAGAGAAAAGCATCCATAACTCTGTTATTTTTATGAATAACTATATCGAGTATTATATCGTTGAAAAGCTCTAAAAATGTCCGATTTTTTAAGATCATAGCCAACTATGGTTTACATTCATAAAAAAGATAAGTTTGTGTCATATCTCGAAAACGAGAGCTGTCACGCAAACGAGGACATGACAATCATATTCGGAATACAATTCCCTTCATTTTTGATACTTACACTTTTTTTATAAAATCAAAAACAAAGGAGCTAGAGGGATTTGACTAAATCGACAGAATTTCGTTTTTTCAAAATATCTAGTAAGCCATGACTTTTTACAAAAATCCGAAAGTGTCATTAAATTGGGCCAGTAAAACTACAAATCTTTCCCAATTTAACCATTGCTCTATCTCAGCTAGTTTCCGAGATCCCCATACTGATCATCAAAAAAATTTACCCTGTATATCTGTTTAACTAATGATAGACCACTCACAGTAGCTATTTTGTCCATTTTTAATAAACCTAATTTGAATAAAAATGAAAGTAAAATTACTATGAATGTAACTAAGGGATTGCCTTATAACATCGAAAAACAAAACGTCAAAAAATATGTAATAGTTATTTCCTGATAATAATTTGAAAGTACTAATCCCAATAAGCATCTGTCTGAAAAAAAAAAAACTATATATCACATCTGACTTAACCGGAAATATGAGAATGTCTATAGCGAGAGTGTTTTAATTTAAATTTAATAACGTACCCGTTCTGTAAAAATCATTCAATTGAAAATAATTTAATGATAGATATTAATTTATTTGAACATTTTGTTTTTATTGTTGATATCTGGTACACCTACTGTTGTTTCTTGTATTTTAATTAAGTTATTAGCCTATTTCAAAATTATTTTCATATAAACGGATCAGATTTATTAGTTGCCATATGCTTATGTTATTAAGTTTTCAGATGTTAAAAAAACCTACACTCTGATATCAGAAATTATTAGATTGAAGCAGGCAGATAATAATATGGCTATTAAATGAAACGGTTTTAGAATAAATTAAATTAATTTTATAGTGTTAACAAACATATGAATGAAGTTACGCTTTCAATCGTAAAGTTGTAGGTTGCTAAATCCAAAAAGATCAGATAATTTATTTGAAAATGTAAAATCTTTTCATACTGGTGTCGCTATACTACATAGCAATAAAGAATATTTTTTTATTTTTTTTTTATTTTTTGTTCAATTTGTGTTCATACCATTAAAAACGAGGTCTGATATAGACCTTGAAACTCAAAAAACTGCATATACAAGATTCCTTGCGAATGCAATAAATTTTATATTGGAGAAACATCGAGACCATTAAACGTACGAATAAATGAACACAAGAATTACATAAAGAAACGACAATTTGTAAAATCGAAAATTTATGAACATGTTTGGAATCTAGGCCATAAAATACAATTTTACAATTCAATTATACTTCACAAAGAACAATATAACACGAAACGAAAAATAAAAGAGTCTGCCTTAATTCTTTTGAATGAAGACGATTGTATCGCTTCTACTTCTGTAGAATTTAATCGTATCTGGTTACCGACAATTAAGGAAGAAATTATTAATGGTAACCTCCTTTTGAACAACCCAATATCGGGATAGTTCATAAGGTTTTTCCTAGGTTTTCCCTTATGACGTTAATGGAATCATTGAAACAATAGAATCCTTTGATCGCATTTTTGGCGAATGCGCTATCTTATAACAAAGTCGTACCTAGGAAACGCCACTTATAAATTCTAAAGACAACTCTTTTTCTAATTTGAAAGCTGTTTAAACTATAATACATGATCTTTAGAATTTTTTGTGCTACCTGTAGGTATATCTAAAAACAACAAATTTTCTAATGTCAATTTAAATGTCATAAATCAAATTTTATTTTGCAATTTACATCAATAAATATAAAGCCATTGACAACGATGTCAGAATAGACTTTGAAACGTTTGGTTTTCCATCAATATACGTCGTTTTATTTCGATTGTGGTGTTTTGCCCAAAAAAACCTAAAACTAATCAAGAATATGCCACAAACAACGTTTAGAAGACACATATTGCAGATCCTCTGATTCATATCATCAATAAATGATACCATAGATAGGCCAATATCTTTCAGCTCTAATGCTTCAAAGATGCTCGAAAGAATTATTTGTAATAAAATCTTACGAATTAGTAGAAAAAGTGTAAGAATGTCTTAAAAAACGATATAGTTCCATGGAAATTAAAGATACACAAGATGCTATTATCTTACAAATATAATTAACAATAATTTGGACAAAAGTATAACCATTGCAGGTACTTTATTTGACCTAACCAAAGAATGTGATACCGTCAGCTACAAAATAATATTAGATATGTAAAACTGCTCAAGTTACTTGGAAACAGGAAACAAATGACGAGAATGAAGAATGTACATAAGGAGGACGTAATTGCAAAAACAAGAGTCCCTCAAGGACCAATAGTGGGGCCACTTAACATTTATACTGTTGGTGAATGACATGGCAATTATTGCTAAATACAAAACATTACCAGGTTTTCGAAATCATATAAATAGCAACGTTAAATATAACCAGACGGAATGGCTTTTGGTTGTTGTGTAAAGGAAAGTGGCTAGCAAGTGAGGAAAGTGGAAAGCTGTAAATATGTTCGCCTCATTTTTGATCACAGAGTACAATAGAACAAACTTATTAAATACTTTAGATATAAAAGTAAATATAGTTGTTTTTTTTTGTAGAATATACAGATTTTTTCGACTCAAATTTTTAATTTTTCCAAAGAATTTTTCAGTCATTTTCTTTCATGCCATGATAATTACGAGCACAACAAATAAGCATTCATACCAGCTGTACAAAATACAGATTGCCTAATACTGTTAGTTATTGTATCTTGTTCTAATTTTATTGATGGTATTTGCATGATTATTCAGCTAAAAACAGCTTCATAAGATGTTACAGTTTACTTGCATGAAATAATTTGATATGCATGATATACTAAAAAGACAAAACTAGACACTTTTTGATTCCATACCTGAATTTTATATCGTATTGTCTAGAAAAGTTTATTGGTAAATTTTTGTGTTAGTATATCTGTCTGTTGATAAGATAATCGACGTTGTTGTATATAACCGTGTTGTTGACACAAATATTTTACATATGGCAATATTTAAAAAACCAAACAACTATTACCTTAAAATATTTATACCTATCCGAAAAATATTTCCGCTAACCTTGGATTGTTGATATTACTAGTCAGCATGCTCCAAAATGAAGCAAACTATCCTTATCTGCTGTAAAGTTTGTATTTGTAGTGTGGGAACAGTAAAACGGAAACAACAAATAATAAATAATGTATGACGCAAATAGCAGCTTTGCCAAAAAAATATTAGCGAAACTTTATATAGGTATGCTCAGAGAGTATTTCTTGGGCACCCTGATCTCAAAGTGAAAATTGAGAAAGAGTTGGGTCTGTCATCAGAGGATTACCTGAAAAATGCAGTTTATTCGCATTTGAGGTTCCTGAGACCCCACATGTTTTTTTTGTTGTACGTTTTTTTATCTCCCCATCAATTGGAAATGAAGAGATTTGCGAAAAATGGGGTCATTAAGGGAAGTTCTGAGCTTTCAAAGTCAATTTCATTACTACACTGGAGAAATTACGACCCCGTAAGTGAGATTTGAATTCTGGAGTACTCTTAGACCGATTACAAGCTCACGTATCATCAACCGTAGAACTTTTCCTTCTACCAATCATCATTTCTTTTAAATCATCGAATCCATGGAATTTGTGCCAGAATATTGTAAAATTCGATATTAGACAAATCTCTTACTGAGAAAGAAACTCCGATGGAGAGAACGGAGCTGACCATTGATTCAATCATGGACTTACTACAATATTGCCTCAAGTACTGCTATTTTCAGGAGAAGGACCAGGTTCTTCATGCAACAAGATGGATTGCCGATGGGCTCTCCGTTATCTCCATCGTGAACATCTACATGGAATGGTTCGAAGAACATACACTGAAGACGTACGAGTAGCAGCTTAAGCTATGGTTGAGGTATGTCGATGACACCTTCATTATTTAGCAACACGGAGAGAGAGAATTACAGGCATTCCTGGAGCCCCTAAACCAATACCAACCCTCCATTAGATTCACCATGGAGAGGGAAGAGAGTGAGTGCCTACCATTCCTTGATGTGAAGGGCCAAAAGGGTAGGACCGGAATCCAAACAACAGTCTACAGGAAGACTACACTACAATTCTAATCACCCATCAGCAATGAGAACTGGTATTATCAAACACTAATCCATAGAGTCAGCTGATTGAACCAGATTAAGGGATTCATTGAGCATGACTAGCAATGCATGACATAAGGGTATAAAATACGACGGATAATCTCAATTCACCTGATAGCAGTTTCTAAGCTATTGAAACGTTTTGAGATCAACCATTTTAAGAAGATGGAGGTCCAAGGAAACTTCGAAGAACGAGTTACATTGTCTACCAATTTGAGACTAGCCTATCTCTTTGTTCGAAATATAAACGTCAATATCTTTAAGCTATTATCATAATTTTCTTCAGAAAAGTAATGAAAAAACAGAAACAACACCTTCATCTTTGCCAAGTTCTAAGGAGGCAGCGAACATGAACTTCCAGCAAATTTTTGGAGGGCTAGTTTACGAAGTTATTTCAAGTAGCACTAAAGATATAGAGGAAGTGTTGACCGAAAGAAAAGCCGAATAGACCGTCAATGATGCTTCATACGAGGGCTGCCTTTTATATTTCGGGATTGGACAACCCTAGTGTTGCAATCTGACAACTGACAGCTCTATCGTAAAGTTTGACATTTTTGAGGTTATACGTACTCAGAACGTTTTGACATACGCGCGCTATGTGTTGTTTACAGTAACTTAAAGGATTCATCTCGGCCAAAAATGGAATTAAATCGTGAACATTTTCGTGCGATTATTTTTTAAACTTTCGACGTGGATTAAGTCAGCAAGAGTGCATGGATGAACTTAATTTAATTTTTGGCGATGAAACTCCATCAAGGACCACTGTTTATCGATGGTATGGTGAATTCAATCGAGGTCGTAGTTCAGTCCAAGACGAATTTCGTGAAGGTCGTCCAAAAACAGTTGTTGTTCCGGAAACCATTGATGCTGTGCGCGAACAGATATTGCAAGAACGTCATGTGACCTATCGTGAGATTGAGTCAACCTTACACATTAGTGGGACCAGCATACATTCAATATTGCATAAACATTTGAATGTCAAAAAAATTGTTCGCGTTGGATCCCACACAATTTGTCAATCGTTCAAAAAAAGGCTCGTGTCGATTGGTCGAAAGAAAAGCTCAAAAAATACGATCGCGGTGCTTCAAAACACTTTTATGACATAGTGACAGGTGATGAATCGTGGATTTACGCGTATGAGCCCGAAAGTAAACAGCAGTCGACTGTATGGGTGTTTCAAGATGAGCCTAATCCAACAAAAGTTGTTCGCGCACGAAGCACTTCCAAGCAAATGATCGCCTGTTTTTTCGGAAAAACTGGACATGTCGCAACCGTACTACTAGAACAACGCAGAATAGTCAATTCTGAGTGGTACACCACCATTTGTTTGCCAGTTGTCTTCCAAGAAATGAGGAAAACCAACCGCCGAAGACGGATCACTCGTCACCACTATAATGCGAGCTCTCACACATCGGCTCAAACAACTGCATTTTTGACCACTCAAAACATCGATTTGATGAGTCATCCGCCATATAGTCCTGACTTGTCACCAAATGACTTCTTTTTATTCCCGTACGTAAAAAACAAACTGAGAGGTCAACGTTTTTCGACACCTGAAGAAGCGGTTGCTGCGTTCAGAATGCATGTTTTGGAGATACCTGAATCAGAGTGGAAAAAGTGCTTCGACAATTGGTTCAAACGCATGCAAAAGTGTATAAATCTTCATGGGGAATATTTTGAAAACAATTTTCGATGATTAATATTGGTTTTTGTTCTCTAATCCCGAAATATAAAAGGCAAGCCCTCATACCAGCTTGATGTCTGTTTGCAATCACAGGAGGATTATTTCGTGAGATTCAACTGACGAAAGTGTAGAATTTTTGTTTTCAAGATTCAATTTTAACCAGTTATTCATGGTTTTCATAAGAATAAATTTTATATTTATACAATTTTATATATCCTGGAAATACATGAACAAAAATATGCATTTTGCAGTCCTAATCAGAACATTCACCAATCAAAAAATTATCCCAGACAGCAACGGCAAGCGTTAGAATCAGAAATGAATGAACCTACTTACAACTTTGAACCCGTTTTTAATGATGGTTTTGAAAATATGGAAAAAGAGGTTGCGGAAATTCAACCTGAAAAGGAATCTGAAGTGCAGATAGAATAACAAAACACAACTGAAAATATCACACGAGTGGAAGAAAAACCGTTTATAGAATCCTGTTTCTGTTGAAGGAACAAAACAACCCTTAACTAAAGGAGAAGCAGAAACTATGGACCTCGACAAGAAAGATGTAATGAAACCAGACATTAGTCGAGAGAATAAAGAGGAAAAAGAATGCTTGCCTCTGGAGAACACCGAAGTTGAAACTTCAAATGTTGAAATGGACATTGATTGATATGGAGAAAAAACACTTGCTATTGGAGAACAATGAAGAAGACAATATCGAATATTTTTTCATGGGTGCCTACCAATATCAAACGATTTCCAAACTCATAAACACACATCATAGACAGACTAGACAGAGACAGAACGCATACCACTGAGATATGTGAGCATAAATGCGACGCTCTATTAACTACAAAAGCATCCGTTTTCATCGACTATAATAAAATTATTAATAACACAAAAATCATACGCCACTCCGATTTAGTGATATACGAGATTCCATTTGGGCGAAAGTAATGTATATGTTTAAACTCTCATGTTTGATGATGATATACAATATCGAGCGGATGATTTTTAAATCGCCATCAGCTTTCGTTTTGTATCTGAGAGTGTGTGTGTGAGAGAGAGAGAGAGAGAGAGAGAATTCGTTAAATGCCAAGGCGATGGTGAATTGTGCAGACGATCTTTCAGAAAATTAACTCGTATTCAGGCTTTATCAAAAATATCTCGAAGGTGAGGAGAATTGGCCAATCTTCGACTGTGATGAATGCAATTCGC
Organism: Octodonta nipae; assembly: GCA_034190945.1. NCBI lineage: Eukaryota > Metazoa > Arthropoda > Insecta > Coleoptera > Chrysomelidae > Octodonta > Octodonta nipae. The sequence continues at coordinate 4,393,617 of CM067220.1, read as the reverse complement.
GTGTTGAAACAATTACACTACTAGCTTTGGTTTCTAACTAATGAATTAGATAATTAGACTTGTAATTTGATTGCTTGTTTAAAGTAGATAAAAATTAATGATGCATTGAAAGGTATTTTCACATTTATTATTATTTCTAACAAGACAGTAAGTTTTTATCTGCAGTCTTGAAATAGAAAAACTAATCCTAAAATGTGGGCAATAGGAATTTGTATCAATGAACAAACTTACATTAGTATTCAGAGGAAAAGTGTGTGGCTCTGTATACTCTCTGTTTTAGAAAGGACAGTATGTAGACTACCAAGGTAATAAGAATAATACGAATAACTCTCTTAGCCCGCTGTGGTTCTGCCTGGCTATGAACCCTCTCTCAAACAAACTGAACTCGACAAATTTTGGATTCAGTCTCAAACACAACAACGTACAAGCATTAAAGATAAACCATTTGTTATACATGGACGTCTTAACGTTGATGTCAGCTACGAAACAACAGCTGCATGATATGCTTAAAATAGTAGAAGGGTTTTCTAGTGACATCCATATGAAATTTGGCCTAGACAAATGCCGAATTATTAATATAGTTAAAGGCAAAATACAGCAGGGGCACTTCGAAATGGGAGATGACACCTCAATTGAATCTATGGGGGAAGGTCATACTTATAAATACCTTGGAATAAAGCAGGCTCAACGTATTGATCACATGACTATGAAAAAGGACCTAACAGCAGAGTTTTATAGAAGGGTACGACGAATGTTGAAAACCAAACTAAACAGTAAAAATTTGTTTCAGGCTATTAACACCTATGCATGTTCAGTGCTCAGTTACTCTGTTGAACGTACAACTTTGCCATGGTACAAAGGAGGAAGAGGATTGGCTGATCTAAGTAAACTATTAGATCAACAAATTTCTATTTTGCGTAGTCATTTCCAGAAACTCGCATATAAATGATTTCAGGTCATATGTTTCCTGAAACGGAAGGCTTTATATTGGCAATCCAAGATAAAGTAATCCCAACTAAGAACTACCTAAAGTACATCGTTAAAGACCCTTCTGTTAACAACGACAGATGCAGGTACGGTTGCCAAACATCTGAGTCTATCCAGCATATCACAGGAGGTGGTTGTCAAGCGTTCGCTGCAACTGAATACAAAGAAAGACACGATGCTGTGGCTAAAATACTGCACCAGGAACTAGCACTGAAACTTGAACTATCACAGTCGGTAAGATTACCATACTATAAATACAAACCAGAATCTGTTTTAGAAAATAACAACTACAAGCTGTACTAGGACCGCACGATACTGACTGATCGGACTGTTGCTCACAGTAGACCAGATATAGTTTTGGTAGATAAAGTCGCTCGGAAAATAACTTTAATTGACATAGCAATTCCTAACAACAAAAATATAAATATCAAGCAGGCTGAGAAAATAACCAAATATAGAGATTTAGAATTTCAAATAAAGACTCAGTGGGACATGAACAACACACGAACTGTACCACTTGTTATGCCAGCGACTGGATGAATATCTTTACAAACAAATGCAAAAATCCGTCCTGTTAGGGACAGCCCGGACGGTCAGGAAATTCATGGGAAACTGCCTCCACGACTCCAACCACGGGCCTGAAAACCTGGCAAGGGCTCCCACAGAGCTAAACCCTTTTGATATCTAGGATATCTGGGGTTTAGTGAATTTTCCCCTAAAGGCACTCTTAGCGTGGCTTAGAAGGAGTGTGATGCCATACATTGTATGGTCAAGTCGGATACGAGTAATGCAAACTCAGTATGCTCTTAACAGCCTTCAATAGCAATTTGTCCAAAACTTTATAAATGTAGACTAACCCTAAAATGGGATATACAGGAAGGAGTGAAGGCTGAAGAAATATACCACTAAATGGAACAAGCTATTCATAGTGTAGCAAACGATTCAACATCCAGAAGGCAAAGAATCGTAATTAAACAGAACAAGGTAGTTATAGTGCAGCAAACGATCTAGATCTAGAGTGTGTTAGTAAAATCTGTGGGACATAATAGAAGTATAACTCCTTGCAAGACTGAATACCAGACGTTACATCAAAAGTCGAATTGAAAAACACCAAAAGAGAATTCCTATTCATACCACAAAGAAGAAGCAGCATTTTTACGATATAATCACCAATTATAGCTTCTTCGTTAATGCAAATGGACTTTGATTTGGTATGCAGATTATTACAATAAACATAAATAAAAGAAAGACATTTTTTCCAGTTATAAAGATACTTTACGGTGATTTGTTTTCTTACAAGAAAAAATAACGGTTGTTGCTCTTTAAGGTCAAAGATAATTGCTGGATTAATTTAGAAAATAGGAATTTAATACACTCAAATTATTGTTAATGTCAAATATTTCAACATAAATATCGACATAGTGCAACATTAAATAGACAATTAAGCAACAATTTAATAATGGAGGTTCATTTACCGACAAAAATTGATGGAAACAAATAATAAAATAATTAAATTTTTTATGGACATTAATTACATGAAGATGCTTCATTGTTGTGAAACTATTGTTATAAATGTTTTTTAATGGAGCGTTTTTCATAAATGGAATCTAAGAAAAAAAATTATCAATGAAACTTGCTTTCAAATGATAAAAAAACTTTTATATATCTAGTTTTATATTCCCGATCTGTCCTATTTAGTTCTAGAATTTTCACTTCACTCTCGTATGTTCCATGGAATATAATCGAACAATTATGAATTTTGGATTAAGACAACACTGATAACAGATATATGTAAGGGTTGCGTTTCTTTAGGGAATACTAACATTTCTTGGTATTCCCCCCTTCCTTGAATATGATCATCTAGATTAAATCTATCATCACCCCAATAAGGTGTCAGACCAGGCAGATGGACAAAACATTATTGATCTTAATAATTTCATGAGGGTCATCCGATGAAGGTTCTCGACTAGAAACAATATATTGTCTTGCGTTCGATGGATTGAAAAATCTCGAAAAGTTAGTATCGTTAAAATCATTAGTCATAAGATCAAAGATCCAAAAAGTTCCGTAGTTGTCGCTTATACTTTCACTTTGTTGTTATTGGTCTGTTCTTGGCTATGATACAATTTTTTTAGGATTCAGTCACCAATTAGCATTTGTGATTCTTGCAAATACTGTCTTTAGATTGTTAATATGAGATTCAAAGGTGACGCTCATAATTACAACGTTCTTTAGATAATAATTTGGTCAAGTGCATACTAAGGGTTCCGTACCACCTTCAAGATTCGCTGTTTTCTAATATATAACATTAGTTTTATTTTCTAATTTGGCCTTTTATAATCCCTGAAAGGCTCTAAATTGGAAGATACATTAGTTTTAAATTATAAATTATTAAAGTCAAAATTTAAATAGTGTAGTTTCTAAAATGGGAATTAAGTCGATGTTTAATATCTTTGCTAATATTTTTTAAACAAATGATTTAAAAATATGATATATTTGTAATTCACATAATGAGCCTTTTATTTGATATATTACATAATGCGTTTGAAAATTGAGTTTTTATTTTCCATTTAATTGTATAATTCGTCCCTAAAATTACTATGGAGGTTTTCTAATAATTTTTCTTATAAATTTCAAGTGAGCCCCACTACCCACTAATTATTTTCAAAATTTTAGGTAGTATGGTTTCGGAAATAAAGCGAGGAATGAGAATTTTTTATATCTTTATGTTAATATCTTGTAAACAATTAATTTTAAAATTATGAAAAATATATATTTGTATTCCTCATAATAAGTCCCTTCATTTGATATATTGCATGATACGTTAAAAAAATATTTTTTATTTTCCATTTAATGCTATAATGTGGCCTCCAATATTAATATTAAAGATTTCTTCGTTTTTTTCCTGTAAATAAAAAAAATAGGTCTTATAGTTTGGGGAATAAAGGGGAGAATGGGTAATTTTTTAAAATATTTTTTTAATATATTTTAAAATATTTATTTAAAAAAAAATTTAAAAATATATTTGTATTAGTCATAATGAGCCCTGTGATTTGATATATTACAAGATCCGTTAGAAACAAGTTTAAGTTTTATTTTCCATTTAATTCTATAATTTGCCCCCTAAAATAAATATTAGGGTATTCTCCTTATTTTTCCAGTAAAGTTCAGGTGAGGCGCTATATCTCTATTTTTTTCCAAAATTTTACAGCTTATGGTTTAGGAGATAGGGGGGGGGATGGGTAATTTTTTAAATATTTTTGTTAATATCTTTTAATTAATTGATTTTAAAAATATGAAAAAAATTTGTTTTCGTCATAATGAGCCCTTTCATTTGATATATAACATGATGCGTTAGAAACAATTTTAATTTTATATTTTCCATTTAATTCTGTAATTTGCCCCCAAAATTAAAAGTAGAGGTTTCCCCTTATTTTTTCAGTAAACTTCAGGTCAGACCATACCTCTAATTTTTTCAAAACTTTAACGTTTTATGTTTCGGAGATAAGGGGGGGAGGATGGTTAAATTTTGGTATATTTCCGTTAATATCTTTTAAATAATTTTTTTTTAAATATGAAAAAAATATATTTGTGTTCCTCAGAATGAGACCTTTCATTTGATGCATTACATCATGCGTTTTAAAATTTTTAATTTTTAAATTTTCATTTAATTCTATAATTTGCCCCCCAAAATTTATATTAACGGTTTTCCTTATTTTTCCTGTAAAGTTCGGGCAATGTTCTATATTTCCTATTTTTTCAAAATTTTAGGCTCTGTAGTTTCGGAGATCAGGGGGGGAACGGTCGATTTTTTTAGTTTATCCCCCCAGAAGTACCCCTAAAATCAAAATTTCTGCTTTTGCGATATGTACTCCTGATCGGGTCACAAAATCATACATCGATACCAAATTTCAACCTCTTCCGTCTAGTAGTTTAGGAGAAAATTGCTGTGATGTGACAGAGGCAGAAATCCGGAGTGATATTATAAGGGTTTTCATGTCAGTCCTATGAAAACAAATTCCATAACATATCAGTGAACTGAAACAAATGTTTGCTAGTGGACAATGGTATCTTTTCTTTGTCTTCGTGGAACCCAAATTGTCTGTATCCACTTTTGAGGCTCAAGGTTGAGAACCAACTGGAAATCGCTTCGAGTTACCTAGAAGGAAAAAATTCTTAGTGACTTTATTCATTTTCCTGTCGACAAAATCGTACGTGTACAATTTTATAACATGCTTTTCTCAACTGCTTGCTGCGCACCCAGTGATAATTGGTGCTAGATGTATGGTTTGGCTATTTTCTGTATTGATACGGTTGGTTCCACCGGTAATACCAACATTGCGATTCAAAATGTTCAAAGTAATCTACATTAAATTGTTTCTCCTTTTTCTGGTGGTATAGCGTGAAGTGCTTCCATCTACCGCCAACCATTTTCATAATTTCTCTTGTCGATGTCTCAGACACGTTTCCAGAGCTCACGATGGGCCGAAACAAGCGATTTATTTTCGTCTGGTTAGGTTAATGTTATCTGAAAGTGTCAGTAATCTGATGGGAATATTCATGTTCGGCATCTATAATGTTCTTCTAATTAAGTATTTATTTGCTCTCGGGCAGGGTTCTTCGAATCCATCACAGCTTTGAGCAGTTTTTTCTAGCTGCTGTGTATGCCATTTTCTTTTAGAAGACCTTGTTGTGGGTTTTTAGTTTAAGATGGTTGGTCCTGTTAATACAGATTCTTCATTGACCTTAATTCTAATTCTGTTTTCAGAAATCTGACATAACTTGTCTTAGATAGAACATCAATCCATACTCTTCTGAGGCCCGTACCTAAGATAAAATTATCTTTATTATCTGTTACTACTAGTTTAATTCGGATTCTTCCTGTACCGACATCGATTCTAGTCTAGTACTTGGATTTCTGGAATTTTGGATTTAGCAATCAATACGAGTACATACCATTGTCAAATGTGATGAGAAAGCTGCTCTCATCTTGACAGAGTCCCACTTATGACACCAAATGTAACGTGACTTCTGAATGAAACTTCTTTTTGCAATACACAGTATAAAACTACCTCGGCAAACTCTAATTTCAACTACACAGTTCGTACTTGTGCCGATTCTTGGGTAAATACTGCTAAAAGATCGTGGTTTATTCTTGTAAACCTATGACTATAGAGAAAAAATCAGAGAGGCAGATTTTTAAAAATTTTATATAGTTTCCAGATTAACCAAATATTGTATTTAGTAATTATGTCAACATATGCGATCTCAGAGTTTGTTTTGTTTGTTAGGGCATTTTTTTGTCGTGTTTGTTCTATTTGTCCATCCCTACAACTCTTGTGAAGAACATTTAACATTTTCGTTTGTTAAGGAAGTATTAATGTTTTCTCATTCGATATAATGAATTGCTGCAAATGCTTACTATTCCTAACATTCACGTTGATATAAATGTGGATGCAATCGTACATCCATTCACTTGTGTAATGCGCACCAGTCCTACCCAGAGCTCCTATCAGACGTCCATCATAGTTCGGGAGATATAGAACGAAATACCAAATTTTCATACAAAATGTTGTGGATATATTTTATAAACAAATAAATGTTGAACAACCTACTGTTTTCAGTTTTTTTTTAAGTCTAGCCCACCTTAATACTTACATTTCACTTTAAAAATATAATTTAACAATAAAACTTATTGTTTATTATTATTTACATGGTTATAAAAGTTTTTTAAATATTATATTTAAAAAAAAACAATAATATTCTGACATGTCTTGACATTTAAATTTGGAACTTGCCCTTATTTTTCTGATTGTTTGTTTTTTACGTTCCACAAAAATGGGTGGAATCACCTTTGAATCTACTTTAACGTATTGTATATTAAAATATTCAAATTGATTACGTCATTTCAGAGAAATCAGTGAAAATTTCTTGAACGGTAGTCTCTAAAAAATAGTTTTTTTTTCAATTTTCTGTAAAATTTTAAATCCGACCTTATATAAAATTATTTGTTAACTATTCCTGGTATTCCTTATTTAATGGCGGTGATGTCAACTTTCTTTTGTGTAAAGCGTTGCCTGTGAAAAAATTATGAGATTTTTTGTTTTTTCTGGTGTTTTTTGTTTTTATTATACAAAGTAATCAACTTTGGAAGGGTGACATTTTGATACGAAATTTGATTCTCTTCAAAAATCCTTAATGCACAGACTATGGAGGTCCTAAGACATGAAATACAGCTAGCCAAAACGTTTTGGGGAGTGTATAGATAACCTTGGTGGACAAATGGACAAATACATTACGAGGGCTGCCTTTTATATTTCCGGATTAGAGAACAAAAACAAATATTAATCATGGAAAATCGCTTTGTTGTTTTTCAAAATATTCCCCATGAATATCTATACACTTTTGCATGCGTTTGAACCAATTGTCGAAGCACTTTTTCCACTCTGATTGAGGTATCTCCAAAACATGCATTCTAAACGCAGCAACCGCTTCTTCAGGTGTCGAAAAACGGTGACCTCTCAGTTCGTTTTTTACGTACGGGAATAAAAAGAAGTCATTTGATGACAAGTCAGGACTATACGGCGGATGACTCATCAAATCGATGTTTTGAGTAGTCAAAAATGCAGTTGTTTGAGCCGATGTGTGAGAGCTCGCATTGTCGTGGTGAAGAGTGATCCGTCTTCGGCGGTTGGTTTTCCTCATTTCTTGGAAGACAACTGGCAAACAAATGGTTGTGTACCACTCAGAATTGACTGTTCTGCGTTGTTCTAGTGGTACGGTTGTGACATGTCCAGTTTTTCCGAAAAAGCAGGCGATCATTTGCTTGGAAGTGCTTCGTGCGCGAATTACTTTTGTTGGATTCGGCTCATTTTGAAACATCACTATGTCATAAACGTGTTTTGAAGCACCGCGATCGTATTTTTTGAGCTTTTCTTTCGACCAATCGACACGAGCGTTTTTTTGAACGATTGACAAATTGTGTGGGATCCAACGCGAACAAGTTTTTTTGACATTCAAATGTTTATGCAATATTGAATGTATGCTGGTCCCACTAATGTGTAAGGTTGACTCAATCTCACGATAGGTCACATGACGATCTTACAATATCAGTTCGCGCACAGCATCAATGGTTTCCGGAACAACAACTGTTTTTGGACGACCTTCACGAAATTCGTCTTAGAGTGAACTACGACCTCGATTGAATTCATCATACCATCGATAAACAGTGGTCCTTGATGGAGTTTCATCGCCAAAAATTTAATTAAGTTCATCCATGCACTCTTGCTGACTTAATCCACGTCGAAAGTTGTAAAAAATAATCGCACGAAAATGTTCACGATTTAATTCCATTTTTTGGCCGAGATGAATCCTATAAGTTACTGTAAACAACACATAGCGCTCATATGTCAAAACGTTCTGAGTACGTATAACCTCAAAAATGTCAAACTTTACGATAGAGCTGTCAGTTGTCAGATTGCAACACTAGGGTTGTACAATCCCGAAATATAAAAGGCAGCCCTGGTATTAACAAACTTAATTTAAAAAATTTTAAACTCCTCCATCTATTTTACGTAAGCAATATTAAATTTAAACATCTTCTTCTGGGTGTTGTAATTTATTTGTCAGTGACTATATTTTCGAAATACTGAAATGATGACAAAACCTTACTATTTAAATTGCAATTCAGGAGCATTTTTACTTTTGTCATATTTTTACGTTCCAGAAAGTTATATCCAGTCAGAAAAATTATCAATAGCTTGATAGTCGCATCAAAAACGGTGGGATCTCCCACAGCTGATGACGATGACATGCAAAAATAATGGAGATTTTAATAATGTGTTTCCAGACGCATTGTGCTATGTTAAAATACTCCATTTTATGACTAAACAGATCATCAATCATCAGAATGGAAAGAGCTTCAGCCCTCGGCGTGAAAGTGCAGCTGACTGAGCTATTTTAAAAGTGAAAATCGTGCGTCAATTAATTTTGGTCTGTTGCATGAGATTGAAACTTCTCTTGTTAGTCTGATTCACATGTAGGATTTTTTCTAAATTCTTTGAACATTTTCCGAAAATTACGTAATTGGTGGCATTCGATTCGTAATTTTATGTAGAAAGTTTAAGGAAAAATTCGAAAAGGCGCTGAAAAAAATTGCTAGCGTTATAAACAATTAAGTGAATAAAAAAGTAGGGGTTCGGCTTTTTTTGAATATCTCAAAAAATATTGAAAATTTTCAAAATATGAAAAAAGATCCTAAAAGTTAAGGAAATTTACTAAAAAAAGTTCCGACTGCCGGAATTGTACCGCCAATGTTTATAATTTTTGCAGGGCCCTGAAAATAGAGCTAAATACGGGAAGTCTGGCTTCCGTTCCGTCACTTAGACCTAGCAACAAAAAAAAATATATTTAAACATTTAAAATATGAATATTAAGAAATACAAAACTTTATGTATTTTTAGGATACATGAATACATGAATAAAAAATAATACGCGGTTTAAATATTTTTATCCCAATTTTCCCATTAATTATGCAATTATTAACTAACAATTTTTTCTACACTGAATGTTAACATAAAATCTCCGATAATTATTTAACTAAAACCCCAGAATTTTTTTCACTCAGTGAAGCTATTCTTAATAGCCTTTCAAATAGAGTAGCGTTTTTTGAATTTTAAAATTTTGATTTTTCACTTTGTTATTGACATTTGAAAATTAACAAATGAAAAAAAGTAATGAAATTTTTTTTATTTCTAAATTGTTTTGATTTTTTTCGGTTAAGAGCTATATAAAAACTAAATTTTCAATCTTTTCACCATTGTTATTTAAATAATTGTTATAAACAAATACATTGTTTATTAGTAAATCAATTTTTTTTGCAACATGTTCATTGATACAAATTATGATTTAAAAAAAACGGTTTTAAAAAAAATATTTGTTGCTTTAAAGTGCGTTTGTTAATTAACAATCCTTTTTAGCGACTAAATATCTAAATTAAGAAACCGTTTAAACTCTAAAACTCATTAATTATATTTTTTTATCAGATTTAAATATATATATATATATATATATATATATATATATATATATATATATATTACATTTTATTTGTTTATTTAATAAATAATTTGTTATAAATAAATTATTTTTTTCAGTTTTTTTTACATACTTTATTTTATAATAAAAATAACCATTTTTTAATATTATTATTCCATGAATCTTTTTTTTAACAAGGCATGGCTATTTTTATTATAAAATAAAGTATGTAAAAAAATAAATTGAAAAAAATAAGTTGTTTATAACAAATTATTTATTAAATAAACAAATAAAAAGTTAGTTAGTTAGTTATGAAAAAACAGTAAGTAATTTTCATCCCGAACTATAAATGAACGTTAATGTCGTCAATATGCATTGAATTAATTATCGTAGAATGTCGAAAAAATTGTGGGCAGCAACTGATTGAAAACACTCCTTCAAGAAATTCCATAACGCATAACTGAATACCATGATCTGAATGACGAACCTATGGGTTTCCTACTTAATTGTCACCCGATGTTGAGAAAAAAACCGCACTAACCACACCTACAAAATGTTTTTGCTGACAGAGAGGTAATTTCAATGCTAAAATTTAATAGGAGCAGAGGTTGACTGAAACTTTTTTTGTCTGTGTGGTACGATTTAAGATTTTGTCGGGGGAGTGACTAATACCGTATTGGAAGAAATTCTACGTTTTTTTGTTCTTTTTCTTTGTGATGACAATGACGAATCACGTTACTTACTTCGCATTTCTTTATTTAAAAACGAGTGTTATGTTAAAAGTTATATACATATTCAGCAATAAAATTTCAAGTACGAGTATATTTAGTACGAACTTATATTTTCTGAATACCTTATTTTTATTTTTTAGTGTTCCTTATATACTACGAGGGCTGCCTTTTATATTTCGGGATTGGACAACCCCAGTGTTGCAATCTGACAACTGACAGCTCTATCGTAAAGTTTGACATTTTTGAAGTTATACGTACTCAGAACATTTTGACATACGAGAGCTATGTGTTGTTTACATTAACTTAAAGGATTCATCTCGGCCAAAAAATGGAATTAAATCGTGAAAATTTTCGTGCAATTATTTTTTACAACTTTCGACGTGGATTAAGTCAGCAAGAGTGCATGGATGAACTTAATTGAATTTTTGGCGATGAAACTCCATCAAGGACCACTGTTTATTCGATGGTATGGTGAATTCAATCGAGGTCGTAGTTCACTCCAAGACAAATTTCGTGAAGGTCGTCCAAAAACACTTGTTGTTCCGGAAACCATTGATGCTGTGCGCGAACTGATATTGCAAGATCGTCATGTGACCTATCATGAGATTGAGTCAACCTTACTCATTAGTGGGACCAGCATACATTCAATATTGCATAAACGTTTGAATGTCAAAAAAATTTGTTCGCGTTGGATCCCACACAATTTGTCAATCGTTCAAAAAAACGCTCGTGTCGATTGGTCGAAAGAAAAGCTCAAAAATTACGATCGCGGTGCTTCAAAACACGTTTATGACATAGTGACAGGTGATGAATCGTGGAATTACGCGTATGAGCCCGAAAGTAAACAGCAGTCGACTGTATGGGTGTTTTAAGATGAGCCGAATCCAAGAAAAGTTGTTCGCGCACGAAGCACTTCCAAGCAAATGATCGCCTGTTTTTTCGGAAAAACTGGACATGTCGCAACCGTACCACTAGAACAACGCAGAACAGTCAATTCTGAGTGGTACACAACCATTTGTTTGCCAGTTGTCTTCCAAGAAATGAGGAAAACCAACCGCCGAAGACGGATCACTCTTCACCACTATAATGCGAGCTCTCACACATCGGCTCAAACAACTGCATTTTTGACCCCTCAAAACATCGATTTGATGAGTCATCCGCCGTATAGTCCTGACTTGTCACCAAATGACTTCTTTTTATTCCCGTACGTAAAAAACAAACTGAGAGGTCAACGTTTTTCGACACCTGAAGAAGCGGTTGCTGCGTTCAGAATGCATGTTTTGGAGATACCTGAATCAGAGTGGAAAAAGTGCTTCGACAATTGGTTCATACGCATGCAAAAGTGTATAAATCTTCATGGGGAATATTTTGAAAAACAATAAAGCGATTTTCGATGATTAATATTTGTTTTTGTTCTCTAATCCCGAAATATAAAAGACAGCCTTCTACCACCATCGAATTTTCGAATCTTCAATATTAAATTCCATTTTCTTCTCATTGTTAATATCAGTACGTATTAATTATTTTGAGTCTATCCATTACAATTATTTTTGTATTTTCTGAAATACGATCGACACTTCGTATATTTTGACAAGCGCAGCCATAACCTTTCAACTGAGATTGAGTAACATCGCCGACCATGAGACTCGATGCAGACAATCTCTAATTAGGATAATGATTTAATTATTCAGTGGCTATTTGAAAATTCGCTCTGGAAAATTTGAAATCACACGCCTCTGTACGGTCCGTTGAGTTGCAGACAATTTCAATTTAAGTAAACCATCAGTTCGATGAACTCGACAAAATGAAATGCAGCAATGTGATAAAATTAGTGTTCTTGAGGAACAGCGACACTGGAAGATAAAATTAGTCAGCAAAATTCATTTCGGCATGTAATATTTTCATCATGCAGGAATCTATTTCATCTATGAGTCTAACTTCAAAGTGCTGTTAATGAGTAATTCGGGATAGTTTTACGATGGTCGTCTTCTTTACAACGAAAATTTTCGAATAATTTTGTTTTAGCATGTCAAAGTATTTGCCATTTGAAATTTAAATACGTGTCTTTTACATTTTACATTTTTTTCAATCTTGAAGTTGTTAGCTCCACAAATTATTAACCGACGTCAATTAAATACATTGAAAAAAAAACAAAAACCAATTTCAAATAATTTAGCTAAAAAGCAAAAATTATTTTTTCTGTCACAATTAAATACTTTCTGTCAAGTTGTACAGAAAAGTTGCAAATTAGAACTCATAAATGTACTTCCAAAATAATTTTCACTTTATCTTGGTGGCCACTGAAAAACTATTTAATTATTGTGATGATAGTTTCTGTCTTTATTTAGTGAAAATTCATTTTAATTTTATATTAAACACACTGATGTAATTTTCACTTAAATTTATTTGCTATTGACAATTGTTTCACCAGGTTACTGGCGTCTTCAGAATACAAAGTAGAACTAAATGCTAAATGCCTAAAACTATTACAAAGAAATATAGGGATGGAATTACAGAGCTATTAAGAGGATTATTGAAGCAGGTAGGAAGGAATTATCACTATTAAGAAAGAACAAACTATTGGAATTGAGGGGTTTAAATGGTTTAAACCCCTCCATGAGCCGATTAAGGTAAGGTATGGTTGTCGTCTTTCTCCTGGACGCCGTCTAACCCTTCTTCGGCTATTATGTCCTCCCAAGCAGAATCGAGTTTCATCAAAGAAGACCACCTGATGCCATTCCACATTCCAATCTTGTAATTCAAAATTTCAAAATACCAACATGGTTTTCTTCCTAATAAGTCAACAGTTACAAATCTCTGTATCTTCTTTGAATATGTGTCGGAGGCAATTCTAAACAAACAGCAGCAAGATGTCATATACCCAAGCTGTACAAATGCATACGATAAGGTGGATTTCAGTGTCTTGATAAAAATACTGCCGGTTCTTGATTTCTCAAGTGAAGTATTGTCATTCATAACTTCATACTTACTCGCACGAACTCAAAGGATAAAGATAGGTACTGCCTTCTCCCATCATTATATTGCCACCTCAGGAGTACCCCAGGGTAGCATCTTGGGTCCTCTCTTGTTTTTTATAATTATCAATGACTCACCCGATAGCCTGAAGACCTTCGTTGGGTTGTTGTTTGCTGATGATTTCAAATTATTTAAATTTATTAGAGACATAAATGATGTTAACACTTCAAAATTTGGCGCTCAACTGGTTTAGAGAAAACAAAATGTTTCTAATACCCAAAAATGTTGTGTTGTTTCCTTCTGCAGAAAAGTCAATGTAGCTATTGAAGACTATTACATTGGAAATGGTAAGGTTAAGAGGTGTAAGGAGGTTAAAGGTCTAGGGTGGTCTTTCAAGATAACTTCAAATTCAATACCCATTTCAGCTACCTGATAAACAAAGCATACAAATTTCTTGGATTTGTCATACGTAATAGCCAAGATTTGAGTGTAAAAACAACAATAAGACTTTATACATCTATGGTGAGACCTCACCTTGAATATGCCTCCAACATTTGGATACCAAATTGTTACACCCACAGTAATGAAATTGAAAAAGTTCAAAAACGTTTTCTGTGCTACCTCTATATCAAAAGGAATGGCATCTTATAGATCAATGTTGGCAAACTTCCATCTGTGTTCTTTGAGTATAAGTTTAGGGTCCCCAAAATTAGCTTCAGACTGCTCTCATCTAATCTCTTCTACATTAACAACGGAAGCCCTTCGCCCTTCACTTATATACTCAATGTCGGCAATATGCTGTCCAATAACATAGTTCCTAACCTATTTAACGTCAAATTTGGTGAGCTTAGGCGCATATTATTGCTTCATCAGGATGCAAACCCTTAATGATATTGGCATGTCTGTGACATTGTCAAATTGCTGAACACAAATTGAGAACATCCTTCTTTTTGAAAAAAAAAAAACATGTAATCAACCTTAAATCCGCCCTTTCTGGACTGATATCTCTTGCGGGGTTGATATGATCATATTTTAGTTGTAGGAAAATTTTTTAACGATTAATTACCACTACAATTTTTTCGCATGATTTTTTAACAACATCCTGTACGTTCGCAGTTGCAAATTGACTCTTGTTATACAAATTATTCCGGTAAGTTACCACTCGCTGATGAGGCTGTAATTTCCGGCTATATTCGTGCTTAATGCATTCGATTTTGGTTCAACATTAAAAAAAATGCTACATTATCTAATATTATATTCGTGGATTTAGAAAGTGAAATTTCAAGTGGATTACGCAAATATACCGATCATCTTCAAAATGTTCCGCATCACAAATTCCATTTGAAGAGGATCCGTATGAAACACTTTTCGACACAATCGTATTTACAAGCTGTTCGGTTTGATTGTTTTTAATTTATTTGGCAGAATGCATAAAACCCGTGAAAGTAAACACGTGTTTTTTTCATAAATTATTGAAGGTACTTGTCATTGTTTGTTGTTACGTATGAGTACCGCCTGTTTTGAAGTAGGACAAAACAAATGGTATTACATGGGTCATTAAGTCCCGGGATTGATACAAAGATGGCGCCACCAATTCCATGTGGGTTTTGTTTTTCGGTAGTACCAACCTTCAGAAGGCTGACTGGAGCTCTTTCAAAAGTGCCTTGGTTGGATCCCCCTGTTGCCGACAATTACAATAGATTTGTCGATGCAATTATATCTACTGCTAAGAAGCACGTTACTAGGGGTTTCCGTAAGGAGTACATACCGGGATGGTCTGAGGAAAGTGAACAACTTTATCGGGATTTCGCTGAAAGTGGTGACCCAGAGATAGCTGATGACCTTCTGAATTCTCTTAACGCGGCTCGAAAACTAAAATGGATAAAGACCACCACAAATACTGACTTTAAGCACTCAAGCCGTAAAGCCTGGAATCTACTCACGAAGCTCGGTGCTAGTCGACCCGCTACCCGAAACCAAACTGCAGTCTCAGCAAACAAAATAGCTACTCGAATAGTTGACTTGTCAAGAGCTCCTCAAGATCGCCAGCATACCAAAATGATAAAACGAGAAATAAAGGCATTAAAACAGTCAAACCCAGAGTTACCCGAGTTCTCTGGAGAATTTAACATCGATGAGATATTTGCAGCGACTCTCAGCCTAAAAGTAGGAAAGGCTCTGAGATTGATGGAGTTCACAATGAGTTTCTCATCAACTGCGGCCCCTATGCGAGACAGTGGTTAACAAAATTCATTGACATTCTGAACACTGGTAAGCTGCCCAATGAATTTAAAAGAGCAAAAATAATTGCCGTATTAAAACCTGGAAAGCCAGAATCACGAGCCGACAGCTATAGACCAATCTCCCTCCTTAGCACCTGCTACAAATTCTTAGAAAGACTCATACTCAATAAACTCCAAGACAAATTACTTGCGAACACTTCCAATCGAACAAGCTGGATTTAGACCAGGTAGAAGCTGCACGGACCAAGTGATAAGCCTGACAATATTCATTGAATCAGGATTCCAGGAATGTCTTAAAACCAGGGCTGTATTCATAGATTTAACAGCTGCCTATGAGAGGTCTCCTTTATAAGTTTCTGCATGTGATTCACTGTAAAAAACTTGGAAGGCTCTTGAATAACATGCTTTCTGATCGAAAATTCCAAGTGATCATGAACGGCAAAGCCAGCAAACAGAGAATTCTAAATAATGGCCTTCCTCAGGGCTCCGTAATTGCTCCTGTCCTTTTTAATTTATACACCGCTGATCTTCCTGCAACGACTGCACATAACGAGAGAATGTTAGAAAAAGATTTCGAAACTTTGGATGTTTATTATAAAAAATGGAGACTAGTTCCAAGTCCTAGCAAAACAGAGTGTTCCTTTTTTCACCTAAATAATAAACAGGCTAATCAAGAGCCTGAAATATTCTGGAATGTTGAACGCCTTAGGTACAATCCGAACCCAAAATACCTGGGTATTACACTGGAGAGAACGCCCTCTTTTAGGAAACATATAGAGAACACGGCTGCAAAAATTCAAACGAGGAATAACATTCTGGAAAAGCTCTGTGGAACCTCATGGGGAGCAACTGCCGATATCTTACGATGTTCGACAATGGGTCTCGTCTTCAGCGCGGCTGAGTATGGTGCTCCATTATGGATGAACAGCCACCATGTCGCAAAAGTTGATGGTCAGCTCCGCAGGAGCATGCGTATCATAACGGGATGCATAAAATCTACACCAACTTACTGGCTCCCAACTCTCAGCCATATAATGCCGCCAAATATCCGACGGAAAGAAGCTCTCCTACGAGAATACAAGAAAATAATGGATATCCCGGAGTTGCCAATCCATGAGTATATACCAACTGCTTGCCTCACCAGACTGAAATCCAGACATCATCAGGACTGCGAAAACGTTGCATGAAAGTGATTTCAGGGTCTCCGGGAATGGGATGCAGGTTGGAGGGAGGATGCCCCTCCAGAGGTACTCGACTATGTGAGCATCCATGAGGAACCTGCGGGTTTCGATTTACATCGCAATATATGGAAGACTGCAAATAGAATTAGAACGGGTCACGGCGTCTGCGCAGATATGCTGTATAAATGGAAGAAACAACCCACGCACAATTGTGAATGCGGGGCAGCCTATCAAACAGTCAAACATATATACCAAGACTGTAAACTTACGGCCTACCAGGGAACAATAACGGATATATATATACTCTACCTCCTGCAGCGACTGAATGGATAAAGAACCTATCTGTTAGTTTGTGATTACTATGTGTGGACTTGTTATTTACAAATGCTCTGTTTCTGTTTTTACTCTGTACTATTCTTGTTCTTGTGTATTGTTAGTGTTTAAATGTAATTTCGTATTTTTATATTATAAGATCAGTTCATGTATACTACTGCCATACGCTAAATAAATAATACGGAACCCTAACAAACACTGCTCGTTTAATATAAGATATCAAATAAATCTCTACCGACTGTTTCCTTACAGTAGTGAATCTATTCATCGGGATATCCATAACATGTATTTAGTTCACATATTTTAAACATTAAACAGTGCATACTTATAAACAATTAATACGATAATTTAAATTAATTCAAAATTATAAAATAACTTTCACTCACAGTCAAATTTTTATTTCTATTTTATAGGCTTATAATTGATATAAAAATGATGTTCAGTTTGATTATTTACATTCTTAGATTTTTATGTAGAATTTTATTTATAATTCAGAGAAAATTTTACGCATATATATTGAATGCAAAATATGACCGCATAATTTGCACATAAAGGCACTGGCACATTAACGGAACCATGTAATCAATGGTTAGCCTCATTTGTAAATTTGTTTTTTATTAAATCCATATATATCTTAAAACTTTCGCACAATAAAAATACGAGAAAACAGTTGGTAAACTGTGAAATTTATTTCTTACAATACTATTTTCCGAGATGAATATGTAGTAGCCGTCAAGTGATCTCATGGATTTGGTATTCCTTGTTGTATTAATGGAATTTTCAAATTTTACGAGCTGTAATAAAAGCGATCATACGGCTTGGATCAATTTAATCGGTTGAAGCTTTCAAAAGCTATAGTTTGTTGTCATTGCTATTTTGGGCGCTGTTATCAATTCGTCGCGTATTTTTTTTTTGTTTTTTTTTTGTATGTATGTTACCTGATTTTTCCTGTGGTGCACCGTTTTGAATGAATATGGTCTTGTTTAATAGAGTATGTATCCGGATTGGTGAAACTTCAAATTTGGGAAAAGAATTCTATTGGTAAAGTGATAAAATTTGTGAATGAACACAAGCGTGCATGGAAATCGACCAATATCCCTAACATATTGGTCGATTTTTTGAAAACTCCTTAAGGATGTCATAGTTTTTTAACATTTAATCTCTATTAAGGACGATTCCTAGGTGATCGCATATACTTTTCTGCGACGTGCAACTGGCAGTTTTGCAAAAAATCGCCGAAAATTCTTATCAAAAATTTCATCGAAATGACATAACGGACATTTCCTCAGAAATATTTTAATTCCAACCCAATAGTGCGGGAATTTTATGCGCCGGAAGTTTTAATTGCGAATTTGAAAATTTTCTATGTACTTCTCAAGCATATAGGTAGTAAAGCATAGTATTTTCGGCTCCTTAAATCAATGAGTACCAAGCTCGTTTTGTTTGTATACCACGCAAATACCTATTTAAATGCAAATTTTTCCATTTTGCGAAGACGGTGCTTTTGGTTGTCACATTCTCCCGCCTAATAGAAAATTCAGTGACAACACAAACTCTAAACTGCTATTTGGTGTGTTTATACACAGTGTGTTTAGTTATAGCAAACAAAAGCACAAAGTAAAGTGATAGAAGGAGTTGCATTTATATGATTAAAATATAGGACCGAGTAGAATGATAGTGGTCCATAGGCAAACGTATATACAGGATGGTTGGAATATAGGGTGGAGTGGATCTTTGGTGGTATAAAAATGTTGAAAAATGTGAAATTAAATTTATATAGGGTGATTAAAAAACTGTTATATGATGTGAACGTAAACAATTCGTATACAGGATGGTTGAAAAATATGCTGGAGTTGAATTATATTAATACAGTGTTATTAAAAAATTATTTATTTTATAGCCCATAAGAAGTTGCATAAAGTATGGAGAGGAATTAATGTTACACAGGGCGATAATATAAAATGTTAAAAATGAAATAATTTATGGGGTAGCCCACAAGGAGTTATATACTATGGTTGAAATATAGGACGGATTTGACTCCGTAAATATGGGATGGATTCTACTCCGTCCTATAGTTTACAGAAGGCAGCTAACAAATTTATGCTTGTTCGTGGGCAGTCATATTTACAGGATGGTTGGTACATAGGGCGGAGTAGAATTATCTATAGTTGTACAGAGTTGTCAAAAAAGTTGAAAAAAGGTTACATGGCGTGGTCCATAAGGCACGAATATATTTTGGGATTATTAAGTCAACATTTTGTTCGTAAACATTTACCTGTCAATTTAAATGAAAATGTATCATTGTGTAATGTTGAGGCTTTCGATGCTACCTGGACCTGTATATTAAGGTTATACATACAAAATAAAAAATAAAGAATGAAAACTAGGTGAGTTCAACAAAAATAAAAAGTTGAAAATAAAACATTTTTAAAAAAGATATAACCGACTTCCACCTATAACTAAAAAGCTAAAAATAATTATAACAAAATACAACTCTAGCAAATAAATAACACATTCAATGTTGTTAGGTACCTACCCAGGAAGTAAAAAATGTAAACATTAAAAGGTGCTCATTCTGTACAAATTAATTACCTCCCAATCTAGTATATTTTTGAAGTCGGTGCCAAGCAACAATGAAGTTGATGAAGTAGTAGATAAGTACGCAATGAAGGATTTTTGATTTGCTTCTGACGGTACTTTTTTACAAAACGATGACAACAGCAACAATTGAAGTGCTCAAATTTTATTTGATATAAGGTAATCTTTTAAATTATATTTAACATCTCATCTAAAAAATAGCTGTCAGTTAAAAATTGTTTACTGTTCTTTTAACGAGTTGTGCCATGCTGCAAATATAATTTTACTTTTTTAACTAATAATATAATTTTTGTTTATTATTTGTATTATATTTTATTCATATCCCAAACGGTAATACAATTTTTTGAAATTCCATCTCAGGGTTTTGCCGTTTACAAATCGGATTAAATCGTATTACCGAGAAAGAACGAAATTGCGACAATTATGTTTCATTCAACACAGGGTGATTTTGTGACCTACTTGAGAATGAAAATTGATGTGTAGGATCTTATAAGAATTTTATCACTATTTGATATTTTTCGAGCTAGTAAAAACTGCTGGTTAGGCGATTTTTGGATGGGTAAAAAGTTATGTGTTCTCATGTTATTTTGAGGCATACAATGAAGATGCCTTAATCAGTTACATATTCTTGGACTAGAGGGCGCAGTAGTATTACAGTTATACAAGGTGTGCACAGATATTTGTCAAATTAAGACTTACGAATTTGAACACAAATAAAGTCCTTTTAATTACGAGGGTGAATCAAATATGAACCGGGCTTTTGTTTTAAAAATTTTATTGGTACGATCAATACAAATTTTAATACATATTATTTTTCTACATAGTCTCCTCTCTTATGTATACATTTTTCCCACCGAATCGGAAGTTTTTTAATACCTTTTTCAAAGAATGAAACTGGTCGTGTCGATAACCAATTGCGCACAAACGTTTCTGCACCTTCGTTGTACTGAAGGTGGTGGCCTCCCAGTTCTTCTTTAAGTGGCCCAAACATGTGGTAGTCACATGGCGACAAATCAGGACTGTAAGGCGGGTGTTCAAGGGTTTCCCAATGCATTTTGTTCAATTTTCCTTGAGTCCAACAGAATCACACTTCGTATAGACATATCCCTCCTCTTTTGCCGATAGGCAAGTTTCACTTGTTGGAGTAGTTCGCAGTAATACTCAGCATTAATTGTACGGCGTTCGTGCAGAAAATCGACCAGCAGTACGCCTTTCGAATCCCAAAAAACTGTTGCAAGAATTTTCCCTGCAGAAAGACGGGTCTTGGCTTTCCGCGGTGCTGCCTTTCCAGGTTTTCGCCACTCCATGCTTGCACGTTTGGACTCCGGGGTATAATGATGCACCCATGTCTCATCACAGGTGACAATATGTCTCAAAAACTCATCCTCCTCTGCTCGATATCTTGCTAACAGCCTTTCACATACGGCAAGACGGTGTGCTTTCTGATCTTCCCTTAGAAGGCGAGGAACTCATCTTGCACACACTTTTCGATAACCCAACTCATCTGAAATGGTTGATTGAGCACTCCTGTATGATATTCCAACGTGTTCAGCAATTACCAATACTGTAAGATGGCGGTTACCTTCAATCAGCTCACGAATTGCGTAGATATTCGCCTCATTGATGCTTGTCGTGGGACGGCGTGCATGAGGCTCATTTTCCACTGTCTCTCGGCCATCTGAAAACTTTTTGTGCCAGTCGTACACTTGGGTCCTTGCACGTGTTTCATTACCGAACTGTGCAGATAGTCGACGCAAAATTTCAGACGGTCTAACGCCCTCCCGCGCCAAAAATTTGATAACAACACGTTGCGCAACAGACGTATGCATCTCTTGCTCTGACATAATGCTACTAACAGTCCATCGACTACCGACGAACTCCCCTCTTCTTAACATCCCTACCTAACATATATCGAGACGTCACGCCACTCGAATTATCTACAGGGCGAGAAACAGAAAAGTCCGGTTCATATTTGATTCACCCTCGTATATCAGGAAAAGAACGTGAATTTCGTTACTTATTGACACAATTGGTCGAATTTCGACCACTGGGCGAAAGCTAATAAACAGTAAATCAACAACGAAAAAGGCAAACAAAGAGAGTAGGCTATGAAAAAAAGTTAACAAAATAAAAAAATATTGTCATAAGTAACTTACAAAAATAAATGAAATCCCACCACAAACATTTTCATGTAATATGTTGCCAAGACGAAACAATACTACACTGTCAAAAGTTATCAGGTCTCATGTAGAGCCAAGCTTCTAACTCCACACGCCCTAACTCTACAAGCCCTAACTTCACAAACTCTACACCTTTGTCAAAATATGTGGCTTGGCCCTTGTTACCTTCAGAAAAAAAACTGAAAAAATCTAAAGATTTCAACACCTTGAGGATTGGCAACGAAGCAAGGACTCATGGAATTCTTTGGCACTTATTTATTTACATCGTGTATACTTAGCGATAAAAAAACTTCAGCTTTAAAACCTGCTATAACGTTATTATATGTTTATAAACATTCCTAATCACAAAATGTTTAACTACCAACAAGTTTTTTTCCCAACTTGCAAAAACTATATGCTGTCTGAATTATTTACAACTTGTTTAATAGATTTTATCAGATCTAATGTCATTTACAACTTCCTGCTCTTTCAAGAAATTCTCAAATATAAGTCATTAGCTGTATATTACAGTCTTAATGCATCAAGACTAAGAAACTAACAATATTTTCTCCATAATCAAAATAGCTTTAACAAAATATTAAAAGGCCGTACAGGAAATCATAAATCTTTATCTTTAAGTTTTTTTATTTTGCTTTACAGTTATTTTCGTAGCCATTTGAGATGTTGGTTCCCAAGAAATGTCATTAGCTATAAAAAAGTTTATAATGGTATGCTAAGAAGCACCACATGGCTATATAAAAAGCAATTATTTCACTTAAGGCAAAATGTATCGCACATGTTAATCTCAAGATTCTCCAGTTACAGTGATCGACAAAATTAAAATTAATTGGAATGGCTGTTTTTTGTGGAGTAGGTTGCTCTGATTTCAAATATGCCTTGCATTTTTTTGTAACCGTTATGTTTTTTGTAATACGAAAATAAAAATAATTGCAAAACAATTTTGAAATTTTTGGTTTCAGGATTCAATTTTAACCAATTAATCATGTTTTTCATAAGAATAAATTTTATATTTATACATTTTTATATATCCTGGAAATACATGAACAAAAATATACATTTTGCAGTCCTAATCACCAATCAAAAAAATTATCCGCCCCCAAACTCACCCCTGAAAAAAATTCCTGACTACTGCCTCGATTTGGCTGTTCCTCACTGTACGAGGGCTGCCTTTTATATTTCGGGATTAGAGAACTAAAACAAATATTAATCATCGAAAATCGCTTTGTTGTTTTTCAAAATATTCCCCATGAAGATCTATACACTTTTGCATGCGTTTGAACCAATTGTCGAAGCACTTTTTCCACTCTGATTGAGGTATCTCCAAAACATGCATTCTGAACGCAGCAACCGCTTCTTCAGGTGTCGAAAAACGTTTACCTCTCAGTTTGTTTTTTACGTACGGGAATAAAAAGAAGTCATTTGGTGACAAGTCAGGACTATACGGCGGATGACTCATCAAATCGATGTTTTAAGTGGTCAAAAATGCAGTTGTTTGAGCCGATGTGTGAGAGCTCGCATTGTCGTGGTGCAGAGTGATCCGTCTTCGGGGGTTGGTTTTCCTAATTTCTTGGAAGACAACTGACAAACAAATGGTTGTGTACCACTCAGAATTGATTGTTCTGCGTTGTTCTAGTGGTATGGTTGCGACATGTCCAGTTTTTCCGAAAAAACAGGCGATCATTTGCTTGGAAGTGCTTTGTGCGCGAACAACTTTTGTTGGATTTGGCTCATCTTGAAACACCCATACAGTCGACTGCTGTTTATTTTCGGGCTCATACGCGTAAATCCACGATTCATCACGTGTCACTATGTCATAAAAGTGTTTTGAAGCACCGCGATCGTATTGTTTGGGCTTTTCTTTCGACCAATCGACACGAGCATTTTTTGAACGATTGACAAATTGTGTGGGTTCCAACGCGAACAAATTTTTTTGACATTCAAATGTTTGTGCAATATTGAATGTATGCTGATCCCACTAATGTGTAAGGTTGACTCAATCTCACGATAGGTCACATGACGATCTTGCAATATCAGTTCGCACACAGCATCAATGGTTTCCGGAATAACAACTGTTTTTGGACGACCTTCACGAAATACGTCTTGGAGTGAACTACGACCTCGATTGAATTCACCATACCACCGATAAACAGTGGTCCTTGATGGAGTTTCATCGCCAAAAATTAAATTAAGTTCATCCATGCACTCTTGCTGACTTAATCCACGTCGAAAGTTCTAGAAAATAATCGCACGAAAATGTTCACGATTTAATTCCATTTTTTGGCCGAGATGAATCCTTTAAGTTACTGCAAACAACACATAGCGCTCGTATGTCAAAACGCTCTGTGTACGTATAACCTCAAAAATGTCAAACTTTACGACAGAGCTGTCAGTTGTCAGTTTGCAACACTAGGGTTGTCCAATCCCGAAATATAAAAGGCAGCCCTCGTATGCATTAGTCCAAATCAAAATGTAGTTTGTAACGATTTTCTACTATATTTTCATGGAGATATTTCTCTTTTTAACCGAGTTCAAAAAATGAGAAGGTTCTTAATTCGGTTGAACTTTGTTACCTTACGTTACTTTGGAGTGGTGTCTAAATTAACATATATTATAATTTACTTTCGTTTGCTTTTCAATTAATTTGATTCCAAAATTCAAATAACGATAATTACGTTCAATTGATACCCGCCCCTTCACCAAATTCTATCCAGTTTTTGTTAAAAATATGTATTGCCCCTATGGAGGTATATCTTTGAAATAAAAAAAGATTTATCCAAATTTGTTCAGAATAAGTTATAGAATTCTCAGTTAACAAAGTCTAAAAAATAGAAAAACCTAACCGAATTGAGAATCTAATTTTTTTATGAAGTCGGTTAAAAGCAATAATAACCAGATAAACCATATTTAGTGACTTTTGAAAATATGTGACAAGTAAGTTTCTAAATAAAAACCATTCGCAGCTATAAACAAACATTGGCAAAGCCTAGTGACGTGCTCGGTATATAAAACAAAAAATGAAACAATAAAGAATTTTAGTCACGCTTTTGTTTCATCCTGACGATTGTGTAATCTGGCGTTATAAACAATAATGTCTTCATTTGTCATTGATAACTTATTTGTTTAGTGCAGTTAGACAGTCTTTACAGGTTTTCGTTTGTTTGAATGCTTAAGGGAATTCAAACCAAAAATAAATATTTGCATTTGTTGCATCAAAAAAATCTGGGATGAATTGTATTTGGAAATTAATTCATTTTAAAATTACGTATATTTATCTCTAAGCTTAAGTTCACGTAATATAGAAATAATTTAAATGTTAAAATAAAGACAAAAACGTACGTGAATGTATTTCCTTTAAATGTCAAAATATGCTAGAAATTAGTTATTGCACAGGATGTTTAAACATTTGAAGTGGGTTCTTTTGTAAATATAAATTATTTTTCAAATGGTTCAGTAAATCTTCAAATTTTTTGATACTAGCCTCAAGAAAAACCTCACCGGTTACAAACACAAAATCCATCAAAAATCAATGTTTGGGCAGGCATAGTAAACAACAGATTGATAGAACCTTAATTTTTTTTATAGCAATCTGGCAGCTTAGCGACATTGTCATCTGCTGTTTTATTTTCAACTTTTTATTATTTTTTTTGAACTCAGGTATTTTGTTTCATTAAAATTGACAGGTAAATGTTTGAGAACAAAATGTACTAGTACGCGTTGACTTAATAAGCCCAAAATATATTTATGCGTTATGGACTGCGCCATGTAACCTTTTTTGAACTTTTTTGACAACCCTGTATAACTGTAGATAATTCCACTCCGTCCTATGTACCAATCATCCTGTACATACGATTGCCCACGGACAAGCATAAATTTGTTAGCTGCCTTCTGCAAACTATAGGACGGAGTAGAATCTATCCCATATTTATGGAGTCAAATCCGTCCTATATTTCAACCGTAGTATATAACTCCTTGTGGGCTACCCCATAAATTATTTCATTTTTAACATTTTATATTATCGCCCTGTGTAACATTAATTCCTCTCCACACTTTATGCAACTTCTTATGGGCTATAAAAGAAATAATTTTTTAATCGCAGTGTATAAATATATATCAACTCCAGCATATATTTCAACCATCCTGTATATGATTTGCTTATGTCCACATCATATAACAGTTTTTTAATCACCTTATATAATTTTAATTTCAAATTTTTTCCAAAATTTTTTACCACCAAACCTCAGCCCACCCTATATTCCAACCATCCTGTATATACGGCTGCCTACGGACCACTATCATTCTAGTCCGTCCTATATTTCAATCTTCATATAAATGCAACTCCTTCTATCACTTTACTTTGTGATTTTGTTTGCTATAACTAAACACCCTGTCTATAAACGCACCAATAGCACGTTAGAGTTTGACATATGTTGTCACTGAATTTTCTATTAGGCCGGGAGAACCAAAAGCACCGTCTTCGCAAAATGGAAAAATTTGCATTTAAATAGGTATTTGCCTGGTATACAAACAAAACGAGCTTGGTACTCATTGATTTAAGGAGCCGAAAAGTATATGAGATCACCTAAGGATCTTCCTTAATAGATTAAACGTTAAAAAACTGTACCTACACATCCATAAGGAGTTATAGAAAAATCAACTAAAATATTAGGGATATTGGTCGATTCCCATGCACCCATGTGTTCATTCAAAAATTTTATCACTTTACCAATAGAATTATTTTCCAAAATTTAAAGTTTCACCAATCCGGATATATATTCTATTAAACAAGACCATATTCATTCAAAACGGTTCACCACAGGAGAAGAAATCAGGTAACATACATACAAAAAAAAAGCGAAAAAGAAAATACACGACGAATTGATAACCTGCTCCTTTTTGGAAGTCGGTTAAAAATTAAACTCCTTTGTGTTTTTTTTTCCAAATTTTAATCATTTACTTACTATAGCATGTATGTTTTACCAAAACAATATTAAATTTAAATATCTCCTTCTTTATAAGCGAATATATGTAGGTACAGCACGAATTTTTCACAGTATTCCACATCAATAAAAAACTGAGATAACCCCGAAATTACCGGCATAGTTTCAAACCTAATTAAAATTTCCAAACTATTGTGAAAACCCAACTAATTATTTAAGCATTCCACACTGATTCATCTTTATAACGTGTTTCTAATCAAGATTTTTTCTTTTACAGGTGAGTGGAGTCAAAATCGGATAGCCTTGACAGTTTTTTCGCAGTTAATCAATTGGATAAAGCAAGTCAGTTTATGACTTATATGATACAAAATCAAAGGTTTGTTAAAATGCAAGTATTCTTACATGTATGGTGCAACTAAATGACACATTAAACTTGGACTCATGAATATTTGTATCTAGATTTATTTTTGATTAGTTGTCCTTTGTTCTTCATTGTTATCATAAAAATTGTTGATCTAAAGGTTGTTCCAATTTGAGGTTAATTTTTAAATTTACTGCCATTTATATTTTTTGTACTAGAATATCATATGTTATTTGACAGATGACAAGTAGGAATATTCCGGTTATTAAAAATGGAGAGATATACGATTGAGCAACACGTGTTTATTATTAAATATTATTTTTAAATTTGGGGAAAGTTGTGCAGAAGCTGGAAGAAAATTTCGTACAGAATATGGAAGAGAAAATTGTCCGTCAAATGTTACAATTGGAAAAATTGTTCAAAAATTTGTGGAAACTGGTTCAGTAAAAGATGAAAAAAGCAAAACATATCATCGTAGTGGACGTTTAGAAGAAACGGTTGCAGCTGTTACTGCCCTAGTGTTGTTGAACAATCAAAAACATCAATTCGTCATCGTGCACAGCAATTGAACATTCCAAAAAGCACTTTATTCAGAATTTTGCACAAAGATCTCCATTTAAAGGCTTACAAGATTCAGATAACGCAAGGAATAAAGCCAACAGACTTTGGTTTACGTCGTCAATTCGTTAATTGGACCATATAACAGAAACTTGAAAACTAGGAATAATGGAAAGACCGATGCATCCACAAAAAGTAACTGTTTGGTGTTGTTTTTGGGCTGGTGGAGTGATTGGTCCATACTTTTTTGAAGATGACAATGGAAATGCTGTTACTGTGAATGGTGATTGATATCGAACGATGATTACTAACTTTTTGTAGGATGAATTGGAGCATATTGTGCCGAATATGTGGTTCCAACAGGACGGTGCAACATGTCATTCAGCAGCAGAAACAATCAGTCTTTTGAAACAGAAATTTGGTAATCGAATAATTGCTCGAAGAGGAAACATTAATTGACCTCCTAGATCTTGCGATCAAACACCTCTAGATTTTTTCCTATGGAGCTATGTGAAAGAAAAGGTCTATGCCAACGATCCACAAACAATTGATGACCTAAAGGAGAACATTATTGACTGTTTTCAAGTAATTGAACCGCAGTTATGCCAGAAAGTTATCGAAAATATTGGCAAAAGATTAGAACTTGTCGTACAGCAGCAGATGGTCACTCACAAGATATTGTTTTCCATTACTAAACCGAAACAATTGTACTATCATTTGATATAAAAGATTTGATCATTAAATATAACATATAAAAATAACTAACAACAAATTTTCATCCTTAGGCTAGCCCCTTTACTAGGTAGTTTTACTTTTTATTTCTTAAATGGATGAATTTTTACTAATCATTATTTCTTCGATCATAAATGTGGTTTTACCCGACTTTTGTCAGCATCTTTTTTTATTTATGTTCATCGATTACTCCAAAACCACTTAATCAATTTAGATTATTTGAACTGCATTATATTAAGGAAAAGTACCGTATAATAATAATAATAATAATTTTTATGTGGTATATAATTTGTGTATTGCATTATTTAGAATGGAAAATTTTCTAGAATGACGACCTCATTCTTCTATTTTTATTATCTATAATAATATGTAAATATGACATGGCTTTTTGTTATTTATGAAGGTGTTATCGCCACAGAAATAAAGAATTTTAAAGGTATTTTACCGGTATGAACAAATTTATCAGCAAACATTTCATTGAATTTCGTATTGACTTGAACTACTTTTTTACTGAAAATCTAATGTGTAGGTATTTTTGCAATTTTGCCATTGTTATCTTATCAGCCAACCTAAGCGTATACTAAAATTCTTATTTATGAGTCACTTAAAGTGGTAATGCTAACCGTATATCGGAATAGATCATAAGGTTTTTCCTAAATTCTCCCTTATGAATCATATAAGTAGATGATAATTTTCTGGCTTCCCATAATTTCAATTAGAATTTTACAAAATTCCGGATTTAGCCTTTGGCAAATCTATTTTCATTCCTTTGTTTTTCATTTTCTGTTCATTTTTAGGCCTATTTCACATCTTGTTTACATTATTTTCAATTCTTCGGGAGTTTCAGCCACAAGTCCATCTTCCATTTACTAGGATGTGCATATTCTCTTGTCAACTTACACGTATGAAAGCATCCTCTCATCTAAAACATTCGTAAAGTACACTAAAATTTTGAAATGTCGCTACGAAAAAGTATAACGGGAGAATGTGACAACCAAAAGCACCATCTTTGCAAAATGGAAAAATTTGCATTTAAATAGGTATACTATGCTTTACTACCTATATGCTTGAGATGTACATAGAAAACTTTCAAATTCGCAATTAAAACTTCCAGTGTCTAAAATTACCGCACTATTACGTTGGAATTAAAATATTTATGAGGACATGTCCGTTATGTCATTTCGATGAAATTTTTGATAAGAATTTTGGAATTTTCGGCGATTTTCTGCAAAACTGCAAGTTGCACGTCACAAGAAAGTATATGAGATCACCTAAGGATCTTTCTTAATAGATTAAACGTTAAAAAACTATACACATCCATAAGGAGTTATCGAAAAGTCGACTAAAATATTAGGGATATTGGTCGATTTCCATGCACGAATGTGTTCATTTACAAATTTTATCACTTTACCAATAGAATTCTTTTCCAGGTTGTCGAGAGGGTCAAGCCACTGATTCTATTCCTCCTTTCCACTCAAAGTTCAGACACTATTTTTAGTAAACCGACTCTCACTTAATACAATGATGCCAAAGGGAAAAAACGCCTCTATGTTAATTCTAAATGCATCCAGTCCAGAAGTTCTGGTAACAAATCTTGATATTACTCTCCTATATTTAGAACATTGAAATTTACTTTTATTCTGAGCTATAGGTCTACCCTAGAAACTGTGGAATACAGTGCCTTTTTCCCGTCTGTTTATCAAACAATTTCTAACGATACAATACAATTAGGATTGGGAAATTGTATTTGTACCCACCCAGTCGGGTAACATGACCAATAGATGTGTTGTGCTAAGTATCCTGGAAAATCTACAGGTGAAACCACATAATTGTTATCTGAATGAACATTTCGACGTATAAATTGAGTTATTGGGTTATAAAATTCAAGTACTAACCAGTAAAACCACATTTTTTTGCAAAAGCAATCATTTCAAGGTTTTTCTAATCTTTTAATACTATTGCTATAGTACCATTTTTCTTTTGCTGCAAAATGGGATTCCATTACTTCTACAACTACCAAAATCGGAGCAAAATCACTTTCCATAAACCATCATTTATAGGTCTAAGAACAGGCATAAGTCAAATGGGGCCAGGTCTGGTATATGGGGAATGTGAAAGCAGTTGGATTCATTAAACGTTAAATTTCATCGTTGTCATTGATACATTGCTTTGCAATGTTTTTTTTTAACGTCAGGACGTTGGTGGCGTCATCTGTGTTTTAGTTTTGGAACTTAAACAACCCATGAATATGTTCTTTTTTTTGGGTGTATTTAAATGATCTAGATTATTATGTCATAAAATATCATCTAATGAACAGATCATACTCGGCGGCCTAGCAAATGTACGAGTAAAGCTACTGCGGCAGAACCTATTTCCAGTAGACCATTGAAATCAATATCTGCTGTAGGTACGGTTGAGTACGTCCATAGTAAACCAAAACTAAATATGATTGTTGAGAAATGAAAAGCAGTCTGAATCTTTCGATATTGATAGTGTTTAAACAACGATGTAAAATGTCACGGATTGACCTTTTCAAGAACCTCATGCTTAATGACCAGGTACTTTGTTTCATAAAACGGCCTGTCAATGCTATAATCACTTTGATTTGTTGTTCAGACTTCTAAAATTAGTGTATGTTTCTTTAATAATGACATAATGAACTCTACTTACGTATATAGTTTACTCAGTAATAACAGAATACGAGGATGGACCCAGAAGTACCCGACCCGACCTAGAGATGGAGGTAGTTGTTTCAATATATTGGAAAGTACACTATCTATGAAGTATATGTTTCAAATTTAAAGTATTATGCGAACTTATTGCAACATTTAAGCGACGAAATAAAGCAAAAACGGGCGCACCTGCAGTTCTTATTATGAAAGGGGTATGGAACTTATTGAACATCACTCTGAGAAAAGTGTATAGAGCTGAACGAAAATTACGTTGTTTTCTTTGTTGGATCGGGTACTTCTGGGACCTTCGTCGTAGTAAATAGTTTAATCTTTGAAAGTGCCACAGAATTACTAGAATTCTTAATTAGACGTGCCCCCTTTTAACTTCGTGCATATTTCAAATTACTAAATTCTGATATTAGCCTCGATTTTTAAGTAACAAATTAATGGATATTCGCATTCAATTCGCAAAGTCCTAAAAAAAACAAGTTAATTGATATCCATGAAATGTTTGGGGCAAGTCTAATAACGAGCCAAGGGCAGTGATTGTTTGCTATGCAAGTCATCTTAAAATGTATGTGCTCGGACTTTTGAAATTGTAATTTGAATATTATCATTAACGCAACGTGTTCGGTCGTGATATACATTTAATTTATAACATAAGAATTCATTATAATCAAGAACTTGTATGTGGTAACAAATATACTGCTGTTAAAAATTTAATACGGGAACCTAAAGATTCAAAAGAATTGCATCACTCTTGTTCTTAAATAAATTCAGGCTGTCCACATTCTGGAAAGTTAGTAAAATCCAGAATGGGAAAATTGCAGATTTTATATTGTTTGCTTCTTCAAAATTTCCAGCTTATTCAAGCCATTTGGCAGGTTTAGATTACTTCCATATAGTTTTTTCTTCTGTACTGGCAAGATTATGTGTATGACTTTTTTTGACAGGTTTTCTATTTTTGGTTCAGTATAATCTAGAACTTATCTGTTATTTTCTTATATCAAAACCACCCTAACCTTTTTATATAATTAGTAATTTTATATAACATTCGATCTAAAAAAATGCAAAGGATAACCCTTTACTTTGTTTATAATGGGATTTAGTTTGCCAGGGAAATTCGCTAAAATGATCAGGGAAAGTCAGCATTAATAGTAGACATCCTAATAATATAAACAATACATTGATTGTCATCAGATTCATCTTTCAACACTTCTTCATTTTCTTATAAACTACAAATTTCCTTGTTTATGTTAAACTAGCTTCGCACATATTAGAAAAATTGGAGTTTAATTTTCGGGCAAAATTGTGAATTTAAATCTTCTAGATACCTATTCAAACTCATACAAAAAGTTTCATCACAATCGAGCCATCCGTTTGGGAGGACTTCCTACAATGCGATTGTAGCGCCACCTACATTGTCCAAGTGGGAATGTAAACCTTCCAGAGACCCGCTCAAATACCCACAAAAAAATCTAGAGAAAATTTAGAATTAAAAAAGTGCCCCCTGGGGGGGATTGAACCCGAGACCTTCGCATTATTAGCAAGACGCTCCAACCAACTGGGCTAATGTGCTCTATTATGCAAAGGCAGCTGAACGATGTTGTCTTGTCTGCAACTTCAGAAGTGCATAAATGATACTTCAGAGAGTGCTTGAATTGATTATAAACATCAACCAGTGGATCACTGGTTTTTAATAATGTCTGTAGGAGCATGGCGTGGCCTGATTGGCTAGTGGCAATTGGAGGGGCGGGGACTACGCTTCCCACCGATGGCTTTGGTTTCTCTGTTACGCGAGTTACTATATTCTAATGAGTTTTAGACCTTTTCTAATGAAACCGTAGAAAGAGGAAAATTGAGTTGAAGGATTTTGGCAAACCATATAACCTCGGTGGTATGGCCTCTGATGTTTTGATTTTTCTTTGACCTTGGATAAGTCCCGAAGACATCTTGCAGAGCTCGTGTGTTCTTTTATGAACTTTTCTGTTTTCTGTGTCCATGACCGCAGTAGCATTCTCCTTGTCTGCTGGTAGGCATGTAATGTCTTTGTTTTTTCTAAGATTTCACAATGTCAACCTTTCTCAGTGTTGAATATTGTTGCCGAGTGTTTTATCTCTGCAGAATTCTTGAAGATTGTGTAAGGATTCTTTCTACTACTTGTGAGGAATGAGCGTTGATATCCTCTACAATCTACAGAAATAACTTTAGGGGTTCTAGCGAACCTGATACCCTTGGCTGGTACACAGCATTCTTTGAAGTTTTAATAGTTTTACCATTGCATTTTGGAGTTACACGTATCTTTGGAGATTCGAAAATGACAGCGCCATCTGTTTGTGAGTTGTGGAACTTAAACACTCATGTAATAGACTTTCACGGTCGGTGTCAATGATTAAACTGTGTTTTTCCTGGTTGTTTTGCCGTAGTCTATTGGAATTTCTTGCGGCGCTGAAGATGTCTGCCTTAAATTACAAAGAATAGCGAGCGCTAGTGCAGAAACGGTTGTTGAAGATAACAGCGCCATCTGTTTGTGAGTTGTGGGACTTAATGGGCCATGTCAGAGGCTTTCACTGTCGGTGTTGATGAATAAATTGTGTTTCGGGTTATTTTGTCGTGGTCTATTGGAATTTCTTCCGACACTGAAGATTAGTTACAAAGAAAGAAAGGGGTGCGGTAGTGCAGGAAAGGTTGTGAGTTACCACCGAACGTTGGAAGATGACAGCGCCATCTGTTTGTCAGTTGTGGTAGTTAATGATTCATGTAAGGTCAATGATATAACTGTTTTTTTCGGGGTTGTTGTGTCGTGGTCTATTGGAAGTTTTTGGGGCCCTGAAAATGTGCAGAAGGAGTTGGATACCCATGGGTAGGTTCATCTAAGATCAACAACAGGTGAACGTCTCTGATACTACACAAACATCTCCCACGGAAATCAACATACAAATAAAACAACTGAAAGATAAAAAGTGGTCAGGTCAGGAGGGAATACAAAACTAAAAATATCTTTCGTAAAAAGTTAATGTGAAAGGATAAGAATCTACTAAAATATCTAAGGTGTCATAAAATTCATTCATTTTACGCTTCGTTGACTATTTTTCAGCAGTTCTTTAACACCGTACAAGTCCATCGACGAATTAAGGATGCGATAATAACCATTAAAAACCTCTCCGCTTCTTCGTAATAATCTTGAAAATGGCTGCCAATTTACATAACGTTCACGTAGAAGAATGAAAAAATAGACGTTACTGCACACCATATTATTACTATTCTCGGTACGTACGTTGCGAACCAGTTACAATTTTTTTAAGTGTAAATCAATTAAATGTAGATGAGTTAGCTGGTAAGTTGGCTAACCTCTCTGAGAAACGGTCGAAGAAGTGTTAGGTGGCCTTGGCAAGGTTATGCGGCGCCTCACACGGGCGGCGACAATGGATGCTTTATAAAATTCTCATAACGGATTCATTATCATCAGTATATTACGACAACAGTTTGTTATATTCGCGTTTTCGTAAGAATCTGTTTTGAATTTTACTGACTATTGCCCCTGACTTGGCCCATGTGCAGTTGGAATAGTCTTTGGTTGCTTTTTTAAGTGACCCTCATGATTTCTTATTATTTTTAACCGACTTCCAAAAAGGAGGAGATTATCCATTCGTCGCGTATTTTTTGCTTTTTTTGTATGTATGTTACCTGATTTCTTCTCCTGTGGTGAACCGTCTTGAACGAATATGGTCTTGTTTAATAGAGTATATATCCGGATTGGTGAAACTTCAAATTTTGGAAAAGAATTCTATTGGTAAAGTGATAAAATTTGTGAATGAACACATGCGTGCATGGAAATCGACCAATATCCCTAATATTTTAGTCGATTTTTCGATAACTCCTTATGGATGTGTATAGTTTTTTAATGTTTAATCTATTAAGGAAGATCCCTAGGTGATCTCATATACTTTTCTGCGACGTGCAACTTGCAGTTTTGCAAAAAATCGCCGAAAATTACAAAATTCTTATCAAAAATTTCATCGAAATGACATAACGGACATTCCCTCATAAATATTTTAATTCCAACGTAATAGCGCGGTAATTTTAGGCACTGGAAGTTTTAATTGCGAATTTGAAAATTTTCTATGTACCTCTCAAGCATATAGGTAGTAAAGCATAGTATTGTCGGCTCCTTAAATCAATGAGTACCAAGCTCGTTTTGTTTGTATACAAGGCAAATACCTATTTAAATGCAAATTTTTCCATTTTGCGAAGACGGTGCTTTTGGTTGTCACATTCTCCCGACCTAATAGAAAATTCAGTGACAACACATGTCAAACTTTAAACTGTTATTTGGTGCGTTTATACACCGGGTGTTTAGTTATAGCAAACAAAATCACAAAGTAAAGTGATAGAATGAGTTGCATTTATATGATGATTGAAATATAAGACGAACTCGAATGTTAGTGGTCCATAGGCAGCGGTATATACAGGATGGTTGGAATAGAGGGTGGACTGGACGTTTGGTGGTATAAAAATGTTGTAAAAAATGTGAAATTAAAATTATATAGGGTGATTAAAAAACTGTTATATGATGTGGACTAAGTAAATCATATACAGGATGGTTGAAATATATGCTGGAGTTGAATTATATTTATACAGTGTGAAATTATTTCTTTTATAGCCCATAAGAAGTTGCATAAAGTGTGGAGAGGAATTAATTTTACACAGGGCGATAATATAAAATGTTAAAAATTAAATAATTCATGGGGTAGCCCACAAGGTTGGTTATTCATAGGGTGGAGTGGATTTATCTATAGTTATACAGAGTTGTCAAAAAAAGTTGAAAAAAGGTTGCATGGCGTGGTCCATAAGGCATGACTATATTTTGGGCTTATTAAGTCAACGCGTACTAGTTAATTTTGTTCGTAAACATTTACCTCTCAATTTAAATGAAAATGTATCATTGTGTAATGTTGAGGCTTTCGATGTTACCTGGTTCTGTCTATTAAGGTTATACATACAACATAAAAAATAAAGAATGAAAACTACCTGAGTTCAAAAAAACTAAAAAGTTGAAAATAAAACATTTTTAAAAAATATATAATCGACTTCCACCTATAACTAAAAAGCTAAAAATAATTATAACAAAATACAACTCTAGCAAATAAATAACACATTCAATGATATTAGGTACATACCCGGGAATTAAAAAATGTAAACATTAGAAGGTGCTCATTCTGTACGAATTAATTTCCTACCAATCTAGTATACTTTTGAAGTCGGTGCCAAGCAACAAGCAAGTTTGATGAAGTACGCAATGAAGGATTTTAGATTTGCTTGGCACCGACTTCAAAATATACTAGATTGGTAGGTAATTAATTGGTACAGAATGAGCACCTTTTAATGTTTACATTTTTTACTTCCTGGGTAAGTACCTAACAACATTGAATGTGTTATTTATTTGCTAGAGTTGT
Organism: Octodonta nipae; assembly: GCA_034190945.1. NCBI lineage: Eukaryota > Metazoa > Arthropoda > Insecta > Coleoptera > Chrysomelidae > Octodonta > Octodonta nipae. The sequence goes on along the minus strand of CM067220.1, from coordinate 4,356,636 downwards.
ATTTTGTTATAATTATTTTTAGCTTTTTAGTTATAGGTGGAAGTCGGTTATATATTTTTTTAATGTTTTATGTTTTAATAACATTTTGAACTTTGAGGTCTGAAATTTTATAATGTTTGAAACCTATAGGCGAGTTGACTAAATATTAACAGTTGGTTAACATTGTACCTTAGTTCTATTTTATCCAAAAATAAACTTTTGTCAAAAGAATCGATACTTTACATTATTTTTTTACCAAATCAAGAATATATTATCCTCATTTACAAACCTTACACCCCATGTTAGATGTTGGTTGAATATTTATGATGATTTTCAAAAATGTGACCTATGTCCATTTCTTGCAGTACTAGAAAGAGACAAATACGCCCAATCGGTTACTTTTGTCTCTTTTCAAGCGTTGCGATTCCACTTGACAGGCGTCCGCATCTCACGGACTCTACCTTAAGTATTATTTCTATGCTTGACATACGTCAGATGTCAGAACTCCACCAAACTTAGAGCATATCCTTCTGGAGTCAGTGAGAACACCAGCAATTTTAGAGCATGTAGTTCCAGAGGTAGTCCGAACACCACAAAACTTCGAGACGGCAATGAAGAAAACACATATGTCATCACAGTTAGTGGGTGAAAGCAGCCAAAGAACTGCATACTGGACGAATTTCATTGAAAAGCAGCTCCCAATCGAGTAAAATAGTCTCATGCTCGCTCTTTTGCCCTCTCAACGTAGTTTTTTTAAATACGTGTGTCGTACTTGTCATCTTGAAGTCTCATCCTCGCATCTGTTTGTTACTGGTTATCCAACAATTATAGAATAAAATGTTCCTTGGGTTCAAGTGTAGAAACTTTTTACCAAGTAAGGCAATAACTAATGATTGGTTAGTAATATTAGCTTTTTTCACAATAGGATATTTTGAAATTATGTTTACAACAGATTTATAGATAATTATAAAATAAAATAATGTAAAAACTTAATAAATTGGAAAAATTGATATTTTCAAAAGATTTATTAATTAAATAAAAAGGAGAGGCCGTTGTACACCTATACTTTGATTTTCTCATGTCCTCCCCGTATACAAAATTAATATATTTGTTTTACCAGTAAGATTTGTACTGCGTCAATTGTCTTTCCACAAATATTATTACGGATATTCATAAATAATTCCAAGGGCATTTAGAACGACCATTATTCATTTTGTTATAATTTATTGACTAATTCTGAACTCCAAACCTTCAGATCTAGATATAAATTATTTGGAAATAACAAATAAATATTGTGAACGTCACAAAATTTGAAATAATGATTATTTCGTTTTAACTTTTGGAACATATCCAATTAATAGTTAAATAGCTCAAGTATCAACATAATTCATTGGGGTTATAGAAAACTCATTTTGAGAAAATTCATATTATTTACTGTTAATTAACAAATGTTGTAAAATGGATTTCTAATACAAAGTTTTTAATTTTGTTGTATTATATAAGAATCATATCCTAGATTAGTAAAATGTACTACTATTGATCTCTTAAAATATGTCAAAACAAATTTTATATAGTTGGGGAGTTGTTAATATCAAAAATAATGTTATCGCCGAATTGGAAAGAAATGGTAAAAATAGATTATATACGAACAAAATAATATAGATATAATAAGGTTTGACTAGGTAAAATAGGGCTTTTTTAGGAAATTTATGCTCACTCAGATTTGAATAAGAGTTTTCTTTTATAAGTGGGGAGCTGCTAATATCAAAAAAATTTTGTAAATCGAACGTAAACAGTTATATAAACAAAATTAGAGAAATATAACAAGGTTTGACTAGGTAAAAATAGGCGTTTCTTCTGAACTTTTATGCTCATTCAGTTTGAAATAAAAAAAATTTGTATAAGCGGGGAGCTACTAATATTAAAAGTACCGTGATCGCAGAATTGGAAAAAAATACGAAAAAATCGGTGATATAAAGTTATACGAACAAAATAAGTTAGATATAACAAGGTTTGACTAGGCAAAATTGGACGTTTTAGGGAAATTTATGCTCACTTAGATTTGAATAAGAGTTTTCTTTTATAAGTAGGGAGCTGCTAATATCAAAAAAATGTTGTAAATGGAACGTAAAAACTTATACGAGGACTGCCTTTTATATTTCGGGATTAGAGAACAAAAACAAATATTAATCATCGAAAATCCCTTTATTGTTTTTCAAAATATTCCCCATTTTTGCATGCGTTTGAACCAATTGTAAGCACTTTTTCCACTCTGATTGAGGTATCTCCAAAACATGCATTCTGAACGCAGCAACCGCTTCTTCAGGTGTCAAGTCAGGACTATACGGTGGATGACTCATCAAATCTATGTTTCAAGTAGTCAAAAATGCAGTTGTTTGAGCCGAAGTGTGAGAGCTCGCATTGTCGTGGTGAAGAGTGATCCGTCTTCGGCGGTTGGTTTTCCTCATTTCTTGGAAGGCAACTGGCAAACAAATGGTTGTATACCACTCAGAATTGACTGTTCTGCGTTGTTCTAGTGGTACGGTTACGACATGTCCTGTTTTTCCGAAAAAACAGGCGATCATTTGCTTGGAAGTGCTTCACGCGCGAACAACTTTTGTTGGATTCGGCTCATCTTGAAACACCCATACAGTCTAATGCTGTTTACTTTCGGGCTCATACGCGTAAATCCACGATTCATCACGTGTCACTATGTCATAAACGTGTTTTGAAGCACCGCGATCGTATTTTTTGAGCTTTTCTTTCGACCAATCGACACGAGCGTTTTTTTGAACGATTGACAAATTGTATGGGATCCAACACGAAATTTTTTTTACATTCAAATGTTTATGCAATATTAAATGTATGCTGGTCCCACTAATGTGTAAGGTTGACTCAATCTCACGATAGGTCACATGACGATCTTGCAATATCAGTTCGGGCACAGCATCAATGGTTTCCGGAACAACTACTGTTTTTGGACGACCTTCACGAAATTCGTCTTGGAGTGAACTACGCCCTCGATTGAATTCACCATACCATCGATAAACAGTGGTCCTTGATGGAGTTTCATCGCCAAAAATTAAGTTCATCCATGCACTCTTGCTGACTTAATCCACGTCGAAAGTTGTAAAAAATAAGTTACTGTAAACAACACATAGCGCTCGTGTGTCAAAACTTTCTGAGTACGTATAACCTCAAAAATGTCAAACCGAAATATAAAAGGCAGCCCTCGTATGAACAAAATTAGATAGATATAACAAAGTTTGACTAGGTAAAAATGGACGTTTCTTCTGAACTTTTATGCTCATTCAGTTTGTAATAAAAAAATTCTCTATAAGTGGGGAGCTGCTAATATTAAAAGTACCGTGATCGCAGAATTGAAAAAAAAAGTAAAAATCGGAGGTATATTTTTTGTAAATGTTCCTGGGTTGTTTCGTTGAATCACCCTGTATACCTTGAAGCTAATGAATCACCCTGTACATCTTAAACGGATCACAATAGGTAACATTAAATATAATATTGGAATGTTGCGTACTATTATTATCGCCAACATTTTTTTATATCTTTTATAATAAGAATATTGTCATAACATTGACAGCTGCACCCTGTACAAATTAAAATTAATTCTATTCCCTACCCATGTCCTCACCTAAAATTATTCTTATTGAATGTTTATTTCCTGCCTTTCACGAGGCAAAACGAAATTTCTGAAGTGAAATGAAACACACGAATTTGTCATTATGTCATAAACGTTAATGCCACTCGATGTAATCTACATATATAGCAACAACTATCGATATTAAAATCTCCAGAGATCTCTTTCGAAATGATACTAACACAAACACATTTAGAAACGTTTTCCTCTTTATCGTTGACAATAGAAGTGCATTGCGAGTGCGCCCAAGGCCGGCAGTTTTCAATAACGACTGTGACAGCACTTGATCTACATTGTGCTCACTCGGTCTGTTTCTCAACACACCCACGACATTTCAGATTTAAATAAGTTCAAGTTCTGAAAGAGCTTGAGATCGGACAATGGATTCTCTCATAACCAGTTTCTAAAAATAAGAATTTTGGTTATCGGGTCAAGTATACAGACGCTTTGAATACCAAAAAACTAATAAAAGATGGTATGCCCTTTCAAAACAACTTAAACTAACTCTTGATAAACAGTTTTAAAGTTTCGCTGCATTTGCGCAATTAATATACCGGGATAGTTTGATGAAAAAGTGACTTTTAGACTGTTGAAAAGGTTAGTACTTTCTACAACCCCACCCACACGCGGGCTGTTCTTAGAGGCGTTTTTCGTGCTTTAAGCACTTAATCTACATTGTGGTTACTCAGTCTGTTTCTCAACACCCCCAAGACATTTCAGATTCAAATATGTTCGAGTTCTGACAGAGCTTGAGATCGGACAATGGATTCTCTCATAATCAGTTCCTAAAAATAAGAATTTTGGTTATCGGGTCAAGTATACAGACGATATGAATACCAAATAACTAATAAAAGATGGTATGCTCTTTCAAAACGACTTAAACTTACTCTTGAGAAACAGTTTGAAAGTTACGCTGCATTTGCGCAATTAATAATAGGGTCTGACCTGAAGTTTACCGGAAAAATAAGGAGAAATCTCTACTTTTAATTTTGGGGGGCAAATTACAGAATTAAATTGAAAATATAAAATTAAAATTGTTTCTAACTTATCATGTTGTATATCAAATGAAAGGGCTCATTATGACGAAAACAAATATTTTTTTCTTTTTTTTCAAAATAATTTAATTAAGATATTAAGATAAGATATTAACAAAAATATAAAAATAAACTACTTGCACCCCCCCCCCCCTAATCTCCGAAACCATAAACTGGAAAATGTTGAAAAAAAATGGAGATATAGTCCCTACCTAGACTTTACTGGAAAAATAAGGAGAAACCCCTAATATTCATTTTGGGGGGCCAATTATAGAATTAAATGGAAAGTAATAAAAATTACCCATTCCCCCGTTATTCCCCAAACTATAATGTCTAAATTTTTTTGTTTACAGGAAAAATATGAAGAAATCCCTAATATTAATATTGGGGGTCAAATTTTAGAATTAAACGGAAAATAAAAAAATATTTTTTAACGCATCATGCAATACACCAAATGAAAGGGCTCATTATGCGGAATACAAATATATATTTTTCATATTTTTTAAATTAATTGTTTGCCAGATATTAAGATAAAAATATTTAAAAAATATTTCTTGCTTGATTTCCGAAACCATAATACCTAAAATTTTGAAAATAATTAGGGGTACTGGAGCTCACTTGAAATTTATAAGAAAAATTATTAGAAAACCCCATGGTAATTTTAGGGGCAAATTATACAATTAAATGGAAAATAAAAATTCAATTTTGAAATGCATCATGTAATATATCAGATAAAAGTCTCATTATGTGAATTATAAATATATCATATTTTTGAATCATTTGTTTGAAAGACATTAACAAAAATATTAAACATCAAAAATATGTTTTATTTGGATTTTTAAATAATTTGAATAACAGATTTAATAATTTATAATTTAAAACTTGACCTATTTTGCCCTTTATCTTCCAATCTACATAGGCTCAAAATTCAGACAGTAGATCATAAAAGGCTTCCCTGAAAGTTTATTAGTAAAATAAAACTCTAATGTTAATTTTTGGGGGCCAAATTAGAAAATTAAATACATATGTATTCTTATAAAAATCAAGCGAATCCTGAAGCAGATAAAATAAAAAGTCTATGTGTGGAAAATCAAAGTGTATATTTTTTATAAATTTAAAACGCTTTCTTTAAAAGTATAAGGGTAAATATAAGAAAATGCACTCATTTCCTGCTTGTCTGAAACTGGAATATTAAAATCTTGAAGGTGGTACGGAACCCTTAGTATGCGAGTCCAACGCGCACTTGAACAAATTATTTTTAAATGCATTTATAAACATTGTTGTTATTAAAAACAGTAGAATATTTGATACAAAACAAAACAGTAAAGAACCTGCGACTGCATTTTGGTGCTGCTATACAAAGTATTGATGATGTAATTCAACCAGTGGCATTTTTAAACATTTACTTTCTACAACTACTAAATCTAAAGTCACACATATTTACATTACTGTTTTTTCTTGGTATTGTTATTTCACCTTATCGATGACCGTATAATCTCCGGCTTAACCTTTTTTGACAACATTGCTAAATGCTGCTTTCACCTCAAACAATCATTTGTATTTGTTTCTTACTAAGTACATTCTCAATCTCACTCTTACTGCTTTGCAATTAATCAACCATAAAATTTATGATAATTTGTAAAATTAGCTAAGAAGTGATAAATGCCATTCAACTTTTATATGCGGATTTGTATGAACGTTTACACCATCCACAAGAAACCCATCAAATAATTTAATTATTTGGTCGGGTCTATGGAAAATTGTAAAATTTCGTGGAACCGGTCTTGATAATTGAATAAGCCGAATATGGATACAAAACCTTTAATCAATTTGATTAATCTTGGTTTAGAAAGCAGACAGTTTTAATTAACTAAATTAAAAGAGTCTGCCTTTGAAGATTTTAAAAAAAGATCATTTTTATTTAGCTTAAAGCATACAAGACATGTTTTTATTATCAATTATAATACCAACTAATAATAGTCAATCATAGTATTTTGATTGAGTATATACTTTTAGTAACATTTTTAATATACAGAATGGATCAATCAAAACGAAACTCGGTCGATATTTCATATCACGGGGGTCAAATCAGGTGATTTTGCAGGACACTCTATTGGTCTTCTTTGACAGATCCATCTACCCTAGTACCTGATTTAAATGTTCACGAAGAGCTGAACTCTGACGGTATGTCTCTTCTGATCCATTATGACCTGCTGCCACTAGTCATAGCTTTCGGCCACACCATAATTCCTAAGGTACGATGCACGTGTTTCTCTCCACAGATGAATACTCGTTCCACCATGTCACCTTTCTACCTTTGCCCGGCCATCAAACAGAATCTGGGTTCTTCACTAAAGGACCGTATTCCATTTTTGGTTTCATTGCAGCCCTTCTCGGCAGCACCAACTAAAATTTTTGTCGGAGCTATGGCAAAATTGAAACCTTTTGCTTATAGAGAGTTGGTAACTGGAGTTAAGGTGCGGCTGTTGTTTTAGGCTGTACTTAGTTCATATTTTTTGGAGACTATTTTTATAATATCTACTTTTTTGTAGCTGTTCGTATGTTTCACATCTTGTCGAGATTTGATTATTTGTTCTTTGAGGGGCTCTATCTAGTAAGAACTGTGTTCTTCTGATGTGACCCCTATGTGAACAGAGGTAACAAGTTCTGATTGCTGTAGTTGATTATAAAGGAGTAGTCTTCTACGGATTTTGCAGTGTGGATAACTGTTTATCAGTTAATATATCCATCATTTGATGTTTCTGTGTTTAGTATTTATAGACCTGTGTCAATGGTTTTAGCGCTGATTTATAGACAATAGATGGTTGGACCTTCTGCGCTCATTTGAATTACGTAGCTGGCTAGCTAGTTCTGGTGTTACGAGGGCTGCCTTTTATATTTCGGGATTGGACAACCCTGGTGTTGCACTCTGGCAACTGACAGCTCTATCGTAAAGTTTGACATTTTTGAGGTTATACGTACTCAGAACGTTTTGACATACGAGCGCTATGTGTTGTTTACAGTAACTTACAGTAAGGATTCATCTCGGCCAAAAAATGGAATTAAATCGTGAACATTTTCGTGCAATTATTTTTTACAACTTTCAACGTGGATTAAGTCAGCAAGAGTGCATGGATGAACTTAATTTAATTTTTGGCGATGAAACTCCATCAAGGACCACTGTTTATCGATGGTATGGTGAATCCAATCGAGGTCGTAGTTCACTCCAAGACGAATTTCGTGAAGGTCGTCCAAAAACAGTTGTTGATATTGCAAGATCGTCATGTGACCTATCGTGAGATTGAGTCAACCTTACACATTAGTGGGACCAGCATACATTCAATATTGCATAAACATTTGAATGTCAAAAAAAATTGTTCCCGTTGGATCCCACACAATTTTTCAGTCGTTCAAAAAAGGCTCGTGTCGATTGGTCGACACAAAAGCTCAAAAAATACGATTGCGGTGCTTCAAAACACGTTTATGACATAGTGACAGGTGATGAATCGTGGATTTACGCGTATGAGGCCGAAAGTAAACAGCAGTCGA